>JAYKQN010000012.1:9576666-10193333 GCA_036785175.1 Eupleurogrammus muticus | reverse complement strand
GCTTTTTAATCTTTGTAAAGTGTAACTCGACTGATTTAACTAAGTGTGTTCATAAGTTGTGTAACCTCGGTACGTCAGGTACATGTTGTATCTAAAAAACATCGTAATCAATGTTTAATTTGATATCACGTGACCACGATGCAATGTTGTCCGCTGTACTTCATGTTATTCTTCTTCTTACTATTTGGCATAATGCTGCGTGTTGCATTCACCATAAGCCATATAAACACAATACTCATCTGTGTGTGATGACATTCTCTGTAAAAGTTACTCATATTGTATCGTGACAACGAATTCAATAAAAAAATAAAATAAAGCAGTGCTTGGAAAAATGTTATCAGAGCTTTAATATTTAACATTTTTAGCCACAAACTGACTCACATCATCCACTCAGAGGTTTTACTGGTTATGTTATAATACACAGGATCATTTATTTAACAAATAATGCTGATTTAGTGGGAAGAGCTGATCCAGGGTCAGTTCAACAGGGGGTTTATGCTGAAATCACACATAAAAGTCTGTTGAGTAACAAATACAACATGAGGGTAAAACATTGCATGTTACAAAGTCCAGTCATGTGGTTGATTCATTCTACTTGTTTTAGTGCAACAGTAAATAATTGATTGAAGTTAATGAAGTCGTCAAAATGTGATCAGAGGAATCGTGGATTTTCTCTAATTACATGTATATCTCACGTTTTCTCCACTACGAGATTCACCTGCAGGTTTCACAAATCTCTCCACTCAAACACATCATTTTTTTCCTACTACGTGCATGGGCCGTGTTTCCCCAGCTGCTGCATGCTACAGAAGAGATTTTTTTTTTCCATTTTACTGAGCTGATGCCGCACACACGCCATCTGCCCCCCTGCACACGTTCATATGCTGCCTAAAAAATCCACAGATTTGTTTTTTCTTCTTTTTCTGTGCAGCGAAAATATAAAAAGTATACCCAGAACTTCAACCTTTCTGGACAAATATATGGAGAAGCAGCCATGACATGCTGTCAAATTAGCTTTATTTCCAGTTTTGCTGAGCATGATTTTTTTTCCAGGAAAGTAGCTATTAAATAATTATTAATCACTGAACTGCTGCCTGGTCTCTAATAAACTCCTGATCTATTAAGTGATAAACGCCCAGGTTGTTATTTTATGGTATATATAAATATATGTATATGACTCCAGAAATGGATGTCCTGCTTCTAAAACTGTTAAAAAAAGAGGTTTTGCAGGTTCTGTGAAGAAAATTCGTGTAACCTGTGTACTATAAAGAATCTACTTGTTAAAAAGATTTTACTCAAAGTAATTACCATGACAGGTCCTATAAAGGACACAGGGTTGACTGGACTCTGTATTATTCAGGGATTTGGTACAAAAGGCCTTCCCTCACAAGACCGGACCACCAGGAACATCCCTGACCTTCCCGACAGGCAGCACACACCCGGTCTAGGAGAGAGCGTGTGTGTGTGTGTGTGTGTGTGTGTGTGTACTATATATATTATATATATAGTAAGCAGTTCCTCTCAGCTCACAGTGACTCTCTCTGATTTGAAAAAACATCTGGTTACAGTCAGTTTCTAATGTAATTATTTAATCATAAATTGGTTACAAGAGATTATTAAATGTTTGCGTTCATAAATAATAGATCAGTACGTTGATGGTAATTTTCTGTGTGTACCATCCAATAAATGTACATTTAGCTTTGTGCTCAACTGTTTCTTTTTCAAGAAACGTTCAGCAGCAGCAGCAGCAGCAGCTCAGTGGATTTTTCTGCACACAGACTCAAATCCTGCAGCATGTGTGGCTCTGTGTTGTAATAAAACTGCTCATTTTAGAACCTTTTACTGTGCCATCACATCACACATTATCAAAAATCCACCATCCACCAAAACTAATGTGTGATAAACACTTAAGAGAAATCAGCCTTTTGTCTGCATAGAACGCGTCTCACATCTTTTATTTTCAACTTGTGAGAAATTAAAGCAAAAATACGCATTGATAGTTTTGTTTGCTGGATTCACAGATTTTTTTGGCACAATAAATCAATTAAATTGAGTAGAATTTTTTTTTTCCATTGGCAGATCATTGTGCTTATTTCATTTTTATTTTAATTATCATGTTGTTTTAATGATAAAATTGTCTTTACTTCATGTATTAAAATGTATCTCATATTTTCTTTATCACATATTATCTTCATCTCTATCTATAGTTTTAATTTTCTTTAACAAAACAAGATGAAATTTACCTAAATCAACAGAAAAAAAAAATCAAAATTAAGCCAAATGATCTGCCACTGGAATGAGGCCATTCAACACAACCCACTAAAAAAATGCATTCATCATAACAAAACCAAGACATTTTTATCTCCTAACATGAACTTTTTCTTCCTCTTGATCATTCTGGTCACGGGAGAAATGACGCAGCAAGGTCAAATCTGTGATGTCCCTGCAGCCAGAAAGTGTCTTGGCAGCGATGGCCGACATTTTCAAACAAATTAAAGTGGCTATAAAACCACAGCAGGCGTTTGTGTACTCATATAAATAAACATATTCAAAGTATTTAGTAAAGCGGACCCAGTGAATACTGCAGTGAACTGTCGCAGTGTAAAAACCATGATAAATATGTTGATGCGTTTATTAGTATTTAGTATTTCCTATTTAACAAGTTGTATAAGTTAATCATCAACTTCTATTAGTTAGGAGTTTTATGAGTTTTCCTTCACGTCTACAGGGGAAAATAATGTGAAATATCACCCTGCAGCCTACGCTGACTGTTCACAATTTTAGAGCTGCTCTCTTCGTCCTTTATTGTTTTTTTAATTGAAATTTAATGAGGAAACATCGGGTGAAATGAAATAACCCGAGCTGCTGGGTGTAATAGGCCTATCACACGAAGCTGTGCGTCATCCGCACATATTTTCAGGTTTATTTTCCCTCTCGTGGTGGTGGCGTGTTGTTGTGTGAATTACTGTCAGCTGACTGAGAGCGGGCAGCGGCGGCTCAGCGACAATCCGACTCAGGGATGAAAATACAGACGAGCGGCGTCTCCCGCCGAGACCTGATTATCGGTTTGGAAGAGTCGTGAGGATGAAAAGCTACAAGTTGCCGCGGAGTCGTTTCCTCTTCAAATATGACAACATGTTTCCTCCTCATGTCTCTCCATTTATTACATAGTAAAATATGAATTTACATAGGAAAAAAATGGCCACGACTGTAGAGAATATTGTGTTTATTGCTCATTTCAATCAAAAAGGCCTTGACAGTGGATGACTGTGGACACACATAAAACCTAGTGTGTTAATTATGTCAAATTATAGCCTTCACGCTAATAAACCTTATTACTCACCAGTGGGACTGATTGGAGAATCATGTTCAGAGCTTGTCGCGACATTTTTTTTCAAAAGAATAAAAAAATCGTTGACTCGGGAAACAAATAAAATGGCCTAGGTCACCCTCTTTACTTATAGGACATGGAGGGTATGATCCTTTAAACTGAGGGTTAGTGGCAGCATCGTTGATGATTTAGGCCGAAAATTCACTCTCATCAAGAAAGTGACTTTGCCATTATTTTAACAGGGTGATGATCTACGGCTGAAGAATGGAGTGAGATCCGCTTTTGATTAAGACTTAAAAAAAAAAAAAAAAATCGGCTTCTGGCAGCAAATTCGTTAGTGACTGATGAGTCGATCTGAGAAACATTCATAATCAGGAGATGATTAGGGTGTTTTTTTTGTTTAATAAAAGGCAACGGCAGCTTTCATTATTTATTTCCTATGATGAGCGACGGTGATTAGTACATTCATCTGCAGAGGAGTTTGCTTAAAAAGTCCCATATCTGCCCTTTCCTGGGGTTTACTTCAGATTTTTATATCTTGAACACAATATATTTGCATTTTAAAGCGTAGTATTCAACTCAGTACAGATTCCAACTTCCTCTGGAAACTCATCAGAGCGATCAGCTGCATTTTGATTTCATGAATATAAATGATGTTCACTTGGAAGACTGAAAAAGTGTGTGTGTGTGACAACACAAAGTCAAGTAAGAATAAATAAGCCTGTTTGATTTTTGAATAGTTTCTCTCTGTCTATGTTGTCTCCATGTGCTTCCTGTTGTCTCCATGTACTTCCTGTCGTCTCCATGAACTTCCTGTTGTCTCCATGTGCTTCCTGTTGTCTCCATGTACTTCCTGTTGTCTCCATGTACTTCCTGTGGTCTCCATGTACTTCCTGTTGTCTCCATGTACTTCCTGTGGTCTCCATGTACTTCCTGTCTTCTCTATGTACTTCCTGTCGTCTCCATGTACTTCCTGTTGTCTCCATGTGCTTCCTGTTGTCTCCATGTACTTCCTGTTGTCTCCATGTGCTTCCTGTTGTCTCCATGTACTTCCTGTTGTCTCCATGTGCTTCCTGTTGTCTCCATGTACTTCCTGTTGTCTCCATGTGCTTCCTGTTGTCTCCATGTACTTCCTGTTGTCTCCATGTACTTCCTGTGGTCTCCATGTACTTCCTGTTGTCTCCATGTACTTCCTGTGGTCTCCATGTACTTCCTGTCTTCTCTATGTACTTCCTGTCGTCTCCATGTACTTCCTGTGGTCTCCATGTACTTCCTGTTGTCTCCATGTACTTCCTGTCGTCTCCATGTACTTCCTGTTTTCTCCATGTACTTCCTGTCGTCTCCATGTACTTCCTGTTTTCTCCATGTACTTCCTGTCGTCTCCATGTACTTCCTGTCGTCTCCATGTACTTCCTGTTTTCTCCATGTACTTCCTGTCGTCTCCATGTACTTCCTGTCGTTTCCATGTACTTCCTGTCGTCTCCATGTACTTCCTGTCGTTTCCATGTACTTCCTGTCGTCTCCATGTACTTCCTGTTGTCTCCATGTACTTCCTGTGGTCTCCATGTACTTCCTGTTGTCTCCATGTACTTCCTGTGGTCTCCATGTACTTCCTGTCGTCTCCATGTACTTCCTGTCGTCTCCATGTACTTCCTGTTTTCTCCATGTACTTCCTGTCGTCTCCATGTACTTCCTGTCGTTTCCATGTACTTCCTGTCGTCTCCATGTACTTCCTGTCGTCTCCATGTACTTCCTGTCGTCTCCATGTACTTCCTGTCGTTTCCATGTACTTCCTGTCGTCTCCATGTACTTCCTGTGGTCTCCATGTACTTCCTGTCATCTCCATGTACTTCCTGTTGTCTCCATGTACTTCCTGTTGTCTCCATGTACTTCCTGTCGTCTGCGTTTCACCTCGTCTGCTCCTTCTTGCTCTGATTGTGTGTTTGTTACCTGTGTCTCTGCCTGTTTTCACCACCTGCTTTTGCTTTTTCCTTTTTGATTGTACCATTTTTTTTCTTTTATTCTGTGGTTTAAACCCTTCATCACCCCTACTTGTGTTTCTTATTTCACGCTGTGATCATTTCTCTGTTTCTCTGAATGTTTGACGCACGTGACACTTTTTTTTTTCTCAAACCCTCGGCCTCATCCAGAGTAAAAAAGGCTGTTTGTGTGATGCGAGACTTCTAAATCACACAGAGAAATGAATTAATCGGTGAACTGAGGAGCCATGGGCAAACAATCACAGTTTTACTGTGGCTTTTTCTCAGCTACTGACTGATTTACACACAACAGAGATGATAACAGGGAATACACACACACACACACACACACACACACACACACACACACACACTCTGACCCCATCTCGTTCAGGTGTGGACACTAATCCGTCCAGAGGCAGACGGAGCTGTGTTGACCTCTGACCTTCTGCAGATTAGTCCTGTCTGGCTCCAAAGTGACTGACAGGCGGCTGGATGGAAACTGTGTGTGTCGGTGATGATTATTATAGAGAAACATCTGATGAATCCATTCGATTCGACCGCCGGAATGAACCAAAAAAATAAACACAACCAAGTTCTGATTTACAGAGTCTGTACAAATGCTTCCAGAATGTTCATTTCCTATGATAAAGATCACAGATTGCTCTCATCGCCAATCACACATGTGACGTCAGTAAAGATGATTTTGCTCTGTTTCCTCCTAAATAGCCAAAAAAGGCACAAAAATATGATCGCAGCAGTAGAAATTTTGCACCACTTTTATTATTTCTTTATTTGTTGTTTGGTAGCAACTTTATTTCCAAATGAACTCTAACCACAACCTACTTCCTTTCTGGTTATTAACTTCAGATGGGCTTTTTTCTCTATGTACAGATGCAGATCTTTGCTGTGTGCAGGTCGGCTTTGTTCCGCGCTGACTCTGTCGGATCACATTTACCCCGTATGCCGACGACAAGCGCAACTCAGACAACAGTGATGAAAATCGATCGCACGGATCAGCCGGGTGAGACAAGCACAGGCGTCTCGGTAGCTGCTGATGAGGAATGTGTGGAACCTAAATGCAACACATGACACCTGGGACACATCAGGTGTGTCAGTCATTAAGCTGCAGCTCAGCCTCAGTTATTTATAAAGTGGAACTGATGTTTGAATGGATAAAGTGAGCATGATTCATCTCCACAGTAATGATAATGTGTGTGTATATATATATATAGTTTCTCTTTAAGACTTCAGGGCTCGGTTTAACTTGACCTTTTTAACATCTGGTCATTTTATAGTTACTAAACATCTGGCAGAAGGTCTGCTGCTGCAAATCTGCCTGCTGTCAAACACTGGAACGTTTGCAGAAATGATGATTATTGTGCATTGTCCTTTTAAATAAGTAGATGAAATTACGTGAAGGGAAATTGTAGGTAAGAAAAAGAACATTTTGGTGTAGTGAAATACTGCAGATTCACTGTATCAACATAAATATCTGGACTGTGAGGGTTTTGCAGTTAAAAAGGAAACAGGCACATTTTATTTAGATTTACAGCTTCTGATGATCAATACAAGAAGAAAAAAATGCTTTTTAGGTCCCAGAAGTGATGGGTGATACAGCAGCAACTTAATAAATCTCACCTTTTAGTGCCAGCTGTTCTCTGACTAATATTTCTTGATAAATAACATGCAGCTATTGCACAGTTAGTCTTTTTCTAGGCGATGGTTCTGTTTGACTACAGAACACGTGGAGCTGAACACACGGCTGCGTCGGGAATCCGTGCTCCAGTCTCTCCTGATTAAATCAGGTTCATATTCAGAGCGTCTCCACAGTTTTTTGGGATGAAATCCTCATCACAGCTTCTGCGCTGCACAGCCTCTATGACAAAGAGCGGCGTGATAACGGTCTCTTTCTCTAATTGGTCAGCGGGTGAGCATCCGAACCCAGAATCTGCTGTGCAGATCTACATGCTGGATTAAACCGTGATTTCCCAGTTATCTGCTGGGTTTAGCCGTGATTCTGTTGTACAGAGCAACATGAGGTAGTGAGTGGACTACAATGACAGGCCTCAAGGGTTTCACCTCCACCAGGAGAAATGATTAGTTGATTAACAGTTATTCCATTAATCACACCATAGAACATTCTGAGGGCACAGAAAAGTTAACACACGGTTTTGATTAGAGCTTTGACATTAGAGCTGAAACCATTCGCCAATTAATCCATTAGTTGCAAAATGTCACATTAATCACCAACTATTTTGGTAATCAATTCATTGATTTGAGTCATTTTCAGTAGAAAATGTTTAATTTCCCCAGCAACAGCTCCTCAAATCCATTTTGTTTAATTAAGCTATTAATCAATTAATCAATCTAATTTAGTTCGGCCTCTTTGTTTGTGTTTTTAAGTCTTGTTCCTGGTGTCAGTGTTTTATTTCCTGTTGTTTCTCATTACAATTTCTACCAGTTCTTCTTTATTTAGTAATCTGATCATCTTCACTTCATCTCTGCACCTCCATTTTGACAAAACGTCACACAATGTAACCACCAATCCCAAAATATATATCGGTGAAACTTCCTGAACCAGATTAAAAAAATCCTGGAGCTCCATTAGAGATTAATTAAGGAATTTTCATGATGTGGACTTTTGATTTTGAGGTATCATTTCAGCAATAGAATTTGGCAACAAATAATTCAATTTGCCATCTTATCAGAAGCATCTAAAACAGACGGCTCTTAATTCTAAAAGTGGTTCCTGTAGCTTGTTACTGTTGGTGCGTCCTGTGCATTAACGGTTAAATAATGAGCTGTAACGTGTTTAACGCAGCCATGAGCCCTGATGTGTAAAATAGGCTTTTTTTTTCCTGTGAGGAAAACAATGAGGCGTCCAGCTGTTATGTGAAGGAGCTTTTTCCCTGCGACCCTGAAGGCCTCGTCTTGACATCACATCGCCGGAGCACGAGCCGCAGCGGCCTGATGTCTCCAGGGTGGCGTCAGCTGGACTTCTGGGAAAACACGAACCACCGGGGACACGGAGACATGGGGACAATGGACGAGTTCCCACGGGAGAGGGGGTCATGTGATTTAGTATAAAACAGCTGATTTTATGGTAAAATCTATATGTTCTGGGAAACTGTGTCAGTGAGATCCTGCAGGAAACATAATATAAAATGGTCCAGTGGTTTTGTGCAATTACGTGTGATGTCATCGCACGGAAATTTATACACAGGAAACAAATGTGATCATCTTTTTAAAATGAGAATGAGAATTTAAAGAAAGATTCAATAGTGAATGGTAGTTAGTCAGCAGTAGTGTTCTTCTAGGAGTAGTAGTAGTAGTAGTAGTAGTAATAGCCTTATAGTAGTAATAGTAGTGATTTAATCTGTTCACATCAACATCATAAGTTTGATCTTTGGCAACAATCAAGCTTCATAATGGACAGACACTGATTTATATATTTTACAACTTGACTTACATATTACACATAATGGGTTTCTGAGTCTCATAATAAGTTTAGACTATATTTAAACGTAAAAAAATAATTAACGTGAATAAACACAAACCTTATGACACATCCATGATGTGTGTTGATGTATAATCTGTGAGGAAATTTACCTTTAAAAACCCAGTAAATGACGTAACCAATAAAGATTCATCATAAACAGTATAAATGTTTGCTTTATGAGACGCTGCGCACACATCTGATCCGGAACGGTATGTTGTTTTACGGCAGGAGTTTTCACATGGAATCCGCGGAGAATATTAAGCTGAAGAAATAGTGAAAAACAGCAACAGCTGGAATATTTATGCATGGATTAACACATGTCAAGTGTTCGATAGGAGATTAGTTTCACTTTGTTGTTGTCATTTAGCATGGAACAAGAACTGAACCAATGAAATGAAATTGGCATCTAATCAGTCAGCGTTAAGAAGCAGGAAATATGGTGTAGGAGTATAGAGGTTTATATCAGAGTATTAATAGACTTTCTATAGAAATAACTATATAGAAATGCAATATATATACACACACATACACACACACACACACACACACCCAGTAATAAAGATGGATCCGAGCATTTTCATGAAGACATTTAGAAGCTATCAGCTTTAATAAATAATAAAGCTAATCTTAGCAGCCATCTGAAGGTTCCAGCAGACGCTCGCTTCAGTCCTGGTCCACAGAGGAGAAGTATAGACCCTTTCTTTTAGTGAGATGCCTCATAAACAATGCATGGAACATATATGTCAGTGGAAGTGCTGGGCGAGATGCCCTTTCTCTATTTTAAACACGACAGAGAAACGTTCCCATCTATCCCATCTCCTGGCTTCCAGACGCAGAAATAGAAATATAAGGAAACAGGTCCTATATACGGTTTGGGTGATCAGGGACATAGTGAATGAAACACGCTGCTCTTATTAACCCAACACACAACCTAATGCATCATATAGGAGACACAGATCCGATCGGGGTATAATTTGATCTGAAAACAGCTTATAAAGTTTTGGTTCTTGTCAGTAAATAAAAGCTCCTCATCACATTTTAAATGTTTGAGTTGTTTGTTCTGAGTATTTTTTCCAAAAACAGAAACACTTTTCAGATGGTTTGATTTATAAAAAAAAAAATCTTTCACGGCCCAAAAAGGTTATAAGGAAAAAAAAAAGAAGCTAAGCCTGGAGAATTGTTCACCCATTTGGCACGGTGCAGAGGAGATGAACCTAAATGCATTTGCTGCAGCGTTTTTTATTCTACACAAGAAGCAGCGCTACAACCACAGAACTCCAATACTCCTCAAAAAAATGAACTAATGAAGCAGCAGCGGAGCCGGCAGCAGCTGATTTACTCAGAGGGAAACACACCAGAGGAGCTTTTTATTTTTTATCGCTTTAGTTTATGCCTCCTCTTTCCTCCACGGACCCAGAAATCGTTTCCTCTTCACCATCTGTAAAGATCTTTTAGTTCCTAAAAGCTCCTGGAGGAGATGTTTGAAGCTCTGAGCGAGGATCCTTCTCTGGATCCCACACGCAGGAGTTTAACTGGCCGCTTTAGTGCTGCTTTTCATCTCTTCGGTGCTCTCAGTCATTTTCATAGTGCTTATTTGTGTCTGATGCCGTCGATCTGTAATCTGACGATAAAATATTGGAGCAATTATTGGATGCTTTAATTCCAGCTGTCACTCCAGTATTGATGTTTGTAGTGTGTGAGAAGGTGGTAACCCCTCCCCTTCTCACCTGCTTATAAGGGGGAACTGAATGGCAGAGGGAGTTTTTTCCCCCGGTCATGTTTGCGGGTGACACGGAGGAAACGCGACATGTGGGAATGCCTGTTTGGTCCACCTGCTGAGAGGTGGATCTCAATGCTACCGTGAGCATGTTATGTCTTGTGTTTTTGTACCACTGACAATAAATGTTTTTTTGTGAGTTCCTTTGCCTCCTGCCTGTCTCCACTTCTTCTTCTGGTTGCCCTGTTCCCTTTTGTTGGGAGGCCACGTCAGGCGCCCACATTTCGTGGCAGTGGTGGGATCGGTGGTGCCACCTGAGAAGCTGGAGAGAGGAGGGGGAACTAGCGGACAGACGGTGGTACACGGCGGAAGTGTCGGCAGAATTGTTGGCGGAAATGTCGGCGGAGTGTTGGCGGGAATGTCGGCGAAAACGTCAGTGGAGTGTCGTTGGGAGTGTCGATGGAAATGTTGGAAGAAGTGTCGACGGAAGTTGTCGACGGGAGTTGTCAGCGGGAGTTGTCAGCGGAAGTTGTAGCGGGAGTTGTCAGCGGAAGTTGTTGGCGGGAGTTGTCGGCGGAAGTTGTCGGCAGGAGTTGACGGCGGGGGTTGACGGTGGGAGTTGCTGGTGGGACGCAGCAGGACATGGAGAGTGGTCAAATTGGACCCCGGGGCGTACAGAGACCACTGTCGCGGACTTTTGTCTCGCCACCCACTTGGTGAGACTCCAGAAGGGGAGGGACATGTGAGAAGGTGATGACCCCTCCCCTTCTCACCCCCTTTATTAGGGGGGAACTGCATGACAGAGGGAGAGTTTCCCCCGGACATGTTTGCGGGTGACACACATGAAATGCGATGTGTGGGACTGCCTGTTTGGTCCACCTGGTGAGAGGTGGATTTTTCCTGCTGATGCTAGTATATGTTATGTGTTTTAGCGTGTGCCACCGACAATAAATGTTTTTTCCATAAAGTTGAGTCCTGCTGCCTCCTGTCTCCACTACTTCTGGTTGCCATGATCCCTTTTTGTTGGGAGGCCACGTCGATCGCTCACATAGTGGTTTTCAGTAGAATGTTAGTTCACTGGGAGACAGATAACAAATTAAAATGGTAATTGACTGCACATACATTTTCAAGTGCCATTTGTTAGTTAGCATAATTGACAATATCTTAGTCTAAATATATATAGGAGAGGTGGGAAACTGTGTAAATGAAGGGCTGACGAGGAGGATGATAGACATGTTGGGAAGAAGGAGGAAGAAAAGCAGAGTGACACAGGCAGTACACACCAAAAGAAGAAGATAATAAGTTATACACACCCAAAGATCCAGATCCAGGACACATTTATTATCGCAGGACCTTTAGATTCAGCTCGTGGCCCTGAAGAGGGACTCAATCCCCGGGTTTAATACTGGCTGCACTTCCTCTGGGGAAGAGTCTCCCCAATGCATGAAATCCAATGGAAATCTCAGATAATATGAGCTACTGTTTGTTAAATTACACAACAGGATCAAATCTGCAACTGAAAGGAACTAAAGACATGGAAATACTCAAGTAACGTACATCAGAATTGTACTTGAGTCAATATACTACATCTGCAGGTTTAACTGAGTCTGGCTCTCTTCCTATTATCAATACTGACATTTCCTGTAGTGGGGTAAAAGTCCATTGATTATTTGTTCACCTTAAAAATCGATCAAGTTTTTGTTCATGACTGAACATATCTGTTTTAATGAGGTTATCCCATCTCTTGTTTCCGAGGGAAGATCAGCTGATATATGGTTGAAATCATCAATGAAGGCCTCGTCCTGCAGCTGCACAAACAGCAGATCAATTCCCACTCGCTGCCCCCAGCAGCTGCTGCATGTTTTATTAATGCAGCCAGGCATATGCTTCATTATTTAAAGAACACAATGTGAAAGTGCTCCACCGTCCCCACATAATGGAAAACCGAGGTGTCATAAATAGCCTTTAGGAACGATCATCATCTCCGATCACGAGAGGACGGAGTATTGGTGTAATTCAGGGAGAATCAAGCATTTAATAAATGTATTAATTTTAAAGGCTTGAGTATCACGCTGAATTCCCTGAGGAAACGGTAACTGCTGATAGTCAGTGTTTAATGACCTTAAACCTGCACTTTCTGCTTTCTACACCCCATTATATCCAGTAACATGAAAGCTGACAGGTTAATTAGTGTCCGGAGTGTAGCTGTGTTCTCCGCATGTGACCTACAGCTTGTTTCAGCGTTAGATGGAAATATTATGGAGCCGATAATGTCATTAAATCTTTTTATTATTTTTACATTCTGGATATAAAGTGACGCACTTGGACATGTCTGGAAAACAGATGATGAAAGATCTGACCCTTAATGCCACAACCAAGGTTAATACAATCATTAACTAAGGTAGCCTGGCCAGCACCAGGCCTCCTCTCAATGTAGAGTGGTATTGGGTCAGGGAATCATCGGCTCATTAGTAGGTACTGGAGGCTGGAGGCGGGGCTTATGAAAGCCCACAGACGTCTATTGGGTGCTGCCAATGTCTATCAAATGTATCTGTACAACGTTAACAGTCGTATCAAACTAAGAGAAGAGGAGATAAAGGTGAGGAGACAAGTCTAGCACCTGAGTTGTAGCAAAGCATGTTGGGAGACGAAGTCCAGTTCTGGCCCCTTTTCTTATAAATTGGTATCATATAGATGTACTGTATGTGTATGAAGGAATCACTTTAGACTATTCCGACTCATCAGATGATGACTTGATGTTACTCCCTAATCACTACAGACATGTTTCTAAACTTTGTGTAAAATGTTCTTGAAAAGCTGCTGCTGTATTTAAGTTAATGTTTAATGTATTTAAAACAGCATCTTGAAAAGATTCAGGTTTGGAGGCTTTCCGATGCTCAACCTTTCAGTGACCTCCTCCTCCTCCTCCTCCTCGCTGCAGTCTCGCTGTCAAACATCGGCAGGAAGCGTTGGGTTCTGTTGGAGATAACTTTACAGCAATCGAACAGCGGAGCCGCAGAAATAATTCATGACTTTAAAAAGTATTTCTGGTAGCGACGAGAATCTCATTCAACATTCATACAGGACTCTGCAGATGTTTTAGGATCTGAAGTAAAGTCAGGAAGCTAAAAGTTGTTTTCTATTTATCAACGTGTCGTTATTTAAGTTAAAAAAAAAAACAAAGTCGGTCATTTTCTAGACTTATTCCTCACTAGGGTCACAGGGTCTGCTGGAGCCAATCCCTGCACATTATAAGCCAGAGGCAGGACACACCCAGACAGGTACCAGCCTATCATGGAGCACACACACCGTTCACTCACACACTCACACCTTGAGGAAATTAAGAGTCTCCAGTCACCCTCAGTGTGTTTTTGCCTGTGGGAGGAAGCTGGAGGAGAGAACATGCAAACTCCACGCAGAAAGGTCCCAAGAACTTGAACCTGTGACCTTCTTGCTGCAAGGTAACAGCTCTACACTCTGATCTACTGTGATGGTAAACCTGTGGAGCACTCTACGTTCGTGATTGGCTAAAACGGCCTTCCTGGTAGGAGTCCAATGTTGTTTAAAGTGAATTTTCCTGCTTCATGTGGTCAGATATTCTTTATCACACCAGTGACATTGACAGAATAGTTTTTTTTAACCGGGGGCCATACAAGTTCAGTTTCAAAAATACCCGTGTTTGTGTTGGACCAGGCCTGAATCCTGCCTTGAGTCCCGGCTTGACAAGATGTAGGAAGTGACAGTCTGGGGAAGCAGAAATGCTGCCTCCTGTTATTTTGGGGTTTTACAGATTGTCCATGCTGCAGGTTGCACGAGATGAGGACCACACGCTGTATTATCTAACATCACATGAGCCTACTGGCCTGATTCCACTGTATCAGCTCCCCTCGCCTGTAGTGTTTGTCACACAAACACGGATAAATTCATCAGTGCAGTTTCACTCATATGGTGTTACAACTCCATCCATGCTAATTCTTGAGGTTTGCCCTAAAGCAAACCAAGTTATGGTGAGTTGCGCCGCTTCTGTGTGCAGAAATGAGGCGAATCTAAAATCCTTCCAAACAAAGTCTGTGTTCGGTATCCTAACGTCCCAGGGGGAGAATGTGGCTCCTCCCTTCCTGTTGGAGATGGTAAGTAGGCCCGGTGGGTGAGGTCCAGCGTGTTCTGCAGAACCTTTAGACCTCCGCTGCTCAGTGATCATGTTGCTTGTTCTCCAGCCTCCGTGTCACTGAGGAAGTGTCACATTCATTCTCTGCACGTAGCTGCTCAGAGTGTCACTGACAGTCACGTCCAGATCATGTAAGGACACGTGTCACTTTGGATTTCCAAGGGAGCGTTTTACACCAACACGCATACAGCTAATAAAAGGAATAACACAGCTGCAAGCGGAGGAGTCCAGAGCCGCTCCTTCATTCTCATTCTGCTGCAAGCTTCGCCTCAGAGCGACTGTAATGAAGAACTGACAGGATGGTGAATGTGAAAGGCTCGTTCCCCGTCTTCAACAAGTGAAAATCAATCAAATCAATATCTATTTATTCTGTGTGCGTCTGTATAGATTCTGTAGCTGTGGCTTTAGTTCGGTTAACAATAGATTTACTAATGTGCACAGTGACTACAGCATCTACAAAGTCTTCAGTCTTCTCAGATTCAGGCTGCAAACTGAAAAGCAAGAAGATGTCTTTTGTCATCTGACCACAGATGTTTCTTTACCTTACAAAAATTGATCTGGGATAGTAAATAACTAAATAGCACATTGTCAATGTGCTATGAAATAATGCAGCTGGTTTATTCCCTGCTGCTAATGTTCAGCATCAAGCTGCACCGAGCAGCACAGGAAACACAACGAAAAGAAGATTCCCTTGTTGTTTTCATCAGGAGGAGACATCCAACATTCAAAGACAGATAATCATGAAAGAGAGATCTAGTAAAATAAATAAAATATCATTTCTGTGCTGAATAAGTGAAGGCAGCAGCCTGTCAGGTGAACACGTTGATGCGGATGCAGTGATGTGCTGAATTAGTTCTTGTCACGTTCGGCCTCTTCCTCATCACAGCGGCTCAGTTTCCATGGAAGCAGCCGAGGCTCGACCGGGAGCAGCAGAGAAGCTGGCGAGCGTCGGGTCAGAGCCGCAGCGTGCGGCGTGATGGAGGTTTATCTGTATAACCCAGGCACTGATGACTCACAGGCAGGTGACGCGGGGTGAAATATTTCTGCTGAAATAATGCATCACACTCTGCAAGATACAGACTTGACCGGCGGAGCCAATGGATTCACCTGAAAGACTGTGTGTGCGTGTGTATGTGTATGTGTGTGTGTGTGTGTGTGTGTGTGTGTGTGTGTGTGTTGCTTAGAGTAATGGAAAAATCCATTATTGATCAGCACTTTGTGTTTGACGTCAGTGAAAAGCAAAACAATATTCCTTCAAAATCGGTTGAATGTCTAAACGTCTTGTTATGCCGCCGCCTTTTCTTTACTTATTGAATTGGAATGATGCACATTCATCATCGTCGGTGCATTAAGCAGCAAGTGCCAAACCTGGCACAAAGGAGTTTCAGCCATAATGCAGGAACCTGCACAACAAACACATCAGAGCTGCAATGATTGGTGAATTGATGGAGTCGTTGTCCATTTTTACATTCTTCTCTAAGTATTTGATAATTGTATTAATTTTCTTCATTGTTGCTGGCATACAGAGCGACCTGGTTAGTAGTGGGTCTTGTAACTTTTATGTCTGTCCATGATGATTTGGTGATGTGCAGAACCTGCAGATGCACATGTCAGAATCAGTCCGCAGAAAATGAAAGACACCATCTGAAGTTCATATTAAGAAGGACACTTCCTGGAAAATAAAGTTGCTAAGAAACCTTCAGCATCTTTATGACTGCATAGTTATAATGCTCATAAATGAATACATATGAAAATATGTTACAGCGAGTTATAGCCTTAACAGTTCATACCTAGTCAACGTCCTCTCTTAGTGTCTCTGGTTTAACATGTAGGTACAAGACATCACAGCATTATCACGATGGCGCCTGTTTGAAGGTCCATGTATCACAAAGTACAACAAAAAAAAAAACATTCAAAGTGATCTAGAAACCAGGATTTCTTCCAGATCATTACCAAAATGTAATCATCTGTTGATGCTATCATTCCCAACATTCAATGAAAAATTGTCAAAAATTTGGCCAAAACTTTTCGAGTTATTTTGCTAACCAGCAGAGAGACAACTACAAATCAAACAGTGGACAGCTGGAAAACAAGGTGCAGAGAGACAATACTAATAGAAACAATACTGCAGCATTTAACCCACAGTTATAGATTAAAAATACATAAATGAACAGCCTCACTCTTCATTGGAGAATTGTCCTATTCGTCTGAATTCTGACTGTGAGTACGTCCACTACTAAAATGTCCATGTATTTTACTTTCTCTCGGCATATCGATAAAAACTGTACCGTAGCACGTCTCTGTTGACAGTGATGATTCCTCCAGTCGTGGTTCCCCCTCAGCTGCAGGGTCTCAGACTTCTAGAAAACTCGCACATCATCTGAAATAGATCAGACCAGTGTCGTCTGTACTCGCTGACACATGTCCACAGTTGAAAGTGACAGCTTGGGCCGTGGATAAAGTTAAAGTTGACGCACACAGATGAGGAGGTTGAAACATGGCACAAGCAGCTGGTGGAGCTACACCAGTTAAAACAGAACACTTGATGCCCTCTGCTGTTCACACGGTGACATGATGCTGGGATCCAGCAGTAGGGACTAACAACATTATATATAAAGTAGGAAATTTCAACTGAAAGCAAGAATGAATAATCCTTAAATACATAACAATGCTCATATCTCACTTATCTGATAACTACCATTCAATGTAAGACCCCATCATTTATGGATTCAAGCTATTTTCTTTAATGGGACAGAAGGTCAGCTATAGTAAACATGTGGCTCATTAATAAGGCCAAAACTAACAACTATTCTGATAATTTATTCATATATTAATATATTGAATCTGCTATTGATTCATACTGGATCATAAAATGTTGATTACTATTCTCAAAAGCTTTTTTGTCCAGACCAACAGTCCACAACCCAAAGATCACCATTTTGTCAGGCCGGGACTCAAAAAGAGGACTCAGATGCGGAGTGGAACAGCGGGTTTTATTAATAAATAGGCAACCTCTTCCACGGGGAGCAAAAGAGGGCTATGACAAAAATACAAAGAAAATATCTATGGCTATAAATCACTATACAATAAAGGACTAGACTATGACTATGACTAGGGGGAGAAATATATATGGCTATAAATCACTATACAATAAAGGGACTAGACTATGACTATGACTAGGGGGAAACTAAACTATCTGCAAAAACGCTGAAAATCTACAATTAGCTATCAAGACTAAGGCTATGAAAACTATAACAAAAAATCGCTCCGAAGAGGACAGCACGACAGGCAAGGCAACAAGAACTATGACTAACGAAAACTATAACAAAAATTCGCTCCGAAGAGGACAGCACGACAGGCATGAAACTACAACAAAAAATCACTCCGAAGAGGACAGCACGACAGGCAAGGCAACAAGGACTGTGACTAGATGCTTCGAAAGGCTTGGGTGAACGCACGGGACGAAACACTTCGGCACAAGACAAGGGGAGACACAGACAATATATACACAAGGTAATTGGAACCAGGTGGAAACAATCAGGGCAGGGCAGACAATCAGACCGGTGACACATGAGGAAGGGCAAGTGACCTGAAACGAGAGGAGAGTCAGACTTTCAAAATAAAACAGGAAGTGACAAGACCAGACAAACCTCACCGCGGTGTGACACATTTTACTTTTATAGAAGAGTAAAGAAACCAGAACATAATTAGGTTTGAGAAGCTGGAACCAGAGAATTTCGACATCTTCTTTTCTCCAGGTTGTTCTCTCATTAAAATTATTCAAATCCATTATTGGATCATCTAAACCAGTGATCACAATTTATGAGGATCAAAGAGAAAATAGCAACCAAGCCTCCTAACTACCAGTTATTCACACCATTCATGACTCTATTTATTGTTTCACACTATATTTAAACATAACTCATAACTGTACCCTCATGCCTTTCCTTAACATTCGTTGTTGGAATTTTAACATTTTGACGTTGTAAATGAGGAATACAGGTGACACGTTTCAAAAGCCTGGCATGATAACTGCAGACTTTTCAGTCCAGTCATCATCTGTTTTCCTCATCAACTTTTC
Source organism: Eupleurogrammus muticus (assembly GCA_036785175.1). Lineage (NCBI taxonomy): Eukaryota > Metazoa > Chordata > Actinopteri > Scombriformes > Trichiuridae > Eupleurogrammus > Eupleurogrammus muticus. The sequence goes on along the minus strand of JAYKQN010000012.1, from coordinate 10,174,555 downwards.
GTTTCATAGCCTTTCAGAGTTTCATGTTACCTGAGTTAAGAGACCTTTTCCTAGTAATTCTGTGATGTTGATTTTTCGAGTGCTCTATAAAAAAAAAGTTGACTTAATTGAAGTAAAATTCTATAATCTAATATAGTATAGTTGGCGACCCCTGGTCTAAATAGCTGGTCATTGTAATAGTTGACAGCTCTACTACTTAATTTGCAGAATTTTCGGTTTGCTGCTAACAAATAGCATTTCATTTACTCTTCAGGGTGCATCCATTTGTTTTTACTTAAATAAGGTCTATTAGTAAGTCCTCATCATCCAACCTCTGCATCCATCTAATAACTGCATGAGTCTCTGATGAAGACTCTTTGTTTAATATTTAATATGTTGAATGTTCCCTAAACTCAGATTTTAACTGCTCAGAGGATGCTTCAGACCCTGCAGCTGCTTCTCTCTGCTCAGCCACTGGCAGAGGATCACCCCATCACTGAGGCTGGCAGTCGCCATGGCGACGGTGCCCACGCTCTGCTGAAGGAGGACCCCCCCCCCCACACACACACACACACACACACACGCACATCTGAAGGGAAAAGGGAATCCTCGTCATCCCCCATTAAGGCAGAGAGGAGGAGGAGGAGGAGGAGGGGGGATGAAGGTGAGGTCCTTATTAATGTTGGAGAGCAACATATTCACAGTGAGAGCAGCTGACCAATCATTTACATTAAACACCTTTAAACATTCATCCTAGTTAAAATGATGCACATTCTCAACCTACTTTATGAAAATTTGCTTCAGTGATTAGTTTTTCCATGGATAATATTTAGTCAAGTTTTAGTCCAGATTTAGTCCTTTTTTTTTGGGAATTTATGCTTTCTAAGCATTTCGGGGCAACAACTGTCACCATCTGCCATGTTTAAATATACATCCTTTGCTTCCATACAACACTAACAGAGCCAGGATGTTCCTGAATAAAACAAGCTTCTTATTGGAAATAGTGCAACAAGTGAATCAGTGAATCAGCTTCTGAATGAGAGAATTCAATGAAATATATATATATATACATTTTGGGATAACTTTGATTTTCATAGGTTCCATGTTATTTAGTGTTAGTGAAATTTTTGTCTTGACAGGAAACACAATTGTATGGACAGTATAAGGAAGTAAGTATTCAGTCACAAATGGCAAGAGTCAACCTTTCTCAGAACTTTAAGTGGCTTTAAGTGAATACAAGAATACAAGACAAGAATATGATTTGAAACTTATATCCTGTTGACTTCATGTCCCAATGGCCCTTTTTGTCTGGCCATGATGGGAATGGTTGAGTCTCCAGTGCTCAATGTGCTTGCTTTTTATTCTTAAAGCTCTGGTGCCACCATCTGGACAATCGATAGAGTCACTTCACAGTTTTGCAGGAAACACACACTTTTCACACTTATTGAGGGCTGTTCCCTTCTTACTTGTCTTTTACATTTAAGTAAAACTTTGCTGCGATTGAAAATATTTATGTCATTAAATGCACCTCACAGAAACAGTGACACATCCCTTGCAGATTTTAAATCTGGTGAATAACCCCCTGGTTATAATTTGCCTACTCTGTGTTATCATTAACTAAAGCTGATTATGGGACATAGTTCACTTTGACATTTTGAGCATCTGCTGAATTCTTGTGCACCCATTTGTGCCTTTTCTGCATCAAACGTGTGTGTGTGTATGTGTGTGTGTATGTGTGTGTGTGTGTTTGTGTAGAAGGGTGGGGCCTGGCTGTCTGGCTGTGGGGGGAGAGTGAAAAACTGCATTGGGTTGTTAAACACATGTGTTTGTGTTTGAGCAAGAAGAAAGAAAACAATCAAAGGAAACTGACTTTCAACCACTTTGCACAAAATCTGTACGATGTTATCACTGATTTTAATCCACTGCTGAAGACAAGAAGAAAAAAAAGCAGAAACCGAATGTGAGTAAAATACTTTTCTTGAAAAACACATGGAATGGAGAAAAACTGTTTTTTTTTCTAACAGTGTGTATGCTGCAGTATTTAACACCATGGCAGCAAAAGCCCACAATAAAGGATTACAGTATTGTGAATGGTAAATGAATCCATACATAAACACACATTCACATCGGTGAATCATTAACTGGAGTCTGACTCTCAGACTCTGGGCCAAACTCCTCTGGGAGTCTCCCTCTCTCTCTGTCTCTCTCTGTCTTCCTGTTGCTGATTTTCTTTCCTGATTATATAACAACTGGTGTGTGTGAGTTAATGCAGTCAGAGCTTCCTACAGGACCCCCACACACACACACAGCGACTGCTGCTGCTAAGCTTCTACCGAACCAGTCTGCGAGCGGTGGTGGCGGCGATGGGCTGGGGGGAGGGGTTTCCTGCGCTGGGGCTGCTGGCCTGGCTCTGCTGCCTCAGTCTGGGGCCTGTTCAGGGGGGGAAGGTGCTGGTTGTGCCTGTGGATGGGAGCCACTGGCTCAGCATGAAGATCCTGGTGAAGGAGCTGGTCCACAGGGGCCACGAGGTCACCGTCCTGGTGCCTGAGAGCAGCCTGACCATCCACGACTCGGAGGGCTACAGGACTGAGATCTACCCGGTCCCCCACACCAAAGAGGATCTGGACCGGATGTTTAACAACGACGACATCTTCCTGAACCCGCCGCAGTTCTCGGACCTGTTCACCAACGTGCGGCGGCTGATGGACTTCACGTCCATCCACGTGAGGGGCTGCGAGAGTTTGCTGGCTAATCAGCCCCTGATGAGTCGCCTGCAGGGGTCGAGCCTGGACATGGTGCTGACGGACCCGTTCCTCCCCTGCGGGTCCATCCTGGCTCACATGCTGTCTATCCCAGCTGTGTATTTCATGTGTGGGCTCCCCTGTCAGCTGGACCAGCGGGCCAACCACTGCCCTGCTCCCCGTTCCTACGTGCCTGTGTTCTTCTCCGACAACACGCCCTCCATGAGCTTCCTACAGCGGCTCAGGAACACGCTGATGGACTTGGTGGAGTCCTGTCTGTGCCGCGTCATCTACGTCCACTTTGATGACCTGGTGGCCCGGCGCCTGGGGGGCAACGAGACCTACAGGGGTCTTCTAAGCGCCGGCGCCGTCTGGCTGTTCAGATATGACTTTGTGTTCGAATGGCCCAGGCCCGTGATGCCCAACATGGTTTTTATCGGAGGCATCAACTGTGCAAAGAGGTCTCCGCTGCCAGCTGTGAGTATGTAAAGAATTTGTAGCAGCGAAAACAAGTATGTTGCACATCTGGATCACATCAGGAGCTTTGCTTGTGTTGAGTATGAAACAAAAAACTCACTAAAACTACATTTCAAAGCAGAAAAGTGCTACAGGTTCAGAAAATTATACTTATGTATGTTTTTGTTTTTTAAGCTTTAATAAAGCTAGAACTACTGCTATAGTTAATCTATGGATTATTCACATGATTAATCAATTTATTTTTCATTCATGAAATGCCACTGTTTACCAAGGCTATGGATTCAACCTAAAATGTTTTTTTTGTCCAAACCAACAGTCCACAACCCAAAATTAATAATAAAAACTATATTATAAAATAAAACAAAAGCAAATTTGGGACTGGGGGGACTGCAACTAACTGATTTGATAGTAGATCCACTTCTTGGCGTTCTTATCAAATTAAGGTTAAAGTTTGTAAGTAACAAAAGCTATAAATTATAATGGATTTCAGCAGTTATATTCAAGATTGTAGTTTAAATACTTTAAATTTACAGTAGCATTGGAACTAACTACTATTTTAATAGTCATTTAACCTGTAGATTATTGAAATGAATAATTAATGCCTCAATGTCTAGACTAATAAAGACTAATGAAACCAACTAGTCACATTTGAGAAACTGGAACCAGAGAATCTGGACATTCTCTTCTTAAAATGAAGACAAATTGAATAAATATGACAACTAATCAGTCCATTGACTAATCACTGTAGCTCTAAACTCCACAAATCAATAGTTTGGAGCAGTTACTCTGAATGTGAACGTGCTGACTCATAGTGTTTGTATCAAATTTCCCACACAAGCAAAATAAGCTGATAATAGCACAGATGATATTTTAATGAGTGGATGAAATAGTTTTTCCTTTAATTCATTTTACCTCTTCTCCACGTTATCCACGTAAAAACATTCCCAGTTTCCATTATTCAGAGATAACGTGCATAAGCTCATCACTGCAGGTTTATCATATGACCTCATGTTTCCTGTTTGATTTCTCACTAAAACTCTTTTTGCATTTTCTCTGACTTCTCTGCAGGACCTGCAGGAGTTTGCGGACAGTTCAGGGGACGACGGCTTCATCGTCTTCACTCTGGGTTCAGCAGTGTCCAACATGCCTCAGGAGAAGGCCCAGCTGTTCTTTGAAGCGTTCCGGCAAATTCCACAAAAGGTATCGACTTAAACCCTGATGGAGGATCTCATAGCTGCCGTGAATGTCCCAGATAATCCATTCACAGACATAAATCACTTGTCCTCAGGTCGTGTGGCGATACACCGGCGTCGTCCCTGGCAACGTCCCTGGCAACGTCAGACTGATGAAGTGGCTTCCCCAGAACGATCTGCTCGGTGTGTTCACTTTTTAAATACATACTGTGGGTTTCTATAACATATACTAACTATTCATGAATTTGTGCATCAGAAATGCATTTGTAAAACATATTTTTTATATAAGTTTTTCCTTTATATATTCTGAAATACAGTTGTGTTTAAAATAATAGCAGTATGTTCATTAACGTGAGTAAAGCCAAAGTCCTTATATTAATTTTTATTGCAATGCATTGGGATCACTGCATTTTATATCATAAATCAAAATTTGAAGAAACTTAAATATATATATATATATATATATATATATATATATATATATATATATATATATATATATATATATATATATATATATATATATATATATATATATATATATATATATATATATATATATATATATATATATATATATATATATATATATATATATATATATATATTAAGCTGTCCAAAAAGATTTTTCTGTTCAAATTCAAATATTACCTGTATGAATTTAATAATCCTCAGGATGTAGCAATCCTGCGAATCACTAAACTGATATTTAGTTGGATAACCACGGTTTCTGGGAACTGCTTCACATCTGTGTTGCATGGAGTCGACCAACTTCTGGCTCCTATCAACAGGTATTTCAACCTCGCAATTCCTCTGCATTTCTTGGTTGTGCCTCACAAACTCAGAAACAGAATTTTTGACGTCATCAATGGGATTTAAAATCGGGGGATTGGGTTAGCCACTCCGGAAAATTATTTTTTTGGGGGTCTGGGACCAAGATGCTGCTGCTTTACTGGTGTTTTAGGGGTAGGTGAACTCACATTTCATGGACATTTCCTCTTCAGCTTGAGGCAACATGATCTCCTCATGTATTTTGGTATAGGAAAACTGATGCATGATCCTTTCTATGTGATGAATAGGCCTGACACCACCAACATCCCCATATCATGATGCTGCTGCACCATGCTTCACTGTCCACAGAGTGAACTGTGGATTAAATTCAGTGTTTGGTGTCGTCTGACAAACAGTCTTACTTTCATCCATTTCTCTTTAGGCCAGTTTATGTGTTCTTTGGCAATCTATCTTGTATCTTTTTCAGTATGACTTTTTGTTTAAGTGGGACTCTGCAGGGGCTTCTTGCCGATAGATTAACTTTACACCGGCGTCTAAATGTCACAGTAGTCTCTAGTAGCTTCAGACAGGCATCATGAATAGTAGTTAGAATTTATCTACAATTTCTGTATAGAAATTTAAAAAATAGACACAATTTTCTTTACATTTTTATTTAGGATATAAAATGCAGTGTTTCCAATGCAAGGATTTTAACTTAACTCATGCTGTCATTATTATCAGAACTGCATGTCTGTGGATCGTGCTGTTTCTATTCTATTCATTATGAGGATGATCGGACTCAGTATTTATTCACATAACGTGAATGTGACGCTAAACCCCATGGATGCATTTTCCCGTCACATGCTCATAGCCTGGCCTCCACCTGCTCTGTTGCTCCTCAGCTCACCCACAGGTCAGAGCCTTCATCACTCACGGCGGCAGCCACGGCATCTATGAGGGCATCTGCAACGCCGTCCCCATGCTGATGTTCCCTCTGTTCGGGGACCAGAGGGACAACGTCCTGCGCATGGTGGACCGCGGCGCTGCGGTGAAACTCAGCATTTATGATGTCACAACCGAAAGCCTGCTGGCCGCACTACATAAAGTGATCCATGACAAAAGGTAAGGTGTTCATTCAAGAGAATTATTGCTTGGTCAGGAATATTCAAATATTGTAGACTTATAAAACTCTGAACTGACATTGATATAGAATGACTTTGTTGTTAATTTATTTTGAGGATGAAGCATCTTTAGCTACATACTGATATATAGCATAGTTTTCAGCGCATGATTTACCCACACACATTTACCCCCCACAAAAAATTAGCAACTCGTTACAGTTACTAGTTTTGTCATTTAAAAAGTAACTGAGTTAACTTGATCGCTGAGACCAAAAAGCAAGGTGACTACTGTTTTAAAGGTTTTATTTGAGGTTTTGATGACAGTGGGGGCTGGTGGGCCGTGGTGTGAAGCTCTACGGGCAGAGGAAGCTACTGTGTGACATCACAAATGTTGGGACAGTTTTTATGAAACTTCTTGAATTTCTCCAGAGTAAAACAAACACCTAAATGTGTCTGTTTGCATGATCCGGGACCTTTAATCTTCTCATTCAGTGTGATGAGCACTTAATCAAAGAAGACCATTTGTAGCAGAATGTGTCACTTTCCAGTTTGTAGTAAGGAGGCAAGAATTATTATTATTGCTCTTATGCAACATAGTTTGACCGTAAAGTGATATTTAGATCCTAGTATAAACAGAATCCCAGGGAACAGTAATGTGATGTTTGTGTAACTTTTGCCTCCTGATCATCATTAACATCACCTCCTCTCCCCAGTTACAAAGAGAACATCGTGAAGCTGTCCCAGATCCACCTGGACAGTCCTGTGCAGCCTTTGGACCTGGCTGTTTTCTGGACGGAGTTTGTCATCAGACACAATGGAGCGGCTCATCTGCAGGTTGCTGCACACGACCTGAACTGGGTCCAATACCACAGCCTGGACGTCTTCGGCTTTTTTTTCCTCGTTATAATAACTGTCCTGTGGGTGACGCTCAGATGCTGCACGTTCTGCACACGCAGGTGTTGCAGAAAGACGACGGCAAAGAGAAAACCGGAGTAGAGGCTCTAATGTTGATTGGTGCGTTTCCTCCTCCACTTCTGCTGTTTAAAGTTTCTCCAGCTGTTGGACGTTTGATTTCAGTCCTCTGATTGTCATGAAAGTGGGTTAGGAGGTTGGAATAATCTACTGAGTTTTTTATACTTTATTGTACACATGTATACATTCATTCAGCATTTATGCTCAAAAATTGTGTTTGTTTCCCTTTTTGCTGCAGCCACATCTTATATCAAGAATAAAGAGGACAGAAGAAGAAAACGGCTTGGATTTTTCATTGTTGTATTACAGAAGAGAATTAGGGCCACTGGAGAAAAATGTTTATTTGTTAAAGCCAGAATTCTGACTTCAATCTTGGGAATGTACCACAGCTGTTTTTAGATAAGATAGGAAAATTTAAGAGAGAAAATCTTCACTTTTTCTTCTACTCTCACTTCACCCCTTTGACATATGTGGAAGCTTTGGTATTGTAGCTTCAATTCCTAAAATTCCTGTTCTTCATCAACATTGTGGCAGCCCAGCGCTCCAGCCTGAGGCAGATGAAGAAAAAATGTTATCTTGGATTCTACTCAGTCAAATTTACCTGCACTCTATCTAGGTTATGTGAGCTTAACTGAAATAATATCACCAATAAATAGAACTTCACATTAATAGGAGAGCTGCTGCAGTTACTCAATTAGTTGAAAACTGAAAACTATTAATATTTCAATGATTGATAAATTGCTTTGAATCATTTTTAGAAGAAAATATTCACATTCTCTGGTTCCAGCTCTAAAATTTGATTATCTTGTGGTTTCTTTAGTCGTCTAAAAATAGTATACGGACTTAATTTTGGGAAACTGATTGAAAATGTCAATCATTTTATGAACCAAACAACTAATTGATTAATCAATTAGATCAATAACTGACAGATGAATCAACAACCAGTTAGTCATTTGGGTTGTGGACTGTCTGGACAAAAAAAGAGATATGCGGTCGAATCTTCAGCTTTGGGGAACAGTGATCGATATTTTATATTTGGGCTTCAACTCACGGCTAGTGATAGTCGATTAATCTATTGATTTTTGAACGAATAAACGGTAAGTTGTGTGGTTCATAGTCTGGGGTTAAATTTCAATCATTATTCAATCAAAAAAAGAAAAATATGTTTATGAATGAAAAAAAATCCTCTCTCTAAATATGTTTGCATTTCATTGCATACTGAAAGTGCTTTTATTTATTTATTTATTTATTTATTTTCATCCATAGACAGACAGTTGTTCGCAGGTGTTTAATTGTGGTCTCTGTTCGTTTAACTGTGCTGTCATTGCGACCAGAGCACTTCTACTACAGCAGGGGAATCTGTCGACGGCGTGAAAGTTCTCCGCGAACATCTTTTATTTTATTAGCAATTTTATACTGTAACATTCAGCAGAGTGTTTAAACTCCACCACCGCGTGATATCTCTGAAGTAAAAACCACACGCGTGCTTTAATCCCGCTACCCCGCTGACAGTTCCCCCCCTCCGGGCTCACTTGGTTTCGTCCGTGTCTCCCCAACATCAAACGCACATGTTGGGTGTGTTGTGCTGATTTCACGGCGTTTCCAGGAGCTGCGTCTAACGGTCCCGCCGCTGTTCGCCCCGCACGCGACACTATGAGATAAGTGAAGTCACGGAGGAGCACTTTGAATACCCCGCTGTGCGGCGCGGGGAAAAAAAACACTCGGGAAGGCGTGCGGTGCGGAGGGGACACGCGTCGCGGCGTGGCGTGGCTACTACCGTCGGGACTGTCAACGCCGGACTGCAGGTACGTGAACTCACACCGACACCACGCACTCCACGCGCTCACGGGGCGCGAGTTACACCCTGTTTCATTTATCGGACGCCTGTTACATCATGTGTTCGCACCGCCGCCGCTCGTAGAGCCGGTTTGCGGTTAGCAGCGCTCGGTTAGCTGTCAACATGTGAGAGGACCGCACCGCTTCCCACGCCGGCTCCCGCAAAACTAAATATCTGTTAAAAAAAAAAAAAAAAAAAACGAACCAGCGGGAAAGAATGAGACGGTTGCCGGCTGCGGTTGTCGGTGTGCGGTAGAGGAGGAGAAGAGTCGCTGTTCGGTTCCCGGAGGAGGAAAACGCGGAGTTAGCCGGCAGCCGCTGAGCGGTGCCACGTAGCTAGCCGGCTAAAGGGAGGAGAGACGGGGAAGTTCTGCACAATCACTGCTGGATGCTGCAGCTCCTTCATCATCATCATCATCACCGGCAGCTTTTAGAAGTACCAGAGTATTTCTTTGCTATGCTGCTTTATATTTTTATATGTGATGAAATTTAATAAGTTTATCAATCTTTCTCTTTTTAAACGTATCCTGTTTTATATAAATAGCTGCCTAGAGCCTAAAAGTAACGCTTTAAAAGGGCAGTCTGACTTTTTAAAATATTTTTTTTAACTTTAGATAGTTTTACAGTTGATAAAGTGTAAGCAAGGGGTTGTCATGTCTGACAAATTGAAGCCTCAAGAGTCCATGTGTTCAATTTTTTTTTTTAAACTTGGTCCAGATATGGCTTCAAAAACAGTGTTAATGTGATGCAATGTTCCAGGAGGAGACAGAGACGCTGCTGTTTGGTGTCAAACACGCCACAATTCTGCAGAGAGGATCCAGCAGACAAGCATTAAGCTGATGTCTGAATTTTGGTCTTGTGTTTGCTAGTTCACTGTGGGGGAAAACAAATCTTCAACATCCATAAAACTTGACTTGGACTTTAAGTCTCCCCCTTTGACTGAAAGAGCTTTGGAAAAAACTATCGTATATAGATATCTACATGCTTCATATTGGTGTCAGATAAACTTTTCAATACAATTTTGCGCATGAGGATGTCTGGACTGTGTTCTCATCATTTAAAAGACGGTTCTAATGGTTTGTATAAACAGGAATTATTACAGCAAGAAATAGAAAGGTATCAAAAATATATACGTTAAAGAAGCAGAACTTTTCTTCTTCTTTCTGTCCCTGTTGTCCCTGTCATTCCTCATATCCTCATATTTAACTTCTGACCTTCTGATGAGGTGTCATACATGTCATACTAGCTATTAAAACATCCTTTTATCTGTGTGCTTTGGAGAACAAAGTCCATAGTTTGTTTTGTGCAAGTTTATCTTTAGTTAAAATAGGGTTTCAGCAGTCTGTGAGATACATGTAGATATCCATAAATGGACATCTACACGTCTAACATTAGTTAGGTTCCAAATTCTCTCCTTTTTTTAGTAGAGCTGCAGTGGAAGGATCATAACAAAAACAGTGACTTTAGCACATGTTGATGCTTGGAACTTCAGATATATGTGATGTATATGCATTTTTTTATGCGAAACTAGAGCTGCAGATTTTGTTCTCCATCATTTCAATGAGAAATGCATCTAGTCTGGGATGTTTTAACCTTTGTTTGGATCATTACTGGCGCTGTTACTATGACATGAACTGCTATTTATCTTATAGACCAGGGGTCACCAGCCCTGGTCCTGGAGGGCTCCTGTGGGTTAAATGAGCATTAACACACCTGATTCTACTAATGGAGGCCCTCAGCAAGGGCTCTAGTGGTTGATTAGTAGAATCATATGCATTACTGCCTGGTCGATCAAAAAGCTGCACCCTCAGTAGCCCTCTAGGACCAGGGTTGGTGACCCCTGTTATAGACTGTGGATACTGAAGTCATAAGAAAGTTATTGAAGTGATTATTGAGTTTTCTGTTACCTATCGTACCTGAAATGAGGTTTATATAAATTGTTGAGTTGTTGCACTACATTATGCCCAATAAGCCCAATTTGTTCTAAATATCAAGTTATGGCACTATAAACTTGAAAATATATAATCGTAACCGTATTGAGGTGAAATATTAGGCATAAACACACATAAATGTTTGTGGCAGTGAAGTTAAATGACAGAAAGGAAAACACGACAGGTCTGTAGTTTACCGATAAAATGATGAACGGTGCCACAGTGGTTAAACTTTGACTTTTCAACATGGTGCGACAAAGTGATGATGTGGATGTTCTGTATGTGGGACAATGCCAAAACTGACCTGTCTAACTCTAAAAACCTGTGACCAGATGGTTCATCTCTTCTTAAAAAAGGTGTTAGAAAATGGGAAAAAAACCAACTAGCTATCAACTAGTTTTATATTCTAGGTCTGTTTAATATATAAAATTTATCATTCTTTTTGCTTACACCATTTGTGTTAAAAAATTGCACAAAATTGTGTTTATTTTGAAAAATAAATGGTGAAAATGTACATATTAAATGCATGTGGACTGCTTCTTTAAAATGTATTTTAAAAAAAGTTTTTAACTTCATCTTACCAACCATGATTTGTCACTGACCCTTGTATGATTGTGCACAGCTATAAATTGTAATAGTTAACCAACTATCTTATATATTGAAACGACTAATTAAGTAGTTGTTGACAATGAATCTGCTGAACAACAGGTTGTGATTTCAAATGTTTTTTTTTTCTCCCCCCTAATCAGGCTTGAGGCTCCCAGTGTGCCACCATGAGTTCCAAGGTGTGTAAGAACTGCGGCAGCTCGGACATCGATGTGGACCAGGCGCGGGGCGATGCCGTCTGCATGACGTGCGGCTCTGTGTTGGAGGACAACATCATCGTGTCTGAGGTGGAGTTTGTGGAGACGGGAGGTGGAGGATCGTCAGCTGTGGGACAGTTTGTCTCATCAGAAGGTAAAATTAATACTTGAGTCACTTGAAGCCTGAAATTAATCCTATACTTATTATCTTACACTTTACAGCTTTTTCCATATATCCTCTAACTGTAAATATCTTACAATCAAAAAATCCATTTTAGTCTTTCCAACTTCAGTTAACCAAAAGCGAAATTTTTTTTTTTAATGACTAAAACTATTCCTATTGTGGTGATATATGGCATATGACTTTTGGTGATGCAGGATGCAGCCATCAATCCAAAAAAAAAAAAAAAAAAATCTTGACATAGCACTTAAATTCACAATACACAGTCTCTAGTTTGGCCATGTTGTGAAGAAATTACATAATTTTAAGTCTAATTTATACATCTTTAAAGTTTTGATCATATTAGATTTTGAGACAAACATTTCAAGTGATCTGAGCATGTAATTATCAAAATACAAAATTTAAAGAGAGAGTAGTTCTTTAGAAACACAAATGTGTGTTCTGTGGAAACAGCTGGGCTCTGATTTTACAGTGACCCGTGAGTAAATGTGTGTGTCGGTGCACAGCTGCTTATCTCTGCAGGTAACATTTACCTCCACATTATCTCTGACCTTCAGCCAACGGGACGTTTCAGTCCTGCCGAGTCTGCAGACTACACGTGTGTAAACTTGTATTTCCTGACCCGTAGTTTCTATGTCTGTCCACTGAGGGGCGCTGTGGCAACACTTGTTGTCCTGCTGAGAGATCCATGTCTCTGTTTTCTGGCAGCACAGACTTCTGTTGACAACTTAGAACATTATTTGATTGTTAAAACACAAATTTCCAACTATTTTCATCTTGATTTAGTGTAGGTTTTCAAGCAAAATGGTTTTCAAATGTGAAGGTTTGCTTTTTTTTCAGTTTTCTATCACAAATTGGATATAGGACTGTTGATTTGACAAGGGTTAGCAAGGAAACTAGATTATATAATAATAAATTGTATTTTGTAGTTTCTCTCCTGTTGAGCGGGAAAAAAATCAGTTTATAGTTCTAATTTTAACATACCAAACCTATTCATTGCATATCATTGTAATTAAAACTGCTTCAACGACAGCTCTATGAACTAGATACTTGATGGCTTCCCCAACAAAATATGCATATCTGTAGCCCAGGCCTGTGAAATCTACCATCTACGTTCAATCTAAATGTATTTTTTTTTTTAAAAAAAGAGAGCAAAAAAAAGTGCTGCATTTATATTTTTGTTCTGTGTACAAAGAGCTGGTACTGTGCCATTATTGTAGGATCTGTATAGAAGGTTAATATTTACTTAATATTATTATTTACTGGCCTCTACGTAATGTAAACTGTCAGATGGAAAGCAAGATTGGCAAAAAACTGCTGTTGTCCCTGAGGATGATCTATTTCTCCTTTTTCAAATTAGCTTTTGAAGCAAATTGCAAAAAACTCGGGTAAAGTTATTTTAGTTAACAGAAAAAAGTTATCTAGGTATGTAATCACACTCCTAACTGATTGCTGTGTGTTTTTGTGTCCTCAGCTGGAGGCAAACACCCGATTTTTGGAGATGGACAGAACTTAACAGGTGTGGGGCGGGAATCCCGAGCGCAGACCCTGCAGAGAGGTGAGTGACCAACAGAGGGCGCCACAGACTGTAACAAAACCTGCAGCAGCCTCGACATCAGTGCCTCCCTGTGTTTTTAGGCTTGAGTTTACCCCCTGAGCCTTCTTGTCACACCAGGAGAATGCATAAAATATGCATTGATGATTCTCCAAAAGCAGAGCATAACACAGTGGTTATTACATGAAAATCATTTTATTTAATCTCCTTAACGTGAACTTGAATATCAGAGGCTTTCTCTCTATTTTATTTTTAACTGAAACATAAAAAGAAAGAGTGTTTTTTGGAACATTAATAAGCTTGACATGATACATTACTGAAATTTTTATCAACTTAAAATTTTTGGGACACACTTTTGTGTGATGCTTTGAGGAAGAAGAAATCTCCCTGTGCACAGTGTACCCCCTGCAGTACCTTGTGTTCCCCTGTTGGGAAACACTGCACACATGATTAACCCTTCTGCAAAGAGATGCCGTTTTGATATTAACAAGATAATATAGTATGGAAATATGAGATTTATTATTCAAAGTAGGGCTGCTCGATATTGGGAAATATCAATATCACGATATTTTCAGTCAATATTGATATCGCGATATTTTTTTCCGATTCGGAAAAATGTTATGTTCCAAATGATCCCTGCTAAAACACGTAGATATATCCATACAAAAGGGTATATAAGCTTGCATTTTGAAACACACACTGAGATCAAATTGAAATAAAAGAACATGTTTATCACACTTAAAGGGGGTTTATTTAGCATTTGTCCCTAAAACAAAACAAATATATTAAGAAAAAAGTTTTCCAATGTATACAAACATGCATAAAAAATGTTCTTATTTATGACGAAAATTAAAAATAGACCTTGTTCCAGTTTTTCCCCCAAAAAATGCTGTATCCAAAAATAAAATGTTCCATTTTTGACAAGATTTGTCACATTTTTTGTAAACACCCACCATTGAAAGGGCCAAGCAACTGTCATGAACATTAACTTAGAATATGGAGAGGGCAGAGCATAGCGTTTGTCAAGCTCTCTAATAATTTTCTTAAAGCCCTCGACTGTATTGATAGCCTGCATATCTTTGCCTAGAAAATAGCCTATGGATTCGGTCAATGCCTTGTGCCGCTCTGAATTTGTGGCATAATGAGTTGCATTGTGCAACGTGCTTTGGACTGACAACTGGGTAGCCTTGCTGGTTGAGGCAACGTTGGCCTCGTATATTATCTGTTTTTTCTTTATTACGTTATCGTGGATTACCTTGTGGTTTACTTTGAGGTGTGTAAACAGATTTGTTGTATTAGCATAAGGTGCAGACACCACTCGCCGGCAAATCCTGCAGATAATTGTTTTCTTTTCTGTGTCCTTCTCTTCAAACCTAAAATCGTCCCACACCACCGAACTCCTTCTCCCTATTTTATCAACCAACTGAGCCTGCCCTGTTTCTTCTGTTGTATCTTCCATTTCCAGCACGTTTTTTTGTTTTACTAGTTTGCTAACTCTTCACACAGCAGGAACCGAGGAGAGCGCGAGACTGCACAGCACTTGTGAAGTCAATGACGTAGCACACGCCGCCTTTTGATTAACCCCTTCACGGCCACGCCGGTGTCGCGGCAGTACAGATAGATGACAAAAAATCGTTTATAGTCGATATTATTCATTTTCATATCGTTTGACGCCAAAATCGTTATCGCGATGAAAATACGATATATTGCACACCTCTAATTCAAAGTAGATTGTTTTATATACATCTCAAATATATTTGGAGGGTTTTGTCTGCTGTCAACTCTGCCCTCTTGGGGCCCCTAGAGAACCGCTGTAGAACCATTGATGTCTCAGGAGTTTAATCACTTTAATCACTCAATCAATTAATTCCCCAAAACCGTACATTTTCACGCTTTCACATAATTCCAGTGAATGTGGGATTTTTGGTGTTGTTGAGGCTCTGTCATTAATCATTCATAAATTACTTGAATTTAATGTTTCTTTCTTTTAATTACTCTATGTATTCACCTGTATGGAAGTAAAATGAAGTTGGATGGAATTTTAAAAATATCTATATTTTATTAAACGATGGACTTGTTAAACGTTCACTGTAGAGCTGAAAACATCCAACACTAATGTTTGAAATGAATGAAAATCTGAAACAAGTCATATTTCTGTAATGTTTTCAGCGTGTGGCATTTTTAACATCATTCTCTACCACATTAAGATGTGTAATTTACCTGCAATTGGTTCCCCTTTTTACAACTTCACCTATATGATCGGACATAAAATGAACCTACTTTATTAGTATATTGGGCCCAAAAACACACAAAAACCATCAAGTCTGAAAATGTTAATGAAATATGAACGTTTTAAGGTGAAATTGTTGCTTGTCAGCAGCTACTCTTTAAAACCTGTTGTGCGTGCGTGCTTGGGTGTGTGTTCGTCCAGTCAGGAGATTTACGTCTGTCTGTGACTCAGTGTGTCTGCAGCCGTCTCAGAGAGGAACAGCTCCTCTTCTTATTTCCGTCCAGCAGAAACTTTCCCCTCAGAGCTTCCTCCGTCTGGTCGCTGACTGATTCATGTCTGGGAGCAGGAACCCCACCTCCTCTGTGTTTGTGTGTCTGCTGGGTGGTTTTGTATTACCGGTCCACAGTGTAGGAGTGATGACTGGAATTTAAATGTGCTCTTTAAAAGCTGCCCCAGGCAGGCTTCACGTGTGAAAACACACATGTCTGGATCATAGAGTGGGGGGTGGGGAAGTGTGTGTGATTCCTGCAAATGTAGACAAACATCTGGAAGGTAAATCATCTTATTGATACTGCATCGAGAGACCAGCTTGGTTTAGGGATGTCTGAGTATTGTAATATAGTGCAGCTGAAATGTTGTCTTGTCCTGCTCTTTACATCAGGAAAACAACTTTCAGAATGTGGCCCCTGAGGAAAATAAACATTTTTATCTGTTTTGGACAAAAAGCAGCAGAGATCTTTGGTTTTGATACAACCAAACTCACAATGGTGTTTAATGGTTAGAAATATAAAGTTTCATAAACTACTGATTCATAGTGAGCATTAGTGAATGAAAACAGTGACTAAACTACAGAAGGTAGTTTTTTTTATTTATATATTTATTTATTTTATTCTCCACTAGTTTATATTTCAGATGTGGATTGAAACAAAATTGACAAGAAACTATGTCTTCATCCATCTCCGTGTCTCTACAGGCCCCATTTCCCCCCAGAATTTTCTCACATTGAAGTTACCCGAGCAGTTTATTTTTGGTTATAAAAATGCCTCATTTTAATATGGGTGAATCTACATTATCTGTAACACCATACTTGTTTGTCTCCACTTGTTTATATAGTTTATTTAATAAGATTATTTCGTCCTCTGTCAGAACTTGCTTGGAATGATAAAACGGTTTCCTGCTGCAGCCGATACTATCAGAGATGGATGAAGAGAAAAAACCTGAACAACAATTGGGAGTAATGACCTTGTCTGTCTTTACACACACAGGGAGCTACGGTTTGTGACTAGAGCTGCAACAATTACTTTACTCGATTAGTTTTTATATTAGACTCAAATTATTTGATAATCACTTCATTTGGGAGCATGTTTTAGGAATAAAATGTCCAAATTCTCTGGTTTTAGCTTCTCATTCTGATTATTTCCTGGTGTCCTTACTCTTTTAGGAGAGTAAAGTAGTGATCCAGGGACTGTTGGTCTGGACATTTAGGTTGAATCTTCAGCTTTCGGACACAGTGAATAACATTGTAGATCATTTTATGAACCAACAACTAATCAGTACATTAATAAAATCTAAAGTAGTAATTCATTGCAGTTCTACTTGGATATATTTGTTTTATAAATTTGATTGTTTTATAAATGCATTTAGCGTCAAACATTTCTGCTTCCTGAATCCTCTTATAGGACCTTTTTTAATACCAAAATCTGTCAAACTGATTTTTACAAAAAGTCCATGACCTCTTTGAGATGCAAACATGAATAATCCTCCGTGTTGGTGTTATGCGTCAGTAATTCTGTGATATTTGGTGTCTTTGTGATAATGATCAACCAGAAGTTATCATACTAGTTTTTTTAATCCAGGTGTGTTGTGTTACATTGATCCTGTGTAAATGCTGCTCTCTGCTTTTGTTCATTTAAATGTTATATGGTGTTTACTTATTTGACAGCTTGTGTAGATCTGTTCTGCTGCTGTGTTTAATGTGTGAGAAGGAGCAGCATCTGAAGCCTTGTTTACTGTCAGGCTGTGACTTTGTTCTATCCGAATCAGCTTTAAATATGTTTTTAACATGCGAACACATTCAGGAAATATCCTTTTTTGTTTCTCTGTGCACTTACACAGTAATAAACATGCAGCATAACAAGAAGAACAAAGCTGAGGCAAAAGAAAAGATGACAAAAAACAAACCAGACAACAACAAAAGGGAAGTTTTTCCACTGCAGCTCGACTAGTTGGTGCAGGCATACGACCGCAAGGTGGTATTTCTAGTTTCAACCAGGGAAGAAGAGTCCTAATTACAGCTGCAGCGCTCCGTCTCTGCCCTACTTATCCTCTGTGACACCAACTTTTTAGAAATTAGGGTAGAAATAAACTTTTTCCTGCTCACAGTAGCTTCTTCAAACCTAAATGCACCAAAGAAACCGAGACAAAGCGTCCTTTGTGTCTTTTTTTGATATTTCTAAATATGGTGTCCTCGGTCACATCTTATCTTTTACAGCCTAGTTTCCTCCTTTTTTTTTTTTTTTTTATATAAACTAACGCACTTAAATATGGAGATATTCGACTGAAATTAACTAGGTTTTTTTTATCTGCTTGTGTAACGAGAGTCCTTAATTCGAACCATCTTTACCAGCAGCAGACATACGGTCCCACTGAGCCTGATCACATCCAGCTACAGTGTAGCTTGTTTTGTGTAGCTGCTACACAAAACAAGAACCACAGACTCTGGACAACAAGCTGCTGAAGTGTCGTCGTTAACTCAGGCCAGGAAACCAAGCTACAAACAAAAGACCGCATCTTGTCAGTTTTCAAAATACAAAAGGCCATTTAATATTTGTCTGTGTGATCTCACACACATGCACAAATATTTTTCCTGTATGATCCTGCTTACTTTCTGTGTTCTATCAAGTTCTTGTTGGTCGCTGAACTTTCGCACGTCAACTAAGAACTAAGCAGTAAATTAGTGTTGCAGTGAGGCCACAGCGCCCTCTGCTGTTTATCTTGGGAAACACAGATCTCTAACTACAATAACAGCTAAAGCCAGAGTTGAAAACTGAGCTCAGTGCTCATGTTAATGCCACGTGTGCACACACGCACTAAGAGCAACACTTGCGATCAGATCACTCAGCACACATTTTGGTACCAGATGTCTCGGAACTCGCGTACAAACCCGTCTCATCCTGCACTCCAGCTTGTTGAATGCGCCACCAAACAAACTGAAGATTCAGCAGGGGAGAGTGCAGCTCTTGGTGGTCCTGCTGCAGCTGTAATAAGCTGCTCAGCTGCAGCACATTAAAGTGCATGTAAACACACCTGCGGATGTCACTGCGGACCCATTAGATGCTGGTTTGGTCATTAGTTACGCGCTGTCCCGTCCACGACTCAAAGCTGCAGCAGTTTAGTTCGTTTCCGTTCATGTGGTGAAACAGTGGGAGCTGCCAACTGCTGTCAATCAAACCGACACTAACACGCCTCTCAGCTGACACACAATCACTTTTTCAATAGTTTAGATCTTTTTTTTTCTTCATTCTTGATATATTTTTCATAATACATGTTGACATATTTTTTCTTATTTTTTTTACTACAAAAGGATCAAAGCAGAAACTGTATGGACAGTCAATTATTACCAAAACACTGGGTGATGAAATTCCTCTGGACTGATTCAGGCCAGGGTTAGAGAGAGAGTGTGTGTGAATGTGTCACGCTGATGTTGAAATCCGATGGTTTCAGATCTGGAAGCGTGTTAAACAGAAGAACCAATGAGCTCATTCTCTGTGGGTTCAGAGAACTCGCACACATCTGGTCGTATGTGTGCGAGGAGACGTTTACCATGTTGAGCTCATCCGAGGTCATGAACTCTATTTTAGACTCTATTATTATCTTCTCGAGTCACCACCCGCTACTACATTTGACCTGGTGTGTGTCTTCAGATGTGGACCATGTGCTTTTTGGTGTGTTTGCGTGCAGCAGCGTAATTATGTGAACGTGTACATTTGCACGTGTGTGTATAATGAAAGCCTCATGATCATCTCAGGGGATATTTGTCCTGACGTGCATGCAGAGGTGTGTTTGCATACTGTAATGATTGTGCTTGTGTAATAACCTGTGTTTGTGTTCTTAGCTTTGTTTCAAGAATGACATCATATTCACGTTGTTCAAAAGTGTCCTTGTCAGATTATGTGACTGTAGCGACTTAAATTTCTGCAATGACTTCCCTGAGGAACTACTGGTAATGCTGCTACTATTAATGCTATCAATTCTACGCCACTTTAAACCAGTGGTTCAGGAGTCAGCACAACACAAATTGCTATGTGTGTTGATGTTCGTCCATACATTTGACCAAACGTCCTTTAAATCTTCATTATTCATGTTCGTCACAGTTCATGAGGTGACGTGTCTGTGTTTGTGTGTCCACAGCGAGACAGAGCATCAACACTCTGGGTCACCAGCTGCAGATGAACAAGCACTGTCTCGACACCGCCTTTAACTTCTACAGGATGGCGCTCTGCAAACAGCTGACCCGCGGCCGCAGGGCATCTCATGTCATCGCCGCCTGTCTGTACCTGGTCTGCCGTACTGAGGGAACACCACGTATCCTTAACAATCATTTAGTGTCTTTGCGTGTATAGAAACACTCCATCCACAGAGCTTTCCACACAGCCCGCATAGAAATTGAGCCTTAAAACCAGCCGGCAAGTCATCATTAGAGTTGTGATGTCAAAACTACGGCAATCATAGACGCTCAAATCAGCCAATCAGAGGAGGAGCTGGTTAATAGTAATAACAGACACAAACTGACCTGGTCTTTCTTTCTTTGCAGGGAGGAGATGTAAAACTATATTGAATGATTTTTAGGTTGTTAAAACCAGAAATACATTTTGTTAGGGACATCAAATAATCAAACGAGAGCCAGAAAACATGAATAATATGGAGCTATTTAAGCCTCAGTTGTATTAGTACAGCATTGGTTGGCTCCTTCTCCTCACAACAAGGTTGTGGCTTTTGGAGAATACTCTGAATTCTGATGTTTGACCAAAACTCTGATCTCTAACGGATCCTGAAAACATTTGACATGTCTAAAGTCTGATTTCAGTGTCAAACTACACTATTATTTTAACTCCTATCTAAAGCACCTGGTTGTACAGCTAACTAGTTGGGCACCATCAAGCATGTAACTGTCTAATAATAACACCTGAGAGGCAAGTCATTGTTCAGGTTAGTCCTGATGTTAGCTACCTGTCACTTGCCTTCCTTAGTGTTTCATAATCGACTAACTGCAGCTCTAGAGGTTGAGTGTGATGTGTATCGTTGGGGATAATGAGACTTTTGGGTTCATCCTATTTCATAAGCTCTCTGCTTTTTGTGCTTTTGTTGTGCTGTCGATTTGCTCCTGACTCACTTTGCCTCCAAGGATGATTGTGTTATGTAACAGCAGAACAGGGCAGCAGGGAGAGCTTTACCTAATGAAAAAGGGGCAATGCCTGCCTGCTGCATTGTTTGCTGGGCTTTTGTGTGTGTGTGTGTGTGTGTGTGTGTGTGCGTGTGTGTGTCTCTGTGCCCTGTCTTTTTATGCATGTTTAGAGGAGTGAGGCCAGGGTAAAAATAGTTCTGCCCGCTTCCTTTTCCACAGCTGGGTGAGTCTGTAAAGTTGTCGCAGGGGAGAGTCAGGGCGAAGGAGAAGGAGCAGAATATAAAGGAAATGTGTGTCTAATCTGCACTTTAATTTAATGAGGATGAAACTGCAGTGAATCCCAATGTCTGCATTTCATGTTGATGTTCAGCCTACACACAGATGGCCTGAGAGCCCTTTCCTCTGTTTACCTTTGTGTCTTCCTCTTCGCCTTCCTTCCTGCCGTTGTTTGCGCTTTGTCTAATTCAGAGAAAGTAAATATTGTGCTGTGTGTGTACATTGGTCACTTTAAAGCATCTAATAGTTATTTTCTCTGCTAATTCATTGTTTCAGAAACCTTATTCACCATTTTACTTGTGCTTATTTTAATGTGGATAAATCTACATTACCAACACTTGTTTATGTGGCAGTGTCCGATAAATGTTGTTTCTACTATGTAGTTTATTTTTAGATTTATTTTTTGGTCGGTTAGAATTTCCTTGGAATGACTCAATAATTCATTACAGCAGCCAAAACTATTGATAAGGAGCAGAGACAACAAAAGAGCTGAACAACAATTGGAAGTAATTACTTTGCTGGTAGCCATCCTAGAGCTGAAATGATTAGTCAGTTGTAAACGATTACATTAAGTCTCATGTATTTTGATAAGTCAATTAAGGTATTTATTAGGATGAAAATGCAAAAATTCTCTAGTTTCATCTCAAATCAGACTGTTTTCTGGTTTCTTCAGTCTTCCATAAGACTGTGGACTGTTGTTCAGGATGATTGTGCAATAGATTTCAGGTGTTGAGATGTTTAGTGTTTGACAACTCAGACGGAACCAAACATCTAATCCATAGTGTTTTGATAATCAATAAAATAGTAGTGCTGCAAAATAGTTATTAGTTGCAGCCCTATTCAGTGGTCCTTCTTTGTCTTAACTAAAGATCCACAGTTTAAATGTATTTAGTTTCAAATCATAGGTGAGCAGAAACGAGAAAATATTCTTATTTAAGCGGAGGAAAAAGATGGAAACATAAAATTTTGAAGTTTTTTAATCAATCCATTGATTTAATCATTGGCAGCTAATGATATCCATTTCTCTGCACATTCAGACATATAGTAGGTGGATCATATTGGACCGAAGAAGGTGTTTGGTTTCCTCAGTGGACACAGATGTGTGTTGTTGTTTTTGACTTGACAGAGGGAGCCTCTAATCTCCAGACAACGTGTGCTGGGATTATCTTTTCCATTTCATCTGCGCTGCTGCTAATTCCATTGTGAGGCCTTTTCAGCTAAACTCCACTAATCCGCCCTGGCAGCCCGGAGACGGGCACACCTGTCACCACGGAGACCCTGTCACCACGGTGACCAGCGTGTCCATGCAGACTGGTCCCCGGGAGCATGATGGGACATCCAGAAGTGTGTGTTGGTGTGCATGGTCGCAGCGGACCACACTGGTCTGTCAGTATATTTAGACTCATCTGCAGGTCAGAGGTGGTCATTCAGTGTCAGGTTAGATTTCCTCCCGCACCTGCTGCACTTTAATGTGCTCATGTACTTGTACGTGATTGTCATTCTGCAGGTGCCATGTTGTAGAATTACTTAAACTTAAACTACTTGTTTTAAGTGTCGTCACGTGAGACTTGAAGCCTGCAACCTGTGGTCGAAGAACGGAAGGATAAAAATGTTAGTTTTCTTTGCTGTTCGGTTTGAGCTGTGTGGAGTTTGTTTCAGAAATCAGTCACAATGCAGAATATTAATTTTAACTTTCTAGGTTATTGAACCATTCTGTCTCATGTTTCTGTCCTGTGACGTCAGTCAGTTCCTTCCGTTTGGCTCCTAAACCAAAAAGAAATGACATGATTGTACTCTGAATCTTTTTGTGGCCTTAACCAGTTGATCTCAGACATGCTGCTGGATCTCAGTGATCTTCTGCAGGTACGTGTCAGAACTACACACACACACACACACACACACACACACGTTGCTGTTTTTAACCCAACAATTTATTTAAGCCTTAAAAGCATTCAAAGCAGTCAAACCCTTTTCTTTTAACTTTGTGTCATAAGGCCCGCCATGCTATACCATCCACTTAAATCCTCTTTACCTCTCACCACGACTCCCATAATGCATCTGTGCTCTAACCACTTGGTCCTGCAGTCATGTTGCATTCAGCCTTTAACCCATATAATTAAACCTGAGCCGTGTGTGGTGTATAAATTTAGATACCCCTCCATTTGTCTGCATATTTAATGGGGCAGATTCAGAGTGAGTCAGGGGTGTGGTGGAGGAGGAGGTGGTGGTGGGACATTTCTCGGAGGCACAGCTGGTCAGGGCCTTTTATTTTTATGCACCCAGCTGTCCTGGAGGAGCCGACCACCCCACCCCCACCATCCACACCCTGGCATGTGGAGGCTGGGAGTGGATTTGGAGTGGATTTCGGGTGGGTGGTTTATTAATGCCCAGCATTTAGGTTGCTGCTGCTGCTGCAGGGCGACGTTGCTCCACCAATCACTTTTTTATGGATCCACACCCAGACCACTTGCTCAGCGTTGCATTGTTCGGATGAATGAGAGGCTTTGTCAGTCTCAGGCTGTTTGCACAAAAGCTGCTCAAGTGGAGTTAGGGCTATTGATCAGGGCTAAATCAATACTGAGCTTAAATATCAGCTGTTTACTGTGGGTTTTTTAAAGGAGATTTCCAACTTATTTGTTTTGTGCATGTGATTAATATCTACATATACTGGTGTAATAGAAAAACACAATGAGGAACTTTGTTTTCACACCATATTTCAGTCCATTGGGTCCTTGGGTTAAAAGCAAGCTGAGGATAAAATGTATTAATATAAGACTTTGAGCAGTAACTAACTCTCCCTAATGATTAAAAGTTTTATAAACAAGACCATTTCCAAAGTTGCTAGTGCCTAATTCAACTCTGATTTGATTTGTTTTTGTATTTCAACTTTTGTTTCCACAACTGTGGCTTGAATGTTAAAATGTCTCATTTTGACTAAACCAAAAATCTCCAACCTAGAGATTATGATCACAAAGAACTGAAGAAAATATATATTGGAATCAGAGAATTTATTTCACTTTAAAACAAACTTTATTTGTCATTTAATTTTAAGATGATTATCTATTTTACTTATCATCTGGTGGAAATATCTCAACGTATCTGATAGATCAGAATACAATTCTGTTTGGACAATATTAGTCTTCACAATTTATTGATCCTCTGGCCTCTTCTGTGCCACTGAGAAGCTGGAACCAGGAAATTTGGACATTTTCTTCTTGAAAATGATTGGACTTGATTTACCGATTATCAAAATGGTTGGAGATTAATGTAATGGTTTGCAACTAATTGATTAGTCGACAAATCATTGCAGCTCTAGGTCACAGATTTGTGAGCATGTCTATAAACTTTAAAGTATTTTTCAAACTACTAATATGTTTGACTTGCAATCTAATACAAATCATTCATTTTGTTACTTAACATTGTCACAATTTGATAAGAAGCTCCAATTCAAATTGAATGCATGGGTCTGATGCTCGGCCGCATCATTCATTACAGAAGAGAGAAATGCGGAGTGTCTCAGCGCTACTTTCTAGTTCTCTTGCTTTAATTTCTACTAACAGACCATGTTTTGACTCAGTCCAGAACAGTCGAATGAGCACTACTCAAACTACTGGTTCCTTCAGTTGACTCCTCTTCATTTTGTGCAGCTGAAGATGTGCAGACCTGCTGACAGCTGCAGTTTGGTTGGGTGGTTGTGACTTGTTTGTGGTCACTAATGTTGTTTGCATTTCCCTCCACCACACTCGTCCCGTCAGGAATCCTCTGAACGCTGTTCAGTAGATCACCCGTTGAGACTCACCCACCCATTATCCAGTAACTGCTCAGTGTGTTTGTCGTGGAGCGTTTGCAGTTGACCCCTCGACCCGGAAAGTTTCACTTAGCCCTGCAGTAGAATGGAGGATCATATTCTCCTCAGAGCTCACAGCTTCTCTGCCGCTGCTGCTCCCATCATGTTCAGACCAGGGATGAGAAGTTCTCAGATAAATTATGTCAATTTCAGCAATTTGTTCAATATTTTTTCTACATGAATGTATAGATACCAGACGATTGACACTAGATATATAATCCTATATCAATATTTATAGTTCACTAATAGATCTCTTAATAAGGAATATTTGCAGTTCCTTCCCATTGTTACAAAGAACAGGAATGTCTTACTGTATTTTAAGTATAAATATGTGCAAAATGTTCATAATTAAGGGTGTGTGTGAGCACTTTTACTTTTGATAATTTAAGTTGATTTAACTAATAATACTTATTTAACATTTTGAGGGACTTTCACTTGTATTTCTAGATGACAGAATTTCTACTGTTCAGTAAAATCTGATTACTTTGTCTACCACTGCAGATATCAGCAGTTTTCAAAGGTTAACTTCAAAATGCCGCAGTAGGAAAAGGTACAGATGTTGATTTTATCCTTTTAGACCAACAACCATGAATTATAATCAACATCCTTGTCTTAGCTGTGATCACACCGCCAACTTTAAACACTTGTTCAACACTGCGCCTTCCTGTTTACTCCTCCACAACACTTTCTGCTCCTGTGTAAACATTCCTTGCTGAAAATTGACTTCCCAGAATAGCAGCAGGGAGCATCTGCGTCTCTGCCCGAGTCCAGATAAGAAGGGGCTGAGAGCGAGAGTCCGTCTGTGTGCCCAGGTCACCCCCTGCCCCTCCCCCCTCCCCCCCTGCAGGTCTGAGGTTCTGTCTGCAGGAATGACGGAGCTCTGACCCAAAGTTCACGACCCGCTCCCGCAGCTCTCTGCCTTCTGCCACAGCTCTGTGACCCTGACGCCTGCAGCTTAATTCTTGGCTGGTAGCACTGTTAACGGTGGAGAACATGATAGATGTGAGGCGTCCAGTCTTTTGTTATTCACCAGTATTCATCATCGGATCCTTTCAGACACAATTGGGTGGTGGGTTGGGGGAAGACATAATTTACTGCCGCTCCTCCTGGAGGATTGAAACATCTGTGATGGGAGGTGCCGACGTGATAACCCCGACGACACTCTTTCCCTCATCTCCCGCTGCTTTTCCTGCAACAAACCAGGTTTCTAGTTTGCAGCTCAGCCTAGTTAACTGCACCAGGGACATCTCCTCGCATGCTGCTCCAGAAATCCAGAATGTACAGCTTGATATGGAAAGCTTTCATTCCAGATTTGTCAAATCTATTTATGGTTTAGGTTCGTGGAGGGTTTAAAATGTCTAAATACTGGTGGTAATCAGGAATGATAGTTTTCTTTTAACGTAAGGAAACAAGATGAGGAAAACTTTCTGAGTCAAACTGGAAATGTTTTAGTTGGTATCTCAAGCTCTTTAATGTCTTATTGAGCAGCATTAACACATTTTTCTTGTTAAATCCTATTTTGTTAATTCAAGCAGACACACAGAACTTGCCTGCCAAAATAAATCAAACTGGTTAGAACTGCATTTAATTATCTTTTATTATCTGATTATGATTTTTTCAGATAATCACTTAATTGAGAAAATGTCCACTACACAGACCCAGAGTTGACACCTTCAGACTTAATCTGACAATTAGTCCAAATCCAAACGAAACAGATGGTTCAGAGGACACAGGAAATAAGAAAGTTCCTGTTTTTTTTCCCCATCAACATTTCCTCCCTCATTTGAGAAACGTGCCCCTTTCCCCTTTTTAAAGACTGCTTTTTTCATCCAATACTGCAGTGTGTGTTGAAACAGTCTAAATCCAAAGCCAAACATACTGTAAAATTAGCCCTGCTGGCATCAGCGAACACTTGATCATTTAATCTGATAATGACTTTCATTATTAATCACTGAACTGACTGTGGAAAAGACCATGTGGATGTAAAATGACTTTCATATCTGACATTTATATTTGGTTAAGAAGAAAGAAAAGCAGAAAATATTCACACAGAATATTTGTCCCTTTGGCGTTGCAAAATAACAAAATGGTTTGGAACTCTGGATGTCTTTTAAAATGTCCCTTTTTCTTTTTTCTTTGTTGCTGTTTGTGGAGAAGCTATTGCTGGTGCACAAGTTTTGAAAGGTCACCTTCCTGATGAAAATATGGTAGCACAGAGATCAATCAGCCATGCCCTATGCTCACATACAGGAACGTTATCAGGTCACCTAAAAAAAAAAAAAAGGCCGCAAACTAATGTTCATCAGTTCAGTGCGAGCACAAACTGCCAGACCTGCTACTTCAGATCAGGATAAAACCTGCAGGTGAGAGCGCACAGTGACATTTGGGTTAGAAATTAATTGACTGAGCTGTGAGTTGGGACTATGGAGAAATAATGCCTTCAAATGGCTCCACAGCTTAGCTGTTAATCACACTTATTGAAAAAATAATCCGCTGGTCACTTATGTAACCAGAACACTCAACCTGCCTGTGACACAACGACCTTATTTCAAACCTTAACGGTCTGTTTTCCCTCAAACGAACCCGTTATCCTCAATGGTGTCCTTCTCTAACCCTAACCCCAACCCTTCTCCGGTAAACAGTCTTAATTTCAGACTAATGCTGCAGCTCGACTCTAATTCTGTAAGTAGCTGTGAATGGTTTTAATGACTCCCGGAGTCCGCAGACATACAGGATCACGTAAACATCCAAATCCAGTAAGAAAATGAGACTTAACTGGCTGCACCGGGTTCAGACACTGTTTATCTTTGCTGCAAAGTCATGGTTTGTCATTTCTGTTCACAGGTGAATGTGTACACCTTGGGAAAAACGTTTCTTGTCCTGGCCAGAGAACTGTGCATCAACGCCCCGGCTATAGGTACCAACTCTTCTGATGTACACTCACAACACAAGGCTTTGAAGAACTCACATCTTAAAATTGGGAATTAATTTCTGAAGTTTGGCTTCTGGCTGAGGCCTTTTTATGTGTATACATGTCATTGTACTTTATGTGATATAGGACTCGAAGTAAAAATGATTCTTTTTGATGAATGGGTTAATAATTTAGTCATTAAACCAGAATAAACATAATAGACTTATCTCCATAAACTTTCAACCAGAGATGCCAAAGGAAATTTAACATGATATGAAACATATTGTAGTACATATTTAAGGGGCTGGAACCAGAGAACGTTTGCAATTTGTACTTTATAAATGATTCAAAGGGTACTTCAGGGATCTAGTACTGCACTTCCATAATGTTTCAGGCAGATTTTAAACCTTTGGTCAAGCTCCAAAGCAACTGGATCCTTCATTTCCCATATTGCACCTGGGATAGTGTCAGAGTTTCCCAGCTCCCATCTTTAGGGACATAAAAAAGATTCCATTGAATTTTACTCCAAGCAGTGGGGCCTGAACATTTTGAATTGGGTATTGAATCATTGTTCTGTACTATCAGACAGGCTGAGCTGGGAAAGAAAAGGTTGGATTCATGCATTACAAATGTGTTGACAGACCCATTAATATCAAGAGATTCTGTTGTAGGCGGTCTTGGATTTACAGTGTTCTTGCTGAGGCCCAGAAAGTTTATTTTCACTTCAACCCTGAACTCTGTAAAGCATTTTCTGCAGGAGGGCCTCAAGTCACAATCATCAGCTTTGGTCTCAGCATATTTGTAAATCACGAGTTAGTTGATGCCCCCCCTCTTATGTACTAAAGCAGTCTTTGCATCTTTATCCAGAGAATGTTGCACATAAAAACTAACAGAACAGTCAATTTAATTAATACTCCTAATTCCTGATTCTCCTTTCCTGAAATTTCTACAACAGACAGATGCATCTCAAATAATTACAACTGAAAAGGCTCTATATTTTTAGAAAGTGTAAAAATGTGAAACTCATATATTCATTATGCAGAGTGAAATATGTTAAGCCTTTATTTCTTATTTTGAGGATTATGTCTTACAGATAATACCAGATAAGACCCCAAACCTTTCGCAATACAATTATGAGATGCACCTGTACTGTCTATTGAAGGAAACTTACTTAACATCACTTGATTAAAGCAGAGCAGGTCTTAAATGTAAAAGTTGCTTATTTTAATGTTGGCTTACTGTTAATATGCTCTGTGCAGCTATACACTACAAAAATAGCTAAATATTAATTTGGACGAGACATCAGTGAATATAAATTAAACTTGGGTGGGTCATCCCTATTTTTTTTTTTTAACACAACCCAGTGACAGTACAATAAATCTAACTTGAAAAAGAGCCTCTTGACCCTGTGGGTCAGTGCTTGGCCTTCCAGTGATCCATCCCTTACACCCTCAGTGTTTCATGAAGCAGGTGTAGTTCTCCCTGCTGTAACCAGAGGGCGCTGCAGCCCCTCAGATCCACCGCCCTCACCCCCGGCAACATAATGATTTGACATCTTGTGGCTTCAGTCACATTATATCCTTTATGTTTTTCATCAGGTGTATAAGCATTCTTGCACAGAACACATCTGGTCTTTAACAGCATCAAGCTGTTAACAGTTAAATTGTATTTTACAAAAGACAATGTTTCTGAGGCCATCGTCCTCTGAAGTGCAAAACAACTTTGTTTTTAACATTTCTACTTTTTTTTTCTCCATTTAGAATCATAACACTACATAAAGTTTGCTCCTTGTGTAATGTTGCTGCTTGGACTTATAGTAACAACACTGTATATAGACTTGCAATTACACAATTTGAAGCAGTCCCTATTTGTTCCAGTTGTGGAGCTCAGCTTGATTACATAATCATAAATCACTGTATTAATGTTGTTTCTACAGCAGCCATAAAACACAGGCATCAGAGTAAATAACGTTAATCAAGTTTTTAAATTAAAAAAATAACATTAAATTAAATAAAGATAAAACAACAGCTCCTCTGCGTTTTTTAAAATAGTCTCTCAAAGAACTAACCAGGCCATTTAGTGTGACATTACTCAAGTGTCTTTAATGCTACATTACTTTAAAGGCTGGGAGGCGACGCTAAACCTAATTTCATCAGTCCGGAGCAGCTTATGCATAGAACACAAGCTCGGGGATCTGTCCTCCCTGTACTCCGGTCCCATTGGTGCTGTCGGAGGAACATTGGAATTGAAATGTCACCTTCCCACACTGCACCTCTGTCATGCCCTCCTGGCCAAAATAGCTGAGTTCATTGCCGTCCAGCACGGCGCTGACGGTGTAGAAGGCGTCCTGCTCCACCTGCACGGGGTGCTCGAACCACACAGGAAACGTACTGCTCGATCCGTCCGACACAAACTTTGTCAGGTTCTGAGCCAGGGTCACCCCTTGTCTCTTCAGTTCAATTTTGACACTGTACTCTGCCTTGGCACCGCTCGACCCATACAGTCCCAGACCGGCGATAAAGATCCTTTTGTCCACTGCGAACTGAATGCTGTCGCACCGGCCACGGTAGCGCCATTGATTGCTCCGGTAGGCCGAGGACTGGAAGCGGTGGCACCGCTGTGGCACCAGGCCTTTCCTCACAGTCAGAGGGAAGTCCAGTGAGGGCTTTTTAGCTGCCGTGTACCACAGGAACATATTGTGCGTCTCCTCCAGTGTCAGGATATCCGATTGCGCTGCCCCGTTTGCAAAATCCTCCAGGCTCATGCTGGGGATGCGCACTAAGAACAGCGCCTTTCCCAGGACTTCTCTCATATTACGGGTGGTGGGCCCCAAACATTGTCTCTTGCACTCCGCCGCCGCCCAGCTCATAACGGCCTCAAACACCACCACCTCCTTAGTGTTGAGGGTCTCCCTCCGCAGGATGATCTCCAGCGTCTGCAGGTCAATCTCACAGAAGCCCTCGGAGCACAGGGCGAGCTCGGCCTGGGCGTCGATCACCTCCCAGCAGCGTTGTGTCAGCTCAGGCTCCTCAAACAGGCGGCTCTGGGACAGCAGCACGCAGGCGTTCTTGGCCTCCAAGCTCGTTTCCAGGAAGTTGACACAGGCCTTGGCTAGTGCAGGGACGATGTACTTCTTGGCAGCGTACAGGGTGGCCAGCACCGTGTCTGCCTCCAGGTCGATCTCATCACTGTACATGTACCTGGGGAGGTAAGGGACATTTTAATCATATCAAAAACTGTTTACGATAAATGTAAAAGTTGGCAATTAATCCACTAATCGAAAACTAAACTAGAACTTTTTTACAGTATCAACAATCTTGATATTCAGTGTAGTGAATTTCCCATCACTGTCATACATCATACAAAATAGTATGATTCTTTATTTCCCCCATTGAAACCCTAAATATGTAGGAGTGCTCAGCTCCTACTGTTGCTAATTTAACTTCAACTGCATCACGAGTGTCCATAGTCCATAAAAAGCTAAATGGAAATCTTTTTTTTTTCTCCTCAAAGAGGATTGTGTGATGACTTAACATGTTTTATCCTAAACTAGCATTCAAAGGTCTGTGGTGCTGGCTTAGCCAATGCTACTGAATGAGCAACAAAGGCGGGTTATTTATAACTACTAGTCTGCATATATTCACCTCTAAGAAAAATACCAGGCCGTCGATGAGGAAAGGGGAGAAAAAACGTTTCTAGCTGAACAAAGAGTGCTGAGAAAACCAGCAATTACGGAGCTTTGTGCTGTTGCTGCTCTCTGGCGCTTCCAGCGTTTTGGCATTCGGCTCTGCTCAGCTTTGGATGAGTAATAATATGCTTTGAAGTGACACTGACTGTGCTTGTCATCTCTCCTTCTGGTTGGCTGTGTGAGGGATGGTGAGTGGCTTACTTCAGCAGAATTAGAAAAGCAGCAGGTTCCACATCTGGGATATGGATCTCCGACTCCTCCTCCGCCAGATCACCGTAAAACATGGCACAGAAGACTGAGCTTCCCACGGCCAGCACATACTGGGAGGGAGGGGGCAGATGCGTCACACACAAGCAACCACAATCACTCTCTTTTGGTCAATAAATGAGCAGCAGTAGTTATTTTCAGTAGCAGTGGTGATAACTTTCCTGCTCATTTCAACATATAACAAACATTAGTTAAGTTGCACCCAGCTTCACTTCTTCCATTTTCAGTGATTGAATTTCCAAAGGAAAAATTTTAAATGTCTTTACCTTATGTGCTGGAACCTTCTGTGATTCCCCCAAGGGTCCAACAATGAAGTGGACATCAGCCATCAGCTCATTGTTAAACATCAAGGCATTCCTAAAACCAGAGCAGATTTCACAAATAAGCCTCCAGTATTGTATAACATCAAGTCCTCCCACACAGTCTTTGCCTAGAGACACTGGTTATTTAGGATGGAACTGCATTAGATTTACAACAAGCGATTTTACTATCAATAATAATGCTCATATTTTCATTTTAGTGTTACTGTAATGTTAACAAACAAAAAAATGCTGTCAGTTTCAAACCTCATGGTTTCAAATGTCTCGTTTAATGAAGTCTAAAACTCAAAAAAGTTCACAAGCTTATAAGAGAAGCAGAAAATATTTGCATTAGTATTGCAACTAACTATAGCCATATAATCTATTGGTTATTGGAACTATTAAATGGTTTATAAAATTGTGTAAAATGTTGATCACTGTTTCATGAAAATAGATTTTGTTTTTAATTTTATTTGTCGAGACAGTCTACAACCCGAAGATCATTGGTTTACTATTATAAAAGACTAGAGAGACCAGGAACATTATTGATTTAAGAGCTGGAACCAGAGAATATGGACATTTTCATCGTGATCATTTATCGGAATAGTTGTGGCTATATCTAGTGTGCAACTAAGCGATTATTCGTCGTAGCTCTAGTATTTGCGTTTAAGATGAAAGTCGTGAACCTCGTTCATCATGTTTCCGATTTTCTCATGATCCAAGTTTTCTATCGCCACTATCACCCACTGTGTAATGGAAGCAACGGCTTCCTACAAAATAAAAGCCTTAATGAGGTTCACGTCTCCTTTTCCAGCCACTGTCACGTTAACGCACCGGGTCCCGCTGGCCGCGCAGCCCTGTCATTACTCAGTCATGACACTGACGCCTTTACGGCCACGTCTATGTCGTGCAGCCCGGCGGGGTGTATGTTCTGGTACCTCTCTCTCAGTGTGGGGTGGCTGCACTGCCAGCTGGGTGGGTCTACGTTGTTGTTGTTGATGTTCTGCTGGGTGGTCGGCGTGGTCGCGGCGCTGCTGCTGCTGCTGGCCTGGCTCACCGGCGCCTCCTTGGTCTTCTCGGTGTCCGCCACCGTGGTTCCGTTGGCCAGGTTGCTGTTGTTGGTGTTGGCGGCGGGGTACAACTCCGCAGCCATCTTCTCCGCGTCCTGCTGCGGCTTCTGCTGCTGCTGCTGCTTCTTCTTGCTCGTCAGGGACAGAGTCAGGATCTCATAACAGACCGGCAGCCTGCCCGGGAGCTTTCCGACCTTCTTGGACTTCTTCAGTGTTTCTGGGAGTAGGAGCAGATAAGTCAAACACCTCATGATCCGGCCATGACGGAGCAGCCTGCAGTCCGCCGTTGGCATCGGCACAAGCAGCCCGGTGTGCGTGTAGTATCCGGTGAACACAGTCTGTATCGGGGCTCTAAACGAACCAACTGTCGGAGGAGGAGGAGGAAGGAAGGAAGGGAGGAGGGGGGTTCACCTTCGTGCGCCTGAAATCCGGCTTCTACAACGCCGCTTTAAAACGGCGTCGACAGCGAAGTTTAGCCAACATGTAAATATCCGCCCGGCCCAGTGCAGTCGGTGCTGAGACTTTCCCCGGTCACTTCATCCTGTCTGGACGCTCCACTGTCCACGAAGCGTCGCCTGTTTTCCCTTTTTCAGCTGAACGGTTAATCCGGATAGTCGCAGCCACTATCCAATTCCTTCCTCTTTCTGCTCCCACCCCGCCTCTGCGTTAAATCCTCCCGCAAAATCTGTCCCCGTTTCCCCGAACCGAGCGTCCAACCGACACGGAGCCAGCTGCGATGTTCCGCTGCGGCCGCGCGGATCCGAGGTAAACACTCGTTTGTCGGGAGTTTTTAAGGTCTGCTCTGTTTTCTCATCTTTTTTTCTCTCTCCGTCGTGATCTCCTCGGACGCGCAGCAGCTGCGGACCAATCGGATCCACGCAGCGCGCTGACGTCAGGAGGGCAGAACCTCCGCAGAGCACGTCACCGGCTCCTCCTCCGTCCCGCTGACTATAGGATCATTATAGATCCGCGATTAACGGTCATTTATAGATTTCCTCTGATGTGGATGTGATGTCCCCTCGCTCACTGAATGAGAAACTATAAAAAGAATGAATTAATGAATCAATATAAAAGGACGGTCTTTGCAGAAAGCACAGTATCAATAAATACGGGCAAGTAAATGAGGGGGTGGGGGATTAAAATGCACAATTAAATTGAAGTAGGAACTTCCAATTCAGGACAGTTTTTGTATGGCAATCTTAAATTGCAAAGCAACTCATAGAAGGCACTCTTGGGTAAAACAAGTGGAGACAAAAGTATTCTACTGTGGAGAAAGTAGAACAAAAAAATAATGGTACATTTTATTGTGTACTTGTGCTAAACATTTGAACTAATACACTCACCCTGCTGCACTAGTCACTGACAGACTGTGATTCTCCAAATCTGCATACATGATCTGCATAAAGCAAAACTCACTGAAGTCAACACAACCCCTCCAATGTCTTTCTCCTACCCAAACCCCTTTCATGTAACTAAAATTAAATCTTCTTTGAGTCAAGACAAACTAAACATCCACAGATAGGAGCAAATCGTATTTTAATAGATTATTCATCAATAATAGTTTTATAATTTCTTTTATAACTCACAAAAACATTATGATCTCCTCGTATTCAATTACCTTTAAGTCGAGTTTGATTTACAGAAAAAAATTCTGAGTAATCATAATCAGTTAGGGTTGGAAGAACCTGACAGATTAAGCTTCTGTCCAAAGATGACATGTTGATTTTACAGTACTTTGTGGGAAACTCAAATTCAAAGAATAATCTAATCAAATCAAACAGTTATAGGTTTATCCCCCTATAGGTTTAGGTTAAAGCATTAACATGTAATAAATTATAGAGTTGCAATTATTATTCGATTTATTATCAGCAGTTAAATTGATCTCATTTAACAAATATTTCTGGTTCCAGCTTCTCAAATCTAATTTTTTCTGGGTTCTTTAATCTTTTATAATTGTAAACTGATATTAAGGTTGTGGACTATTGGTCTGGACAAAAAAGGACATTTTAGGTTGAATCTTTAGCCTTTTAAACATTGATGGACATTTTATACTATTTTATAACCCAGACAACTAATCAATTAATAATTTCACTAATAGCTTAAGGTATAATAGATGTTAGTTGCAGCCCTACTGGTTTAAATAGCAATAATGTTATATGAATGTTGTAATGAAATGAAAGATCAATACTTAAAAATTAAATAACTGAATGTTCAACTAAGGAATATTACAAAATAGGGGACAAAATAACAGTGACAAGTATTCTCAACAACTTTACAGAGGAAAAAGAAAACTCAAAATCACAGAAAATGGACCAGAATGCAACATGGGTCCAACTGATTGTGGTTTTCTTTTTTGAGCAATGGGTGCAGCTTTCCCACAGCTGAACGATAACACTTTACTGCTGTTGGTGTGGCCCGCTTCCACCACTGGATTCAACGCTCAGTGCAACAGCAAGTTCACGGCCTTTCTCTGCGGGTGGTCGGATTAGTTTTGGGGAACACAGGGAACAGAAGTAGGCGAGTCAGGTTGAGAGGAAAATGTGCACACAAAGTGGAGTCCAGCACTGCATCACTGTGAGAGCATCCCATGCTGATTTATATTCTACAGCGAAAGACTATTTGAATGTGTTTTTCCTTTTTCTTATGCAGCCTGTTTTTCAATAGCGAGACTCTGCATTTACAGACTCTCTAGTAAAACTCTGAGCAGCAATGGTCGGCTCTGCAGACGTATCATTACATGCAGTGGAGGGGGGGGAAGGGATCAGCCTGGATCTTATTACCAGCTGGCTCTACCAGCTTTCCACTGGACTGCTCTTTAAACAGAGCCACTGACTTCAAAGATATTTGACTCCACTGTCATAGCCGGGGCATGAAGCTCTCCTTTTGTTGTCTCCTGGCCGAGAGGAAAGAGCGACTTCTCTAATTTCACTATTAAATTAGATTCCTCAGCATGGTGAAGTCATTTTCGACTAAAAAAAGGCTAAAGGCAATTTGGCCACCTGCCAGGCTGGTTCATGGCAAAAGCAGGTGGCTCTGATGGTTCTTCTCCCCTCGGCAGAATCAGAAACTTAGTTTTCCATAAAGTTTATGATATGCTGCTATGTGCGAGTGTCTGACATGTGTGCAGCAAAAAAGGTTCGAGTAGCGAGCTTGTGATTGGATGCCTGCCCATTCAAATCCTTTTGCCAGCTGAGAAAATCTGGACAGAGACAGTGAATGAGAAACAGGCTGCACTTGAGCAAAATATTAATCCTCGAGTTCTCCAGTAGAGCTAATTAGCAGCCAGCAGTAGGAGACTTGTTATACTGAAGCTTAGAGGATGAATTTGAATCGGGCCGTTGGTCAGACAAAACAGTTTTTTTTTTTTCTTTGGTCTGACTCTGAGTTTATTTGGTTGCATATCCTACCTAAAAACAAGACAAAAGCAGCCTGATTTGTCCAGATTTTACAAAACGAGCTACTATAGCCTCTTAGCTTCAACCTGGAAAGTTTAGTAACAAGTATGGTGGAAACAACATAAATATCTTTGAGGTTTATTACGGCCAAATTCCACCGTGATTCTTACAACTTCAGTGAACGCTCACCGGATCAAACTGTGCTGTGAAGCATTGAGCTCTTGCCTGGCCCCGGCTTGCAGCACGACCCATGAGAACTTGCAAATTTACCTATAATCGTGCGATATACAGCAGCGGGATGTTTTCTATATATAACCACATCCATTCAGGGAAGGAGTATCAAAACGATTTAGTGCTAACCTGCTGAACTGTGATTCAACCTCAACCATTGGTAGGTACGAGGTTTGTAATTAAAATTAAATCAAAATAAACGAGCAATGGCTCCTCATCCATTGTGAAGTGGAGTCAAATGATACCTGAAACCGTGACTTTAGGTCTGGCTCCACCCACTACGACGTTGTTAAGGTCCATCCCGTGTCATCCATCTTCTGGATCAGGCTTTTTTCCCTGTATGCTCAAACTCGATTATTTTAACAGACTTAAATGTTATTTAACCTGATGAACGTCTGAGTACTGAACCCTGTTAATAGATGTTTTCCTACTAAAGTGGAGACTGCGGGGGAGTTTTTCCTCTGCTAATTCGTTCAGATTTTCTCTCACACCAAAGGTCTGCAAAAGTTTTTCTTTTGAACTATCCTAAAAGTAAAACTAAGTTGAAATCTATGTGACTTAGATTTCTGTTTCTAAGTTGTATTTGCTTCATATTACATACGCTCTTTTTTTCTTAAACAAAACCTCAATCCAATCATTTTTCTTTCTTTGGCTCAAGTCACAATGGTAGTTCACAATAAAATGGTGGAAAATGTGGCAGATGTGAACTAATAACTTCTATTTTGGACCATGGCCTATCCTTCTCTCAATTTTAAATACATTTTTAGTGATTCATTTTATTTATCCTGCTGAGAATTAAACCAACTCTTTGCTGTAACTAAAGCAGTAAACACTGCAGAATATAAAGGAATGGCTGGATCATTTTGTGTACATATCATGGACTTGGAACGTCTTAAACTAAACTTAAACTTCCTGTCCTGTGTCCTGCAGACCCATGCCTGTATATCCCCCGTTTCGCTCAGTTGCTGGAGTTCGGGGAGAAGAACCACGACGTCTCCATGACGGCGATGAGACTGGTGCAGAGGATGAAGAGGGACTGGATGCACACAGGACGGCGGCCATCAGGACTCTGTGGAGCAGGTGAGCGTGAGACCAGATGCTGATTAAACTCTGCTGAGTGAAGCAGGCAGCGGCCGAGATGGCTCCCGGTAGCAGCCACAGATTTGAGGCATTAAAAATAAAAAAAATAAAAAAGGAAAATGTTCAGATTGTCTTGTTCCAGGTTTTTAAATTTGATTTTCTGGTTTCTTTAGTCTTCTATAATAGTAAACTCTGAAAATGAGTGTTTTAATCATCTTTATTTCGAGCAGCATTTCATGCAACATGAAGGCAGATGCATACAATCCTGAATGACCTCTTCCTGTAGAAGGAAGTGAAATGTGCATTTTCTTCTACAGATCAATAATATTCTCATTAACTAAAGGTCAAGTACAGTTTGCAGCACTATTGAACATAAAGGTTTCATCCACCAACAGGTGCAGCATCTGCCTACTTATTTCTCTGTTTCCAAATGTTTGTGTATGTTGTTAGTGTACCCTGCAGGTATCCTGAGTTCTGTGGTGTTATATGAAACTGCTGAGCTCAAGGCTCCTTTCTCCTTGTTAGTTTTTGTATAATACATTCAGTATTGATGAATTACCAGCTAAAACGTCCTAAAATCAAATCACCGGCTTCCTCTGCTCTGTGCATGTTTATGCTCACGGTTTCAGATTTTGACTTTCTCTGTTCCTTTGCTGCATTGCCTGAATAATTAATTGCTTATCATAAATCATTGAAAAGGACACAGTGAGATGGAAGAAGGGAAAGTTTGTACCCAAATATGATGCAAATGTCTCTGCCGACAGAATGAAGACATGCATCTGCAAAACGTTTTTGAAAGGTGAAAGAATTTATAAAACACCACATGGATCACCATCAATCATCTCAAGGGCAAAAAGAATGTGAAGTTATACATGACCCTGCATTAGACTCTGCAGAGAAAGGGGAGAAAAAAAACGGCAACTTTGCAGATGACTGCAGTGAAATGTTTGAGAAAGTCCTCAGCGGAGCTAAAAGCACCACTTCAGTCCTAACGGCTGTTAGAAGAGTGCATGTAGAAGTAGAAGCATGCATCTATCTTTTAACAGGCTCTTGAGCGAGGCAACTCTAATGATGGTTATATAACTGTTCCCCATCAGGCCTCGCGCTGCAATGCATTGCATAATATTAGTGTTGTTGGTGAAGCCTGAATATATTCTAACGGACACGTTCACGAACGGCTGAAGGCACCGCAGACGATCGGTAGTTCTGTACGTCTTTGTGGTCCTTGTTCACACAGTCTGACGAAATTTCCGTCATGAGCCCCCTGAGCTGACCCTCACGTACTCACGGGCGTAGAAAGTAAAACCTCAGCGTTACTCCTGGTACAACTGTAGACTGTTGACTCTGCTGCTCCTCTGTCCTCTGCTCTGTCCTCCAGGCTCAAGGTGCACCTGCAAAACAGCCCTCACTATTCATTTATCTGATCATTTTCTCAAATAATCCATTATTCATTTAGTTAGGGCTGCAACTAATGACTATTCTGATAATTGATTAATCCATTCATTTCAATTAATTGATTAGTTGTTTGTTGTACTGTTTTCCGATGCCAATAATTTAACCTTAACTGTAAAATTTTTGTCTAGACCAGGGGTCTCAAACTCAATTTACCTGGGGGCCACTGGAGCTAGGGTCTGGGTGAGGCTGGGCCGCATCAGGTTTTCAACAAAAAAAACGCATTTATTAAAAACAGAAAAAAAAAGAAAAAAAAAAACTGTCTTCAATGCTTTTGCTTCTGCTATACCCTACACTTTTTCAGTGCTTTGGTTCCGGTTTTCCACAAGAAAAGCTCTGATAAAACATTCCACTGTTCTCAAATATCTTAATTTTTAATTTTCTACACAAAATAAGATGAAAAAATAAATAAACAAATAAAGAATAAAGAAAATAAATCAATCAATCAGTAATAAATAAATAAAATAATAATAAAACAGCAAATAAGAAAAACTTAAGAAACCACATATAGTTGGTGGGTAGAGAAATTATTTTTTTTCAGATTCAAATTAACAGTATTAACAGTTATTTAACCTTTAACATGAACATTAATGAAACTTTCAACATGAACTGTTCTGAACATGGCTTCTCTTGCCTACTTTTGGCTAGAGGTCTGGCAGCGCTTCCTCTCGCATAGCCGAGCCACATTTGGCTTGAGGGAGGAAGCAATTGAGACCCTCAGTAGA
Organism: Eupleurogrammus muticus; assembly: GCA_036785175.1. Lineage (NCBI taxonomy): Eukaryota > Metazoa > Chordata > Actinopteri > Scombriformes > Trichiuridae > Eupleurogrammus > Eupleurogrammus muticus. The sequence continues at coordinate 10,134,120 of JAYKQN010000012.1, read as the reverse complement.
CTTTGAAGATGCTCATCAGTAAGTCTGGTCCTGTACTTGGACTTATTGAAGTTCAAGGTGGAGAAGAGCTTTTCACACAAGTACGTGCTCCCAAAAAGGCACATGGTCCGCTTGAACATTCTGGAAAGCTCAGGGAAGCTGGGAGTCAATTCTCTCAAAAATTGCCCAAGCTTGTCTGCTCTTCCACTCACCTCCCTGAACTTGGCTTTGAGTTCAGAGTTGCACTGCAGGTCAATGAGCTCCATTTGAAGCACAGGAGGGGCATCTTGCACATCAAAGGAGAAGGGGTCCGCAAAAATTTGAAATGTGGCTCTGTGCGTCTTGAAGTCTGCAAATCTGTGGTCAAATTCCTCCTGTAGCTTCAAAATGGCATCAGCATACTTCTCACCACTGAATGGTGTGCCTGCATCCACAAGTGCCTTGCATGCTGGGAAATGGCAAAGGTTTGTCTGAGATAGCTGAACTTTCCATAGCATAAGTTTTGTGGAGAATGCTCTCACATTGTCATAGGCAGCACTGACAAGTTGCCCCTGGCCTTGTAACCTCTTGTTCAGTACATTAAGCTCATGCGTGACATCAACAAGAAAAGCTAAGTCCATGAGCCATATAGGATCACTTAACACAGGAACAGCCACCCCATTCTTCTCCATGAAGACTTTCACTTCTGCTCTCAACTCAAAAAATCTCTTCAACATGTTTCCCCTGCTGAGCCAACGTACCTCGGTGAAGTAAAGCACGTCCCCATATTCTGACTCCATTTCTTCTAAAAAAGCACGGAACCTTCTGTGTTTTAAGCCCCTGGATCTGATGTGGTTGATGCATTGCACAACAACAGACATCACGTTGTCAAATTTCAGGCATTTGCTGCAAAGGGCCTGCTGATGGATAATGCAGTGCAGAGCTATGGCTTCCTCCACACCCTCCTCTTCCAGTTTTTTTTGAACAAGTGCCACCAGTCCATTTTTCCTCCCTGTCATTGATGGCGCTCCATCAGTTGTTATCCCAACAAATCTCTTCCATGAAAAACCGGCATTCTCAATGGCATCACACAGCTGGTGAAATATCTCCTGAGCGGTGGTCTGGCCATGCATTGGCATTACTGTGAGCAACTCCTCTGTCACTTCAAAATTGTCATCAACACCACGGACATATATTGCGAGCTGGGCAGTGTCAGTGATGTCTGTGGTCTCATCAAGAGCGACTGAGTATACACTGAAACATTTTGCTTTCTCACACAGTTGATCATAAATGTCACTTGACATGTCACAAATGCGCTCTGCCACGGTGTTGGCAGAAAGGCTGATGTTGCTGAACTGACCTTTCTTTTCTGGACAGACAATACTTGCAGCCTGTAACAGGCACTTTTTGACAAATTCACCTTCTGTAAATGGCTTTCCTGCTTTAGCAATCATCTCACTAACCACATAGCTAGCTTCGACTGCTGCGTTATTCTCTTTGGTTACTTTCTTAAAAAAATCTTGTTGCTTCAGTAGACATGTTTTAAGATTGGCAACTCGGTTGGCTCTCTCATCTCCCTGGTATTTTGCATAGTCCTCAGCATGTCTAGTTGTGTAATGACGTTTCAAATTGTATTCCTTATGCACCGCAACTTTCTCTGTGCAAATAAGACACGTCGGAGTGCCCCTGTGCTCCACAAAGAAATACTGAATTTCCCACTTTTCCTGAAATTGTCTGTGCTCATCACCAACCTTTCTCTTCACTGCAGGCTTTGAGAAAGACATGTTTGGGGCTGTGTAATATATAATTCCACTAGGTATCGCTGTTGTGTTGAAGTTTAAGTTTTAGTGTTTAGCTGACGTACAAAGAACGTAATTTCCGCTGGTACCAGATTGGCTCAGGGTCCTGCGCCTGCATATGACGTCGAGCACGGCACAGTTAGTGATTGGTTGAACGTCAGAAACCATGGAAACACAAAGTGTTTGTGGTGGCCGTTTAATATTTATATTATAAGTTCTCCCTATAAACGTGCATTTTTTTCACACTGACAGGCTCAGATAGTTACAATAAGTGTCCGACAACATACTAGAAAGGAGAAATGAACGTATGTCTACCTTTAGCTTGAGATCGCTGTTTGTTGCGAGAGCCAATCAGTGTGGAGAGTCTCATAACGTTACTGCACACAGGTCCTGTGCGGTGTCCTGCAGGCTGCTGTGCCCGCTGCAGTTTATGGAAGACAGAGTTTACCGACAACCGTTTAACGACCAGGAGAGTTTATGTTTCGCAGCCGGCTCTGGAGGGAGAGAGCCGGTGAATCCCCTGTTTACTGACCGGGAGGAGAGAGCCGGTGAATCCCCTGTGAACTTCCCCTGACCGGGGGAATGGGACTGGACCGGAGTTCGCTGGCGGTTTACCTGACCGGGAGTTTCGGAGGGAGAGAACCGGGGGAAAACCGACGAGATTACATACAAAGTCAATGCAGACCGGAGGTTGTTTATTTTTTTCGCGGGACTGGACCGGAGGACTGAACCACTGCTAGCTGGCAGGCAGCCGGCTCAGAGCAGCAGCACTGAAGGAGAGAACTGGGGGAAAAACCCACAGTTTACCGGCGGCCGTTTACTGACCATGGGAGTATTTTTGAGTATTTTGCGATTATTTTTGTCGCTTTTGCTGTGAACACCCCTTTAGTCCACACAGCAGCAGAACAACAACAAACAGCGATCTCAAGCTAAAGGTAGACATACGTTCATTTCTCCTTTCTAGTATGTTGTCGGACACTTATTGTAACTATCTGAGCCTGTCAGTGTGAAAAAAATGCACGTTTATAGGGAGAACTAGGGAGAATGTGACGCCTCCAGAGGGTATCATGTACCCAGAAATGACAGCGGAGCTTCGGACTTTCAGAGCAGTACAGCGCAGTGATGGTGGTGATCTCAGTCATGGATGATGAGAGAAAAAGCAAAACAGGCGGGCTCGCTCGCGTATGGGCGGGACAAAATCGTGTCAATTGTGTCCGGTGTGCACACAGCTTTAAGCTGTCATTTCTGGGTACATGATACCATACAGCATCCATGTCAAACTCGCGCGGGCCGCACTAACATTAAACTTTCATATCAAGGCGGGGGCCTCAAACTAGCGTCCGGCGGGCCGCATTTGGCCCGCGGGCCGCGAGTTTGAGACCCCTGGTCTAGACCAAGAGTCCACAACCCAAAGATGAGCAGTTTACTATTATAGAAGATTAAATAAACCAGAAATTAATCAAATTTGATAAGCTGGAACCAGAGAATTTGGACATTTTCCTCCTAAAAATGACTATAATTGATTCATCAATTTTCAAGATATTCAGAATAATAGTTTGGTAACTAATCAATGAATCAACTACTTATTGCAAATTGTCATTAGTTGCAGCCCTTGTAAGGATCATACAGCATAGCTGTGGGTGAAGTTTATTGTCCTGATGCTGGTTTGACTTGTATGTTATTCATTGAACAGTCAGAAGCCTCAGTAGCTGGAGGGTGTGTGTGAGATATTTTTTTGCAGTATTTATTCTGTTTCTGGAGATGCTAAATATCCAGTTACTGTATAAATAAAGTGTTTGCTCAGAGGATGGGGACAGTCTCATAAATTAAGAGTATGCTTGTTCCTGTCAGCTAAATCTCTTCAAAATGTGTTCTTTGTCATGTTTCTAGCTCTTCTTGTAGCTGCACGTATGTACGAGTTTCGCCGCACCATCAAAGAAGTCATCAGTGTTGTAAAAGTGTGTGAAAGCACGTTAAGGAAAAGGTGAGCAGTGATGTTTTTGACCCCAAAATGCATTGTTAGGAAATGTATCGTTGTGTAATTTAGCAGGGAAATTTTTGCCAGTTGCAAACAATAAACTAGCAGCACAGTGTGTAATCTTTGCTGTTTTTATCTGGTAATTAGACTGGTAGAGTTTGAGGACACGCCCACCAGTCAGCTGACTATAGAAGAGTTCATGAAGACGGATCTGGATCAGGAGTGTGACCCGCCCTGTTTTACAGCCGGACTAAGGAAGAAACAAGCCCTTAAGGTACTGAGCGGAGTCCCGGGCTGGGCTTAGCTTTAAATGGGCTGATGGTCAACAGATGGGAAGAATCTCTGAAGTCAGGAAAGAGCTTTACCATTTGTAATAAAAGCAGCTGCATATGAAATGAATGAGTTTTTCCTCATAGGGATTATTAACATTTCATGATCTATATATTGTTGGTGGTTACATGCAGCCTCAGGCTGTGTCCAATAATTAATGAAGAATATTAACCTGTAAATTACATTAATCTGCTCTGCACCTATGCACCTCAGCATTGAGTTGGAACGCTTCAGGCAACTTTTGACTCTGAACTGTCCTCAGGCGTTTTGAGGAGCACATCACATTTTGAAAAATCAGTTTAGATGTAAAATTACACTTTCTTCTGTGTAATACATGAACAGAAGTTGATTCAGATATTAACTTAAATCCATGTCAGCATTGTGATTTGTGTACAATTTGCTTGGCAATTCAGGATTTGTGTTTCAACAGATGATCTTGAGAGGCTGCAGTCAGTCAGCAGGTCAGGAGGTTTTGTTAAAAGTGCAAGCAAGGTTTTTTTTTATGTTAAGTGCTATTTTACAGATTTTCCCCAATGGAGTTAAAATCACACACAAACACATCTGTTTGGATCTTCTCTGTCAACTGTCACAAAGTGCAGGAAGCTGCATCTCTGCCTCTGTCAGTGTTATTACAAAAAAAACTCCAAACTCTTTACTTACACTTCAAAAAAGGAGAGTTTGATTCTCATCTTGATGATCATATTACTATGCATATAAACTTTTGTAAGCCAATTTTTACTTTTCAGTACAGAAACTGCTGTGGTGTCTCTCCTCAAATAAAAATCAGGTTTGTGTACATTTTAGAAAAGTACATTTCAACGGGAGCTGCTGTCACCACCCACAGAGTTCTGATGGTCTTTATCCTGAGATGTTTTGCCCAATAATCACTGAACCTTGTAGGCACTGTCAGATTGGAAAAAAATGCTTTTTGATTCCTTCATTCAATTTCTCTCCTTTTTCTTCATCCTTGTAGCTGGAGATCGAGCTGAAGAAAAAGATGGATGACGTGGATGAAGGTATAAATCTGAAATCCTTTAACTCTCAGGGCTGAGCTCACGTTAATGTTCTCTGCAAAGTAAATTCCTATTAGCTTTCCATGGTACTTGTACTGACATCATCCTAAATACCAACTTTGTTTAGGCTCTTTTAGTCTCTTTGATATGTCTGCAAAGAAAGGCTAAACCACTGAATAAAGAAACATCTATTTTTCACGGTATAGTTGCTACACAACTTGTAATAAACTATATGTTCTGTTACAAAAAATATTTTGAAACTATAGAAGACCTAATTTGAAGTTGGCAGAAGGGTTCACTTCACAAATCTCCTACACAAACAGTTTAGGGGCATGAGAAGAGCTCCAGTTCCTCCTCCTCACATGCAAGTCTGCTAACAGGGATCATCGCGGGCTAAACTTTTCATTTCCATTTTTATTTTCAACAGATGAAATTCAGTGCTATCAGGATGAGATCGACACAGAGCTGCAGAACAGCAGGCCCAAGCTGAAAGGCGTTTACGCCGCCTATGCCAAAGAAAAAGGTAAAGAGCTGTGGGAATGTCGATGGTTACGAACGGGGCTCATGGACCTGACACTAAATTACCACAGTTATTAATGACCACTAACATTGCTGCAAGTTAGCAAGCTGCCATGGAAATAAGTCTATGATCACATATTAACATGAAGGTCAACATTATTTTAAAACTTAAAATGAGCATGTTTGACATTCTACTATTGCTGTGTGTTATGCCTGATGTGGTTCAGAGCAGAGCTAAATTCCAAATGTTCCTGCAATGGGGTAAAACATCCACCTCAAAAAAGGATCTTTTTATTTTGCCCCACTCATATGTCTACATGATGATTGTTTTAGCTTTATGGCTTCTCACAGCAGTGGATCTGAGACTATTTGGTCTCATCACAACAGAAACTAGAAGTAAAAAAACACTAGTGCTTTGTTTTTGAAACGGGTTGCTAAACGCTAGTTAGCTTGGTAGCTCAAAGTTCATACGCTGTCCCATCAGCTCCTGTCCTTCCGACTCACGGAGAAGCTTCTTCTGAGCAGTTTAGAATGAAATGGGCCGACTCAGCCAAAACGATTTTCTTCCATTTTGGTATCTCTGTCTCTCTGTTGCCACAAAGGTCAGAACTGTCAGGGCGGCACAGAGCAAATTGGTTTCGAAGTTGAGACAACTATGTGAACTTCTGCTGCTGTGAGGATATCATTGAAACAAAAGATTTGAAAACCAGCGTGATGCGTCACAGCTCTTAAAAACTAATGTAGCAGCAGTTACATGGCCAGCTGTTGGTTTGATGTGTGTGAGTGGGATGCATGAATATGACCTTAAACTGAGCCCATTTCTAATATATAAACACACACACACACAAACTTCCCTAGTCTCAAACTGTGTGTATGTGTGTGCACTTTAATTAGGGTTTTAAAAGGACATATTTTAATTAGATTCCAGGATAGAGAGAGCGGACAAAATTGTGATCCCAATTATTTTGTGGATGCGTTTTTCAGCATCACTTTTATTCTCAATGATCTGGGAAATGAAGTAATTTCACTGCAGCCGTGGTGATATGAAACAGAGCTCGACTCTTTTCAACTGCCGCACTCATCTGTATTGAAATTAATTTATTTCTCACATTGTACTTTTAATTAAGAAACTATGGTCTTGATGAACAATTGTGAACAGCTAATTTGAGTCATGAGCTGCATAAAAGCAGCGTTCAGCATAGCAAAGGTGGGATGAATCGTCATTTACACAAACACACTTCCTGATTCCTGTTAAAACAGCTGTAGGACAAAATCTCAGATCATAAACTTTCCTGTTTCTATAACTGTGAAAATATTCTGCGAGAGGCTTTCACTCGTTCTTGAGTCATTAAGCTGTGTTTCCCTCACATAGCACAGTGCTCTTTTTTGAGTTTTCTATAAGAACTCCCTGTTTGGAGAGTGTATAAACTGCCACAGTGAACAAAATGTCAAAGGGCCAGATCCTGTAAATCAAGAACACCCACAAAACGTTATTCACCATATGTATCCTGTTCATTTCATAATCGTGGTGGATGAATCTGACTCAATCACGTGTCTCTTGTGTTCCTGTTGCTCCTTCAACACCACATTGACTCCACTTCCAACCCCCTGTTCTGCTCTCAGACCCTGAGGATGATGAAGACGAGATCCTCTCCACATCCTCCAAGCAGGCAGACGGCGAGGAGCTAGAAGACGAGGAAGATGAGGAGCTTCAGGCCGTGGCCAAACACTTTGGCAAGGAACTCGGTGATCTCACACTGGAGGCTCTGATCAAACTGGAGCAGAAGCCTGAGGAGCAGGACGAGGGCAAGCAGGGGGAGGACAATGGAATCCCGAGGAGAAAAGGCCCGTCGCTGGCGTCCATCCTGGGCAAGATGCCCACAGCCGCCACGCTGGGCCTTAACGAGTCCATCAGCAGCTGCATCGGGAATGGGAAAGAGAACGGTGAGTCAATGCGTCTGTGTGTATATATATATATATATGTGTGTGTGTGTGTACTGACTGTTAGGGCTGCTTTCTCGATGTAAACGAAATGGAATCTATATTGAGCTATTAACCTGGCTCATCTGTGCTACTTTCATTATAGCTTAGCCTTAGTCCTGTACCAAAACACTTCAATATAAACACATGCACTGTTACAGCCTTTTTTCTTAATCAAGATTAAGCTATTTAAAGCAAAGATAGCTGATTTCCTGAAGTGTCATAATCTCCTTTGGGTGTGGTTTGTTTATGCTTCTGCAGCATTATAATGCCATGAGTTACATCCACCCACACGAGAACGGAAGAATGTCTGCATTTATTACATTTCCACTCCAACGTTACAATTTCAGGAATCTGGTGGTTTTAAGGCAGTGTTTCTGTATGGCTGATTGAGCCAACATTGGCATCAAATCAGCAGCACCTTGAGGAGCATCTGATTATGGATGCTGCAGTGATTTCTTTCCTCCTTGACTGTGTCTGCTACCTAAAGCGCTGTATCTCCATAATAACCTATAATCAAGTTAAAAAATGCTCTCTCAGGTTTAATTGTTGGAATTAACTGTGTGCCAGAATGAAATTGGCTGAACTGTGTGTGAAATCTGTCGTCCTCTATTACATTTCACCGGTTTTAGTCGGCTGCAGACGTGTAAGAAACATGGAGACGGTTGGGAGGAAACCAGTTGTCTAATAACTCTGCAATTTGTTTTTTTAAATTATTATTATTGAGCTACATTGGGGTTGTCTGACAGTGGTTGTCTGTTGGATAAACATCTGAATCTAGAGGAAAGGTTTGGGAGTATAAATCTATAGCCTTTTGATTAATGATGAAGTATCTTCTCCATTTTTTTGTTTTTTTTGTTCCTATAATTGAAAGTTTCCATTTCACTGTACAGGATGATCTATGTTCTTGCATTTGTCTGTAATCTCTGTGATAAAATGCATTTTAATTTACAGTAAAGCAGGGGACACCTGTGTCCGGCAGCTAAACTTCTGAAATGAAATATATTTGCACAATAATGGATTCTGGGTTATTTGAAGTGGATTTGATTTTAAGGACTATACCAACATACCATCATTTTTGTTAAAAGGTTATTCCAAGCAGAGAGTCTTAATGTCTGGAGGGGATCTTTGAGAATTGTTATAAAACGTCCACATTCGTGTTATACGCAAAACCATTCCTATGCAGTCAAAACAACTCATCAGTTTACTATTATAGAAGACTAATGAAACCCAAAAATAAAAGGATTTGAGAGGCTGGAACCAGAAAATAACTAGTTCCTCTAGTTTCAAAAGATGTCATGTGACCTGCTTTTATCAGGTAATAACATAATAACCTTATACAAGACAGAACCAATTTTAAACAATTTTTCTTAAAAAAAAATACATTTATCAATTATAAAGATAGTTGGCATTTAACGTAATGTTTGGCAACTAAACTATAAAGTGCTACAGCTCTATTGCAAATATGCAATATTATCTAATATCTAATCAGTTAATTGTTGCAGCTTTAAAAAAAAATCTACGTCAACATTTTCACGCAAAAGGTTTGGAATTTTATCATGAATGTGTATGATCCCTGTTGATAGATTGTAGGGGATTAAAAGGTCTACAGTGTTAGTTTAGTTTTCCTGAGTTAGCAGATAATGTGGACAGAAAAAACTTTCCACTGTGGTCAGGACAAGAAAAGACAGATCAAACCGTAGGAGTGATCGAACCCTCCGTGACTTATTAACACTTTCAAAAGTACAACAACTACAGGGATCCATCATGTGTTGCCTATAATTACCTAATTACACAAGTAGGATGTTCCCCGCCTCCTCTTATCTGGGCGAGCAGAGGCGTTGATGGATGTGAGCTAATGGTGCTGTGCTGCTACATCTGCCCTGATGAGGAAACTGGTGTTTTTATGGCTCCGGGTGGGAGGACGGGGAGTCAGGAGAGGCCACGGCGGGGGGAGGGGAAGTGTGTTTTGATGGATGGAAACGGGGGGGAGGCGAAGGGGAACATCCTGTCTCCTAAAAGCTGCAGGTTTGAATCCGTGCAGCAGGAGAACCACTCTGATCCTTTAGGTGTCCGCTCACAGCTGAATGATGAGCTTCTTTATTTAAATCGCCCATTTGCCAATTACATCAACGGTCTCAAGGACTATTTAGCAAGTCAAAAGCCCCTTTGAGAAACATCCTTTTTACATTAATCTGGTAATTTAAATTTCAATAAGCATGTGTCACTTCCACATAAAAGTCAGAGAGTCTGAACTGAATCAGATTAGCATAAAGACTGAAGCAGCTAAAGGTCAAACATGTACGGAGGGAGAAATACACATCCTGTTTCACCTGCTAATCACATGTTTTATTTAAACAGCTGAACTCTTGCACCTGTGTACAGTTTAACACTAAGGTTGACATTATGTTCATATTGACAAAAGCATTTACAAACACAGTAGGGCTGCAACCAAAGACTACTTTGATTAATTGTTGATTAATCTATTGATTATTAAAACATGAAACAGAAAATGATTAAAATGTCTCAATAAACCATAAATAAAATTTCTTTGCACAAATGTCCCATTGTGTCTGTTTAAAGCCATAAGCAGCGCTTACGTAAAGGTCACCTCTGTCTGCTCTCACTCGAACAGCTCGATGACCTCTGACCTCGTCCCATCAGGGGAAACGCGACAGACAAGTTTCCGAGTGAGAAAACGATCAGCGAGCTGCACTGAGTCACAGCTCTAAGCCTGACGCTCCCCTGTTCACTCTGGACTGGTCTGTTTTAAAGTGGTTTTGGTCAGTGACATCAGCGCCATCGCTGATGTTTCATGAGGCTCATTTGTGGCCGTGAATGACAGAACCGGTATTAAAAGGTTGAGTGAAGAGGTTTGATTGTGAGTGGGACCAGAGGCTGATCTCACCAGAGAGAGAGGTAAAGAGCAGAGTGGCTCATCCCCCCCAGGAGTGATTAACAAACGTTTCTTTGTTCCTTGACTGACCATCCTTTTTATTCTGATTTCTAAAGTCAGACGTCAGTCCAAGACTCGCAAGTTACTTTTTTTGTTTGTTCTTGCTATCCCTTTTATTGGTAATACTGTAGAGTGGGAGGATGAATGGAGAGGGGGGATTGACGTGCAGGAAAAGATTTGGACCTGGGTGTCTATCGTGATGACTGTAGCCTCTACATGGGGCAGCTGCTCCACCCACTCCGCCTCTTGCTGCCCCAAGTTGCACTATTTAACGTGTTTAGTTGCTGTGGATCATATTCCAATGAAGTGCAGATTGTGTACACAGTGATGGGGGAAGGACATATGTACGTTCTGTCTTCCTTGTAGTGTTCCAGCACTAAGGTATGTCCAAAACCATGTAACTTCTATTAGTGAAATCCTAAAGTACAACTCAGAATAAAAATTAAAAAAAACTACAGCTAATTTCACAGGACACAGATTCAAAATGCACCTTTTAGAACTGCTGGATTTTAGACAATTATATAAAATGTGTTATTGACTCTACAAATTAGAGATTCAACAATGAATAATTACACATCCAATACGTCCATTTACTCAATAAACCACAATATAAAATCAATCAGCCCCACGAGCACACCCTGATAAATGTCATAGTAGATTTAAACTTAGTGTTTAAATTGCACTTTGAATATTTTCTGCTTTCTTTGCCCTTTCTGGTGTTTTCTCTCCATTTCTTTCACCTTTTCCAGCATTGACTCAACAATCATAAGTCGCACAACAGAGAAAAACAATCTATGCAACTCCATGTTTTACGGTTTCTTTGTAATCTCAAACCGGTCTTTTTCAGCTCCTGAGATGCATCAGCTTTTTTAATCCTGACTAATTTCTTCCATCTATTAGTTCATGAGCACAATTTCTGTAGAGTTGGGTATTTGCTGTGTGCTTGTGTGTTGTGCGGTCCAGGCTGGTTCTGGTTTGGTTCAGGCTCTGGCTAATTGTGGTGGATCTGGGAGGGTTGTGAGACGGGTTCACGGGCCCCTCAGCTCAATCTTTGAAGTATTAAGTGGACAGGGAACCTTGTCATTAGTGCCGAGTCTTTCATCTGAGTATTGGAGCGAGTGTGTGTCGTTTTTTGTGGACATTGTTAGTAGAGGGCATGGCACCAGAGGAAGCGAGGGAGGCTGTAATTTAGCATTCTCTAAGGAAAAGAGGAGAAGAAAGGAAGTTAAAAAAAACGGTACTCTGGAACATGTTTGCTGTTGTAAAGCTGCAACTAAAGACAATTATCACGATTAGTTGAGGATTAGATGATTTGGTCTTTAAAAAGTCAGGAAATGGTGACAAATTATAAAATTATGAATCTCACGATTTTCAGTTCTGTCAGAGGATGAAAGAAATCAGAAAATATTCAACTTGAGCAGCTAGAACCAGAGATCTTCAGCATATTTACTTGATAAAATGACTTGTTGTAATCTCTTAGCAGCAATTACTGCAAGGATGATGATTGGGACATAAAATCCAGATGAAAATAGAATAGAACTTTGTCATTAAACAATTTTGTATCAAGATCTTTGGGTGCTGCAGCCAGAACTTGGAGTCGCAGCAATACTTTAGGACTATTTATCAAAGTATGACGCCTGCAAACAGCCATTTTTACCAGCGTGTGATTTGAAAATGAACTACTTTTTTGGCTTTTTGTCCATTTTCACCTGATACATGTTTACAGAGTTTTGCAGGTCTATGTGTAAGTTAAAGGAGGGGGTGCTGTGAGTGTGAGTTGATACAGATGTGTACATCTGTTCAGGGCGGGACCCTTAGGAATCATCAGGTGCAGATGGGGTTTTGTTTGTGGAAATTGGTTCTGGTTCATCTGATTATCACATTTGTTTTGCATTTTTGAACAATTAAAATTGCTTGATGTATTAATCGGTTATCAAAATATCCTCTGTTAAAACTCAATTAATTGACAGATTAGGAATAAAGTTGTTACACTCTTGTAATAATTACTTAGGAAAGTGTCAAATCGGCTCAGACTATTCACTCATACATTGACGAATTAGAACTAGCCCAGTTTCCATTGCAGGAGTCCCTGGTAAAGGTGGGTGTAGGAACCCTCCTGTCACTCAGTGTTCTCACTGTCTTCTTACTGCATAGTACGACCCCTTGAGTTCCTGTAATCTTGAGTGATTGTTTCAACCGTGACAATACCTGAGCGGGTCGTAAAAATCATAAGAGATAATTTATTTTTTAGTTGTTTTGGTTTCAGCATTAGAGAGAGAAACCGAAAGGAGAGAGCCAAATAGGACACTGGAAAGTGAAAGAGAGAAAGCGAGAGTCCGCCCTGTAAAAGTTCCTGTAAAAGCCCTGTGGGGGGTTAATGGTGTGGAGACACGCTCCAACGGGGCAGGACCTGTAAAATACCCCCAAGTTCTTCCAATGGAAACGCGGCTAATGTTTCTCTCATGAACTTTTTGAGTTGTGGATCTGTTGTAGAAGCGGTCGTCATTGAACTGGTGTCAACTAGTTAAACGCGTTCATACCTGCATCCCTGTTTTTCACGGCCGCCTCATCGACGTCCTGTCTGAGTAACGGCATTTTCATTAACTCGCATTATCAGCAGAGAAAGCGTCCAGCGGGGAGCTTGTGACTCCATCACCCCGCCATCGACTCTGTCACGCTCACCTCCAGCCGAGGTCTCCGGGGACGCTGCCCTGCATCATTAGAGGCAGCATTGATTGAGGCGCGGTGTTTTCAGCGGAGCACTTAGCTCAATCAATGACGTTTGCCCCGACCTTAACTACCTCAGTGAGCAAACCTCCCCAGCTCTTGTCAAACCACTCTGCCGTTTTATTGCCTGCAGACGTTTAGGGGGAAAAAGCCGTTTGAAGTGTGTGTGAAACTCTGGATATTGGCTCAGAATCAATTTCATTTTCAAGATCTAACTTGCTTCCGCACCCAGTTTTTTTGCAGCCATTTTACAGGTGTGAAGCTTTTAAGAAAACCAGTGCTGCTCCACAGACAAGAAGTTGTTTTAAAACATTTTTTTTTTCTCTGCACTATCAGCAATTACCGCAGTGAAATGGATGCTCTTAGCATTTCGGGGCGTGACAGAAGCTCTGTGACAGATCTGCGCTCTGACAGCAGCTCTGCTGAGTCAATTATAGTCTTTTGAAATGAGCAGCATCTGTCTCATCTCCCTCTGTCCACAGAGGAGTCGTTCAGGGATGAAAGAAAATGCAAAGTCTCATCATCTGCTTCAGCAGTGCCACACTTTACCTCTTCAGCAGTCAGAGCTGGAGAGAAAAGCTCTACAAGCTCCTTTGTGTCGTCTTTTGCGATGCTAATGAGTTTCACAGCGGCGCCTCAACCAGGACGCCACTGGTTTCATCCCAGCAGCCGCCAGTGTTCCCACCTCTGAGCCGGGATCTTCATGACATCCTTATGACATGTTGTCTAATATCAAGTCTGAAAACCTGATATAGGAGATTTTTTAGATTCTCGTGCAGATATTTGTATTATTTTGTCTCACTGTGTTGACATACATTAAGTGTAACCAACAAGCAGCTTTCTGCAAGGATTTACTTTAACATATAAACAGCAAGCTTGGAAAGAAGTTGGAGAAATGTGGTTCTCACGGGTAGATTTTACCTGGAAAAACTTCATATAAGAATAAATATAAAACCAAAATTGTACATGTGCATGTTACAAATTAATTCTGTCTAAATACATCCAACATCCAAAAGTAAAAAAACACATGCTGTTAACTAGTTTTTTATTCTAGGTGAATTATGTTTAAAATTTATCATTCATTTTTGGTTACACCATTTGACATTTTGTGTCTAAAAAAAGTGTGTGTGTGTGTGTGTGTGTGTGTGTGTGTGTGTGTGTGTGTGTGTGTGTGTGTGTGTGTGTGGGAGGGGTGGTGTGGTGTGGTGTGGGAGGGAGGGGTGGTGTGTGTGTGTGTGGGAGGGAGGGGTGGTGTGTGTCTGTGGGTGGCTCAGTGTGTGTCGGGGGAGGGAAGATGAGCTGATTAATCTCAGCACCTGTTAAGAATATTTGATTTCCTGGTTTTGTTCAGTAAACACCAGTTTCCAGCCTGTGACCGTCTTGTGCTGTTGAGCTGTGCAAATCAAGCGCATTGGTCCTTTAATTAATAATGACTCATTATTTATTTATCCTGATGATATATTCACAAACTCATCCCACTCGCTTCCTCTTTTCTGCTGGGACAGCTGTGTGCACGTGTGTGTGTGTGTGTGTGTTGCCTGAGGCGGTACAGTAGAACTTGACAGACATATGGCCGGATGGACACAGCGTCTCAGGAGGAGGGCGACTGATTGGTCGTCAGACAGACAGGCGATGACAGCGCAGGGAGACGCCGTCGTCACGGATACACAGCTGAAACACAGGAGGAAGAACAAAAGTGTGATGTTTATTTCTCCACGGACGACCAATCGCACACTTTCACTGAGTCAGTAGAAGCTGAGCTACCTCAGCAGCGGTGCTGTGGAATATGAAGTGTGTGTGTGTGTTTGTGTTAGCAGCAGTTAGCAGCCGGTCTCTGGTGAGATGTCTGTAGTGGCTCGTCACAGCAGTCGGCTGTGATCGGAGCTGATGTGCGTCTTCTGGCCCAAGGAGGGGAAGGGAAGCCGTCTCGTCGGCCGCCGCCGGCCTGACGGGAGATGACAGCTGCCGTTTAGCTGCTCTCTTCTGGCGGTTACGCCACACCAGCATCAGAGCTGGTGTGGTCTGATCCGGATAAATGATGCCGACGCTGAAATAGATTTTCCATCATAAGATATTTGCACTTACAGAAAAAGCTTAAAACAAACTAAATTTGATTTAAATAAAAATAAGGTGATTGATGTTGGGCTTCTGAAGAATGATTCTATTTCAGTAATTGTACCATTTTGACAATAGTGTAATCGATTTGAGTAATTTCTAAGAAGAAAATGTCCAATTTCTCTAATTCCAGCTTTCATGTCTGATCATCTTCTGGTTTCTTTATTCTTGTATATTAAACTGCTTTGGGAAACAGTGATTGGCATATTACACTATTTTATGAACCAAACTACTAATTTGATTTGATTTATCAACTCTCCGGGTAGTCATTGGTTGCAGCCCTAAAACTGTGATATATATATATATATATAATCATTGTCTATGGGATTGGTCTTCTTACTGGACATAACAAAAAATTAAACATTCATTCATTCATTTATTTATTCATTCACACAAAGTGTGCGGACTCTAAATGTGCAGATAAGTTTTGCTAGTAAAAGTTTTCCTCCATAGACTGTTTAGATATTCTAGAGAGAATCCACCTCACACTCCTACTGTGCAGCAGCGGTTTTGATTATTAAAGACTGAACAAACGACTGCTGTCCTCCTGCGGGGAACAATCGGCCGCATTCTAGTACAGCTTTGGCACACGGCACTGAGCCGCACACTCATAATGTCCGAGTATTTACTCCGACAAATGAAAATCGTTCAGGCAAACGCTCATCCTCGAATAGGATCAAATATTTGGGGGAAAGTGTTTAAGGAGGTGGTAACCAGATTCCTGCTGCTTTCTTTACCCGTCACCATCTTTTTCTTGCTGGGAACCTAGATGCTGTGTTTCAAACTTTTCAGGAGTATATTTATTAATTTAACACGCCGAGGCAAAGAGCTGAGATGTGGAGACGTGGCAACAAAAAACAGACCATTACAATCCGTGTATGTTTTTTTTCTTTTTTAATTCCATTTTCTATATCAACATATCCTGAACTTTAGATATTTATAAATAATCTTTAACTTGGTGTGCATCTAAATTAGATGTTTCATGTTTCACAAATGCAGTATTTTGTTTCAAGAGCTGTTGCTATAAAGTAGGCGATGGAGTCTTAACAACTCCCCATGATTACTTCTCCCAGGTATTAAATCCCTTAAAATCCTGGTGAAATGTTCCACTTTGAACTGTTCTAACCTTGGAAAAAGTAGTTCTGAAAACCCCCTCAGTGCTGTATCAGTCAGTGTCTGTTCTGATCCTCAACAAAGCAGAGTAGATCTTAAAGTGCCTTTTTGTCTGATCCTTTTAAGTATTTCTACAAGTTGAAATACTTGTAGAAATAAAAGTAAAAAATATCAAAAGTTGATATTGAAAGTTAATTCGTGACTTTGCAACGATCAGAGGAACATTGTGCCGTCCTTTCAGTTTTAACATTTTTAAAGAACTAAAACCATCATCCTCGATTCTCCACTTTTTTCACTTTGAACAGAGATACCGACGTTGAGCCACCACATAGAGACAAATGTTTGAGAAATCTGTTGCTTTATTGACAGCCATAAAAGCCAAATGTAGGAAATGAATAACAGGAGCACATGAAGAATGTTGAAAAACAGAGAAAAAAGCATTTGCTCTCTTCCACCATCACAAAGACCTTGTCTGAAAAGCCGTCAACATCAGCCTGATTATGTAGGGCAGATTTTTCCTTTGGATACAACGTCTCTGCTTCCGATTGCTTCCATAAAGAGTTGCGGTGCAGATGGCGGTTTGCCTGCATGTCGGATGCAGATTCATCAGCGTTTGTCTAAACATTCCTGTGGCGGCGTCTGACATTTCGCATGTTTGATTCCCATGCAAAACAATCCACATAAAATCCACATTTTCATGATGGCATTCTCCAAATTCCTGAGTTGCCATGAAGGAGCGGAGCATGGCCCCACTTCTCACGTCACCCAGTGCTAATGATTCATTCAGCCTGTTTTTCTGATGTAAAATCACAAACTGGTGGAGTGGGTTGACTTTTGAAGCGAAGTGAATTAATATCAGGCCATCCCCTGTGCTGCAGAATGAATGTGTTCTTGCAACTTTTTATAGAAAGTCTTGTGACGGTTTTGGTTCGTACAAATGCTTCAAACATCCTGAAGCCATGTCTGTGCAGGATTTATTTATTTCTATGAAGACTGAGGTCACTTTAACATTGCCTGCACTGGTCAGTGATGTTGGTGGAGTCTGCAGCAGCTATTTATGTAATTTTTCACCTCCGTTCCACTAATAATTACAGCTGCAATTACCTCACTGCATTTACATCCTTCCCAAAGTGCATCTGAGGCCCCAACTACACAAATCTAGATTTATTATTATTTTTATTAAATCATCATCCCACATTGACACACCACATATCCGTATGTTTAAAATCTTTCACGCATGTATTTAAAATCCTGCTTGCTGGCATTACAGCGCAGGCTTTTAGGCAGATTGTATATCTGTTGAGGTTTTTGTGTAGACTGAGATATTTGTTAATCAGATTGGCATGTGGATGGTTTTGGCAGGCAAAAGACCTGGGCTAGTGTAGCTGGGGTTGTATTCCATCAGAAAAAAAAACAACTTTATCATCTGTGAAAATGAAATAAGTCTTGCAAGTTTTTGTTAATCTGATGGAGGACAACCTGAAGACAGAAATGATGAACCAATGTTAGCTGAGGGCTTTGTGCAGTGATCTAAAAACCTCCCAGAAACTCCGTCCATTTCTTTCAAATCCTTTCTCTGTCACTTTATGGTGTTGACTCATAAAGCTGCAGGATAAGTGCAAAACCCTCATTTCATTTGGAACATTTTTCAACTCAAGCGGAAAAACACACCTTAAGGTGAACAAATGAGTTTTCCACCTGAGACGTCTGCTACTGTTCCATCTGCTCCCAACAGTCAGGGCTGCTTTCTTCTTCTGGACATAAACGTAATAAAAAGTTTTATTTACCTGAACTTCTGCAGAAAACTTTAGTTGTTTTAGAAGGCGCTGAAAAATGGCTTCTTTGGCATTTAGGTACGAAACATTAACGCTCCCATCCATTGGTTATTCAGGAAGTTTATATGCAAAAGTTTGTACACTTGACTGAAAAGGAAAAGCTCAAATTGATGAATAGAAGATGTAATAAAAACTGACAGAAGTGCCAACGTAACAGACCTGTGGCTCAAAGCAACCAAACATTGAGCAGGTTTGGATTCAACCAAAAAATCCTGGTTGAAATTACACATTTAAAAAGTTTGATGTTGGAATTGCAAGTTAATTCTTTAAAAACACTTGATATGTCAAGATGAATTATGTAAATTCTGATCTTTCACTGCCAAGGCAAAGACAGTCAGTAATAAAATATTATCAGCATCACTCGGGTATAAAGCAGCAAAGAACTGTTCTGTTCTGTTGTGCTTTATAACCTGCACCTACCTACCTGTCTATAGACATATCATTATTTGTTGCATCGCTTTTAAGAAGAAAACGTATTTGTTTTAGCTTTCAAACTCCTCTTTATCGCTCCTCTTTAATATTTCAATAAATTTGTTTACTGAAGTTGCACATATTTAGTAAATTAGTTCTTGAATAGTACTTGCAGCACTTCACTGCAAACAAATAATTTTGCCAAAAACACAAACTTGGATTTAATATTTCGCAGTGTTTTTAATCTGAATTAAATAAATAATCAAGGAAATGTATGCCTCTAGTCCTATCACTGAATTCCTAGCTCAGTGTAATCAGGTGCAGATTTGGATTCATAAGAGATGAAAACAAAATATATCTAATCCTATTAAAATCAAATGTTGGCTTGTACAAACAACATTTATAGAATTATTGGATGATTCCTTTGTTTGTTCACATTTCTGAGCGTTTGTGTGTATAAACAAGAGGACTGGTTTTGGTGCAGCGGGTTCTGACTGTACCGACCCTGCAGCCGGCCGGCGTCCAGGAGGAGGAGGAGGAGCAGGTGGATGAGTGGGCGGATCTCAGCCCGGGCTCCTCCAAGGTCGCCGAGGTCGGCGTTTAATGGGCTCGCCTGGCCCGCCTGTGTCAGCGAGAATCTCTCTCTCTATTTATTGCCGCGGCTGACTGGTTATTTCTCCAGGCAGACCTGGCACGGAGCCTTATTACCTCATACTGCTGCAGGGAAGGACTCTTACACCGCGAGCTGCCGCTTTTTTTGTGCGTTTGAGGCACTTAGCTGACAACCTGATCCAGGGAAGTGCAACAGTAGATCAGGGTGAATCCTGACTGCACAGGAATCATGTGTTCACAGTTAGGAGCCTTTTTATCAAGCTGTAGGATAAAACATGCACTAGAGGATTTGCTGCATGCAGGCTAATGGCAGCCAACTCTCCCTTATCAGGCTTGGTTTTGACCAAGGTAGCAGGATTCTGTCAAATGTAGTAGCTTTTAATGCGCTAGTCTAACACTGCTTTAATTAATGATTCATGGATTTACAATCATTGTTTTGTTGCGGTTTTATACAAATAACGTTTATTCTGTAATGATTACTAGATTAATCGTTTGGTTGCCAACTTTTAATCGCCAGCCATTTAGATAAATTATTTGAGTCCTTTTATCAAAATTCTCCTGTTCTTGCTTCTTAGGTCTGATTATTTTCTGGTTTCTTTAGTCTTCTGTAATAGTAAACTGATCTTGGGTTGTGGACTGTTTTGTGTTTGAATCTTCAGCTTTGAACTCGGATCGACATTTTACACCAATAGGAAGTTAATTGGTAATCGTATCGTAATCACTTACATTTTTTAAAATTCTTAAATGTAAATATTTTCCTTTAATCATCTAGACTAATCCAATAAAGTGAGTATCTATAATCTTCTGATTATTATTGACCATTAGCTTAGTTTCAGGCTGTTGACACACGTTGCACTTTTCAGTCATTTCCCACTGGATCTGAATACGTCTGAAAGCAAGAACCTCGCATCTGTGTTTGTGTCTGCATCTGTAGCCGTGTCTGTACCCACGTCCGTGTCCGTATCTCCAACTGTAGCCGTGTCAGGCTGCGTCTGTATCGATGCCTGTCTTTGTATCTCAGTCTGCAGCCACGGCTTCTCGCTGTAGCGGAGGATCAGGACTGTTGCTGACATCAAGAGCTCTGAGTCTGGATAATGTGGCTCCTTTTGAAGTGTGGATGATGAGTGATCCTGCAGCACTGGAGCTACACAGCCCTATTCATCTTCCACATCTCACACACACACACACACGCACTCTTTGTTTTTTGGGAAGGGAAGGAGGTGGTGGGGAGGGAGAGGACAGGAGGTGTGGAGGAGTCAGCAGACTAACGCTTCCTTTTAATTTAGCCAGCGTGACTCTTCCCCCTATTTATTCCTCCTCCTCCTCCGCTCGTCCTCGCTGCCTCTGTCGCTCTCTGACTGAAATGAAACAGCCACAGATTAGAGATCAGTGAACTCCTCAAGCCTCCCTTTTCTCTCTTGGAGTCTGGCAACTTCTTTTGTCTCTTCTCTTTCGTGTGTTCTTCCAAACCTCAGATTTCTCTCCATCTATCTTCTCGTTCTCCCTCCTGCTGTTTCCCTCCTTCAGTATTTTTGTCCCCATCTCCTCTCCAAGTCTTTCTTTCACACCGAAGCTGCTTTCACACAGGATCAAGCGGGAGGCCGCTGGACGGGGGTGAGAGGTGGTCTGGGAGCTTCTTTGCGGAGCCTGATGTCAAGTTGATTTCTTACAAAAAAGTTCTCAACTTTCCCTCGTGTCTAGTGTTTCTCATCAGCAGCGTGTTCCTCCTCCACACCTGCGCCTCCTCTGCTCCTCCTGATCCTGTGTGAATGCAGCTTTAATCTCCTCTGCAGCTTCTTTGTCTTTTTCCGCCTGTTTTTCTCATCTCTTTTTACTCTGTCGCTCCCACTGTTTGCATTGAATCTCTCGTATATCCTTAAAGGATAATGATTTATTCACACTGAAAAGGAAAAGGAATTCCTGCAGCCTGACTGATACAGGAATTCTGAAGCTGATCATAACGATCATTTCAGTCCTTTTAAGCAGAAATATTCTATATTTGTTTGTTGCCACTTCTAATATGAAGATCTGAATGTTTTGTTGGATGTTGAAAAATTGATTAGACAAAATCACTGCATGACATCACTGTGAGCTCTAATGTAGTTATAGTTACAATATACACAGACATTTGGTTTCAAAAGGGCTGCAACGATTAGTTTTCCAACTATGTATCAATTCCCAACTATTTCGATCAATCAATGGATTTGGTTATTTTTTTGAAGAGGAACATAGTTGTTAGTTGCAGCAGTACTGGAAATATTTGCACACTTGAGCTGATTGGTGCTAATATTAAACTTAGACAAATATTTACCACAATAGCCTGACTCAGTTCTGAAGCCAGCTGTCAATCACCACCCGGCAGACAGCAGAGCTTCTATTCATCTTTGCATTGTATCAATACAACAGTAAGTTCCGGGGTCTGAATGCAGAGATTGAGCTTTTGAGGTTTTCATTTGCACTTTAAATAGCTTAGGCTCGGTTTATTCAGCAACTCTGGATTGTTTGGAAAACACATTGTTGGTTTTCCTGGGATTTGTTAACACTTGGAGAAACAAACCAGCAGCTCCATCATTTAAAAATATCTGTACTACATCTCACTTCCTGTTTGGCTCATTCCCACCCACCCCCCCCCCTTCTTTTTTTTTTTTTCTCTCCCTCCAGATCCATGATCAAATGGTCTCCTTCACCTGTTAGCGTCTGTTTCTGCCGGGCACGTTTTCTCTCTCTTTGTGTTCTCTTTGCTCTCGTCTTTGGTAACAGAGAGCCTCTGCAGCAAAGCATCTTATTCTCCTGACCACATCAGACAAGTCGCCGCCACCTGGGACCTGCCTGTGTGTGTGCTTGTGTGTTTGCTTGTGTGTGCGTGTGTGTGTGTGTGTGTGTGTGTGTGTGTGTGTGTGTGTGTGTGTGCGCATTTGAGTATTTTGGGGTATTTCTCTGGGTTCAGGTTACCTGTCTCTGAGGACAAGGAGCGCTAACAGCTCGCAGGCATGGCGGCGGCAGCACATTCCTCACAGATGTTACTCACTCCAGTTATCTCCAGGCCGCCAGCTCTCGCCACACCAAATTGAATTTGGCATGTTCTCCGACTCGTGCTTAATTCCCCGCTGTGACAAGTTGTGATGATTGTCTGCTACAGCTGTAATTCCGCTCCGATCTGATTTCTATACAGCCACTTAAAGAGTCTTCCTTGTATTTGCAGGGGAGAGCTTTTTCATATTGATAAAACTATTGCACACTATGGCTGCAACTACTGAAAGTCATTTAGTCCATGAATTGTTAAAACAATTATTTTATTAGTAGTTTGGTTCTATAAAATACTTGTAAATGTTAATCACTGGGTCTCAAAGCTCTATTGCAAATAAATAAAAATGTTGTAATATGAAAGCTTTTTTGTTTTAATGTGATCATAAAGTAGGTGAGAAGTGTTAAAGGATGGCATGGACAAACAAATATTAATCAATTTAAAAAGGCAGAATTCAGATAAAGTAGTTTAACAAGTAGTGATACTAAAGATGGATGTCTTTTATGTTGTGTTTATAAAAATGTATTTCTTCCTTCTGCTCCTACCTCATGAGGTCAGAGGTGTTTTCCATTCTTTTTTCCTCAAACATTTGTCCTCAGCCACAAAATATGTATTTGCTATCATAGTTTAAAGATTCTAGAAAAAAAAACATTGGAGAAGCTTAGGAGAAGAGAATTTTAGCAATGATTCCAAATATGAGCATAAATACATGTGATCTCTTAATCAAATAATTGCAGCAGCTCCTATCTTCAGCCTGACAGCTGTAATTTAGTAGATGTCCTCTGCTGCCACAAAAGCCTCTATACTCTCATTTCCACACCTGCAGTGGTAAAAGTTGAGTTACGTCGTTTGACTCGTATCTTATTCCCTCTTTTACCTCCTGATAAACTCTCCGCTGAGGTAAAATCCTAAAGGCTCAGGTCTGCGGATTCTCCTGCTCGCTAAGCAAGAACAATTTTCTGCGTTTGATCAAATTAGCGAGCGTAGATATATCAAAGCCACGGCTGCATAATAACTGGGTAATGGCCCCGCCCCCCCGAGGCCAGGACGCCGTTATCAGCCGCTCTGCTGATCTCTCCGGGCTTGTCTCGCTCTTATCTCCCCTCACACTTCACGGAGGAGAAGTTCTTAGAGGGCTGCTCCCCACTGATAGCGCCTGACCTGTCTGTTCCCTGTGGAGCGGCTTCTTTTTAAAGGAAGCTGCAATCATCATCCTCTTCATCGTCATCATCATCATCACCACCAGGCCCTCCGAACTGTGTCCGTGTTCTTCCCCTTTACAGCCATGATGTTCGTCCATTAATTTTTTTTTTTTTTTTTTTTCTGTCTTCGTTTGCTTCTTCAAGTAACATCAACCAAATTTTTTTTTTCTCATTAATTTTCATGGCTAAATATTAAAAAGTTTGAGCCCCTCGCCCCTGTGTGACATAGACGAATGAAATTCATTACACGTGTTCAACATGTCACAATGCATCCAAAAGTCTCTTGAATTAAATGAAAGATGTTTTTGTGATCAGACTTTGAATTCACTCTGAATCATCTTCAGATTTTGGAAAATGACTATTTCTCAAATGCATTTTCTTACATTATTTCTGGTCGCCATGACGCCACCATTAGTAACCCTGAACACCTCTGCATAAACAAACTGGGTTAGAGTCATTGGGGAGTATTTGAGATGTGGCGAACATTGCAGGTTTAATTGTTTTGTTCTAGGATAAATGTTGTATTTTTCTAAGAAACCAAATCTCTGCATTGATCCTTTTTTCTGAACCGATTGTAGTAGTTGAATTCTGAAATCTATCTGAATGATGTATCTATATTATGCTTGTTGCTTATTATGCTCGTGATGTTTCTCATTTCTTTGAATGCTGTTTAATTTACATTCATCATTTGCAGTTTCCCATGATTCAAGGTGACTGAGGTTATGAACTTGTGTCAGGATTCATTTCCTAGTATGATCTTGCAATCTGAGGTATTAGGTTTCCTAAACATTTTCATTCTTCACTCTTGGTTAATGATGTGTTGGTGGTTTTATCTGGTTGAATAGAGGTCTGATGGTAGACTGTGCAGCCTCCACAGGTCTGGGCTGGTGGCTTCCTCCTCCTCGTGTGTTGCGTCCCCATCGGTGCACCTGTGTCTTCCTAATGAAGCGGCAGAGCTCCTGTGGACTCAGGTGGCTCCTCTTTGAAGCTGCCGCCCAGTTGGGGGTCTGAACTCGAGGAAGCAGGACCCCAGTGAACGTGTCAAAGGCAGCGAGTTGACAGAAGTTAAACCGCTCTTCTAAACCTGCAGCATGTCGCGTTTAAAACCGTTTCTGTGCGTCCGTGCTCGGTGATTGACTGTGTGATGTGTGCGGCAGCCGGAGCAGAGACTCACTTTGATCTTGAACAGCTAATCAAGGTGGAGAATCTCTTCCAGCGAAAGGCGTTTGCTTCTATTCATGTCAAAGCCTGCACCTCCTCCTGAACAGCAAATTACGTCTTTTGTTTCCTTTATCAAAGCCAATCACATTTATTAAAAAAAAAAAAAAAAAAAGAAGCAAGTATTTTCCTCTGTTAAAATGTGTGCACACCTCAGGAATCCTTTTCTTTCATCAACACAATAAAATGCCTCTCTCACTCTTTTTAATCAGCCCGATCACAAAGCCGCGTGAAAAATGCACATTTCTGTCTCACCGTCGCTCCGTATGAAAATAAAAGCTGCAATCTAGAAAGCGTATCATAAATGAACAGCGAGTGTGTTAGGTGGATCTGCTCACACACCAGTTAAGCCTATTAACATCTTATCAGGAGTCGCAGTGCGTTTCTATTTGCTGATTAACTCCGTGAAAGACTGCACGGCTCTTCCAGGAGGAAGCCATGCAGCACGACCGAGGTGCTGTTTTTAGTTTAGTTTTTTTTTTTTTTTTTTTTAGGCCAGCTGCTGCTTCCTGTTTCTCTCCTCTGGGAGCCGGAAAGCCGCCGAGAAAATGTGTGTGTCACAGCAAATTTGTGAGTGTGTTGTGATTTGTGTTTGTGGACAGATGCTGCCGCTGACAGCGGGGAGCTGGACCTGAACGGGATCGATGACACCGAGATAGAGCTGGTACGGACCTGCCTGTTTGCATCCAGTCTGCCCGAAACACACTGAACACTCAACTACCTCCTTCTCATCCATATTGTACAATATTTAGTTTTTTCAAAGGTTCTATAAGGTTTTATTTTATTTTTTTTTGGGCAAATTCCAAAAGAATTTCTGACCAGAAAGGATGGAAAGCTAAACAAGCATTCAATTCATTGTCTATTGTAATGCGTTGTTCGGCTTTTTCACTGTTTAACATATTTGGAAGATTTTAGCGTCTTATGATTTCTTTCTGCAACATGCTAAAAGATGAGGTGGAAGAGCTCCTATACTCAAGGTGTTAGAGAAACCAGAGTTTCTGTCATTGGGTGGATCAATAAATGTCAGGAATACGCAGTTGAATACCAGTATAAATATGTGATGTTACAAATCAATGAGATAAAAAAAGAAACAATGCTCTTTAAGCGGCACAGGGCACACACTTATCTTCTGTGCTATAAAACTCAGTAAAGATTCACACACAACTCGCCCTCCGCTTCACCTCATTTACACAACAATCATGGATGTTTTTGGACTATGAATACTGCAGTTGGAGTATTGAATACAAATCACCCAAGTACCAGAGTTGGACGAGGGTTCCTGTGGGTCTTAAACAATCTTGAAAGCATTGAATTCATGAATTTGGAACTAATACCTTAAAAAGACTTGCAAATAGTTTTGAATTTTGATATCTCGGGCATGAAGTTTGTGCAGTATCTAACTTTTCTGTATCGCATTCTTCTCAAAAGTTTCATTTGTCAACCGCGGTTATTTTGGTTAAAAACTGTAGCCTATAATAAAGTGGCAGAACTGTCATGGCCCACAAGTTCTTGCTTGTCAGAAGTTGAGTTCTAGAATCTAAGTGCCGTTGTCAGAGCGGTTGCTATGTATGAGCCCAGATAATGTACCTCAGGTACAAACTGTGGGGAAGTTGGCTCATTATTGGATATTGTCCTGACATTTGGTTTTATTTGTGCTTTTAACAGGAGACCAAGGAGGTGTCCATGTCAATAAAGTGTAGTAAACAGCAACATCAGCATACTACAATATACTATAATATTACAACTTTGTTTGCTGTATTCATCATATTGAAAATGCCCTAACTACTGCAGGGGAGAAATATTTTCATGGATGTACATGCATTTAATACGAATGCAAATTAACGAATTAAACAAAAATCAATTTTCTCTACACATATTACACACGGGTAATATTGTTGCTGTCTACAGATGTATTTTGTGTATAAATAACTGCTACCCTGTTTAATGTTTGTCTCTACAGTATCTGCTGAATGACCAAGAAATCAAAATCAAGACAGCACTGTGGATGGCAGAGAACTCCGACTACCTCAAAGAACAGAAAGGTACGTTGCTGCCGGTCCTCTGTGTTTGATCAGCCGAGTCCTGCTGTAGCTTTCAGCTTCTGGTGATTGACCTGCTGTGTTGCTCTGAAAACCCCCGTCTTTATGATCACATCTTCTTCTGCTCTCAGAAAAAGAAGCCAAGATAGCGAAGGAGAAGGAGCTCGGCATCTATAAAGAAAAGAAGGTAACGCCAGCCAACTAGAGCTGTTAGGAAACTTTTTATGGAATTCAGAATAAAATATCAACAGGATTTGCTGCATGTAGGCTA
This sequence comes from Eupleurogrammus muticus, assembly GCA_036785175.1. NCBI lineage: Eukaryota > Metazoa > Chordata > Actinopteri > Scombriformes > Trichiuridae > Eupleurogrammus > Eupleurogrammus muticus. The sequence continues at coordinate 10,107,019 of JAYKQN010000012.1, read as the reverse complement.
AGTAAAGCCTGTAGTTTTATATTAAAGCTGTATGTGATTAGTCGATTAATCAATTAGTTGCCAACTATAACGTTAATCAGCAGCTATTTAGATAATCTAAGGGATTTGAGTCTTCATTAAGAAGAAAATGTTCAAATTCTGTTTCTAGCTCCATGATATGCTTATTTTCTGGTTGTGTTCTCTAATAAACTGGTAGATACTATAGGTAGATATTTGGGTTGTGGCCTGTTGGTCTGGACAAAAAATAGACATGTGACGTTACTTTTTTAGATTTGGGAAACGGTGATAGACATTTTACTTCCCTTACACTTTAATTAAATCCCACAGGACTACTAGAGCGGTTTTAGAATCAAGGTTTTGTTTCATTATTTTTTTATTCTTAAAAATGTTAGAAATATGCCTGTAAACTTGTTCGGAATCAAACAGATCAGGAAACACAAATCCTTCTATTTGAGAAGCTAGAACCAAAATGGATTTAATGCTTCATCAATGCGTCTATTTTGGTGAAAAATGTTTTCAGAAATGTGACAAAATCTACATTCATGAAACAGAAACACGTGAAGCTGATGTCTGTCAGTTATTGGTTTTGCAGTAATTAATAAGCACAAACAAATTGAACTCCTAAGGTCGCAGGAAGGCAGATGATATTCAGTCAAACACAGAGTTCTGTGAAAATGGTTAGCTCTCATTTCCCATTACTGGGCTTTGGCAGCGTGTGGCCCTTTGTTAAACCCAACATCTGTTCACTGGTTCTAACTAGCTGGATTAACTGCACTGGAGCTGAGATCTAATTAAACATGCAGCCTCCTGACAGCACCGTCTCATCACTGACAAATGAATGAATACATTAAAATAAATGGAGCACATTCTTGTTACACTTATGCAAAATAAATTGAGCATCCTTCTGTAGTTTAGATCGCTGAACACTTGGAGTTGATCACGCATAGTTTTCAGTTATTTAAAGTGAAGAGGAGGATTTTTTTAAAGTTTTAAATTGGCTAAAAAATCTGATCTGAAGGAAATGAACATGGGAGCTTGTTGCGTGGGATGTGTTGAAAAGTTGGTTGATGTGTAGCTGTAATTTGCAGCGAGGTCAAGGTGAAGGAGGAACAACAGAGTGGGTGATGACCTCAATCTGCCGCTGTGATTGAGATAAATTGCTGATTACAGAACTTTGCTGCCGTTAATCTGACAGCAAAGACGACGTGTGACGCCACAAATCACTGGAGGACAAATCTTTCACTTTTAACAGGAAAGTGAACTATTTCCAGATAAACTCTGACCCTCATCTGCTGAGTGGAATCAGTCATTTTTGTAAAATGAGAATAACTGCAGCCTTTGATTATATCCTGTCAAAATGCCCTGAATGAAACAATTCTGACCTTATGTTTTTCCATTTCTTTATACTTTCTCATGGCTCAGGTGAATCTTGTTACTGTTAAATATTTCATATTAATGGTGAAACTCATACTACAGTTTTCATCTTCTTTACCCTTTTCTGAACATCACACTTTTAGTATTACTAGAATTAATTTTAGAACAAGGCTTGCAATTGAAGACTGTTCTGATAAATCTGTTGAATATTAAAAAATGAATTGATTAGTTGATTGGTTATAAAATGGTATAAAATGTCAATCATGGTTTCCCAAAGCTGAAGGTTCATCATAGTTTTTTCTGATTATGATTAAGGTTGTTGTTTATCTTAAATCCAGCCCAGAGGACCCACGAGGAGACGCCCCCCGATCCGGGCCACCACCGCGGACGAGGCCATCGAGAAGATGCTGGAGCAGAAGAAGATCTCCACCAAGATCAACTACGACGTCCTGAAGGACCTCAACGTCAAACCCGCCGCCAGCCCGGCACACAAGGCCGAGTCCCCGAAGCTGCCATCCGCCGCCAAGCTGACAGGACGCACCCGCAACCCGACCCGAGCTCCGCTCAGCCTCAGCACGCCGCTCAGCACCCTGGGAAAAAGGTGTGTGTGTTTTTACATGGTGTCAAGCAGCTCTGCTGATTTAAATCCAGGAAATCTTCTGGTTTGTAAAAGGTTCTGTCCCCTTTACACCCGATTACCATCACTTTACTTTCTAGGGTTTTACCCTGATGTCAGGCTGCTCCAGATTGTGAGTGTGTATTCAACAGCTGTTCTGTATATTAAGCAGAGATGATGTACAGCTGTTGTAGCAGCATTGTACCGTCCTTCTACAGTAAAAGTGTCTAAAAATGCTTCACTTCCTGCCTTGAAACCATCTGCCGTATTTAAGAAGTTCTCTGTAGATTTAGCATAGCATATGTAACAAGAAGATGGAAGAGAAATCTATGTCTGGACCAGGGTTTTCCACAGATAATTAGTTAGGCAGGGTGGTAACCTGGGGGGTAGGGGTTGTGTTACAGTAACGACCTGGGCATATGCTTCTGTTCTGTTAGGTGGTAGTACTGGGTTTTCCTGAGGGTCTTCAGACATGTCTTGGAGACACTGCAGTGAGTGATTCTTCTCTGAAAGAAGAAAAGATGACGAGTTGTTAATGTGCTGTTGCTAACATGTTAGCGTGTGTGCTGTAAGAGATGTTGCAAAACAACAAAGCTGCTGAAAGAGACATGAGTTCCACATGAATAGAAGACTTTCTCCACACGCTACTATCCCACCGAAGGCAGCATCAGAATGATGCAACTCTGAGCTTTCAGGTTAAAAACATGATCACAATACCAAAGGTTATTCAAAGTTAAATGGACTTTAGATGGTTATAGAGGTTGTCTCGTTCGTACTAACACAGATCCTAATTCTTAGCGTGCACTTCTTCCCAATGTCATCATCCATCACCATGATTCACTGTAAATATTATCAACTGCTGATTAAGGGGACATTGTCTACTGGACACTTTGGGAAAAATAATTAAAGTGCATCCAGTTATTTATAGGAAAATTAGTGGTTTGTGGCTGTATCATGATTTCAAAATTTTAAATAACTCAAAAAAGCAGAAATATTAGTTTGCTATCCTGTAATTACAAGATCCGTGATTTTTTTTCAAGCCCCTCCAGTCAAAATGCCCAGTGAAAATATTCCTTCTGATCACTATTTCATGCAATCGAGTCAAAAGATATAAAAAATACAATGTCTTAAGCCAAAACCATACAAAGATTTTAACTTCCTCAAAACTTCAAGTTTTTATTGCACCCATTTGATTTCAATTTGGAAGCTGGTATTAAAATGGTTTGAGTGAGTCCAGATGTTTACGGTTACTGTTATATTGTTTGTTTGCAGAGTGCAGGCTTGTGCAGTATTTTATTTATTTTAGAAGTTACACAGGTGAGACAATTAATGGAACACATTTCATTTGATAGTCTACTAGTCTCTTACGATATTGCCTACTTTATAATAATAATAATAAATTACACTATAAATGTACATGCCTTGAAATTATCCTATTGATATATTATATAGCCTGCCTATCATATTTTTAGTCTCAATGAATTCTGATAACATTTGACCAGAATTTTCAAACATGTGTAAGATAAAGTAAACACCTGCCAGTCACTTTGGATACAGAGTGTTAACTCTACTCCTTTATTTTTTCTGTTCTGCTTATGTTTTTTAGTTATCAGTAACAAGAAAGCTTTTCTTTTCCAGAATAGAGGGCTTGAATACTTGATTAGTGAACTGGCTAATAAACAGACCCAATAGCCACATACATGACGTCACCAGCGTCTCTCCCCAAACTATAGAGCTACTGAAGCTGAAGTAACATTAACGTGACCCCTTTGTGTTTTGTAGGGCTGCAGTAATTGGTGGATTAATCCACTTTTTCCCCAACTATTACATTAATCACCAACTCTTTCAGTAATCGATAAATGCATTTGAGTCATTTTTAAGAAGAGTCCATATTCCCTGGTTCAATCTTCTCAAATTGGATTATTTTCTGCTTTCTTTACTCTTCTGTCATAGTAAACTGCTGATGTTTGGATTGTTGACTATTTGTCAAGACAAAAAAACTGTTTAGATTGAATCTTCAGCTTTAAGAAACGGTGGTTGACATTTTACATAATTTTATGAACCAAACAACTAATTGATTATTCATTTCAATAACTGATAAGCGGCTATAAAAAAAAAAAAAAAAGCTGTTGATCCATATATTACAGTCACAGAATCATCAGGGTTTTTCAGTTTGAGATGTCAGAAGGACTCAGGCTCTAATCGCCTGTGACAGCAGGAAATGCTTCCTCCTCAAACACTCACCCAGTTTTCAACTTGTGTGTTTTTCCTCTTTCTTCTGCACCTTCTCTTCCTGGATTTGTTCCCCTCCCCCTTTTTTTTTCATGACATGCATTCACAAGACTGATCCACACGGAGTCTTTCACATGAATTTAACGGGTTTTCTGCAGCGTGAAGGAAAGCTGAGGGTTTCAGTTTGTTTTGTGTTGGGGGGGAATTGGTTTCCTATGGCTGTGCTTTTAAAGCCCTTCTCAGTAAACGTTGGGTTTATGAACCATCCTGAAGCTCGCTAGGTTCCTATAGAAGCACTATTTAGTGATTAAAGGATGAACCTCCCTCCATCGGCCTGTGGTGAGCTGAGCTGAGTCATCTGTTTGCAGTTTGCTGGGCCTTTCTAAACCCTGAAGTGTGAGAACTGTCTGTTTATTGCAAGAAGCGCCAATTCCTCATCAAGTCAAATGAAATGTATTTATAAAATGCTTTTTAACAGAACGAGTTTGCCACTCCCCTCTTCACACAGTGACAAGGGATGCAAACGCAAATATAAAAAACAAGACAACAAACCTTTTACTCACTTTAAGATCTGAATCCAGAACCTGTCAGGTTCAGTCTGATAATATTGGTGATGTGCTTTGAATTTTCATAATGATGTATTTATATTAATATGCAGCCTCGTAACGGACTCAACCCTCCAACATTTTATAAATACATTTCATTTCATACAGGGATCTCACAGAGCAATGAAGAAAACAATGAACAGCAAACAGGAGACAACTCAAAATGGAAAAAAGTTAAAAACCGAAATCTGAACATCTTGAACAGAAAGATGTGGGGAAAAAACAAGTAACTGGAACAGAAACAAATGGAGAAAAAAAAATAGAAAATTACAAATTTTAGAACTCTGACTCCATCCTTTCCTGTTTCATTCTTTTTCCTTTTGTATTGTTTATTTCTTTACTTTCTCCATCTCTCTGTGTCTCTCTCTCTCTCTCCTGGGAACCCTCACCCCCTCCTTCTGACAAAATGATTGATGACATAAATTATGACACATCAGAGCTGTTCCCTGTTAGAAACGGTAATGTGATACTTTATTGATTATGTTGGGGAATTGTCTTTCTGTTTTGGCCTGTGCACTGAATAGAGGAGTAGTGAATGTAGAGGAGAGGAGCACAGGTCAGACTCTACAGATCATGATGAAGTTGGGTCTTGCTCGAGGACACTTCAGCAGAGTGTGCGTCCGCCTGCTGAGGCTCCCGTGAAGTGTCCTATTCATCCTCTGAGAACATTCAAGGGCACAGACCAGCTGAAGGGCTCGGATCTCATAGAGGACCCTTAATGTCTCTAACACAATGAGTGATGATCGTCATCATTCTGTAATCTGGCGTCTGCTGTAATTCCCTTCCACAGTCCACACACGTGCAAAGCAGTTCACAGGTCCTCAAATTGAGCTTGAAGGGTTTTTTTTTTTCCTGTGTTACCTTTCATGCGTTTCCAGCATTGCATGCTGGGATACTTCATGAATGCACAACATTAGCCTTCTAGGCCTACATGACCTTTATATGACGATTATAAAGAAACTTTACTTGAACATAAAGGATTGGTTTAATAGCACTGTAATGATGAGTCAATTAGTAGCTATCATAATATTCTCCAACTATTTTGATACATGAGTAATTTTTACAAAGAAATTGTCCAAATTCTTTGGTTATATCTTCTCACTGATTATTTTCTGGTTTCTTTAGTCTTCTATAATTGATCTTTTGGTTGTGGGTTGTTGTTCTGGACAAAAATATTGATATTGTTTATCAAAATAGAGTGTGAATAATGTAATGATGGGCCATCGATCATTGTATTGATTAATCAGCTATTCTTAGTGGCCGCGGAAACCTCTGTGAAGTGAACATGTTAAATCATTGACCTGCAATCAGACTCCAGTATTGATCAATGGCAGAAGTTTGCAGCAGCAGCCATGTTTACACCAAAGTTGAACCAACAACAAGCTGAATCTGCAGGATTTGAGCCGCTCCAGTTGGCTAATGGCTGCTGCCAGGAAGGCGCATCTCCTCCCTGGAAAGCCGTCATGCTTCATGAATGAAGGAGTGTCTCCAGTTTCGTGTTCTGGCTTTGATGTGCGTGTCTGCTGGTTTTAAGAATGGGCCCTCGTTCTTGAAGTGTCCGTCCTGTTTGAATTTTTAAAACTGCTGTTTTGTCAATGAATCATTGATGCGCGTCGCCATCGTTAATCATTCATTCCACATTTTTACTTTTCATGAATGGGAGCTGGCTTGCATCCATTTATCCAGCATTCCCTGAACTATGCACTTTGTCTCGCCGAATGCACAACAATGTTTTTGACCCCTGTGGTTTCTGAGTTTTCAGCAGCTCCACTCTGGGCCGTTAGAACACGAACATGGCCCCCAGCAACCTGCTGATAATCTCACATTCTCTCGCATCGGGATGGGGGAAAAAAAAAAACATCGGCAGGAGAGACAAAAAAGCATCTGAAAAAAGTACCGTTGAGTGCAGAATGGCCTCTTTGAGGCCGCGGTGGAGGAGCGACGGTTGCTGCGGCCCCTGAAAAGCTTGTTGTGCTGGGTATTGAGGCCGGGGAGCGGCCTGGTGTCAGGGAGACCTCTGGAAGAGCAGGAGAAGCCTGCTGACAGTGCAGCCATTGTGCCTTGTTAGGAGGCCTCGCCGAGGGGCTACAGTGAGGCATTGTGCTGCTCCAGCCTCCCCTCCCTCTCCGGTTCCTCCTCCAGGCTCCTGGCTGCTCTGGGCTGCTCCCCCTGCTCCGCTGCAGGGTTTCTTCCCGCTGTAGACTCAGCTCCTTCTCAGGATGCTTCAGGCTCTGAAGCTCAGACTGTAGTTTCCCTTCTATTTTCTTATTTTCCCTCGTCTGCAACTCTGTGCAGTAACGTCTGGTGAACTTATTTACACCATGAACCACAACACACATCAAATCAAATTCAAGTGTGCAACATTAATCCAGATACACACTGCTATTCTACTTTAATTTTATATTACTCTAGGTAATATTTAATCATTAACTAAATTCTCATGCTTGCAATGTTGAGAGGGAAGAATATGACCATTCTACTATTATTAATCATTACAATAAGTAGTTTACTTTTACCCAACAACATTAGGGCTCCAACTAACCACCATTTTTTGATAGATAATAATCTATTTAAACAAAATGATCAGTTATTTAGTTCATAAAATGGCATGTTTATTAATGATTATCAGTTTCCCAAAGCTAATATTCAACCTGAATATTTTTTTCTTTCTACAAAACGAGAGTCTACAACCCAAAATTCATCAATTTACTGTTATAAAAACTATATTTGGACATTTTCGTCTTGAGAATAACTTAAGTAATTTTTCTACTTCAGTGTTTCTATGTTTACTCTAGCTTCAGTTTGCTTTTAGCAGTTTGAAGCCCAGGGATTGGATCAGCTCTTACCAAACGTAGTCCTTTGAAATTGTATTTTATGTCCACAAACATGTACCTTTTTGACTTTATTATCTAAGAATTGTTGTTGTCATTGTCGGTCATGCGATGACTCCTCCAGGACAGTTTTAGCTCATGTGCTTCAGCTGTCATCTAGAAAAAGGTAAACATTTATATCCCAAAAGTATTGATCAGTTAGTTATAAAATAACTAATGATATTTAGTGCATTATTTCTAAATAAAATGCACGTGGGGTTAAACGTAGAATCTCTCTGCATCCATTTCCTTTATAGGACTATCCCACCGTCCTCTTGTTGTAGCCTCATGAATCATTTCTTCACCTTCCTCCATCACTGTTTTTTTTTTTTTTGTGCTCTCTGTTCTTTCTCCTCCATTTCCCTCTTTAACCATCTGTCTCCTCCAGGTTTGTCTGCTTCATCTCTACTTTTCTATTCATCAGTGTCTCTGTTAAAAGCCTTCAGCTGCAGCTTCAGGCCTGTTGTATCACTCCATCAGGTCAACTCTTGCTTTGGGCTTCCTCTCCTCGCTAACGAGTTCTTTGTCTTTCTTCTGCTCTCTCTCTCTCTCTCTCTCTCTCTCTCTCTCTCTCTCTCTCTCTCTCTCTCTCTCTCTCTCTCTCTCTCTCTCTCTCTCTCTCTCTCTCTCTCTCTCTCTCTCTCTCTCTCTCTCTCTCTCTCTCTCTCTCTCTCTCTCTCTCTCTCTCTCTCTCTCTCTCTCTCTCTCTCTCTCTCTCTCTCTCTCTCTCTCTCTCTCTTTCTCTCTTTCTCTCTTTCTCTCTTTCTCTCTTTCTCTCTTTCTCTCTCTTTCTCTTCTCTTCTCTTCTCTTCTCTTTCATCTCTCCACTGAAGTGTTTGCACTTTACAAAACACAGTGTAAATTCGCCTCGCTCCACTCGGGCAGTTTTGATCACACACGTAGAAACTGAGCAGCAGAACACGGGTTAGCTGATAGAAGTGCAGCGTAAACACCAGCAGGAAGATTAAAGTTGAAAATCCTGGTGTTAGTAGACTTCACCTGATAAACGTTAAACGTTTTTTACCTTTTTCTCTTAGGATTACATGTAGATGCTGTAGATTTTGTCTTTTACAATGTTAAACTTTGCGATCCTTTGTTCATCCTTTAGTTTAGTTGTGGTACTTTACAAAATGTAGGTGTCTGGGCAAGCTGTTGGTTTGAACATTTGACCAAATTGATTCTAAATGAAGTTTCTTTTATTAAAAGGCTTCATACAGCCTGCACAAAGGTTCTGCTGATTGAGCAAAGATTGTTAAAAAACGTCGAGCCCTGGTTTAACTTGGCTCCAGTTAAATGAGGCGTCATCTGCAAACAAACAGTTGTCCGGTCAACTTTACTTTTCTTCTCTTATATCCTTTCTGCACTCCACTATCAAAATAGTCTAACAGCTATTCTGATAGTGGATTAATCAATTGATTACTGAAACAATTGATCAATACATTGCTGGTTCATAAAATAGTGTAAAATTTTAATCACTTTCCCCAAAGAATGAAGCTTCAAACTAAGTATACTAAAGTACATATTTATTTTTGACCGGGTCACAACCCAAAGAACATCAGTTTACTATTGTAAAAAAACTAAAGAAAAACTCTTAAAACTGACTCAAATCCATTATTTGATCACCAAAAATAGTTCATTATTAATGTAATAATTGGCCACTAATCGATTATTGGTGCAATCTACCTCTCTCAAGCTTCTCTCTGCAACTCATTTTGTGTCCTCCATTTTGGCTGTGAATGAGGGTGCATAAAGACTGTAGAGTTGTTACATCACAAAAGACAGAATTTAATAGCTTCGTTTCAGGCTACCTACATGTATATGGGACAGTATTTAAAGCATTAACCATCTTAATAAGAAATTGTAAAATCTCACTTTCTACAGTAGGGGACGTTTGTCTGCATCATCTGTTTAAGTCAATTCTGCTTTTGTTCCAGAATTTAACTTTTAGTTGGTGAAGTACAGTGACACAGATTCTCAGTGGATCAGCACAGTGCAGCGTCAGAATCTCTCCCTGCTGTACTGGTTGTACTGGGCAGTCGCTAGGCTCAGGCCTCCCGTGCACTCGTTCACTCCTCTCCTTCTGCCCTCCTCCTTCTCCTATCTCTCCACCCTCCACCTCCTCCAGCCAGCTGCCAAACAGACCCTCCCTGTTCCCTCCATCCTCACTGGAGTATGGAAAAGCAGTCTTCCAGAAATAGCCCAGATAATTGCCCTCCAGTGATATTCTTTCCTCCTCCTCCTCTCGCTCTTTGTGCTTCTCTGCTTCTTCATCTGTTCTTTTCCCACTCAAAGCCTACCCCCCCTTCTCTTTTTAAAGAACAGTCTGATTCCAAAGCTTTTTTTGGGGGGGGGGGCAGACATAAAGAAAGCAAAAGAGAATTCCGGACTGCATTTTTTTTCCTTGAAGGGAGGGCAGTCAAGGCAACAATTTTGGTCTGTGTTGGTTTTCCAGAAATGTAAATCGGACCCACAGACTGAGCCAGAGCTGAGAAAAAACTCCAGAACTCAGCAGTTTTCTGGCCAGATGTTGTCGCCGCCACCACTTCACGAACGCTGCACCAGGGGACGGGGAGGGGAGGAAACGCTTCCCTTTTAGTATTTTCAGCCTGTCGGAGCAGCAGGTGTCAGAAAGTCAGAGAGTCACCTGTGCATTTTAAAAAGAGGACAAACACTGTGAGAGCAGCAGTTCCAGTGAAAGCAGCTTCTGCCGCGTCGGGGGAAACGCGTATGGATCATATTTTCCTGCCCGGCATACTCAATGGACGAGGATGTTTTTCCTTGTTATGTGACCAGCTGTGTTAGGGGAGGGTGTATAATTTGTCTGTGGTTTGCAGCCCCTCCCAGGAAGCCTCTGATCCCCCCCCTACCCCCCACTCGCTGAATGTGACCAATGAGGCGTTGATGCTAGTGGAGGTTAGCGGACAGACGGACGGACAGACACGGACACGTGACTGAGCCACACACTGCTGTCGAGCTTAAAAGCTTGTTTGTCCAAAACAGAAGCTTTCCAGGAATTAATGTGCGACAACTGCTACCGTTTAAACGCCATTTGTGTGCTTCTGAAAGGTTTTGCTCAGGCTTCAAAGAAATCCTTAGTAACAATATGTTTATCACATGTTTCCGCTGCAGAAACTGTAGAACCTGTATAATATTGGACAGCCTTTGCTCTGACATGTAGGATCGACTATAACTAAAGCTATTGATACCGATGCTTCTATTTCTGATCTGCTGATTTTACCTGTAATTTATGAATTATATTTTTTCACTGGCTGCTGCTGTTTTTGAGTTTCTTTCGTCGTCTTGTTAGACAAACAGTGGTGACAGGAAAAAGAGCTGAATCAGAGCTAATAACAGAACTTCTACTTAAATTCTCAGAACAGTACATTGGAGATTTGCGTGAACGACTGTCGAAAATATTGAGTCAGAGAGGAGTTGAACTGAGGTTGTTGCATCATCGATGAGTAATGGTCTGGTCTGTGTCGCTGTGATGTGTAGCTACGTCTCTGGAGAGGAGACGTCAGGCTTTGTGTCCGTACAGCTTCAACACCCTATGGAATCCAGTCTTAGTAACCGCTGTAGTACCTGCTTCAATCCATTGGTGTGATACATCAATGTCATATTAACCAAACTATTCTATAGTTATTCTAATTCAGAAAGAATCTCATCTTGCCTATTTACTTACTGGTAAATGCTCAATCTAATATGGCAGCAACGTTGCCGCAGGACCCAAAGGCCGAAGTTTAGAACCACACATGGAACAAATAAAAATGTTCCACTGCTGGTCTGATGCTAAATAAAACACAGCTCACATACAGGAACGTTTAGATCTTCAGCTCCCACTCTCATCTAGATAAATGTTCGCATATTTAATGCAACACACACACACACACACACACACACACACACACACACACACACGCACAGTCAGATGAACCCTGAGGAATAAGAGCATCTTTGCTTGTGAACATCCGCTCGCTGCAGCTTCTTCCATCCAAACGGCTCTTTAACGGCCAAACCTTTGTTCCGCAGCCGCCTCGCGCTGTAACTAATGGGACAGTCAGGGCTGGAATTTCTGGGGGAACTCTGAAAACTGGGCCATTTGGAAAACATCCCAGTTTTTATCCGCGGCTTAGGCAGTGAGGAAAAAGAAGAGGGGAAAAAACAGCCCAGCCAGCAGCCCAAAATGTTGACAGTGACAGAGACGCTGGTAGTTCACGGCCTCGCGGGGCGGCGGCAGAGCTTAGCTGCTGAACAGCCACGAGAAGGGACCACTGTTTCTTTTGTCCCTCGTTATCTCTGCTCTCAAGTCCGTCTCCGCTCTCTTAAAACCCCAGGATGATATATTAGTTTCATTTTTATATTTTATTCCCTTTTCCCGCTCGGTTTATTGACACCATCCCCCCCCAGCTATTGCCAGTTGTCAGCTACTGGCTAAACGGCCTCCCTCAATCGCCTTTTCAGCTCAGGCTTAGTCTCATTGGCAGTAAGCTGATTATGAACGAGTCCCTAAGCCAGGCAGAGACTGATAGCCTAACGGAGAGTCCTAGCGGAGTGGAGGCGGTGAAGGAGGGACAGACAGACGAGGGAGAGAAAGTCAGACGGACCGAGGGAGATTAATTGAGTGATGTGACGTCTGTGTGACATGAAATATGCTGATTACTGAAATGAAACTGCAGGGCTTGGTGAAACGCTGTCCCAGCGTGACCTCATGTCCAGCTGCAGGGAGTGTGGACGTCTGGGTGGTTGCCAACAGAGTTGTGGGTGTTGAGGGAGACGCAATGAACGTTTCCCTGCACCAACGTGATGTTCACCTCATCCTCTCTGTTCTGAGGTTTGGTTCAGGTTCACCAAACTCTCATATGTTGCTTGTTTCATTTTTATGGTAAAAAAAACCTGTTCATGAGGCGCTGAAAGTTTTTGAGATTCAGTACATGTGGACAAGTTTTATTAAAAAATAGCAGCATAAGTTAAAAATCATTCGGAGCATGATGTCAAATTCAAAAAACAGAAGTTTTCCCTTCTTTGTTCAGAACTGACACAACTCGTTGGTTGCCATTATTACATTATTAGCCAACTATACTGAGTCGATTTGATTATTTTCTGTTTATTTCTAGTCTTCTACAATAGTAAGCTGATCTTTGGGTGGTGGACTGCACTAAAGACATTTTAGCTTGAATTTGGGAAACGGTGACCGACATTTCACACCATTTTATGGATGAAACAACTAAATATTTGATTCAGTAATCAATAGACTAATCCAGGATGATATAGTTATTAGCTGCAGCCCTAACTTTTTGTTTCTTTGGCATAAATCAGTGCCGGAGCCTCATTTATAAAGTACAAGACTTTCTAGCAAACTGTGGATTATATACGTAAGAAAGTTGACGGGATCATTCTCGGTTCTCCACAGATACTTTAGAATGAATGAATGAATGAATAAACTGGAGAAATGAGTCTCTCTGATTCTGATGGCAGGATGAAATGAGCAACACTTGACTTGAATTGATTCCATTGTGCAAAATAGATCAAGATACAAGGTGACCTTGGGTGTCATAAAAGGCGTCGCCAAATAAAATGTTTTATTGTTATTTATTGTAATATCTGAAAACATCAATCAAAAGAGACATGATCTCTACAGTCAGCCAATGACAAAGCTGCCAACACCTTTAATTCCCCACAACACACACACGGTTTAAGTATTAGTGTTGGTCAATTTATTAGCACAACAGATCAGTCCCCAAAGCAAACACACATGGCGTTTGAAGGAGAATCCGTAAAAAGCAGCGTGACCTTGATACATCGTGTAATGAAGGTGAATAAGCAGTCAGGTAAAATATGAGCTGCTGGTATAAAACACACACATTCTCAAAGGCCCCAGGATTTAAGTTCTGTTTTGGACAAAATATCACTATTTTGTTTTTGTCTTTTAATTCATCAGCAGAAAACGGTGTTCAGAGTTCCTGCCGCGATTTTAAAATGTGGAGATAAAACCGATCACAGATGGTTATTGATCACAGAAGCTCAGTCGTGTTTCCCTACAATTCAAAGCAAAGCTGTTTTTCTTTCCAGCCATCTGTGCATGATAAAAATAATAGTTTTATAGAAAATAAAACATCTCTGCTGTAGCACCAAATGGGATAAACAGTTGACCTGAGATTTGAGGATGTGAAAGGGGTAAAGAGAAGCAGCTAAGAGATGGAATCCCACACAGAGTAAGCTGTTTCCTCCCTGTAGAGGTGAGGAGGACGATAAGAGGAGTAGTGAGACAAACGATAAACACAAGAGCTGTTACTCGTAATAGAGGTGGAGAAGAGGAGAAAAACCAAAGGGGAAGCTGAGATCCGAGAAAAGAGAAGCTGCGGAACCAGGGAATCATCACATTCTTCTTCATTATCAGAGCAATCCGGTGATAGTTCACACTGCAGCCGGAGCTGCTAGCTGCTAATTAGCCTACTTACGTTTTAATTGCTCCAATTTAAGATGAGATGAGATAGACTTTATTGTTCTTGCAGTAAATTTTCACAGTGTCTTTCGTATAAAATCATAGACGATAAAACACCAAGCAACAAATGTATTCATAATCATGTTCTTGCAACTTCTTCCCAACTGTGATCAAATACAGGCTAAAATAGAGTTCGGTATGTCTCCCTTTATTAGATTAACAAACACATATTGCTGTAAGAGCAGCTTTAAAACACTCTGGAAGGGGTCTACCCGATGGCAGAGCCGTGAGACACAGTCTATATTTTCAGCTGTAATTATTACTGAAGTTGGAAAAGTTCTCATGTCCCCACATACAACACGTAACATCATAGAAGATTAATTCCTGCCTCAACACGGCTGAAATAGTCCTTGAAACGAGCGGTTTTCTGTAAGAAGGTGGAAATATTGTCTATTTTTTCCACTTCAAAAGGAGATCTGTGCGTTTGGACTCAGCAATGGACAAACATGACCTTAGCATTCTAAGATGCCTTTGAGAAGAGTGAGTTTGGCTTCATGAGGCTGTGAGACGTAGGGGGGGCGGGGGTCCTTCTTTATGAGACGCCACATATGGCCCCTTTGTTTTCCTCACCGACTGATTTATACGTGGCCACGGTGACGCACAGTGAGACCCGACTGGGTGTCAGGAGCCACTCCCCGCCGCTGTAAACCGTCGCCGTGGAGACTGGGGTCTGCCAAGAAGTCTGCCGCCGCTGGCATCGCTGCTGACGGCCGTTTGACCTCTGACCCTCTACAAGTGATTCTAAGACTCTCCTGGTGAGCGCAGATTAATCGCTGCTGTCACGCAGGGAAAAAAAATCCGAAATGCAGACTGCTGCAGCACAGAGCATCAACACTGGTGAGAAGTTATGTTACCAGACAGAGAATATCTTCTTTGTTAGAATTACTAAACAAAACTAATAACAATCACACATCACAGCTGGAAAATTAAGGCAGTAACTATGGAGGAAAGAAAAAAGTAAATGTATTCTATTCATAAATGTAATTCTTTATTTGTTTTTTGTGAAATTAATGTAACATGAGGTTACAATATAAGCCCTCAGGTTTCTTACCTAGCCTTTGTTCTTTAATTGTCATGTGTCACTGAACACCGAATTACTCTGGATGGTGTGTTCAGTGACACTGTGACAGGGAGCAAATTTCAAAGTGCTTTGGATAAAAGGTCTTTTCTTAATGTTGCAGTTTCCTATTTCCATTTGCCTGCAGATTTCAGGTCTGCTGTGGGACATAATTAGTTTTTCCTCATTTCAGTGACCAGTGAGTCATCTAAATGTTGTTTATCATCACCAGCAGCTGAAAAAATACTTGAAAAACATAATTTTTTTAAGGGATGGAAAAAAGATCCATCCATAAAGGTCATTTACTTGAATACGTTATTAGTATAATACACATTAGTAGAGCTGCAACATGTGGTTGATATAGTATAGTACTATATATAATTGATTGGACTCATTTCGAGCAATTCTCTAATCTAGTTCTCTGCTTAAGCTCCACAAAGCTGATTATTTCCTGCATTGTCATTGTTAAACTTCCTGAAAACCAACATTAAGATTGATCTGATGCATCAGATCACCTTTTAAAGAATATCATCTTCTGCTAACGCAAATATGTAAAACTATTTGCTTGTTGCACACCTTGTAATTTGGGTTGTAGTGAATGTTTGTTTCCAGCAGCTAACAGCTGTTATGGAAATTGAATTGTGCTCTTGTTGCTTTATGTCGTTTTCCCCTTAAAGACCAATTTGTTTCCTGGCACCTGAAATGATGGAGGTGTTCTGTTCGTCCTGCACGGCTTAATAGTCAGATTTTCTTCTTTTTTTTTTTTTTTTTTTTTTTGTGTAATCAGATTTTCTTCTGCGAGGTCGTTCATGTTCATTAAACGCATCTCGTATGTGATCTCCAATCTCCAGTATGAACTTTAAACGCTTCAAAAGTGTCCTGCATTTGCATTGGAGGTTACAATGGGGGGGGGGGGCTGAACATTGCCTAACCAGCAGGAACATTGTGTGACGCTCCGGTTGTAGTTAATTTAGTGTCTGTGCTGCTATAGAGAAAGAAGCTGTCGACTGGGAGAAGCTGAACCACTGCACTCATTGACAACTACTACTCCACGAGGTTGAATGTCTAACCAGACTTTTTATTTCTTTGCATGTATGAAAGGCTGCAGTTTTCACAGTGTGACAGTGTGTTTTCATCAACTAGAACTTTTTGACGTTCTTTTCACGCCCAACGTAAACATGACACCCTGACAATTACAGCAAAGTTTAAGCAAAGAAGACAATGTAAATGATGTAATGGTATTTTATAAAAGCTTTTAAAGTCGTCTTAGCACTCAGTTTAACATTAAAGTGTAACTTAAGGGTTGTGATTTGCGAGTTTCTGATTCACCCGTTTGTATTTTCAGATTTTAAAACTGTATGTATACATCTTATTCAGATTAAAATTAGACCAAGTTGGACTTGTTGAATGACACTTCTAGATGATGCGATTGGAATTTGGTCTTCTTTGAAGCAGTGGGGAGACCCCATCAGAATTGGAGAAAATCCTTTTTTACAGTGTTTAACATCCAAAAACTTTTGTTCGCTCATTCAGACACTGATGGTGGTTATTTAATCATTCAGCCAGCAGGAGCAATTTAGGGGTAATTATCTTACTCAAGGACACTTGATTAGCCTCTGAGCCACAGTCAGCAACAATCCTGCCAAACAGAGAACAATGCTGTTATCTAGCCCTAAACTTGAAAGGACGCGCTCACTACCTGTAAGATATGTGACGTTCTGTCATCAGCTGTAGTTGTTTTTATTCTAATGATCAGAGGTAAAGATGCTACCTGGCTAAACTGGAATGTTTGCATGCTGACGTTAGTGTTCTGTTTTATAGACTAATTACAGCCTCAGAGAGCTGATAACATGGCTGCAGACTTTTAGTCATGTTTGTTTTTTAATTCTTTATTTTTTATTTATTGTATTGGACTTACTAGAGACGGACCACTACTAATTTTTTGTCGCTTAGGACCGTTCATTTGCATTTGGGTTGAGCTGTACAACAGTGGAGACACTTTCTTGTTGAGGTTAAATGATGTGTCATATGTGAAATAACCAAACAGATGGTAAAAAATGTAGATGCTTGTGTGATTTGTTTAATCTCCTGTTTTTTTTTTGCTTTTTTTTCTAGTAAATGGCAGCCTGTGATCATCTTGTGCTGTTAAGTGGTGCAAATCAAGTCTATCGATGTGTGTGGTTCCATACATTTCAAAAAGTATGTGCAACTATAAAGTGAGCAACTGAGCGTGTGTTTTGATGCCTATGCAACATCTGTGCAGCAAGGCAGCACTTTACACGTAACATAGTTTTCCCATTGCTGTTTATAGATCCTCTTCATGCGCACAATGACTGCTGCACCCCATTAATCACATAACACACTCAGCTACACATATTTGGTTTTTTTTCCAAAGGCACAGATGAAGATAATTAAACATTTTCATCATGCTATCATATCTTGAATGTAGATCCATGAAGATCCACTACAGTCGCATAGAATCAGAAACTGCAAACAGTGATAGATGTGCACACGCTATAGGTGTCTAACACAGCTTCTTGTTCCATATGAAATACAAATTCATGCAGGCATGGACAAAATTGATCAAGTTCATCATGCATGCACTCGCCCATTATTGTGTCTCTCTGATTAATTTAATATGAATGGAACCTCATAGTAGGCGTGTGGATGTATGCTAATAGCGTGTGATCCTCCCCATTTGTGTGATTAGTGGTGTGTAACACTGCGATCCTCCCCTCTGGTGATACCAGCAGCCTCTGACAATATACACACACACACACACACATACACACACACACACTTCTTTCCTGCCTAAAGCTATCTCTTTTGTTTGAGTGACTTCACTGCTTCACCAGTTATATTAATATAAAGCAAAGTATTACTTTTCAGTAACATTATGTTGTTGCTATATTTTACTGTTGCCTTTTGTATTGGGAACAAATTGCAACTTCTAATTTACATATTTATGGACTAAAATCCATCTACAAACCAACAGAACACCATGAAGACATGCAGGAATCATCCAGTCATTTGTCAGTGATAAATATATGTTCTTTTTTCCCCATCTGTCACAAGAAATGAAAGCAGGATTGATGGCAGCAGTCAGCCACTGTTAATTCTATCAAAGAAAAATATTTGTTGCCATCTTTCAAACAGAAACAAGTCTGGAAAACACATAGAAACTGTTAAATCTCAGCCAATAATATCTACTTTCCAGCTGTTTGAGATGTTGTCCTTTTCATAAGAGGCATCCAGTAATTTAAGAATTTAAGTAAGTTCAATCTATTATTGGTGCTTCTTGGAAAAAACATGTACTAACGAAATTCATGTATTTACAGCTTAAAGCTGAGGAAACAAGGAACACATGCAGGCAACATTCTGCCATTTAGAAGAGGCAAAGTTAACATAACATCATTAAATTAATGACTTTCAGTCGGTGCTGCTGCTGCTGAAAGGAACAGAAATGGGCATCATAGTAAGAAACTGCAAACACACGTATGTGTGGAAGTTCAACATTTTGCTGCAGACAGATGTGAACACGCTGTAGGTGCTGTGCACCGGCTTTTGTTACATGTGATGTAGTGTATGCATGTCATTTCTGCATGTGGGTGTTGTAGTTTCTGCATGATGTATGTGATTGCAAAAAAAAAAAAAAACCTGATTGTCATGTGTTTACCTTGCACGTCCGGTGATTACTGCGGTGCAGCATCATTACACCTTACATATCAAATGCTGCCATGCTGCTCAGAAATTCAAAACACACTCATGCGACACACTAAGTTGATCGCTGCGCATGAATTTAGAAATGAATGGAACCCCATATTGTGTTTGTGTGAAAGAGTGTGTGTTTCTGTGTGTGTGTGTGTGTGTGTGTGTGAGAGAGGCCTAAAGCCTTTAAGAGCCACCCGTCTCAATGAATGGCTAATCTCTGTTCACAAGACCAGTCACGGTCCCCAAAATATCTGCGGAGGATGAACCCAGAGATGCCGAGCACATCCCGGCGTTAAGTGACCCATAAATCTGATCCATCTGGAGAAATGTCACAGCTTTCATCAAACAGCCATGCATGGATTAGCTGGTTATTAAGTACGGCCGCGTGTGTGTCTGTCAGATAATCTCATATGCATAGAGAAACTGAAGGGAAATCCCCCCTAAAATGAGGGTGTTTCCTTATAGGAATATTTACACAACATTGTTTGGGCGTGGCATTAAATTAAAATCCCTGAAAACAGATTGTCCTAATCGGCTTGTTTCATTAAATGAATAAATTTCTCCTACATGAGCAAACTGTTAAACAATCTGTCATTTTAACTTCATTACTGAACTTAGAATGACAGATTGTTTCACATTGTTGGTCGTCACACACATTTGAAGTGAACAAAACTGCTGAGTATGAGAATCGGATTAAACAAAGTCTTTGCCACCATGTTGAAGTGCCAAGGTCACTCTGGATAGACAGAACCTTGAAACCAATGTTTCTCCAGCACTTACAATGAGGTGATTCCAAGCCCCAGTATGTTAAACAGTCCAAAACAAAAGAAGGTTTCACTCTGCCAAGACTTCACTGGTGAGAATGATGTAGAACATGTCTGTGTGAAATAAAATAAAGCAGCTATGATGTTTTAGAAATCACCCTCATCTGTTAATGACACAGCTACAGAGTTACCAGTTAATAAGCACTTTCTGCTCTGTTGAGCAATTCATGAAAAAAAAATCCTATTTTTTTAAATTGGTAGAGAGAAAATGATATGGTCTACATTTTGATGTAAGAACGACTCTGGCAGAGATGAAGCTGTGGGAGGATTCTGACTGAACTCGTCCATGTGACTATAGAGTAATAACCGGATGCCTTTATTCATATTGATTCCTTGTTTCTGTACTATTTCTATTCAGTTACTTATCATTTTTAATTGACAAAAACACTGTTTAATCTTTATCTCTATTTAGCTCTTTATACTCTTGGAAGCCAAGGTTGGTAAGTGTAGAAATCGGCTGGTAGTCAGCAGTTTTTCCTCAGAAGTTAAAACACACGCAGCATTACAGCAGCAAGATAGTCATTCTCGTTGATGCATTTCCTCTCATTATGATGCATTTCTATCCTTTTTATGTTTGTGTTTAAAGAGGCTAAAGACAACCACACATCCCAACACTGTACCTTTAATGTCATCTTCTGTGAAGTCATGTGACGTTATGTAATATGTTATGTATGTAATTTAATTGACTGGATCATTCGGCTATCAAGAGGTTAATAATAGAGCAGAATGTCTGTTTTATCAGTGTGTGTTAATTCCTGTGAGTCTTGTTACACACAAATATAATCCTGTCCTCTGTGAATCTGCAGTGCGTGCGTGTGTGTGTGTGTGTGTGTGTGTGTGTGTGTGTGTGTGTTTTGAATGGGGTCAGTGCTGAACGGACAGACCAGAGGAGAAGAAAACACAATCAGTTCTTTTGGCTGAATCTGCGTCTCCTCCTGCCAAGCTGCACATCGGCCCACAATGCACTGCAGCCTGAATGGACACAACTCTGCACAAACAAGAGTGTGTCTTTGTGCGCAGGGTGATGTGTATGTGTGTGTTGTTTGTGTATTTTAGTCTCTGGGAAAGGATGTGTGGACACCACAGTTACGTGTGTGGGTTTCTGAGAATATGCCCAATTTAATTGTGAGAAGTTGAAAGATAGATTTGTGTGTGTGTATGTGTGCTTCTGGAAATTTAAATTGGAAGCTGAGATTATAATTTATTTATATCTGAGCTCATTGCAGAGCGAAGTTATTCAACCGTGCATTTGCTTCTCATCCTTCCTCATTATGTTATTGATTGTATTATTGTATGAATAATCAAATTATTCCTTTACATTGCTCTGGCTTGTTTATTTGTGCAGAGATGAAACACTGATGTGATTGAGAAGCTGATTTAAACACAACATGCATTAAGCAGTTGCTTGTAGAAACATCTCACCTCTACAATAACACAACAACATGGCAGAGACACGCAGCAGAAAGGCCTTAATGAGAGAGTTTATAATGATGTGAGTTTATTAAAATGGAAATAGAGCGGGGGGGTGAGCTCACAATGAGTGGAAGAGGACGTGAGCCTGTTCGTGTGTTCACACGCAGCAGCTTCATGCGCTGGTTCGTCTGTTTCATTAGGAAATCTCATGGAGTGAAAAAGCCTCCAGAGACGCTGAGAGTCAGAAACAGAAATGCAAATATCTGTAATACAAGAGGAAGGATCCACAGCTTGGTTCAGCTTATGTGTAATAGATCATTGGAGGCTTTTAAAGAGCCAGCGAGAGTAGTTTTAATCTTTTTGTTTTTTCGTCTTCAGTAGAAAATATTTCCCATTTAAAATCTGTCCGGGTTGTGATCGGTGGATTACGGTGTTTTGTTTGTGTGTTTTGATGCAGGAATAACCTGCTAGGATCTTTCAGTCTAGACCGAAGTGACACTGACAGTGTGGCTGAAAAAGAGCCTCTTACTCCACTCATTTAACCCTCATTTTGTCTGTAATGGTGGTTCACGGCTCCCAGTGATATCCTCACTCACTCATCACGCTGACGTTTGACCCCTCCTCAATTAACCGCCGCTGATGGAGAGCTGAAGCCGCTGCACACATTAAACACGTTTGTCCCCGTTGCGTCAGAACAGTCCACGTTGCAGCATGTGCTTACGAACGCTCTGTGAATCCAAACTGATGTTTCAGCCTCACTGGAACCATCTGGCTTCGTGTTTTTCATGGGAAATGTTCATCTGTCACTGAATGGAGGAGGATTAATCATGTTTTGATTATTGATCCACGTGTGAGTAAGGTCAAACACGGGTCCTTCGCCTGGATCCTTCTCTCTTTTGTCTCCATTCAGATTGAACCAGTGTTTTTCTCCATCCAGAATCTTTTAGAGATACGATTAGCCAGGTAATCGACTATTTTGATAATAGATTAATCGATTTGGGTGATTTTTGTAAAGAAAAGGTTCCATCTTTAGCTTTGGGAAACGGTGATCAACATTTTACAACATTTTTATGAACACATTTTTAATTCCAGCTCATTCAGTAAGACTGCTGGTTCTGTGTTTTAGTCACAATAGTCTGACTCAACATGTAGAAACATGAAGCAGCCTCACACTCACTGTTTAGGGCATTTTTCACATGGTGACGTTAATGTGTGTGTGATTACCAACAATGTATAAACAGAGGAGACGAGCATCACACTGGGTTTGTAGTTCTACAGTCTTTTTTTGTAGTCCTGGTCTTGTCACGGCCTCAGCAGTCATTGGTCTTGGTCCTGTCTGGGTTTCAGGTGTCTACAGTAATGGGACTTTAAGGTGCATTCACCTGCACCTTGATAAAACAGGAATCAATTAACTTTGCTGAATGTTTTCTGAAGGCCTCATTCTTGTTCTGCATTTCATGGACTACTATATACACATAATGTAAGGTCAGTTGACTGTACCATTTCAATAATCCCATGCTGGAATCACAACAATGTACAGCTAATGAGGTTTTTCATTTTTTAAAAATGAAAATCAAATTGTTTTCAGCAAACACATTCTTGTTCTACATGTCCCTGAGTTCTATGGATAATTTTAAGTCAATGGTTGACTGTACCATTGAAATAATCTTATACTGAAAACACAGGTAATATACACACAAAAAAATCTTATCACATGAACACCCTAGCCAAATATCATGCAAGACTGTTAACGCTATAAGCTTTTACACAGTAGTATCCTTGACTTATAACAGTTTAAACTTTTATTCAACAGTTTTAATGGTTCATCATAAGTTCCCACATAGACATGATGCACCGTCTCTGTATTGTTCTCTATAGTCAACATAACACAATCTAATATTTAGCCTGTGAAATATGAAACTCTGTAACGAGTGTGTGTGTGTGTTTGTCTTTTTTTTTTTTTTTTTTTTTTTTTTTTTTTGTTCTCCGTCTTGAGCTCAACTGGTCTTGGTGTCGATGTGGTCTGTCTTGGTCTTGCTGCTCTCTGGTCTTGGTCGTGTCTCAGTCTGAGTTTAGGAGCTCTTGACTCCAAGTGTAGATCACACGCATCATGTCAGAACATCACAGCCCTGATCCGACACACTGATCAATGACCTCCTTCCTGTCGATTGGTGGAACAACTCTGACCATTCATTTTGTTTTTGTACTGTACGAACACCACAGTGAGGTGGAATAATACCCCCCCCCCCACCCCCCAGTGTCAAGGCCAGGGCCCAGGGGACAGGGTCTAGTCTAGAACATGTACAGGGGTCCTGAGTAGCTCCCAGCGGGGAGTGATTCACTGGCCTGGCTGGGATTTAATAATGAGATTTGAGAAAGGAGTCAGGCTGATGTTGGGGGGGTGAAGATGCCACATCGGCTGTTACCCTCCTCCCCCTTTTCCTTCCCTCGTTCCCCTGGTTAAAGCGGATTAATTAAAAGCTCTCTCTCTCTCTCGGTTATCAACGAGAGTTGAGCACTTACTGTAAGCCTCTGGGGAGGCTTGGGCCGGGTGGGCAGCTGATGGGGGCGGGGGGCCTCCAGGAACCAGGCTAATTCCAGCCATTGAGACGGCTGCTTACAAATGAATGTTCTCCGCCGAACGGCAGACCTGTCGCTCACAGCTCAGCCTCATTTCACATTCACATTGTTTCTTTCTGTCCTTCCCATCGCTGCCTGAAACCAAGAGACTCAAAGACCAGACGAGCTGCAGTAATCTAAATGAAATCCTCAACCTTTATCGCATCAACAGTAAAACCCTGTAATAAACAATTTAATGGATAAAAATAATTCTCATTATGAAGGCTTACACACAATGAAAACTAGAGCTGCAACTAGCCACTGTTTTAGTAGTAGGTTCATCTTTCATTCACTGAAAATGTATTCATTAATTTTATTAGTAAAATGGTGTAAAATGTCAATCATTGTTTCCCCAAAGCTGAAGATTCAGACTAAAATGTCAAAAAACAAAAAAAAATGTTTGTCCAAACCAACAGTCCACAACCCAAAGACCATCAGTTTACTATTATAGAAAATAAAGAAACTAGAAAATAATCAGATTTAATAAACTGGAACCAGAGATTTTTGACATTTTCTCCATCAAAAATAATTAGTTACTAATTATTGTGAAAAGGCAACTCTAAAATCATTTATCTTGTCAACCCAATTCAGCAAAAATAAGAGTTGACCAAAGTTATCTGATTGAACATGTTGGGTTCTCACAACACAATTTTTTTTTTTTTTTTAATCCTCAATTCATATTTAAGTCATAGTTAAAAAAAAAAAAAAAGTAAGTTCTTTAATGTACTCCCAAATGGATTTATTTATTTGATTACAGAGTTAGGATTCCGAGACTCTGTTTCAAGTCCTGTGCTGTTATTTTGGGAATGAAAGTCCAAAAAAGGTGTGACTGAGAAACTTGAAGAATACACAGCATGTCCCATTCTCAGTGTCCCCACCATGTCCTCACCACGTCCCCTCTGTGCCAGCGCTGTATCCCTGCTGTAAGATGAACCTCCTCAGTCCTCTCGGTGAAGGATCATTAAGTCCAGCCTCAGAAAGGTCAACATCTGCACAATAAATCCTGACGTAGTCTCACTGTCATTTCAGACCGTGAATTACAACAGCCTTCATGTCTACTGTCAGTTCAGGGTCGCAGAATAACAAGCCTCTGTTTAAAATAGTGAGAGGTGATAAGTGAATTCCTGGGTGTCACAAGTGTCTGTGTGTGGGGTCAGAGGTTATCGCCCTTTGGATTTGTACTGATTACGTTTCCTTTCCTGTTAGTGCCGACACTTCAGTGTTTATGGTGTTGGGCAAATCTATACCTTTAATCATTGATAATACAGATCTGAGTCGTGGGCAAGTTAGCTCAAGCTCTGGGAAGCATGAGCACTCTCCTACATCAGATATTTTATTTTTATATTAGTTTGATTATGGTTTTATTTGGGTGTAGAGCTGCAACACTTAGTCAGTTGCTATTACATTATTTTCTAGCTATTTTGATAATGGACTAGATTCATTTTTAAGGAGAAAATGTCTAAATTCTTTGGTTCCAGCTTCTCAAATCTGATTATTTTCTTACACTTCTATAATACTAAAGTGATGATCTTTAGGTTGTGGACTCTTGGTCTGAACGAAAAAAAAACTCTAGGTTGAATCTTGAGCTTTTGGAAACAGTGATCAACATTTTATGAACCAAACAACTAATGGATTAGTCCTTTCAATAATTTATAGATTAGTCCACTCTAAAAAATGATAGCAGCCCTAATAGTGTTAAATAGTAAATGTAAATACAGTGAATGGCTTTGGCAGGAAAAATAGACCATAAATAGCAACTAAAAACAATCCAAAGTTTGATGTCAGCACTTTGTAACTTTAGGTTATGTTAGAGGTAAACTATTCTGTCATTGAACATAAATGTAATACTGCATAGTATTTGTATAAAAGTACTGAGCCAAAGAAAACCAAGTCAAGTTAATAATTCAGAAAAAAAATAACAAACAAATGATGCACACCACTTCTAATCTGAAGTGGAACAACAAAGTGATCCTGAAAAAAAGAATAATATAAATAATGCAGCTGAAGCTGACTGCTGTGCTTCTTTCTGTGTTGCAGGTTGCAGCCGTTCATCACCGGACAGCCCAACAAGAAAGTGGCCGTGGAGCAGGTGAGCCGCTCTTCATCCTCCTCCTCATCCTCACCCCGTCTGTTCTTTGTCTCCGCCACTCGTTCTCTGCTTCGTCTTCCCCTCACTCACCGAGACAAGAGCTCGCCCTTCTGCTCTCTACAGACGCACATGTCCACTCAGTCACTCAATCAATCACTGTGATGGAAAACTGCCTCCTCGCTTTCCCCTTTCACACACACTCACTTATTCACTCACTGAGAGTCAACACTTGAGTGTTTGAGTGTAATCTTCCTCTTCTCGCGCACACACACACACACACTCTTGGATGTTCATTCAGATATCCCAGCCACCTTATTTATTGATTTGTTTTACTTCATTTTCCACCACAGTGTGATTTGTCTTTGTCTTCTTCACAGAGACAAAAGAAAACGAAACCATAAGGCAGCATAGCATCACATCGTAAAACATACAACATAGAACACACAAAATAAGCAGATATCAAGTTTAGCGGCAGATTGTTCGATTCTGATTTCCGGTAAGAGATTTTTCCCTCGTTACTTGATCTGCTTGACCTTTTCTACAGGCTCATTATTAATCATGACTGCTACAAAGGATCCAATTTCCACAGAATACATCAATACTTCCATGATAAAATGTTTCACGTGTTAACAAATGATGCAGTGTCTTAAAGAGTTTTCCATGAGATCTTTTCAAAAAAACAAACCAAACCATAAATTTACTATTTGGTATCTATCTTGTAAATATCTCTAGTTGTGTCAGAACATTGCCTTTAGTTGCAAATCCAGAAACAGGCTCCCTCGTGGTATTATTGAATCCAGGGTGTTTTCACATACTTGACTTGTCAGTTAATTAACCAGATAAGATAAAAACATTTCCTTTGGGTTATTTAACAGTTTTCCAACTAAACCGCTGCTCCTCTGTGGCCCTGCCCCAACAGGTCATGAATGTAGTTGTATCTTTGAAAAAGGCTCATTTCATAACACAGAAGGAAATTGAACATTTATTGGAGACTATTTTTATGATCAGTGTGTTGCAACAAGGTTTTCTGGTGTGGGTGGTTATGAAGGAACATGAGAACTAGTGTAAATGTGGCTCATTGATGTTTTTAATTTAAGTTGTTTGGGGGATGAAAATGGAGATTTATGGCACAGAGGAATAAAGTGTGTCACACACACATGCACCGCTATGGTAGAGCTGAAGGTAACTGGTGGATTACTGCAGTTAATGACCAACTACACTAGTACTCACACAAGGTACATATAAGGTATTTTTCCTATTATTCTCTTTTATTTTTGTGACAAACTTATAACTGAGCGTTTTGGACTATATACAAACAGTGCAGTGGCCCTTAGAGACACGAAATAAATAAAAATATTCTACTCTTACATAAATAGACAGAGGAGGAGTAGAGGACATGAGATGAACTGACCTATAAAGATAAAGTAAAAAATGACACCAGTGGGAACTTGATGCATCATGTGACACGTGTGTCCTGCAGAAAACGCAACCCACAGTTTTACCTTATGTGTGAGCAAGTAAAGTTATGAGTAAGAAGCCTGTGCAGTACACACCAGTACAAACTGCAAATAAGCTGGTGGAGTTCAGCTTGTCATTTGCTCATAGAATCCAAGTTGAAACTTAAACGTATTGTGGTTTGAGCAGTGGTCAATGCTGCAAATACAACTTCCTTTAATATTTTTAAAGACACATCCTGCTTTTTGTGTTATGTATCTAACCTGCAGGAAACATATGTAATGTTGCTCCTAGTAAGTCATCAGGCAGAGTTTTGTCCTTCTCTGAACACTTTGTAAAGTTAGCCGAACTTTCTCCTCGTGATGACATCACACTGTACAACTGTCTGCTCCTCCGCTTTCGCTGCAAATGTTCGCTTTTTCCAGCCTCATATTTCATACCCAATGAAGGCTCTAATATATGTGTGGATCGATATGAGAAGTTGACATTTGGAGTGCGAAAACTACAGCTATTTATTTACCTCCAGACAGGGTGGGCTCCTCGGGGGGTGGGGGCTTACAGAGAAAGGAGCTAAAACAGCCTGTTTCAGACAGAGGGTGAATGAGGAGCTGCAGAAGGGGCCTGGACATGATGAACGAGGAGCTTTCAACTGTAAATCATGCATAGATATTCCAGGAGAGCCCGGAATATAAACACACATGCTCATGGTGACTCCAGCTCAAACACAGAAACTACAGATTAACTCTACAGTAACAGACAGGACCTGGAGACGGCTCCTGTTTCCCTGTCAGTCTCCGGCTTTACCATTAAAAGCTTAATTATTCAGATTTCCTGCAGAGCGGACGTGGATAAATAAATCTCCACTCAGACCGTGTGAGCCTCACTTCGTCTTTGTTTGCCCTTCCCCTTATTACTGCTCTTTCACTCGTTTCCTCCCTCAGGGTGTTCACTGCTCCTAAAAACCTCTGACAGGGTCTTAAAATAAATAAGGGCCTTAAACCTGAACATAAAACTGTCTTAAACAGCAGTTTTAGATGTGTGTTTTACCACCCTGCAGTGCTTTTTTTTTATTCGGTTTTCTGCTTTTAGATTTGTAGAATTTAAAATGTATTGCTTTCATCATTGGAACATGACACAAAAATAAACAAATTAGGCGTAGAAAGGAGGCACATCCGTCCTCCAGATTATATTAACTCCTATCAGCCCCATACTTCAGGCTTATCAGCCAGTGAGATGAGTCCAGAAAAGATTCTAATCTGCTTTTTCAACCCAGTTACACTTCATGTCTTTGAACAGTTAATTTCCAGATGTCCTCATTCCGCCTGTTTATAGCTTCACCAGCCATGTCCGTTCAGAAATAGGCCATTTTTTCCGACTGTTTCTTAATTTGATTTTTAAATTGGCTCTCAATTCACTCACAGGTGGCATTACAGGCTCTGAAAAAGTCTTAAGTCTGGCTTTTTGCTCTTTTTTTTATTTTCTCTCCCCTGCCCATATCTCATTTTACACATTTCCAACTGTTCTCTCATCCCTCCTACTTCACACCACCGCTTCAGGTGTCATTTCAACCAGTGCAGCTCAAAGGCAAGAATTGTTTTGGGGAAAGTCTTGTCCAATTTCTTCTTAGACAAAAATGAAAAAAAAAGATTGAACAGTTCAAATCAAATGATCAGTACAACAGATATGTATCAAACTAACAAACCAACCAGCCTGATAATGGCAACCACGTTAAGGCTGATTCCATAGAGTGTGAAACATCACGCTAACAATAGCCTCTATATAGAAAGGTAGCCAGAAGAAGGCACAATTCACACATAGTGTAGTGTGGTTCTGCACAATATGACCAGATGTAACCCATCTGGCTACCATTCACCATGTATTGAAAGGATACTGAGGTCTTCAGACATCCTAGAAGGTGGATTACTTATTTTTGCCTACTACATAGGCGGGTAGTGGCTGGTTTTGGACGCAGCCGATGTTTGTGTTGCACCAGACGTGTAGCGGTGCGTTTCTAGGCGACAACACAATGTCTATTTTAGTTGCGTTGAAGTTGCATCAATCTATCACACAGCACAACGGGTCAGGACAGGAAAGGCAGACATTTGACCCAATCAACCACATAGGTTTTATATATCTGTGGTTGTTTCAGACATTTTTGCGACATCTTGCAATTTGTGTGTAATCCAGGGGATAGAAAGCATCAACGTGTTGAGAAATAATAAAAGTTGACAAACTGCGATTGGTTGAGGTCCAATGTGAAATCTGTCATGTCTGATCTCTGCAGTCCATCTGTCACTGTGACCCGGTTAACAGCAAAAATACAACAGAGCATTCATTTCCTACAGCCCTGTCACCTCTGACCACCTCCTCAAAGCAATAATACCCGAGGCTCATGGGTATTGTAGTAAAGTACATAACAGTGATTACGTGTGGATCTTATCAAAGTAAACAAACCTCCAGTAATTAATGAGTTGACAAAGGATTTTGGAGACCAGCAGATATGTCGATAAGCTCTGATCAGTCAGCTCTCTAACTAGAGGACACACAGCTGCCCACAGAAATATTAACTACATGATGTGTATATGAAGTAATGAGACTAACCATCTGAACTGTAGATGGACAAAACCTAATGAGTTGGTAGCTGTTTAGGAAAAAACACAGCTTCTCACAACAAAGTTGAACTCATTCAGTCTAAGAAACTTTCGTCTTTCTATTTGGAGGAACATTCAGATCATTAGTGGAATAAAACATTTTTATATTTAGGGAAAAAAGACTTAGTTTAGACTTTTAGTTAGTTTTTCCTCTCTTTTCTCACATCTTCCACTTTCTTTCCTCCTTTCAGATTTTCTCCTCCTTATCCCTTCCTATTTATTCCTCACTCCGCTGGTGTCTTCTCTTTTCCTGTCATTCCTGCTTTATATTTCCTCTTCTTCCTCCACATTCCTCCTCTCTTTCCTCCTCCTTGGTCTTTGTCTCCCTCTCCATCATGTGCTGCTGGCAGTTCCCAATGGGCGAGCGAGGGGAGCTCAGCTCTGTCAACCAGGGAGAAAACATGGCCACGAGGGGCCGGGTCAACAAGGCTTGTTACTTAGCAACCCCCTCACCTCCCCCTGGGAACTGGAAGCGAAAGGCCGCCGCCATTGGCTGAGGCTGCTTCCCGCTCGCAGCTCGTATTATGTAACGCTGCCGTTTCACTGCAGCGACAGGAGCAGGCTGAAAAGCTTTCTGTTTGTCGCTGAGCACAAACAATTTCCCTTCAGTCTCGTCAGTGACCCAGCAATTAGTCTGTTCGTTTCTCAAACGAGCAGTGTACAACAGTGGGAGTAAAATCTCCATTTCTGCCAATTGAGAGTGGCCCAGCTGTTCTCCGCTGCCCTTTCAGCCCCTTCCTCGCGCCGCGTTTAGGCTGAGATGAGGCTGAGCAGTGAGAGGTGTGGGGATTTTCACAGAGGCTTAGAAATGTGGAAGGGTTGTTGAGATCACGGGAGGGGCCCGGCTTTGAGCTGCAGACGCTGCCGCTATAGTCTGCTTATGCAAGCCATCGTCTTGGCAATTGAAGGCCGAGTCTATTTGAAGTTGAGCTCTCAGTGAAACTGTCATGCGAGGCCAACAGCGAACCGCATGACGTGCAGTGTTTCAGCTTGTCCTGTGGAGACACAGCGACCTCCTCCTCCTCCTCCTCCTCCTGATACACCACAACTAGCAACCAGCTCAAAACACACACACACACACACATTGAGAAAGCAACTTGAAATGATTTACATCAATTTAAGATTTTTGTCGTAGTTGAAAGGTTAGAAAATTAATTATGAAATTTCATGAGGTTCCATATGAAATATAAAACTGATTGCCTTTTATCAAAATCTCTTCCCAGAATCCTACTTAAAATACTTTAAGGGACAGTATTTCAGTATTTCCCCTCATTCCTTTATGTATCTGAAGCACAAAGACTGATGCTCTGGTGTTGATCTTTGTAGTGATTTTCAATATAATGTTAGTCCACCTGCAGATTTAGCAGCAGTTTTCCCAAACATGAAGCCCATGGTTTAATCTGACTTGTTAACATGTTTTCCTGCAGTTGATAGACTACGAGCTACTACTGAGCTGGATTTGTTCCAGAACCATTTCCCAGACCACACCACTCTGTCACTAACAGGATCAACGCTCATTTTCAATCCTTTCAAAGCAAGAACAGGATCACGATACGATTACACACTGAGCTTCCAACCAGGATTTAGGCCCTTTCTCAGTAAGTTGAACAGGTTTTTCTACAATGATTCAAATCTACAGGTGAACTAACAGTATATATCTATGATTCACATACATAAACAAGGGAAATGGGGCTAATGTCCAAAATGCTGAACTGTTCCTTTATTTAGTAATGGTCCGGTCATTACTTTAACTAAACTATTTCAGTAACTTTTTGAAGTCCTGTGGAACTTTCTTTTGGGTGATATATATATATACTACAGTCATTTTCTAATCGTCCATTTACTGCAACCTTAGTCGTGACTGCAGTTTTCTGTTCATTTTATGCAGCTTGAAGCTTCACGGCCGAGTAACTGCAGGCTATCAAATGTCACCATCCTCACA
Organism: Eupleurogrammus muticus; assembly: GCA_036785175.1. Lineage (NCBI taxonomy): Eukaryota > Metazoa > Chordata > Actinopteri > Scombriformes > Trichiuridae > Eupleurogrammus > Eupleurogrammus muticus. The sequence continues at coordinate 10,075,059 of JAYKQN010000012.1, read as the reverse complement.
CCCATAAAAGCGTCTCTGAGGGTGGTTTCCTGTACATCGGGTCGCGTCACGTTCTCCCTCATAACAAGACGAGGGGCCGAGACTCGGAAACAGTCGTCTCGAGGTGTAATTAAATATTACGGAGTTCCTGCCTCGAACAGGCAACACCATGTTTGTACTGCCACAGTATCTCTGTATAAATATGAGCAGTAAAGCCTCATCATTCACGTTAACAGTCCTCGACACACAAAAACCATTTCTCCTCCACAGCTCCTCACGTGGACCCTTCATCATGACCTATTTAACAGCCTTCACCTTCCAATTAGTGTGGCGCGCTGCGTTTGTGTTTTCCTTTTAATAATTCCTCCACCTGTGTCACTGGCGGTTAATGAGGCGTCCAGCTCCTGATGAGGAGCCTTTAACAGCCTGGTGAGGGGAAAGCGAAAGCAGTGGGCCGCGGAGGACAAAAGAAAAACAAAGCCAACACTTTAAAGGTTTTGATATCGCTACGCGTTCATTGCAAAATGGTTGAGTGTTTGTTCAAGTGTTAAGTGAGATTCACTATATAGTCGGGTACTCAGAATACCACCTATCAAATTAGTAGTTTAGTATCGATTGTTGCCAGCAGTTATTTCAACTGGCTGCATTTAATCCCTGTTCCTCCAGATATACAAAAGAGGGCTGTGACCTCACTGTAATATTAGTTTGATGATCCTTCGTTGACATATGAGAATTTTAACTAAAACTTTTGAAATTAGTTTTATTTTGAAAAGTAACACTTTTTGTAGCTTGACTTCCTGTCTGCTGTGATCTACTCTGTTCGCCTTATGTCTTGGTCATCTGTGTTTAAATGTTTAAATCATACACTTTGACCAACTGTATAAACATGTGGAGCAGATTCATTGAGCATTTTATGGACGGGGTCAGCATATCTGAGCCAATATTCAACAGTAGACTACCTTATTTATTAGGTTGCATTTGCTAATAAAATGCTGTAGTGGCGAAAGTACTTGTGTGAAGGGGATAAAACAAGAGGATGAAGTTCAGCAATGTGCAAAGAAAAGAGGAAAAGTCAGTGCCAAGTCAAACAAAGGAAGGAGGGAAGCAGGAAGAATGTGGGTCGAACAGGGGAGGAAGGATGGAGGAGGAGGAAATGAAGGTAGAGGCTGCAGGAGCGCGGGGCCTCAGCAGGGAATCACCAGGCTGTTGCTGAGAACAGAAATATCTCCGTCACACCGCGGACTCTCCACCTGCTTCTCCTCCAGCTTTATAATTAGCTGCCTGAAAGGAGAAGTGACACCGTGCTGCTTTCTTTAGTCGCTCTGGAAAAACCTGCAGATGATGGGTTCACTCTGCAAATCAAGATCCACTCCAGTCAAAAAACTGAAAGATCTGCAGCATTTGGACAAAAACAGGCTGTTCTAGTTTTGGTTGCTGTGTTAGTTACATGAGGCCGACGTGTTCGTCCCTGGTGTAGTAGTTTGTTTACAGTTCATCACCAAATAAATTCAGCTCAGATTGGAGTGGAGTTGTTGTTGTTGTTCAGAGTGAGATTAGAGTAACCGCCATGTTTTCCAATGGGAAATTTTCTCTGTCAAATCTCAGCATGGTATTAAAAACATACAATTTTGATAGAATATATAGTGACGTTTATATTTGTTTCTGATATTTACTGTGTAACCTGCACAGATTAACAACTCAACTGATTTTGAGGTTTGTAAGGTTTCTACACAGTAAACTCATATTCATTCATGGTTTTACACATTTTAAATCACTGATTCCGAGGCATTTTTGAATATCACACATAACCAGTCATCATGCCTGGTCTAAGCTAACAGCTTCTTGGTTTCATTCTCTCGTCTTGTCACCTCCAGAAAGTGAAGAAAACACTTTCAGTTTTAGCGCTGTAGCTTGTAAATGAACAGTCAGACAACACTGTTTCATCTCTAATGTGAGAACATGTTAAATAAAATCAGCAGCAGCTCAGTTACAAAGAAAAAGAAAATACTTTTTAAACCAAATAATTTGAGAATTATTTTCTTTCTCTAAATCAGTGTAAACTAGGGCTGCAACTCAAGACTATCCTGATAGTTGATTATTCTCTTTATTGTTGAAATGATAAACCTTCACCTACCTGCACATTTTAACAATCTAATGATCCCTAGGGTCATAGATATGAGATCTGGTGACTAGTGAGATTGTTTTAGGATTTTTGTAAGTTGACACCTTTTACAGTGTCCTATTTTTTTAGTGTAATCTTTAATTTCCGTAGACACTCTAATTGTGTGCAAAATGCATACACTTTAAACACTGTAAAAATATTTTAAGATTTTTTTTCCCATTTAACATTTAAATTTTAATAACCAAATATTCAGTTGATTTTCAAATTTTTAAATCTCTATTTGTAATCCCATGGCAATTTTGGTTAAAAAAAAAAACATGTTATATTTGCAAAAACTCAATGCATCTTGAATTTGTTGAGTAGGGATTACTACAGTCTTAGATGTGTCAAAGATTAACAATAGTATTGATTTTGAGGGATTTGAGGGTTTGTTGGTTCTTTTTGCAATGTCAGTTTAAAATGAATGAAGGGAAATGACCACAGACAAATCTTGAGCTCGAAGTAAAACCCACTAATCCATTTCACTCCTGTCTATACTACCAAGAATACCTAACTCTTCAGATGCCGGTTTGTAGTAAAATTTAAAAAAAAAAGGGAATACAGCATTATCTCCTTCAGAACAAAACTTTAGAATGAAAACAACAATCTTCAAACTGGCAACAACTAAACTGTGTGTATACGTGTGTGTGCTAAGCTCAGTTGGCTGCCCAGGAGCAGCAGTAAACTGATGTGGAGCGTGCAGATAGATTTCTGACATTTGCAGCAAGTTGGTTGTGGGTTGCTGGAGTTCAGGCCCAGGGCACTCCTCACAGCGTCCATGTCTTGAAGATAGCGTTGGTCTCTTAGAATCATCACCTAAAGCAGCCGCTCCCTGTTGCCCTCTGGGAGGCCAGAGGCAATGGAATAGTTGGCAACTAATGGATTAATCGTTGCAGCTCAATATTTATATTGAGTTTTGATTTACTTTGCTGGACAAAAGTAGTTGTTAAGGACGTCTCCTTGGACTGAGATGCATTATTAATAAACCTATATTGACTAAATGAAATATTAGTTTGTGTGCTAGAACTTATGGTGGGGAGCTGGTAAAAACTTATCTAATATAGAAGCAAGCAGATTAAATCAGAGTTGGTATCATGTTTCCACGGCTGGAAAGTGTCCCTCTGTGTCCCCGCTGCAGCGTCACCTTTTTATGACACCAGTTGTTTATTTTCCCCTGCTCACATCTCTTCCTTGCGTCAGGCAGCTTTGTTTTTCCGAAGAAACGCGGCTGGGTTTTTTTGTCTCCCAGCATGCACTGGAAAGGCTCGTGGGTTAAGCCTCACCTGCAGTCGCCTACAGGGAAAACTCATCATTCAGCTCCACTGAAACAACGGAGTAGGCTGAAACGCAGAAAGGATGCTCTAATTACGTTCCTGCCCCCATGCTCACCCTCAGCCCTTCACTTTTAATTTCATGGGCGTTTTCTGAACTTTAAAGGGTGTTCCTGCCCTCCGGCTCCAATTAATTTCTGACCCTGCTGATTCAAGATACTGCAGAGTTTGTAAAAGTAGAATCCAAAATTAGATAATAATGTAAAATAATAACGGCGGTGTTCACGCTCTGATGCAGTATTTAGTCATATGTGGCTGTGGGGAGTGTTGCGTGCGCGAGTGTGTGCGTGTACCCACCTGCCCTACAGCTCTCACACACACACACACACACACACACACACACTGTCACTCTGTTTATTATTTTTTATCATACGAGATTAGATCTCGCTTTGATTTCCCTGGAGGAAACTCGCGTCTCATGCAGAGGAAAATATTAAAAATACTATATGATCCACATCTGCCCGCCGCCACCAATATTTCCTGTTTGCTCAGACCTGCAGCTCCAGCCCCCTGCCGCTGCCGCTGCCCGCCGCAGCCCCCGCCACGGCTGTGCTGGTGGAGAGCGGACCGGTCGTCTACGACGACGCGGCTGTGGAGGAGGAAGAGGAGGAGGAAGAGGAGACTTGTGTCAGCGCCATGGAGCTGATGGGCTCTCAAGGTCAGTGTTTGCTTTCAGGAGAATCAGGATTAACATTCACTCCATTATTTGTCCCTTGAAGGGTGATTTGTTAAACATACATACAATACATAGTTAGACATAAAAACATACATCGATCATTGTGAAGTGCATAAAAGCACCGTAACATACATCACAGAACAACGTGGCAGGTTGGATTCCTCAGATTTATTCTCATTTATTGAACCCGACGTTTGAGTGTTTGAATTCGCAAACAGATGTTGAAACCTCCACAGTAAACACAGGGTCGCAGATTTATCACAGAGTGGAACTGTGGCTGAAGCTTATTGTGCTACACAGACATTGTACTCTAGTAATTTCCTTTTTGAAATATGTGGCTCGTCTTGAATTTTACCCTTGAACGGTTCGTGAACGGCTTCTACAGAGGTTGTAGCTTTATGTTTAGAGGCCTGTGCGTCTCTAAGTGTGTTTATGGTGAGTCTGTCAGGATTAAGTGTTGAGTTAGCTCCGTTTAACCTGCAGGAGAAGCTTTGCGTAACTTGTTTTTCTTGCACAGAGGAAGTAAATTCATGACAAGTGGAAATGTCTTTGCGGAGTAAAACGTAGCAACGACTAAAACACTGCTTTCACAGATGACGAGGAGCCTAAAATAACTCAGAATAACAGAAATTTAAAGAAAATAAGTCTGATCACCAAAGAGTGAGACAGTCGTGTCAGATTTGTCTCCTATTTGGGTCTCAAAAGTACGTCGGAGAAATATTTTTACTTTTTCCAAGCCGTCAAAAAGTCATTCTCCTTATAAAAAAAAATCTCAAGCTCTGCATTTGTTACTAAATCACCTCAAATCTTTCAATAAGTTGGATCTTTCAGGGATGAGAAGTTAATGTAACTGTTACATTAAACGGCAACTATTTTGATAATTGATTAATAGATTCCAGCCATTTTTAAGAAGAAAATATCTAAATTTTCTGTTCCCAGCTTCTCGAATCTGATTATTTCCTGGTTTCTTTAGTCTTCATTAATAGTAAACTGATGATCTTTGGGTTGTGGACTGTGGGTCTGGACAAAAAACGACATTTTAGGTTGAATGTTTGGGAAGCAGTGATCAACATTATGCACTATTTCTTAATGCAGAAGATACACCCTGAAAGGTCTTTTTTCAGTCCAGGTCCAGAGCAGCAGTTTGCTTAACATAAAAATTCTAGTGCAAATTGTTGCCTTATTTTTATCAAGGACCCATTGTTTTCGTAGCGCAGTCAGTCTTTCAAAATATGTGGAAACTGTGTGCAGAATTTCTAATCTGGAATTAGTCCTGGATGTTTCCTGAAGTTAAAACGCTTGTTAGTCATTTAGGTGGTTGAGACATTTAAGTCATTTTTAAGAAGAAAATGTCCAAATTGTCAGATTCTAGCTTCTAAAAATTAGTGGACTGTTGACATTTTAGGTTGAATCTTCAGCTTTGGGAAACATGATTGACATGTTACAGCTATTTGTATGAACCAAAGCAAAATGATCTTTTCTAAAATCAATAATTGACTATCATATAATTAATTATAGTATAAGTTAGTTTAATTGTTAGTTGCATCTTTACTTTGAGCCAGATTCCTTATAAATTAACACTAGTGTACAAATTAACCAACAGGGTGATAAAAGTGTCAGTTAGGGTGCTGGAAATTTATTATCATCCATTACATTTTTAATTCTGAATATGTTGAATGTTTAGTTGATAGAATGTCACCTGAGGACAAATTGAAACGGCTTCTTTTGTACAGTGTGATTCTTGAAAAAGGCAGAATCAATCCAACGGAGAATTATTACATTGGGAATGAGTTAGTGTGACATCTCTGTTTAACGAACAGTTTCTCTCACACATTCCTTCATTCACAGGAACCCAGTTTCATCAGACTCGACTTGATTCAGTTCTGTGCAGCTTTGTCCCATTTGAATTTAGTTTGCACGCTGCTGTGTGATTCTCAGCCAGAGTCTGGGCTGTGAAATAGTTGGACTCGGTTTTTTAATGAATCTGCCTCTGGGTCACAGCTCGGACCCCTGGTATGTTTTAATGAGCTCAGATTAAATTTCTTCACTTTACATCTCCGGCTGTTAAACTTTAAGGTCCCTGACTCTGCCGCAATAAAAAATACTCAGCTCCTTAATTGATTCCTGTAGGGAAAGTCTTTGTTTATGCTGGTGCCCCCTCCAGGCTGAGGTCAAAGGTCAGGGTCAGCCTCAGAGCAGCACCTCTGGACACTTCAGCAGCACGAACGCCTGCCGACACTGAGATTAAACCCGGGTCTGTCCGGTTGATGGATGTTCTGGCTGTGATGTGACACTTTGACTTTTTCCTGCTGTGACCTGCTGAAGCTCCTCAACAAGTCTCTCACAGTCTCTGTGGATCAGTGTTTTCAGCCTTTAAGAGGAAAAAAATGGAAACTGGAGTGTGCTTCCTTTTGTCTGGTGAAGCCTTGTTTGATGGACGATAATGCAGCTTCACTGCAGTAGAACATTTCTCTTCTCAATTGAAAAAAATCTTAACTGATGACAAAATTATTCCTTAAATGCACAATATATCATTTCTGCAGCTAAATGTCAAAACATTAGATGTAATTTTTATTCCTCTGCATGTCCTCAGACCTGCAGTAAGAAATAATCCCCCCTACTATGCATATGTTTTAAAGGACTCCTAAAGAAAAGAAGCTGAGACCCTTGTAGTTGTGTTGACAGTAAAGAGCTAGTATGGTTAATTCTGGACGTAACAAAACATGACTGGAGCATGATCAAATATTGAAATATCATTATACCAACATGACTGACGGGAGGAGGATATGATCTATAAAACGTACAGGAGGAAAAAAAGGAGTAAACTCTCCCAGTGGATCAAGGAAAAAGCTTGATGCTTCTCAAATGTGAAGATTTTCTAGTTGCTTTATTTTATGATGGTAAACTGAAAATGTTTGTTGTGGGCTGTTGGTCGGTAACTTGTTTAATGTTTCTGATCAAAAACTGTCATAGTTTGGTGTGAAATTATCAAAACAAACTAGGAAACATATCTGTGAAAAAGTTTTCACTAAACAGGCTAATAAGCAAAATATTTTGTCCGATGTTTGGTACTTGATCTGTTTTAATACTCAATGTATCGTCTATATTTTGGGTGATAAATAACCCAAATGAATCCCCAGTGTTCCTCTGGCAGAGAGTAAATGGTGTAATTTTCCCTGTGTGTCCCCCTCCAGATTACGGCTCTGATGGAGACTATGATGAAGAATTCTAGCGGGGTCCTCAGCTGGTTCGGGCCATTACCAAACCTAACTGCATTAATGTTTACAACACAAAGCGGCTGCAGGTGGGAACCGAGACGCCGGTGATGGATGAGAGAAGGATCCCGTCAGGAGCAAATGTGACGTGTGTCTGCAAGAGAACAAAAGATAGAAGACGGAATCACACTCCTGGTCCGAACTGGGAACATATGGCCTAAACTGGGAGGAAACTGACAGACGGTGACATACGAGTAAATCCACATGATGCTGGTCAAAGGCAATGTGAAGCGGCAAGAGAGTAAAACCAAAGAGTGGAAAGGGGGATTTGATTCAGTGACTTATAGGTCAACAACACTTCTTAAACGAGGTTCACCAGCTTTGAAATGATGGTATTTCAACGTGTAGTTTCACACTGAAATAGTCATTTAAATGCAGCTGAAGCAACAGACAACTTCATGCTTGACGTCTTTTGACCTGTAAACTGCTAAATCATCGCTGACTGGAAAGTGTTTACTACGGGACAAACTGTGTTCCCTCTGAGCAGAAACTTTCCTAAGTGCGTTTTTCTCAAAGGTGGGAAGGAGGTTTTAATGTAGCTGAAGGAGTAGCCGAACAAAACCTTAAACTTGCACTTTGTAACCATAACACTTGAGTACTTAAGTTCCTCATCAACTTCCCCTTCCCTACACCTACTTCTGTCTTAAACATACGATGTCAGATTAAAAAAAAAAAAACTCAAAACTATTACAGGTACTGTGAGAATTATCTTCATTATCAATCTTTGCAAAGTATGTTTTTGTTATTTTTGGTGCACATGTGTTTGACGTTCAAACAAGCTCACTGGTCAGCTTTAGAATTTACTAATAACGCAGACACGGATGCGTCTGCTCTGCTAAAGCCAAAGTATTATAACCATGTTTCCTTTGAATCCAAGCTTGTGTCTGTGCCTACTGACATGTTATGGAATCAAAAATAATGAGATTTTAATTTTAGAAGTGGCTAATATCTAGAATATGATGGTTTCATGAGTTTATTTTATTGTAAGTTGGGTTTCTTTTATTTTCTTTTTTTTTTGATGGAATGGGTTCTCAACTGGTAATTTATAAAATTGTGTTATTTGTTTTATGTTTAAATATTCTTCACAATGTCAGAGACCAGCGAAGTGGTAAATCAGGATGTAAATACATTCTCTGCAATATTATATTTTACAGTTGGAAAAAAAGAAGCCCAACGAGAGAGCAGATCTATTTTGTATTTATGCTTTTATGAGTTTTTTTCTTTTTGTTGAAGATTGGGAGGTGAAAATGATTGTGGCCTTTTCACTGTGTCGAAACAGTATTTAATGAGGCGTCGTCTTAACCTCGACGCCTCTCTGCTGCTGCTACGATTCATGATGTTACATCTGCATAATGTTGTGTGAATTTGCTGCTACAGTAAAGATTTCACTAAATGGGGAAGAAAAAGACTGTTTCTTTTTTTCATCAGTGTTTGCAGAGAAATAACGCGCAACTGTAAATCATGTTTACCGACCTTGGAAACTTCACGGTCCTGAATGTTTTCAGAACAGTTTGTTATTTCAAGCTTCATTTCATCTTATATAGTTTGATTTCTGGTGCTGCAAGAAAGTTTAAAAATTCATCTGACTAAACATGCAAGGTTTCGGACTGTAATGTCTTTTCGGGTGAAGGATTATAAGAAACATAAAAACCACAAGCTGTATTCAACAACTTGAAAGCAAAAGCATCTTGATCTTTACGTGACTTCTTCTTTTACATGCTTTTTAAGTTTTGATGTCACTTTCAGTTCATGCTTTTGTTCTGTAGGCTGAGCTGTTTTTTTTTTTTTTTTTAAATCCCTCAGGATTTTATTGTCCCACACAGTTTTGTTTTTTTCCCCTCCCATTTTTTTTTTAGCATTTCTATGCTAAAGTGAACTCAGCCTGAACTATTCATGATAAAAGACGACCTGACACCATCCTCCATGACCAACAATACTTTGATCAGATAAGTTTCAGATACGGATTCTCTGGTTTCTTTGTTTTTTGCCGGATCATTTCACCCCTGTACAGTCTGTCACTTTTCTGGGCGTATTGTTGTTTCCAGAGATATAGGGTGTCTTGTGTGTGTGTGTGTGTGTGTGTGTGTGTGTGTGTGTGTGTGTAAGGATTCTGTTGAAAGATGAGTCTCTCGTCAGAGTGGGAGGAAATGTGAGACTGAGGAGACACTTGCATCAGATGATGAATGCTGAGGCTTCACATGTAACGATTTCTCTCGTCTGGCCAGACACTTTCTGTTTTACCAGCAATATTCTTTGAGCCTCAGTCAAGAGACAAAATCTGATCTTTCTTTGGAGATACTTTGGGACATAAATTCCCCTTTTCCAGCTTCTACATGTGGAATTTAGTGTGATTAAAACATCTTTCCAGTATTGATTATGGGAGGGGGAAAAGAGCTAAATCAGATATTTTCAGATCCTAAACACAGGAGACCTATTTGCTTATTGTAGAAAGAAGCATGTACATTACCAAAACAAAATTACATTTTTTAAATAACACAATGTGAATATTTGAATTGACTGAAATTGATACTGGCAGAAAAGATACAGAAATTATCTAAATGAAAAGTAGTCTGATCATCAGATTTTTTACAAAAAACCCTTTTCACTGGGTCATTAAGCTGTATTATGTGTAGAATTTTGAGGAGGCAAAAAACAATTAATTCAACTTGTACTGACAACTTGTGAAGCTCTGTAGATACTTCACGGATGTACTGTACTGTACTTTAAAGTGTAGTTATTTAACCAATTTAAATTCATAAAACTGTAAAATATAAATTTCAGGGTGACCAGATTTGGGTAGTTGGAAAAAAAGGAAACCTTTTTTTGTACCATTGCTCTGTTAAAGACACACGGCAAAAGGAGGGAATCTTTTCCAAATGCATTGCATTTGCAATGAGACAAGGTCAGCTCAGTGAGTCAGAACACTTGTTTTAAAAGCCTAAAGTGTTTTATGATGTTAACTCATGTCTTTGTCAAAGCTGAACTCTGGTTTCTGAGCTGAGATTTCTACCATGGATTTCTCTGGCCCAGCCTGTCCGTTCCAAGCTGAACTTCACCCTGGTAACATAACTTTTAACCCTACTTTCGTCTAGTTAGTATGAAATTGTGTTAAATTTTTATTGTTAAATGTTATGCAGTTTGATAGACGAAGGGGTAAAATAGGCATTATCAGTTGTCACGTAGCTAAATACTGAACAGCGAAAGACGTTAGCCGCTGCTAGTGGCTAACTAGCCGCTGCTAGTGGCTAACTAGCCGCTGCTAGTGGCTAACTAGCCGCTGCTAGTGGCTAACTAGCTGCTGCTAGTGGCTAGCTAGCCGCTAACGTTAACTGGTGCTAGCGGCTAACATTAGCAAGGCTTGTCCTGGCCCACCCCTGGTAATTCCAAACAGTCTTAATTCATTTTGCTAACTTGTAATTAACAGTGGTGAATTCAAGTGAGGTTGTGGAAGTAAGTTAACAGCGTTGCTAGACCGAAGCTAACATTAGCCTCATGCCTACGTTATGTGACTAAAGAAGAGAAGCAACCCGGCATCTAAATAAAATGTAGACTGATTATTAGGTTTCTATATTATAGTACTTTGTTATCCATAGGTGGTTTATTGTCGGCTTCAAACTTATTAACGTAAAATAACGTATTAAAGTATTAACATTTCTTCTAGCAGTAAATTCGGCTAATTAGATATTGCTATGAGTGAACTAAGCAATTCTAACCCAGTATATAGCATCTAATTATTTCCGATAATGAATAAAACCTGCTCCATGCTAAACAATTTAAATGTTAGTCAACCATTATTCATACCATCAGGGTTGAACTTTAAGCCATATTGTAGAAGTGTGTATTTCAATTAAAAGACCACTTCTGCGTGTTTAACCGCCATGCAACGCATAGACGGGTTTTATTGATTCAGAACTCAAAAACAAACTGCCCGCCGAGACCGTGCTCTCGGGGGAGGGGCTTAACGTGTGATGTGCTGTTCAACAACGCAACCGAGAGCCCACTCAACGGAACGGATAGGGGGAATTATGTCCATGAATAGCTACCGCTACACAGGCCCCCCCAGAATTCACCCTAGCACATAGTCCGACAGTGTGCCAGGCGGGCGGATGGCCCGACCACCCCGAGTACGCTGCGGCGGAGCAGTAGGAGTTGGTGGTTGAGGGGATAGGGCCGGGGCGAACTCCGGTGCCCGAGGATTGAGAACCGAACCCGGCGGCCGGCCGCGGCGCGGGGGCAACGCTGGCCCAACTGAAGTGTCAATGTCCAAATGAGCCGGCTCCAAGCGGTCGATAGACACTCGTTCCGGCCTGCCGCCGATATCCAATAGGAAATGCTTGTCCCCCGAATCCATCACCCGGTATGGGCTATCGTATGGCGGACGCAGCGGGTTCCTGTGAGCATCACGGCGAACAAAAACATAATCCGAGCCCCTCAGCTCCGGGGGCACACGCGGCTGCAGGACGCCATGATGTGATGTCGGTAAGGGCGCGAAAAGCCTGGCATCAGCGCAAAGGCCTGTGCGTTGGTGCGCAGCATCCCATTGCTCAGAGGGGTCGGGAACAAAATCTGTCGCTCCTAAAAGCCCCACCAATGGAACTATGAAAACGATTTTTCTTTTCGCCTCCCTCCTTTCTTCCAACGGATCCCCCTGTGACGTCACTGCAGACCGCTGCCCTCGAGTTGCATGGGAAGCAGCAGAGCATCTAACACAGGAGAAAACACAGATGTTAAGAAGACCCAATTGACTATTGACATCACCAGAATAATTGGGAAAACATATCAATCAATGAACTTTGTCTTTTCTTTCTTAATTGGTTTCATGATCTCTTTTCTTAGTAATAGTATTTTTCCACACATACCCTCCGCCCAGCACCACCACCACTCACGAAAGCACATATGCACACCATTCACTGTGGCACACTTCACTTCTCAAGTCACTGTAGAGAGTGTTGCCCACGATGAGCACTGCAGTAAACTATAGATTTATTTTAATTCTAATTTAACTAAACACTTTGCTCCATTGATATTTATGATTGGCTCTGGATTACATGTTTTATATGAAGGCCTGAGCGTTCAGTCCTATGATGGCAGCAGAAAAAGCTTTGAAAGGTCTATATAGTGCAGTCATAAACCTTTCAAATAAGTCCTATATTTTGAACATCACGTCATGAGTGAAACAAATTGTCAGAATTGTATTAATTTTGAGTTACAATAATTTGCTTAAAGCATGTTTGAGCATTGTAAGGATCACAATCACACCTTGACTCAAGTTTGACTCAAGCGCAGGTCCTCTTTAGGCGCTGTTCTGAGACCGAGCATAATCCACGGCAGCTTGTCGACCCAGTCAGCATCCTCCAGGCTGGCACGCAATGACGCTTTCAGCGACCGGTGAAAGCGCTCTACGAGGCCGTTAGCTTGAGGATGATACGCCGTCGTGTGATGGACCTCGACCCCCAAGTTTTGAGCCACAGCATTCCACAATTCAGACGTGAATTGCGGTCCCCGATCCGAAGATATATCTGACGAGGTACCAAAGCGGGAGACCCAAGTGGCGATGAATGCGCATGCAATATCCGTAGCTGTTGTGGACTGGAGAGGGACGGCCTTTGGCCAACGAGTGGTCCTATCCACCATGGTCAGGACGTGGGTATATCCGCGGGACGGGGGTAATGGTCCGACAAGGTCGATGTTCACATGGTCGAACCGTCGTTCCGGAACCGTGAACACCTCCAACGGAGCCCTCACATGGCGGTGAACTTTGGCCCGCTGGCACTCGACGCACGTGTTGGCCCAGTTGCGTACATCTTTTTTCATGCCGTGCCACACGAATTTGCCGGACACCAGCTTCACCGTCGTCTTCACGCCAGGGTGAGATATGCCGTGCACGGCGTCAAACACGCGCCTCCTCAACGTGGCAGGGACCACCGGGCGGGGGTCTGGTAGTGATACGTCACACAGTAACAGGCCTCCCGCACCATCAAAAGGCCCATCTTGGAGCCGCAGGTCTGTAGGCGCCGCACGCAACAGCCGCACATCCTCCGCGGTGGCCTGGTCTGCTGCCATGCGCCCATAGTCCAGGCCCAGATGAGCCACAGTGGCCACAGCACGCGACAGGCAGTCAGCCGCGCGATTGTCTTTTCCCGCCAGGTGGCGTATGTCTGTGGTGAACTCCGATATGTAGGACAAATGGCGCTGCTGTCGACCAGACCACGGTTCCGACACCTTGGCCATGGCGAAAGTCAGTGGCTTGTGGTCTACGAAAGCCGTGAAATGGCGCCCCTCCAGAGGGCGAGCAATTCACGGTCGAACGTGCTGTACTTCGCTCATTGGGGCGCAGTTGGCGGCTAAAGAAGGCCAAAGGCTGCCAGGTGCCATCAACCCACTGTTCGTAGGCCGCCCCGACAGCAAAATCCGAAGCGTCGGAGGTGACGGCGATTGGGGCGGTAGGGACTGGATGCCGCCTTGGTTTCATTAAACGAGTCTATCCGAGCGCTCGTCCACTCCACCAGTTGTTTGTCCCGTCCTTTCAGCGCCTCATGCAAAGGTTGCATGACGCGGGCTGCCTGGGGAATGAAGCGATGGTAGAAGTTGACCATCCCCAGGAACTCCTGCAGCGACTTGATGTTGGTCGGCCGTGGAAAATTGGCGACCGCCTCCACTTTGGAAGGTAGGGGAATGGCGCCGTCCTTGGTGACTCTGTGTCCCAGAAAGTCCACCGTAGAGAGCCCAAATTGACACTTGTCGGGGTTGATGGCTAGCCCGTGACGTGACAGCCGCTCAAAAAGTGTCCTCAGGTGCCCTAAGTGTTGTGAGTGGGACTCGCTCGCGATCAGAATGTCGTCAAGGTAGACGTAAAGGAATGGCAGGTTGCGCAGTACGCTGTCCATAAGCCTTTGGAATGTCTGAGCTGCATTCTTGAGGCCAAATGGCATCCTCAGGAATTCGAACAATCCAAAAGGTGTGATAACTGCGGTCTTCTGGACGTCAGACGCACGTACGGGAATTTGATGGTAGCCTCTCACCAGGTCCACCTTCGAAAACACCGTTGCCCCTGCCAGGTGCGTGGAAAAGTCCTGAATATGTGGGACTGGGTACCTGTCTGGCGTTGTGACATCGTTGAGACGCCTATAATCACCGCATGGGCGCCAACCTCCATTCGGCTTTGGCACGATGTGCAGGGGCGACGCCCACGGGCTGTTAGAGCGTTGTATAATGCCCAGCCGCTCCATTTCTGCGAACTCCGCTTTCGCCACTGCGAGCTTGGATGCCTCGAGTCGGCGCGCACGTGCGTAAACGGGCGGGCCCGTCGTGTCGATGAAGTGCTCGACGCCATGTAGCACCGTTGGAGACGCGAAGTCTGGGTTGGAGAGTGTGGGGAACTCCACTAACAGCTGCTGGTAGGCATCCCGTGTCACCGGCGCAGTCGCCAACTGCACAGCGCCGATGTCGCTCGGCGTGCATGCATATGCGATCAGCGTGTCGGTGTCGACCAAACGCCTGTTTTTCAAGTCCACCAGTAAGCCGTGCGAACGCAGGAAATCTGCACCGAGAATGTGAAAACTGGTGTCCGCAGTTACAAAGTTCCATCCAAACGTCCGACCGCCGAAACAAAGTTCCACATATCTTCTTCCGTAAACACGTACGGCCTCACCGCTGACGTTGACGAGCTGTGGAAGCCGGCCCGCTGAGTGCTCTCTGCTAGGTCGCGCCCGTTCGTTTGGGGAGGCGGGCACAATGCTAGAGTGAGCACCTGTGTCGCAGAGAAAACGGGAGCCGGACAAGCTGTCGTGCACGTAGAGTAGCGTGTTGTCCCCGCCGGCACCCGCCGCTACTGGTGAGTACCGGCCGCGTAGTTTCCCTGGACACCAAACGAGCAGGGCTGACGGCACTTCTCTGCCAGGTGTCCGAATTTTCTGTGGTAGCGGCACAGCCTGCTGCTGCGGTGTGGCAACCGCACGTGGACGGGCGGAGTAGGTGGCGGTATGGACCCGTGCGCCACCAGCCACAGCAGCTAGCGGCGCGAGGTCACGGAGCGGCGCTGCCGGTTGTTGAGCCGCTAGGAAAACTTTGTCAGCCTCCTGGGCCAAAACGTGGTAATCCGTTGTCGGAAAACTGGCGAGCGCTGACCTCACGTGTCCAGGCACGCACGCATGAACACACGTGTGAACATTAGTGAGGGAGAGTGTTCACCGAGCAAGTCCAACATGTAATCCATCAGTTCGGAAGGACGTCCCCCCCCCAGTCCATCGATCGCTTGTAGCCTATCAGCCCTCTCAGCCTCAGAAAGTCCAAAGGCGTACAGCAGCCGCTGCTTTAAAGTGGCGTAACGGTCGGTCGGGGGAGGGTGCTACAACAATCCCACTAGCCTGGACGCGGTGGTCGCGGGAAGCGCTGCCACCACCAGGTGGTAACGAAAAAAATCACTCAAGACGCTGTGCACGGCAAACTCCGACTCGGCGTGTACAAACCACGCATCCGGTGAAGTCTCCCAAAAAGACGGCAGCTTGAGGTGTGGTGCTCCGACGCAGGCTGACCCGGCGGGCGGCGGCGTGGGCTGTGGGGGCGCCATGTTGGCTCCGAGCGAAGTTGCCTCGTCGGAAAACGGCAGTTCGTCAATCGGCTCCGTTTTAACGCAGGCGGCGCGCTTCTTCTTCGGCATGGCAGCGTGTTCAGTATCGCCAAAAACGTCCAGCGATCACGTCGGGGTCACCAGTGTAGAAGTGTGTATTTCAATTAAAAGACCACTTCTGCGTGTTTAACCGCCATGCAACGCATAGACGGGTTTTATTGAATCAGAACTCAAAAACAAACTGCCCGCCGAGACCGTGCTCTCGGGGGAGGGGCTTAACGTGTGATGTGCTGTTCAACCACGTAACCGAGAGCCCACTCAACGGAACGGATAGGGGGAATTATGTCCATGAATAGCTACCGCTACAATATCATATTTTACATTTAAGTCTCATTAGTTTTCAAGGAAAATGCATATTTTCATGCATGAAACTCAATTTCTCAAGCAACACTTTTCACTAAAAACACTACCATGTTTGTGTGTTAGGGGTTAATTTATCAATTTCATTGATTTGGAATATTTTTTTAGTGGAAATTGAAAACTCTACACACACACACACACACACACACACACACCAACTTTATCTGTACAGGTGCATTGCAATGATATTTGGTTAAAAAAAATCTATATTTTCTGTTGTTCATTTTAGAAAAGTGAAAGTTTCAGAAAGTGAAACTCATTTTATATCTCACAAATAATGTAAACCAAAAACTTTCACAATATAATTATTGCCCTGTCCCATCCTACAGTGATACTATTACAAATAGTTACTTGATATTTTTAGGCTGCACTGTGAAATAATTACCTCTAAAATATCATTTTCAAAATAGTGACAGAGGAATCATCTTCACCAGTGAAGTTTATTCTGAGCCACAGTATTTTACTGTCTTTCAGTTTCACTGTTGGTGTGTTGCTTATTTTCTGTTTGTCATCACAGGAGCCAGAAGAGGCTCAGACCAGGAGTCATGTGGATCTCTGTACTGCGTCGGTGGATGATGACAGTTCAGTTCCTGCAAGAATCAGGAACATTGCTGTCTATACCAACTCAGGTATTTTCGAAACCAAATTTCTAGGCCCCCGGTTATATAAAAAAAAAAAGTCTCTGACCACACAAAGCCACAATATCCATCTCAAACAATGTCACATACATGCCAAAGCAGCATATGGTGCTAGCACTCCTAACAGGAAGTACTTTTAAGCCAATCACAAGGCCGAAGTGCTCCACAGGTCTCCATGGATACAACTTACTGTTCATCATTGCACAGTGTGACATCAATGTTGACGAGAAATTTGCGGCTTAGAAGAGGAGTCTCTGAATCCGGTGTGTAACTGCCTGGTTGAAGAAACAACCTGCACCCACAGCGGCTCTCTAGGACCAGGGTTGGTGACCCCTGCTCTGGACCCTGTCTGAATAAAGTGAGTCTAGATCTGGCAGCCCATAGTCCCCTCTTCTGTTTTCTAAGCTAAGTCCTTCTTGTTCCGTGCAGCGTGGATCTATAGTATTTGTATGTAGTAGGAGAAGCGTCCAGAGAAGAGCTCAGACCCTGCATCTCTCTGAGCATGAAGAGGTGTTGTTGGGCCTTCTTTACCAGGTGTAAAGTGTTTGTGGACCACAAGGATCTTGCTGTGGTCCACACTCTTCACCACCTCCCCCTGTATGCTGAGAGGAGCAGGTCTGGTCCTAAATAGCCCAGAGCCGCTGCTGAACTTTTTTGGTTAGTTCGATTGGCAGCTTTAGATTTTTTTTTTGCCAATATGCAATTTTATTTGAACCTTTGCTTGAGCTCCGTCTTGTCACATAAAGACTGAAGGGTATTTACTTGCCTGTAATTAGTCCATGTGGTTTCTCAGGGCAAGTCCCTCTGTTTTCTGCTGGACTGGACTCAAATCCTGTGATTTAGAGCACATGTTTTAAAGTTGGAAAGGGAAGATTATGTTTGTAAGGTTACGTGCCAAATGTAAAGGATGAAAATATACATGTACATCTCATATAATTGATATTATTCAATATTTTTGTCAATCATTTCAGAAAGTGAAACTCCTATAGATTTGTTATATAATGTAATGAGTTCTTCTTTCTAAAGTGATCGAAAAAAAAATATTACCTTTTTCATATTCTAAATAATTGAGATTCACCTTACAAGTTAAAGTAAAAACATGGGTATGGTTGAAAACTGCAAATTTTATCTTTGTGCTAACTATGATAATGATTTTTTGGTAAATAAAACATTTTTTGTCCAGACCAACAGTCCACAACCCAAAGATCATCAGTTTACTATTATAGAAGACTAAATAAACCAGGCAGCTTCTCTATCAGGACAGACTGTGAACTGAAAATGATTTATATTACATTGAAATAAAATATGAATTTATTAGTCTTTTGTGCTTGGATGATGGTGATTTGTGCCACGATTCACACATACAATGCTTGTCATTTTTCAAGCCTGATTTTGTCATAAACCTTAGTTAAAGTATAAGACCAAGAAAAAACTACAAATGAGTATGTGGCTAAAAATATTAGCTTCAGTTTATATTAAACCTGTGTATCTTCCTTATACTATTAATTTATTTCACTTATATAGCACAATTTTAAATGGGGTATGGCTGAATTCCATTTTTTGTATTATTTCTAAAGATTCTTCATACATTGGTTGTTGATTGTCTCAAATTTGTATTAAGAACTTCGAAATTATGTTTTGACGAGATGAATCTCAAACAGAGGCAAGTAGCGGTAGTATAATGATAATTTGTGTTATCCAAACTCAATAAAATAGCATCTACTTAAGGTTATGTCAGTAAAAAATGTAACCGTGTTCACTTTTCCCATGATGTCTTCATATTTGCTTTTCAGTGTCTTCACTGAAAGCCGCTGCTGCATTTCCAAAGGATTACTAGTCAGTGGAAAATGTATGGTGAATGATTCATGTTTCAAAGGTTGTGCAGGTTGAATGTATATTACATTCAGAGGTGTCCCATTTTTCATGTCCAGGTCTTTGCTCAAACACTTTAGAACCGACCATGAACGCCTTGACCCAAGTGTGAAATGAGGATCTGAAAACATGAGAAATGACTGAAGTTACAAAACTTTTACATAATTGTACTTTTAAATTGATAGTTAATGATGACATTTAGTTCAAACATTGGGCTTTCTACAAAATAGATTTACAGTTTTTTTTTTTTTAATGAGACCAATAATTCGCTTTTATGAATATATCATCCTTAGTGTGGAAAGCTGCACCTTCTTCAATCTGACTGGAATAAATGTAATAAAGCTGTCATATTTAAAAGCATTAGGAGCCTCTATAATTTAGATATGACAACTTAATTTCCGAAAATTCGAAAAATATATCCGTGGGTAAAAAGATTTGATGAGATCTTATGAAAGTTTAATGACCTTTTGGGCAAGAAATCCAAGGACTACCTGCTCTGTAAAAAATAACCCTAATCTGTTTTAATTTTAGACTTGATAATGACTTACGTTCTGGTCATGGAAAAGTTGGACAGTTTAAGGAGCTTTTTAAAACATTGTCTCGGGCAATTATCGTCCCTTCATACATCGACTGGACCCAAATTAAAACGGTTCACAGCCTCGAGCTGTTTGGACCAGAAAGATTTTAGCAAACTGTGAAGTCACACTCCGTATGACCCCTCACGCATGTCCCCTTTCAGGTCGACTTTTCCTTAACACGGCACGGAAAATTTCATGCTTTATGATGCTGCGTAATTGAGCTGTCAGGTCAGCTTTCGGAGGCTCCCGCTCAGTTTTCCGCCCACCCCTTCTCGCCTGTTCGCTTCTCTCCCCGAGGGATGAGTGTACCTACGCAGCTCCTCTGTATCCGCCAGCTCTCCCCCTACACTCCAAAAGAACTTTTATTGAAACATAATCTTACTCTGACACCAAACTTTTCCCGTGACCTCTGCCGAGGACGGACGGAGGAGGAATAAAAATAAAGTTCTCTGCTTAGTTTATCGGTTGGTGACCTCGTTGCCCTCGGATCCACAGGCCAGAGGAGCTTCCCCTCCACTGTGAAAACCGACTTTACCTTGATTAAAGTGGACTCTGTGGGTTTTTTTCCTCCTCCTCTGTGGGCTGAGACAGAGATTCTTTTCTTTTTCAGGTTTTTAGCTTCAAGCGTGACTCCAGGAAGAAGAGAAGCGAGTCCTTGCTTCCTTCTCCGCTCCTCTCCTCCTGCTTCCTGCTTCCGTCGCTACAAACAGAAGTTGTTTTGTTCCTGAGGTGGTTTCTTTTGTTTGTTTTTTCTCCTCTCTGTCCCAGCTCTTCTCCTCTCTTCATCTGACTCCCTGTTCTTTCCTTTGTTTGACTTCCTTCCCGCTCCTATTTTCTCCTTGGAATAAATAACCATCTGATTTCTCGCCACGGGGCCAGAGCACATCTGGAAGTTAAACAGCACATCAACTAATAAGTTTGCTCATGAAGATCACTACATCTTCAGATTGTGACATATGTCCAGTGTCCTGCGGGCATTTATGCATCAATATTAGCCCAGAAGTTGTTATGTTCTGGCAGCAAACATCCTCTACTTTAGGTGATATGATTAAAATTATGATCCCGCTCCCACTAACATTTCTGTTACTTACTGATGACTCCGCTCTAAATCTGTCTTTGCAGCAGAGACACATTTTATGGGCTGCAGCTAAGAAAATGTTGGCCTTTAGGCGGCAGCCGCCAAACTCAACAGTGCAACAAATCCTTTCTGGAAATTTAGGGCTGCAACTAATGACTGTTCTGCTAGTTGATGAATCTAATGAATACTGAAACGAATAATCGATTACTCGCTTGGTTCATAAAATTGTGTAAAATGTCAATCACTGTCTCTTAAAGCTGAAGATTCAACCTAAAATGTCTTTTTTTGTCCAGACCAACAGTCCACAACCCAAAGATCATCAGTTTACTCTTTTAGAGGACTACATAATAGGAAAATAATCAGATTTAAGAGGCTGGAACCAGAGATTTTGGATTTTTTTTTTCTTAAAAATGACTGAAATCAATAAATCGATTATCAAAATTCTTGGTGAATAATGTTTGGCAACTTTGACCATTTATTGTCTATATTTGTAGAACTGCTCCCTCCATAGCTGCTTATTTTCACTTTGCCTGAGTATGTGTGATACCACGGGGGGAATGGGTAGGGGGAAATAGTTTATGCATTTATTTATTTTTTTCCATTTCAAAAGTAGCACAGAAGAACTTTTCGCTGCAACTTTTTGTTCTCACTTTCCAAAAAAACATCATCCCTTTCCAAGACCGTCCTTGGTTTCCATGCATGTCCTCGCTCTCAAGGTCTGAAACACACACGCTCTCTCTTCTTTTCTCAGGCCCAGAGCAGCCCCGGCTCCTCTTCTCTTGCCAGAACCATTTTTACTAATAATCCCACCCTGCTTGCCCTCAACCCCCTCCCCTGTTTTCCTGCATCAGCATGTCAAACCCGCCCCACCCGGTCCACATCCGTCCCCAAACACCGCAGCCTCCCTCTCGGGTCGTCTTCCTCACCCCAATTATTTCCCGGGACCTTAGCTTAGAGGGATTCTGTCACCCCTGCGCTGTCTTTTGTCGTCCTGGCTAACCTTCCCTCTGCTGCGGGCGACGCTGTCCATTGTGTAATAAATACATGGAGGTATTCACGGTGGCCCCGCTGCCAGTTTTCTGTGCCGGCGTGAGGATGAATGCTCTGACAGGCCGCTGCAGGCGGGGGCCGGACGTATTCCTACATTATAGTATTTACAGCGACTGTAACATGAGTCCAACGGGACTTTTTGAAGGACAGAACATTCATCAGGTTGGAAAGTGGGTTAAACTATAGACTTGTTTTAAAGTAGGACTTTTATTCCATTAATCTTTTAATCTGTAGTGATTATCAAAATATACTGTGAAGTAAAATGTGAAGACAAACAAACTTCAAACTGCTTAGATGAAGATGAATAAGATGAAGGCTGAGACTTGGAGAATGAACCATATCTTCAACAGACATTTGAGCCATTTTCACATTATATTTAAAACTTTTCAAACCACTTTAGATATAAACAGAAAAATCAGATGTTCTCCCACTTGGTAAAAATGAAGGCAGAACGGGCAGCAGGATCTCAATACATTGAGGGGAATTTTTGATGCTTTTTTGTTTTTTTAGTTGAACAAGATTAGTGGATATTAGTACTTTTATTGTATGAAAGATCACATTAATCAATGACAACTATGGCATTTTAATATCTGACATGAGCCGTTATTAAAGACTTCTCAAAAAAGAAAATAGCAACTCTTTTTGGTTCCAGCTTCTCAAATCTGAATATTTTCTTTAGTCTTCTATAATAGAAAACTGATGATCTTTTGGGTTGTGGTCTCGACAAAAAAAGATATTTAAGATTGAATCTTCAGCTTTGAGAAACAGTGATTGACATTTTACACCATTTTATGAACCAAGCAATTAATCAATTAATTGTTACAATAATAAGACTAAAACAGTCATTAGTTGCAGCTCTATTAAATTAAAATATAGTGGATTCTGTCCAAAGTGAAGTTTCAAATCCTGGTTTCTGTGACTTAAGGGTCAAAGCAGCAATTTGAATGTCTCCTTCCTTCCATTATTGATTTTTTTGTTCTTATCTGTGTTCGTCATAGTGAATAAAGTGTCGCCCAGTAAACCAGATGTTTCTGCAGTTACCGAGACATATTGGAAAGTTACAGTCTGGTTCTACTTTTCAAGATGCTATTCAAAGACTCACAAATCTTACATGACAATATGTGTGTTTGGCAGTTGTATCTCAGCGAGCAGAAGCTGCCACCACCGCAGCGCTCACGAAAAAAAAAAGAGAATGTGGAACTGGCTCTGGTCACCGCCGACAACGTTTGCATCCCCTCAGAAATGTAGCTGGGGAAAATGCCACTGGCGTGACACTGAGAGACCTCCTCTCCTCGCCGCTGAGTGCTGCGCAGAGCCAGAGCTGAGCCGAATCAGTCTGAACGGCGGAGAAAATGAAGAAATTAGTCTTGGCCGTGGAGCCGTCCAGTCTCTTGGCTGAATCCGCCGTCATGCAGCACCGAGCTCCTGTCGTCCCCTGGTTCCCAAACATAAATCCTCCATGTTTCTTGGCCCAATGCATGACTCAGTAAACATGTGGAGGGGTGGGGGGGGGGGCTCCAAATGGTTTCTACTCTGCAGCCACAGCTGAGTTCGGTGCTGGGCTCAGACTCTGTTGTGATGTATGGTTCCATCTCTGTAATTGAATTCATTAAGGAATAACTGAACCCCTGTCTGTGGAGACAACTCCCATGACAGCCATCACACACACACACGCACACACACACACACAGCTACGTGATATGATATATGAACACATTTGCATATACAGATGCATAACTGTTAATCTTTCCACAACCTGACCCCCCCCGCCCAATACACACACACACACACTCACACTCACCAACACGTGTATGCATGCGGCCTAAGCGAAAACAATGCACACACATTATTCAGAGACATGTGGACCCAGCACAAACATATCTGAAAGTGGCTGTGTGAGCCAAGAGGCAAACGGCATGCAGCAAAGATTTAATTTGTGCTCCCAGTAAACACTGGTTTGCTGATTTGCAGGCACAAAGACGTCTAGACGTGTGGGTCAGGATGAGGCTAAATCGGAAAACTTGAAAGGTCTTCAGACGTCTGTCTAGGTTACAACCAAGTGAGGTTGCAGCTGCATGAGACGGCAATTTATCTGTGTGAAGTTCTTAATAAAGAGGAAATATAGACATTTTAATGCTGGTGACACAGCCTAAATATGATGGGAATAAAATGCAGCTTTTAAAACGAATTCCATCAAAATGTCTTTGAACCTGCAAATCAAAGCTAACTGGGAAACTCGTGTTCAAGACCATAATTACTGTGTTTACATGTGATCTATGGGTAGAATGATGAAAAAAGAAAACTCACCAAGGGGAAGATAAACTTTGCAGGAGTCTGTCAGGAGGAGCAAAAGGCGCATAAATGTCAGTAAAGCAATGAAATAAAACAGTTCAATACTAAAAGTTCACACTGTTAGGTTTAAGCAGAAACGTGACCACTGACCTCGATGGGCTGGAAGGTACAAACCAATAAATACATCACAGCATCTGATATGATTCAGTATTCAGGCTACAGGAAAGCAGGAAACTAGCACTGCAAACAATGACTGTTTTAACACTCAATTGATTATTGGAAAAAAAGTGAAAAGTGTTGATCACTGTTACCCAAAGCTTAAATGTTTATTATATTCTTAAAAAGGATCAAATCAATTAATAGATCATTAAAATATTTGACTATTAATATGATAGTTGACAACTAATCGACTTCTCCCTCTTGTTCTTCTCTCATCCTGTTTGTCTTTGTCTTTTCAGGCTCTTGTTTTTTTTACTGCAACTACACACACACACGTCTCAATCAAGAGGGAAAAACCACGACGGAGACAAATTAGATTTCTCATCTGGTAAAGGAAACCTACACGGCATATAAGTGCAAATGAAGAGGTAAGAATCCAATTTGGTGATGGCAGTGATTTCATCTAAATACAATCAGTGACCTGATGGTGTGGTGAGTGTGAATCCCCGCAGACACGGAGCAGCGGGCGTCGCGTGTTAAATGCAGCACGACACTGAGACGCGTGACCGGTGGCACATTCACAGTCCAACCCTGGGACATGTGACACTGCCCCCCCCCCGGTGTGTGGAGCAGGTGTGTGTCTTTTGTGGTGTCTCATAAAAGGTTAAGGTGTGTGTGTATGTTAGTGTGTGTATGTGTGTGTGTGTGTGTACCCCCTCTGTTTTGTTCCATTGCAGCCCTGTAATTACCTTGAGTCAGATCTGCTTCTGTAACACAGGTGGGAGACAGAATTTAATTACAGGGTGGGAGCCATGCTGTAGCCCACCTGCTTGTGTGTGTGTGTGTGTGTGTGTGTGTGTGTGTGTGTGTGTGTGTGTGTGTGTGTGTGTGTGTGTGTGTGTGTGTGTGTGTATTAGTGTGTAGATGTGTTTCTCCTGCAGAAATCGTATGCTTTAAGTCATAAATTAGTTTTCTGCAGGTGTGCGTGTCGCCTGTGTTTGAAGGATTAAGACGCACGCTTAGGGTGTGCGCGTGTGTGTGTGTGTGTGTGCGAGAGAAAAAGAGAGAAAGTCCTTGCTGGTTGTGATCAGATGCATCTTTGTTCTTTTGCTCCAAAACAAAGCTCACCTGTTAGTGTCGGTCGTCACAGAGATTTTAAGGGACTGAAGTGTGCTACATCATCCTTGTTGCCGAGCAACCTAAAGTTTGACGACACCTAGGTGCAGATATATAATTAGCTCCTTCAAAATTTTTGCTCCCCGGAAGATGTTGGAGAGGTTTGTATGTTGAGGTGTGAACAACTCAGCGTCAAAGCAGCAACTGCATTGGGTGTTTTCATCTTGTTTAGTCACATGATCTGTCACATGATCACACAGTGATGATGTTTTTTGGCGTGAGTTTGTTGGCGAGGATCTGTCCAGATAGAAAACAAGAGCTACAAGGAAAGTTTATTCCATTTCAACAAAGTGATTCAAAGTGATTTACACAAGAAGAGCATCAAGTCACAGTAAATACAGAAGACCTGCGATGATTATTTGAATTCTATTTTGATCATCTATTATTATCTCTTCTATAACAAAAAACCTTTTAGCAGACAATGAGCGAAGGTTTATCATATTTCATTTCCAAATAACATATATTATTTGTTTCAATAATAATCAGATTAATCTAATATCACAATAGTTGTTAGTAGCAGCTTTATCCATTTCCAACTTCCCTTTCTCTAAGAATCTGTCACCAGGAGCTTTACTTCCTATTCTAAAGACCAATAAACAATGTAGATAAACATCTCTCCAAACTGTTTGTACCTACAACTAGTATCTAGTAACCCGATGGGGGGGAAAATCCTTTTTTTTCTCTCTCCCCAATGAAGGATTAAATGTGCCAATTCCCTCTATTGTCCATTTGTTCCCAGGATGCCAGCAGCTTTAATGATGGCCTACTTAGTTTTACCTTTCAAAGACCTGTGTGAGTTTGCGATGCCAAACTCAGCCGCTGCCTCGCTGCCAGCACCGCAGCCTGAAACGCCGCCACGTCGCTGCAGCCAATTATTGGTCCGCCGGTCAGTGGTGTCTGATTCAGACGGCAGTCGGGGGTTTATGCACGACCACAATCACCACGGCCGCACCTAACGAACTTCTCTTTGACTTTGCCTTCAGCTCATTTATTGTTCTCTGGGTTTAATAGAAGCACTTTATTGATCCTCCTGGGGAAAGTCATCCATCGGCCAACCACTAACCTCAGTGTTTTAGCACAACACAACTGGCTGCAGTCAAAGACGCTGCCGCCCATAGGCGCCACTGACAGAGGCTCGGGTTTTTGTGAATTACTCGGCCTGCTGATTATTTGGACGCTAACAGCTTAGTATTGCCTTTCTGCGTCTTTCGGTGCCAATCTCATTATGAACGGTGACAGGTGGGAGGAGAGAACAAACAGGTGGAGATGAAGCAGCGCAAAGCTGAAAATAGATGTTTCAGAACCACATCTGTGGATTTCACTCATTTCATCAGCAGAAGCAAACTAAATTTTAGCGATTGCACAGAAATAACAGAATAATGCTTTAACTATAAACAAAGCATATTTATATATGGATACAAAATAAAAAGCAGAATTTGTTTATAGTGAACAGTCTGGATCAATTTACAGCTGGAACTAATACCTATTCTAACACTGATTTAAGATAATTATTGTTCATAAAATGGTGACAATTGTCCCAAAGCCTAAGAATGTACCTAAAATATCTTTTTTGTCCAGGCCAACAGTCCACAACCCAAACATCATTAGTTTACCGCATTTTTTAAATGACTCAAATCCATTATATTATTATGTAACCGTTACCAAGTAAATAATTAAGCGACTAATTGTTGCAGCTCTACTGTACCGTAAAAAGTGCAAAAGTACAAAAACAAACAAATACAATACAAGTCCACATCAATAATAAAATGTTATAAAATACGTTGTATAAGGTTTCATCTTCAGCTTTTCAGACAGCTAATTGTATCAGAATCATCGTTAGTTGCAGCACTACGTTACAATGTATTTTGCATTTGTCTTTTATGCAACAACTCTGGTGCAACCTCTGTTGATTTTAGATGTGGTTTACAAATAAAGGCGACCTTGACCCTGACGACTGTTTTTCTCCCTATAAAAACATCTAAAACCTACAATTTCCATGTATCTGCATGGGTTTTAATTAAAAATCATGACAGCATGTGCTCACATTGTGGCGAGCAGACGTAAGTTCATCCAAGGAGCGAGGCTGTAGAGCCGGCCCGGCTGACTCCATCCATCCCCCTCCGTCTCCTCCTCCATCACTCCCACTCGGCCGTCAGCGCCGCCCTTGAGAACAAAGGTCAGAAAACCTCAACAGCAGAGGAGCATGTGTCTGCAGTTACTCCGAAGCGTTTTTTTCCTCAAAAACTGCTTTTTGTTTTGTTGTTCGATCGACGCCTTTGTTGCTCAACGTTTCCATGACACCACCTGTCTGTCAGACCAGGCAGACGTAACGTGCAACACATCTCTTCCTCGGAGATCGATTCCACCATGGCCACTGTAGCTGCTCATGCTAACGGCCGTTTTTCACTCCAGACAAACTGGACAGGTTCTCTAGGGTCGAACCTGATGAAGGTCACGTGCTCGATGTAACTTCCTGCACTAAAGCTGCAACGATTAGTGAATGAACCGATTAGCTGCCATCGACAACTATTGCATTTATTTCCACTTATTTTTTGATGTCCTTCCCTAGCACAAAAAAATCTATATTCTGAAATGTGACCATGACAATGCCAAAACAGTCATGTGGTGTAACCAAAAATCTTGGTACCAGATATGTTTTTAAAAAACACATGTAATCAACTAGTTTTATATTATAGGTGGAGTAAATATTCAAAATATATATATATTTTTTTGGTTACAACATTTCGTGTCATGAATTGCACAAAATTGTGACTTTTTCTAAATAAAAAAAAAAACACTTTATAATGTACATTTTGTTATTAGAGATGCAATGATTAGTTGATTTAAATGTTTAGCTGCCAACTATTATATTAATTGGCAACTATTTTGATCATTTTGAAATAATTTATAAGAAGGTACCATATTTTCTGGTTTCAGCTTCAAATTAGTTTTCTGTATTAGTAAACTGGTGATATTTGGGTTGTGGACTGTTGGTCTAGACATTAAACGTTAAATGTTAAATAGAATCTTCAGCGTTGAGAAAGCGTCAGTTAATTGTTTTAATAATGGCTAGATAATTCCACCCTTAAAAGAGTTGTTAGTTGCAGCCCTAGAGCACAAACCCACATAGTAGGACCATCCATCCTCTTTAGCTATAACGGCCTCACACGTACAGGCTGGAACAGACATCACGCCAGCAGTCTGCTGTCTACACGTGATGAGGGAAGAAGAAGTGAGCGTCTCCTTCTGTCGCAGCTTCCTGTCTGTTTGTCTTTCCTCCCTCCTCCCTCCATCCTCTGCAGCTGTACATGCAGCTCCATTAGTTGCCTGTGTGCTTCCCCCTCAGCAGATAAATCACCGTCCCAGGCGGCCGCCGCTCTGCCGTCTGCACGGGAACGCTGCGAAGGAGCCACATGACCTTGTTTTTGACAATGCGGTGAATGGCGAGTTGTTGCCAGCTTTGTCACTCTCCCGTCCACTCCCAAGCATGCCATTGTTTTCCAGCACAACGAACGCGGAGGCTGGCGCACGCCGCCGAGGCAGGAAGCCGACCCGCTGTGTCATCAATTAATGATCACAGCTCCCATACCTGCGCGTCTGGAGCCGTTATCAGGAACATTGTGTTCAGGCGGCAGCGTCAGACACCCGCCGCAGGGGCCAGGCATCGGGGCTTCTCAGCGCTCAGGGAAATCACGTTGTTTACAACGGTGGAAGTGTCAGCTGTTTATTGGAGAGTGGAGGTGATAATTCATCTCTGCTGACAGCATGATGTCATCAGAGCCGCTCAAGTGTGCTTTAGTGGATATTTATCCCAGCCAGACAAAAGTGGAGTCGATATTTTCAGGGCCCGACGCCGTAAACACTGACATGATAAGTCCACAAACAAGCTTGACTAGTGTGTTGCTGGTTTCAACCCTTCTAAAGGCTACTGTGGTAGTGGATACATTATTGGAACCGATTGATCAATTAGTTGTTTGGTTCCAGAAATGGTGTAAAATGTAAAATCAGTGTTTCCCAAAGCTGAAGATTCAACCTAAAATGTCTTTTTTATATCCAGTACCAACAGTCCAGACTGTCTTTTCTTTTGACAGCTTCCACATTTGAGTTAATAAAAGCATCATAGCACGATTAAAACATAGAACATATCAGAGAAACAGAATAAAAACATAGTTGAAAAATCTATCAATTAAAGAATTGGTTTCATAAAATGGTGAAAAATAGATTCATTAAAAAATGTCTTTTATTGTCCAGACCCACAGTCCACAATGCATATCCATTATTATGAGAGAGGACTAAATAAACCAGAAACTGAAACCATAGGGTTTGGTCTTTTCTTAGAAATGACTTAACTCAACTAATGGATTATTAAAATAGTTGGTGATGAATGTAGTTTTCGGCGACACATTTTTGCAACTGAATGTTGATTTATAAATGAAGATGGTTGATTCAGATAGTATTATCTACAACAACTGCTTTGTCTTTATAAAAATGACTCAAATCCTTGAATGTATTATCACAATAGTTGGCGATTAATGTAAAGGCAACCATATTACCACAAACAAAATACCACAACAAGATAAAACCAGCTATTTTGCTAGGTCACATTGACGTTATTCTTTACAAAGACTAAAAGGGTTCTTAAAATCTACTTCTATATAAAGTTCCCATATTTTACGGAAGAGCACAATTAAAAAGGAGGTAAATAACTGCAGGTCTTTGACAGGCACCCTGGTCCCTGCAGGGAAGTCAAATATTCAACACAAACCCCTTTAACTACTAATACTGCCTGAAGGCCTGAAATTCACCACACGTCACTCTTGACTCTGATTTCTATTAAACAAGGTCTGTGTGCAAAGCCCAGAAAATACTGCTGCTGATGGAGAGTCAAGTCAAACATACCTGTCACCGGTGTAAAAAAGTAAACATATACAACATCATCATTGATACATATAAAACGTGTTTTTACATAATCTTTTCACCCGGTGTCTTATTTTCCACCATTTTTAGTCATTAATAAAAACAAAATTCAGCAGTTTTCAATTAAAAGATCACATGAAAGGTCATGTGGCCCCCTGCTGCTGGGTTCTGCTGGGTTCTGCTGGATCCTGCTGGGTCCTGCTGGGTTCTGCTGGGTTCTGCTGGATCCTGCTGGGTCCTGCTGGGTTCTGCTGGGTCCTGCTGGGTTCTACTGGGTTCTGTTGGATCCTGCCGGGTTCTGCTGGATCCTGCCGGGTCCTTCTGGGTTCTGCTGGGTCCTGCTGGGTTCTACTGGATCCTGTGATGATGGAAGCTCAGCAGCTCATTGACTTCACCATAGTTCTGGTCTTTCACATTCAGAACAGTAGTAGCCGAGTCATGTCATCCTGTATGAATTAAATTTGCATTAAATTAAATGGCAATCTTGTAATTCTCATCACATCTTAGCTAATGTGAAGAAACATAAAATATTGAAGTTTGGCAAGATGGAACCAAAGAATATTAAGTGTTTTTTCTTTATAAAATAAAAAAATATGAATGCTTAATGTTTTATCAGAATAGTTGATTGATTATTCCACAAATAATTTCTACTCATCTGTCAGCATGTTCAACAGCAGCAGCTGAAGGTTAGACACAGCGACATCATGGCAACAAATATTTAGGAAATCTTATCTTTTTGATTGGGGGAAAAGTCAGAGTCCATCTGCTAAGGAAAATAAACCTTTCCGTCAACGAGAAGTGAAGAGAGAAAATATTGGAATCCCATTGATCGTACACACACGACACGTCTGTATGAATAATAATGCTGCATTATGTTTGTCATTGGTTTTTGCTGATGGGATTCTGCTTTGTTTTATTGCTTTTTCAATAATTTCCAATGATTTCTACAGCACCAATGCCTTCTTCATTCCGAAAGGGTCCAGAAAATTGAAGGCAAATCATGTAAACAGCTTTTTTTTCATACGCCGCTCAGACTTGACATCGATCTGACTGGAAACTGTGTATAAAAATAGAGGCCGCTGACATGAAAACAACAAATCTGTTGACGGAGGAGCTTATGAAATGAGTCCCAACCAAAATAACAGCAGGGGATGAGCTGAAATCCCTCCCACCGTCCTCAGGCTGTCAGCGGCCTCGCTGCGGGGGGGCGGCGGCTTCCTCCAGACTCGCGATGAGTTCACGAATGAGGCTTTATTATGCTGCCACCCTGCAGCGGTTCAACAGATGAGGACGCTGAGAGGAGGAGGAGCAGAAATGTATATCTGACCGACGTATGCAGCACATTTCACAACGTAATGTTGAAAGGCCCCGACAAGCTGCCTATTAGTTTATCATCAGAGGATCAATGGAAACATGCCAATCATTCGCTGCTTTCACCTTCATGAATGTGAGGATTTGCTGCGTTTCTCCTAACACACCCAACATTATAAGAAGAGTCTTGGTCCACTTTCATGGCAGGATTTAGAAAAAAATATAAATTAGGAGCTGCATGTTATCAGAATTAGGTGAAAACCTTGAACATGGGTGCAGCAGGTATGAAACGTGCAGGTGAAACACTAGGATGCTTTTACTTTGAAATGAGACACACTCGGTAGCTCTCACTCCCTGTCCCTCATCAGAATATCAGAGAAGGCGACATCTCGAAAAACATCTGGAATCCAGATGTAATGTTAGCCTAATTTAAGCTACTGAGTGGTAATAGCAACTTTTTTCAAAAGTAAATGATTAAAGCCAACTACGCTTACAAAGATAAAAGTTATACCTGACTTTTACACCATTAAACTAGTAAACATTATGCGATTATCTTAACAAGAGTTAAAGAATATATATTATTAGCAAAAATAAGTGGCATAATTTCTTCAAATAATTAAATCATCTATTGGATTATTAATCATATTATTATTGCAGATTGCACATTTACGATACAGATTTCGTTTAACAAGATAACCACCACGAACAAACATCACTTTTTATGGTGTTTGGAGTAAAAATCGTAGGAGTAGTTGAAACAGATGATTCCAAACATAACATAATAAATAAATAAAGACAACTAGAAGGGACTAGATAATCAAACTATAATGAATGAACATAACAGATGAAAGTAATAATGAAAATGTGAACCCAAATAATGATTTGATTTCCATGCCTGAAAAGCAGTGGGAGGAATATAAACTGATTTAATCCCAGTGCTTCTGCATAATTTAATGATAATTAATTATTAATCTTCCCATTAGAATTAAGCTATACAATGAGTTAACTTAGACCTATTCTAAGACTAATTAATAAGCTTTATCTCACCACTACATATAAGTAAAATATATTTTCCTATAAACCATTGTTATGATTAAAAAACTAACATTAGCCTGCACCGGGGTTGCATGACTCAACATTCTGTGTGTTGTGTGATCTTTTTTTAAGACGTCAGAATACCAGAGAGAAGTATTCACCAATGTATTTAATGTGTCGAACATTGCTGCGTCATCGTTGCATTCCTTTCTCTCTAGTATGAAGAGTGGGAAATAATCTGTGGATGTATATGAGCTGGCGTTGTGCTCTGACGGGAGCAGCGGCGTGTCGATTCGTGTAATCACAGGTCATGTTTGTTGGGCTGGCTCAGCGCTGCCACTCATCGTAATGAGCTCACTGCACTCCAGCCGCCTCTGTGTGGATGCACAGTATTTACTGAGCAATTATTCACCAAGCATGAGCTTTGAGTAGAGCATGATTGTACAAAGTGTTGGAGAAACTCCCCCTTCACTTACAGCAAGAGACTCACACACACACATGCACAGGATGCTTAAAAACTTTATTATTATTATTCCTTTTAGGCAACGTCGGGCCCACGTGATAAAATGCTCTTGTTATCCCTCGAGGAGCCGGTGTAACGGATCTTTAATAAAGTCAAGGTCGAAATGGAAAACCGGCAGAGGAGCAAAGGATGATGCTGAACCTGTGCATCAAAAAAATGAAGCTGCAAAACAAAGACTGATCCACTAAAAAAGACACCATATATTTTTTTAAATTTTTATTAATTATTATTATAATTCTTGATGTTATTTTATCTAACATCCAGCATCATCTTTAGTCTGTTCTCCATTAAAACACCTTACCTAATCTGCCAAATATTAAAACAGTATTGTATTGGTTGTTTGGTTATAAAATAGTGTAAAATATTAGAGGACAGTTGTTCCCTTAATCAATTAGTTTTTTTGGTTCAAAAATTGATGTAAAAGGTCGATGACTGTTTCTCAAAGCTGAAGATTCCTGAAGAGTCCTCAACCCAAAAATCATCAGTTTACTATTATAGAAAACTAAAGAAACCATAAAATAACCAGGTGTGAGAAGCTGGAATCAGAGAACTTGGACATTTTCCTCTTAAGAAATTACTAAATTTGATTAGGTGATTTGTAAAATAATTGAATCAATTAACTTCTCAACTGCTACAACTAATTATTGCAGATCAAATATTCTGTGTATTTTCTTCATGAAACATTCACAAAGCAGTTTGTTCTTTTGACACCACTCTTCTAATCATCATTTTACACTATTTTAACAACCAAACATCCAATCGATCAATCAATGCAGTGATAAATAAAGTGATCCACAAAGTTGCAGTGAACTTTCATGATGTGGCTGCTACCAGTGGATGTTGTGGTCATGAGGTTCCACATGATATCAGTATGTTTCATAATCAATCGAGCATTATTCTATGTCTGACGGTGTTAATTATTTCACTTTCTTCTACCTCTGCAGACCAGCTGCCTGTGCAGTCTGTGGCGTTGGGGGAGGGCGTGTTATTGCGTCTCCCTGTGAGGTCGCCATGTTGCTGCATCAACACCGACCTCCGGTAAATGAGGGCTGCTGCTGATCAGACACCTGATGCAGAGCGATCCGTTGCATCCTGGGAAAAACAGGTGAGCGATCAGCCCGTAGCAGAGCCCCAACCTGGTTAACATCATTTTGATACCTGCCCGGGGAGCTCTGTGATTGGCTGGCAGTCCCGCGGAGAGGCTCCTCATTACGGCCTGTTGTTTTGATATCTCGCTGCTCCAGACCCGCGCTCAGCACTTTCCTGCCGCTTAATTGACAACAGCAGCTTGCAGAGAAACGATACAGAGACGCGCTCAGCCGCTTAAAAAGCACTCTGATGCTCACTGTACATTCACAGATTAGACCGGAGCAGCGGCGGCTCTGCTTAGTCAGGTTCAATTAATTCATAACAAGCCAGAAACAGCAGCGCAACAGTCAATCAGTGCTGCGGTTATTCAAAATATGGAATCAGAAGCGGGAAAACAGCATGTTCACTCATTTAAGAGAAAAACCTTCAACAGCTGCTTATTTAGTGAAATATTCTGTATGCGGTGTAAAGAATCTATATTATGGAAAAAAATCCTAAAAGATCTTCTTCCAACCTCCTTTCTGTGTAAGTGAGAGGGGCCACACTCCGGTTGCGTCCACACCAGGAACAATAGGACAAATACAACTACAACGGCAGCGACGTGACCACTGGCGACGACGACATCCTGTAAACCGCAAGGTCACGCTCGCCCGCCGCTCCCCAGCTGCGTCGGCATCTGGTCGGCATCTTAGCCACAGCCGAGCGACTCGCTGATCGCCTGCTTACGCAAAGATGATTAATATTAAACGCGCGGCGTGCACAGACGACTAACCCCGGCTACGTGTGAAGCGGATCGGATGAATGGATGTGGAGGAACGCGAAGAGGGCAGAGAGACGCAGGTGTAACCTGACATCTGCTGTGGGCTGAGAAAGGCCTCAGTGGCTTGTCATGTCGGGCTGCGACTCCTCCTGCCCTGAATAAAAAACATCAGCCTCTACATTCATTATTATTATACATTCTCTGGTTTCAGCCTATCAAATCTGATGTCTTTAGTCTCCTATAATAGTAAACTGATGATCTTTGGGTTGTGGACAAAAAGTAGGTTAATCTATTATATGGGATATTTATTATCCTCAAAAACACAGATATCAGCAGCCATTAATATTAAAAGTTCTTAAAGCTAAATGCTGTATAACAATATTTAAATTGTTAGTCGTTGTATTTCCATTCTCCTGCATGTAATATGAGTGCAGTGGGTTGTGGGTCTGGTCTTCCATGGCTGACTTTAGACGTCACATGAGGCAGTGGTGCCGGCTCCATGCAGAGAACAACTGCAGCTCTTTTGTTTCCCGAGGAAAATAGACTCAGACAATTACGCTGGTCCACCATGTTTCGTCTTGTCTTATTTTCCCCGGCGTTCTCCCTGCAGTCATGAATATTCACAAAGCAGATATTTATGGCTGCTAATGAATATTCTGCGCAAACTCTGCTCCACAAATTAGGCGAGCAGAGGGAATTGAGTAGTCACTAGGTGTTTCTCTCAAGGCAACAACAGCGGGAAAATCAACTAACTCGGGTTCTGAGAGACTAATTTGATGTCATTATTTTTTATAGTTCACTCCCCTACAGTCCCAGATAATATACAGAGGAATGTGCTGCATCGTTTCACAAAATGAAACATCTGGCAGATGCCTATGCCATGAGGTCAGGGTCCATCCGTCACTGTCGGACGACGGCTGAACTGATTCCATGTTTCTGGGTACAGTATTGATAAAACAGCTGAAAGAGAACACGATAATCCATGAGCCGTTCGATTCGGCCCCGCAAGCATTTCCGTCGGCTTCTCAAGGACGTTCTGATCTCGCTGATCTCGGGCTCCAACGAAGCCGTCCCCCCCGACTACATGTGGAATCTATTTCGCCGCTCCGTGAGTGTCTGGCGAGGAGCTTTCTGAGGGGGTTGGGTGGACGGCGTTCTCCACTCGCACTGAATTGGAATGTTTTGCGTTGTGAATGCGCGACGCCCGCATCCACTAATGAGGATTCTGAGCTTTAATCAGAGATGCTGCTGTGGTGCCAATCAACATGATTACAGAGGAACCACTGAGGATCAGCGCAGCAGAGGATGCTGGGATGCAGCACATGCTTCTTTGTGAGGGTGTGTGTGTGTGTGTGTAAAATAAGAAGAGAGGATGGAAATAATACAGAATATATCGAGGGTTTTCAGTAACAACAGTTCTTTGTCTCAGCTCATTTCTACAAGATTAATTCCACCGCTATACATTCACTGTCTGGTGTTTTTATATATCTATACATATATATACACAAAACCAAGTGCTATAAACAATTATTACTAGAAATTGATCAACTTTAATTGATCGATTGATCAATTTTCAAGCTTTTCATATCTGATTATTATCTAGTTTCTTTAATCGTCTATAATACTAAACTGATGATCTTTGGGTTGTGGACTGTTGGTCTGGACAAAAAAAGAGATTTTACGCTGAATCTTCAACTTTGTGAAACAGTGATTAAAATTTTACGCAATTTATTGAACCCAATAAATAATAGATTATTCTTTTAAGTGTTCGATAGATTCCTGATCAATCAGAATAGTCCCACGGAAACAACACGGCAGCTGACAGAAAGAGCAGCTCAGGAACTGAAGGGAAACAGGGAAGCTGAGGTTTCAGGTTTCACCAGGAGTCAATAACCCATCAAGCACATCATGTTTAGGCTAATAAGGAAAGTGGTTTAAAGATGAACTAACAGCGTTCCATATCAGCTCATCATCACGCTGCTGCTGGCTACAGTGTTTCTGTCAAATAAAGGACGCTTGCTTCTGCTGAGGCTTCCAGGTAAAATAATATGCCCAAAGGACTTTTATTTTGGTACCAGCCTCGGATGGTTCGCTGCACTGTTTTACTGGAACCAGAAAAAGCCAACTGGAAACTCAAATCCTGTGATTCAAAAGGCAGACACTTTATTTATGGATAAATCTATTGTGTGGAGTTTTATGCGACACTCCCCAATGCCTCAGAACTACTTCAATAGGTCAGTGATTCTAATAAAGAATATGTGACATGTTGTGTTCACTTATTCTTCAGAGATATAAAAACGTCTTCTCATCGCGTGAGGGGAAAATGAAGTCTCCCTCCTCCATTTAAAGCTAAACGCTGTTGGTTTAGTGCAGGAACGCCGCCGGTATCGTGGTGATCGGCGGCTCCGCAGGCATCTGCTCGTTTTGTTAGGAACCGTGTGCGAGTAAACACTTTTCACTCACCACCATCTGTCCAAGCTCGGATCTGCAAGGGAGTTGGCAGACTTCTCTGGATGGGATAGAGAAGGAGGGAGTGGAGAGAGAGAGAGAGAGAGAGAGGAGGAAAGAAAAGAAAGAGGAGCGATAAAAGGAAATGAGAGACATGGAGAAAGGGGCGGAGAACACGGACTGATCACGCTCTAAATGGGATTTATATTTATTGTTTGTTTCAAAATGTGGATTTGCAAACCTTCACAGAGAAACAAAGCTTTTACTGTCTGCTGGAATAATATATCAAACCACTCAGAGCGGCGTTGGCAGCAGTAAGAAACGGGAACAGCGTCAACCTGCGAGAGCCCCAAACATGGTAACAAGCACGGAGGAGGATTATCGCAGCGAGACTGTTGGACAACAACTCAGAAGAAACCATTAAAAAGGCACATTTCTTCAATTAAACGCCCAATATGTAACTTTTCCAGATAAAAATGACTAGAGCCATGTTGGAATGGTTTCCAACATGATCCAAATTTTAATCTAAGATGGTCATGGCTGCATCTCTGCATCATAAATGTAAAATGTAAAACACTTGGGCTGCATTTAATAACTATTGATTAATGTAACAATAAATCTCATAGTAGTTTGGTTCATAAAATGATGTAAAATGTCCATCACTGTTTCCCAAAGCTGAAGTTTCAACCTAAAATGTCTATTTTTGTCCACACCAACAGTCCACAACCCAAAGATCATGCAAATAAATAGGGCTGATGCTTTTATTAACACACACACTCTCTGTTTGTTTCCACGTACATCTCCTTTAGCCACGAACAGACTGTTCATTCCACATCATCCACTTGGGTCTTATTCACAATTTTCTGAATAATCTGAAGATTTTTTCTCAGTTCATGTTACTCTGATGACAATCCAATCCCTGCTGATTTCAGTTGTCCTCTGAATAAACCTGCTCAGCTTCCTAATGCCTTTGCTCTCGCCCGGTTTGTTCAGGAGTCGCCGCTTACACCCTTGATTTGGTTTTATCTGAAGGGAAAAAAGTGCCTGTGAGCCGGCGTTTGCTGCTCAGGCTCCATCTGCTCGATACGCAGAAAGAAGGGAAGGAACGCACGTTGGAGAGGTCCGTGCCCGTCCTCCGCTTTCCACACGAAACCGTGGCACTTTAGATTATCTCAAAACATCTGTTTTCCCGTCCTGCAGGCTGGCATCGCGCAGGCCGGCTGGAACGGAATCACTCATATTTGTTTTGTTTAGCTAACGAGCAAAATGAGGGATTAGTGCCAATAGCAGCTTGTTTGCTGCTCGGGTGCAACTCAGGATTATTTCCATTATTGATTAATCTGTCCATTATTTTCTTAATTAAGGCGATCGTTTAATCTCTAAAATCTGGATCATAAAAACATGTCAAAACACACTTTCAGTGACAGAAACGTCTTCCACCTGAAAAACCTTAAGATTGTCAGCTTACTATGAAGTAAATCAGGAATAATGAATTTGGCTTGAAAATAATGTTTTAATGATTCCAATTCCTTGTGATCACCTGATCTATCAAAGTGTTTACTCCAGCCCGATCCAGGCTGTAATGAAGATTCTGGAAGGAGCTAAGTTGATGGATTAGTTATTTAACAGAAAATGTTTTAGTTATTGTCTATGTTTGGATGAAAAAGGCATTTGGAGACATATGTTGTAAAGGCTCAACCCAAATCACAGACGTCCATACTGGATGGGCCGAGGTCCAGATTAACAACGACCAGCATGCCGGTAGAATTTGGACTAGTGTTGGTTGAGAGGAGGGAGGTGTGCTCATAGGAAATGAGAGAAGACGAACAGCAAGAGAATTAGACTAAAGCTAGAGTTGGTTGACACGATGCAGAGTCCAGGAAACCAGGTGATATTCTAGCAGAGCGAGAAATCAAGGAGCAGGGTTCAACGTGTTCTATCACAGTGTAGATAGGAAGAGGAAAGGAGGAGTTTCCTGGAGGTGAAAAGCAGGTCAGATAGACTGATGAGTCTCAAGCTAGAAATCAAAGGTGTGATGTCCATTGTTATTAGGAGGGGGGGGTGGGGGTGTGAGTTCAAGGAGAAGGAGAAATTCTGGTTGGCCCTTGATGAAGTGATGCAGAGCATCCTGAGAAGTGAGGGAGCCGTCATTGGTGCAGACTTTAATAGACGTGCTGCTGCAGGAAAAGATGAGGAGGAGGCAGGTTGACTTTTCACAAAGGAGGAAAATGGCCACAGTGAATACTATATATACATATATATATATATATATATATATATATATATATATATATATATATATATATATATGTTGTAGAGGTTTTTTTTCTTTCATAACACCAGCTTTCTTTCTGCTCCATCGTCACCTGTAACCGGTTCGCCTCTTTCTCAACAGGTGATGTGAGTGATGCTGGTTCCATGTGACCCGACCTTATTCTGTCTCTCCAGCCTTCAGTCGGTCTGTCATCCCCAGGCTTTAGGGGGGCGACAACAGGCTGCAGAGCAGGCCACACACTATTATAGACCTCTGAATCACAGATAGAAGGTTAATGAGCAGCAATGTGGAATTATGTATGCAACATATGAATAAACTAATATTAGGATTTAATTCCATCCGTCCAACACCTACAGGATTCATTTATTTTTTTCACTTTTGTTTCTGCTGACTGACACTGGTTTTCCTGCAGAGGCGTTTCTCTGTCACTTTTTGATCACCATATTGGTAGGGAACAGGACATCGCAGCAAACTCTCTGCTACTTAGCCTGATTCTCTCATTAATTCAAAGTGAATGTATTTGGCCAGCGAGGAAATATTCTGTGTACACAGCTGCCGAGGCTGAAGGCACACTTCAGTCTCAGAGGCCCCTATTATTTAGATCAACGAACAAACAGACGCATTGTAGCACCAATACAGGGACAGTGTTTATGTTAGTCAGCCTATATGATCACTTAGAATATTCTCTCCCCAAAGAACAAAACATCAAAAGGCCAAAAAAACAGGATTTGGACTGACTCCACATTATAGATATTATATGATTTAAAACCTAGAATGGCAAAAGCAAAAAAAAATGTGTATGTAAAATGTGGATCACTGTTTCACAAAGCTGGAGATTCAGCCTGTATCTTGTTTATATCCAGAAGATCACCAGTTTACTATTATAGAAAAAAAGGAAAACCAGAAAATAATCAAATTTGAGAAGCTGGAATCAGAGAATTTGGACATTTTCTCCTTAAAAAATAACATTCGTTGCAGCTCTACATCATAGATAATATATGAAGAAGTTGTGTTACACAATGGCATTGTTGAATATTTCTTTTTTACTCTACATCTAACTATAACAATAACCGGTATCTTCCCCCTATTCACAGTCTGGATGAGTGATTTGAGTTAGTTTCCCTTGTTTGTTCGGACAGTCAGGACGCAGACATCCTCCTCTTCCTCCTCCTCCTCCTCCTCCTCCCACTCTGTCTGAAGCGAGGGAGAAGAGGATGAACCTGGATATGTGATGTGTGCTGTGTTTCCGTACATAGACGATGCCGAGGGCTGAATAGTTAGCCGTCGATTCATCTGCTGAAAAACCAAACCCCAGACTGGTAAACTAACGCCCACACCACTGCTCCCACTGCTGCCTCCCACGCTGGCTGTCTGTCTGTCTGTCTGTCTGACTGGGCGGAGGGGAAGGTTCTGTCGCTGCCCTGAGGGTTAAAATATAACACACACATTCATATACACACACACAGGAAAGACGGGAAGTCAAATAACAGAATAGCATTCTTTTTTATTTTTAACAAGGGGTGAAAATTAGCTTCAAGCCAAGACATCTGTAAACATCCACTGTGCCAAGAGTGTGTTGTGTCTGAACCTGTGCAGCAGAGTTCACACACACACAGAAACACGGCAACAGAGCCTCGAAGGAGCAGATCAACAGCAACAACAATGTTTCCAAACACACATTTCGTCTGTGCTCAGACAGCAGGAATCTGGTACTTTTACCAGTAAAAGTCCAAGACGTCTCCATGACTTTTTCAGGCCTTTGAGGGGAATCTTCATGACAATACATCCTCTAAATAGTCTGTGAATGCATGAACACGTTGATATTGATGATTAATCTTATTTTACATTTATTAATGTAACGCTTTTGGTCTATAAAATGACCAAAAATGTCCCAAAGTGACTTTTGTCTGCAACTGAAGATTTTCAGTTTATTACAAAAGAAAACTAAGAACCAGAAAATACTCCAATCCAACCTCAGGTTGTTTCTCAGGACTGATGCTTATCCAGGTGAAGCAGTTTCCTGCTGTTGCACGAATAATCTGCCCGAATATTAAAGTACCGTCTTATACTTAACTATATTGAACCAATATAGACTCTTCTCAGTCTGTTTGAACCACTGACTCAAGTAAAAAGCTGCAACGATGAGTCAATTATTTAGTTAAAGTCATTATTAAATTAATCACTATTTTGATTATCTTAAGTTATTTTCAGGGCGACACGGTGGAGCAGTGGGTAGCACTGTTGCCTCACAGCAAGAAGGTCGCAGGTTCAAGACCGCCTTGGGGCCTGGGTCTGGGACCTTTCTGTGTGGAGTTTGCATGTTCTCCCCGTGTCTGCGTGGGTTTTCCCCGGGTACTCCGGTTTCCTCCCACAATACAAAAACATGCTCAGGTTAATTGGCAAATCTAAATTGCCCATAGGTGTGAGTGTGTGTGTGAATGGTGTGTGAATGGTGTGTGTGCCCCACGATTGGCTGGCGACCATCTGGGGTGTATCCCTGCCTCTCGCCATAAAATGCGCTGGGATAGGCTCCAGCAGACCCCTGCGACCCCGAAAGGGAATAAGCGGGATAGAAAATGGATGGATGGATGGAAGTTATTTTCAGGCATATTTAAGAAGACAAGCTGGTTCCAGCTTCTCAAATCTGGGTATTTCTGGTTTCTTTAGGCTTCTATAATAGTAAACTGATGATCTTTGGGTTGTGGACTAACCTAAAAGACATTTAAGGTTGAATCTTCAGCTTTGATAAACAGTGATCAACATTTTATGAAGCAAACAACTAACCAATCATTAAATTTCAATAATCAGTAGATTGACTAATAAAATATCAAAAAGTGGATTTACTATCAAATCAGTCGCTGATTGCAGCCCTAATAAACAGAACAAAAAACACCATATGTAGTAAAGACGCGTTGTTTGGCCAGTGGAGACGACGAATCCTAAATGTGTAAGAACAGCAGTAATAGATTTTCTTTTATTGTGAATCCTCTCTTGTCCTCTAAGCTTACTCGTGTGTAGCCGGCGACTTATTTAAATTCCAGAGTGTTGCAGCGCTGATGGACGATTTTCCTTCACTTTCATTTTCCCTCCTCCCATCGATCGTTAGCGGGGGCTTATGTTTTAAAAGCTACGCTAACAAAGGCCAGCGTCGTTCCCGAGGTTTCAGGCGTGAGTTTGACCTAATGACTAGAATCACCGAGCTCAGGAGCTGCTGCCAGCCCTCAGGCCGCATTCTCACCCTCTAACGCTCCTTTGGTCAGGCCAGCCGAAGCCGAGCGGGAACATCTGTAGGTAAAAGCATAAATATGAGCCGCCTATATTGTTTCCCACTGCCGTAGCCTGCTGAACACACTGAAAATCAGCAGCAGGATGTGTTTACATAACTGTTTCCCTGTCGATTTGACATTCTGTTTGACTTAGAAAAACCTTTTGTTAAACATATACACTATGTTTGTTCAAAAGTTTCACTTAGAAATGTCCTTATTTTTGAAAGAAAAGCACATTTTTTTCAATGAAGATAACATTAAACTACTCAGAAATACACTTTATAGAGGGGTACCTGACTAGAAACTGAAACGGTATCTCTGTTTGCTGCATCCACCTTTCTTTTCTTTGGCAGTTTGGAGCACGCCATTTCTGTTTGAAACGTGACCTCGTAAATCTCAGGCTCATGCGCCCTGTTTTACTGTGTTGTCATAGTGACGGTAAACAATCTCATATTCTGTTTTCTTCATTCGTCGCGAGATTGGCTTCAGAGAAATACAACCAGACACAGCATAGCAGTTCATCACGCCTGAAACACAACGGGACTCTTCTAGCTGCAAACGTCTGTTTTTCAATGCAATATCCACATAGGTAGAAGCCCATTTCCCCAGTGTTCTAATGCTGCATCTGTTAATTGCATTAGAAGTCGTCTTCATTAGAAGCTAATGGATGATTAGAAAACCCTTGTGTTATGTTAGCACTCTTTATCTGGTTAGACGGAGCATTCTTTGATAGAAGCAAATTATTATTTCAGATAAAAGTAATTATTTCTAACCTTGTCAATTGCTTAATTATATTTTCTACTCTACTATTTAATAAATGTATATATGTATGTATCTGTTTAGACAGAGGAATCAGTTTCCCATCACACCCTGCTTCTCTTCCACTGACCAGACTTTGGCTGAGCTCCAGCGTTGTAATCTGCCTGATTTATCAGCAAACCAACATTAGAACAGCTGATGCCTATTAGTCATTGTTCACTTTAGAGAAATGAAGTTCTCCGAGTTGCGAATAGTCACTAAATTATTTTTAAAAGTTGGCAGCGGTGGAGAGGCACTTAGCGGAGACACCGACCATAAAAAGACATATTTCTGTCTGATGTGCGACCAGTTAAATCCTCTTTTCATCATTTCACTCTCTCTTCTGACTGTTTATGCCAGATCCGCTGAGGACGGAGGGATGAGAAAGAGGAGGGAAGGTGGAGGGAGATGAAGTCTCAGGAGGGGGAGGGGGGGGGGGGGGGGGGGGGCGATTCCCACAGTTCTGTGGGATCGTGAG
The DNA here is from genome assembly GCA_036785175.1 of Eupleurogrammus muticus. Classification (NCBI taxonomy): domain Eukaryota; kingdom Metazoa; phylum Chordata; class Actinopteri; order Scombriformes; family Trichiuridae; genus Eupleurogrammus; species Eupleurogrammus muticus. The sequence goes on along the minus strand of JAYKQN010000012.1, from coordinate 10,030,905 downwards.
AAAGGCGGCGAGGATTGAGCTCCGCCGTCCGCAGCGTGGGCTAATTGATTTAGGCTGGATTTACCTCGCTGGTAATTAGGGTGATTTCTGCCGGGCCGAGACCCCCTGCGGTGGCCCCGCAGGATCAAACCCAGAAATCACACTGTTTTGGGGGTCAACATTTGTAAATCTTGTCACAAAAGGTCAACGGATAAAACCCTAAAATCTCAAGCTGACCCTGAAAAATGCACTTTAAACACATGGAGTTTTTAAATAGGGACAAATAGAAACCAGATCATCTGTACGAAGCGCTGGATATTCTACATGGGACTTGAACCTGGGTCTGTTAAGCCCTTCTCCCAGTTTAATGTTTGATTTTTCTGGTCTATTCATATGGCTGCATGCTTTAGACCCTTTGTGAATGATAAAAAATGTGATAAAATCTTTAATTGTCTGCAGTGTCTCAGGTGATTATTGTTGAATTGTACGGTTCTTGTTGTACAGTAAATGGCTAAATGAATATGCCAGTGATCATGAGATAATTAATAGAAGATGTTTTATTTGTCAGATTTGTGAGACTTGGCTCTGGGAAATAGAGCTGCAACTAACTACTGTTTTGATGGTGGATTAATTTCTTGATTATTGCAACAATTAATTTATTAGTTGTTTGGTTCAACTGTGAGCTGAATATTGACTTCTACTTTCCTTCATCTCATACAAATATGGTAATGGTTTGACCAAATAGAAATGTAGTGCTGCAAGTAACAAATATTTTACTAGAGGATTAAATATTCACTTGCTTGTTTGGTTCAAAAAATTGTGTAAAATGTCATTCACTGGTTCCTACAGCTGTCCAGACTAATAGTTCATAATCTAATGTCATCAGTTTGCTATTATAGAAGACTAAAGGAAGCAGAAAATAAGCTGGAACCAGAGAATTTGGACATTTTCTTCTCAAATCAAATCGATTAGTCAGTTAGTTTAAACATTGGGAACCAGCCTCAGTAGACAGTTGATGTTTGATTACTGATGATTATAAAAGACTGAAAGGTATCTTCCAGTATATCTATATTGGATCAGTCATTTTGTTGATGGGCTCTTGGCTCTCAGTCGCAGTGATGATGTCTGAGGTGTTTGGATCATCTGTCTGGTGACGTGACGAATGATGAACTGGACTCTGTGATGTGAGTCTCACAGCATCAGGACCGAAGCGCCAAATTAAAAACCTAAATCATGAGTGACTACGACTCAGCGAGAGTGGAAAATGTCCAGAGAGATGGTGTGGGGAAAAATGGCCGCCGTAGCACGAAGGCGTTTGTTGTTAACTTCCAACTGGAGAGGTTTCTAAGCAGCTTGCGTTCAGCCAGGTTTCAGCAACACGACAGAGGAGCCAGGCCACAGCAGAACGAGGGGGTGGGTTTATTCACAGCTCGCCTGTTGGCAGGAACAACAGACTTCAATATTTACACTCAACAAATGGGATTTTCATGATATGGCCCTTTAAGTCTTTTTCTTGTCTTGACATGCTGATAAAATCAAACATGATTATTATTATCTGAGGTTTTCATTCTTGGAAGCAGCAAACCAGGTTTTTATTAATGTGATGGCCAAAAAAACTCTAATACCGTCTCACACACACACACACACACACACACACACACACACACACACACACGTGTAAAATGGTGAATTAATTAGTGTTATTCATCAGTCTTTAATCCATCAGCCAGCAACATAATGTGTGTGTGAATAAGATAAAACAGATTTCACGTTGGTCAGGATGCTGGTAGTCTAAGACTGGAAATCTGACTAAATACCCACGATTATCTCTGGAATCTCAAACAAAGCAGCTTTATTACAGAGCTGCAACAATTTCTCAATTAATCATGATAATCCAATAATCGTCTTTTTATGAATTTGGACTTAGAATTAAAATTGAGGATAACATTTATTTTAATATTTTCTGACATTAAAATTAAAAAAAATAAAATAAAGGATTAATCCTTAACCCAAAAAAAGAAAGAAATAATACATGTATTTATATATAATATAAAAATGTATAGCTCATATACATACAACATATTTTTAATTTAGTTATGAAAAAGCTACACATACACGATCTCTTGATTATATTTTTTTTCTTTGCAATTATTCCCTTTTTTCTTTTTCTTTTCTCTGCAATTTTTACAATTGGGACTTCTTTTTAAAAGTTTCTCTCTTTATGCATAGGTTTGCAGCATCCATTATTCATTTTAAACAAATAAATGAATTTAAATTAAATTCTATTTGCGTTTATGGCACCGTATTATTCAGTGTAAAAGTTTTAATATTCTCATTGTTTTTAACTCACTCCTGGAGGGGAACCTGGGATCATCTTATAATTCTTCTGTGATTCTTGTTGTTTCTTCCTCCTTTTCCTTCTGCAAGATTTTACCCGAGGATATTTTAATCACCTCTTAGCCCAAGAGGACACTTTCATTAGAAGCAACCTTTTAATCTCCTATGTAATCTGTCTATGTTTTACTCATGTATTTTTTTCATTGTTCCATTTTCCGAGGCCTGTAGATGTGCGTGCATCCGTATACCTGAGTAGATATTGAAAATAATATTACAAATAGTAAATCTAGACATTCACATCTGCAGATGCACTGGTGCATGCATGCTTGTCTTATGCAGAATTGAAGATGTTGGGAAGATACACATGATTTCATGGGTGAGCAAGCATGAGGGACTTGAGATGGGAAAAGAAAATTATGTAAAACATGATGTTTATATATTTAAGTTGTGCATCTGCCTGTGATACTGTGATAAAAATGCAGGATATAACATAACAATTGAAACAGATCAAACAGAGATTGATGTTCTCCATAGTAAATCACGAAGTCGGACTTCATCCGCTGCCCCAGTGCTGCCGTCTAAATATGGCGACCTGCGTGCAGTCAGATTTTCCATGTGTGTGGACAACATTTCAAAGATCCAAAGTGTGTCACAGATGCAGAAAAGGCGGATTTGTGCCGGCAGTGTAAATTCATCGTTCTCAAGCAGCGCCTGGTTTCCCTGAAGCGCCACCGTGCCAAGTTCGACTTTGCTCTATTTTAAGCCGATAACCTCCTGGGTGAGGAGGGAAGTGAGGAAACCTGCTTTAGTGTGACAGAGTTCCCCCCCCCCAAAAAAAAATGTTTTCCCCCCCAGTCACAGGGGTGTGAAACACATATTGTAACTTGAGCTAATGATTCTAAAATATTCAGAAGATGCGCTGCTCTACTTAAAAAGAAGTCCAACTAATTACTCAAAGTGGAGCAAAACTCTCAGATCGTTCTGCAGGTTAGAAAAAACACTTCATTCCATCATTAACTGTGTTCATTAATGTTTTAATAAACACTAGAAGGTTGAAGAGGATTCACTATATAGTTACTAAGGATACTAAGAATGTCAGCTCTGCTGACAGTTTAATTTTTGTGCATTTTGTGTGTTATTTTAACAACCAACATATGATTCAGAGCAGATTAGTTACGGCAGTGAGAACTGGTCATGTTATGGACGGTAGACACACAGAATCTCCAGCAAATGTTCAACGTCAGACACTTTGAAATGTTGGAGCTGTGAAACACCTAAGCCGAGTCAGGTTGTTTCCCAGAAGCCGACTAAAGGTGCGGAGCTGGGAGTAAGCGGAGAGCAGGTGGCCCCACTGGGTTGTCTTTAGTTGCAAAAATGATTCATAGGCTTGATTTGGGCATAAAACATGAACCCAAACATTCAGAGCATCATTTCACACACTTCTACTGATGAATAATCTTGTTTCCTCATTTGTGGACTTAAAGTTCCATGTCAAACAGACAAGTATTTCAATCATCGATTAAACTATCATTTATTGAAATTCCTAATTATTTGCATGGTAAATGAAATACTGAAAAGTGACAAACACTGTTTCTCAAAGGTTTTTTGTTCAGACCAACAGTCTAAAACCCAAAGATCATCATTTGACTAACTCAATTTGATAGTCAAAATAGTTGCTGTTTAATTTAATAGTTGTTAATAGTAATTCTTACTGCAAAACTGAGCCTTAAGCTGACTCATGTCCTTCATCAACAGATTGAACAGGTTAATGGTTCCTGAACCTTCTAGTTGTAATCACTGACATGTGTCTAAATGTGCTAAAAACAATTTAGAAAAATTCACTAGTTTTCGGTATCATCATGCTATTAAATCTTCCTAGAATTGTTTGAATTATCCCGTTGCTGTGCTTCTTTTACTTGAATCTGTCATCTCCATCTAGCAACTTTATTTCCGGACGTAAAGTACCAGGCGTTGCTCCGTAGTAAGAGCTGATGGTCCAGATGGCGGCTCTGAGGATGCAGGAGCTGCTCAGAAGCCGATTGCCGGTTACAGTAGTCCGTAAATAAAACAGCGCTCTGTGCCAAATGAGTGCATCGGCCTGCGCGGACGTGTGGGTGACTAATGGCTGAGAATTAGCTGTAGCATGTGGGCCGTCTGTCGGCGTTATCAGCTGGTAAACGCCACTTTGGGACATCTGGGTCAGTCCTGCCTCCTCTGCTCGCAGCCACCTGCTGCAGAGTAACGGGAACGTGTTGGCTTCTGTTCAGTTCACATCACTGAGAAATTTCCATGTATTATAAGACCTGGATGTAGCTCTGCCCCGCAGCAGCACGCCGATTTAGTGGCCTAGTGGCCTCTGGTGGTACTGCAACAAAAATAATTTTCCAATAGACCGCAAGGACACCGACAGCTATAACCCTGTTAATTACCAATCTTTCTATCCTACATTTTATCATGGGCTTCTCCGTCCAAAAAACGTCAGACAACTCTGAAAAAATCTCTTTTCCCAGTGTGACATCACAGCTGTGTGACGAAGTGCCATCGTACAGTGTCTCGGGAACAAGGACATTTTTTTAATTTATTTTGCTTGTAATGTGGTCAACAAAGTGAATTAAACGCCTCAAAGTTGGGCTTTTTCATGATTTGCATGTTATCATCGCCCCAAAGCATGATGGGAGATGACTCTACTTTGCAGTCTCAATGGGTCACATATTGCAGAAATAAACCCAGAAGTCAGGAACTTTTTTAGCATACGCGCCAGGCGAGCCGCTAGCTTTGAAATGAACAGCAGCCATTTTTCATCAAACATCCATGGAACTTTCACCTGCACGAGAAGCAGGAGGGAAAATAGACGAGAGATTCATCAGGGTGATAAAAGCTCCAGTTTTCTAATCTAATGAAATGTATCCAACATTATATTTTTCACATTTAGCATATCCACTGGGCTGCACCTTTATTATTAGCATCTATAACATTTGTATTTACCCACTAGCTCATGTCAATATGGGTCAAAAATGTCGACTGGCACCATTTTTGGGCTAACACATCAATGGCTGTGATGAGCTGCAGATGCAGTACAGATGTGGAGAAGAGAGATCTGGCGTTCTACTGCTGCGAGATGAGATCAAAGGTCACTTGGATGTAAGCCGTGCAGTAATTTATGGCCACCAGAAGCTCACAGGACTCAACGAGGCGTGGCACCAGACAAAGCCGAAGGTCACTTTCTCTTAAAAGAACGGAGGAGTGTTCATTTGAAGAGCCTGGAAAAGCATTTAATTCTATATTAAAATGCATTAAAACCTGACAGAACAAGAGGAAGCAGCAGACGCTGCTGTAATCTGAGTCGTGCCGCTTGATGGGAGCAGACCTGAATATAAAACATGTCAGAGAGGAACAAGTTAGACGCTCTGGGCATCAGAAACAGATGATTTATGTGTCCGGCAGCAACTGGATTGACTGAAAAATGCAGTAGATGCATACGTTTATATAACTGTTAGGATACTATTGATAGTTGAAACGATGTGAAGAGAAGAATAAGTTCTAATTCTGTATTTTGGAGAGATTATTCCCGTGAAAAATTGGGGTAACTGCATGTTTCAGCTCTTATTTTCTGATGGGTGAAATGGATAAAAAAGAGAAATGATGATGTGTCAGGATGTGACAGATGGCAGGATTCCTGAAATAATGTTTTCTGCTGTCTCTGCTTATCACAGACAGCAGGAGATGTTCCTATTACTATTTTTGTTTTATTTTTGCTGACAAACAGCTGGAGATTTCTCACAACTTACTGCATCTTCCTCCTGCTTCATATACAGACAGACTAAATTATAGTATACTGGATTTTGGAGAAAATATAGAAATACAGTGTTTACTATAGTTAAGCTGTTGTGTGTTGTAGAAACTAAATAATACTGATTAAGCTGCAACAAAAATCAATTAGTTGCCACCTACCACATTAATCATTAACTATTTTAATGATCGATTAATCAATTTGAATCACTTTTTAGGAAGAAAATGTCTATCTGGTTATCTGGTTATTTTCTGCTTCCTTTAGTCTTCTGTAATAGTGAACTGATGATCTTTGGGTTGTGGACTGTAGATCTGGACAAAAAAAAATAAAAGTAAATTGAATCTTCAGCTTTGGGAAACAGCGATCGATAATTTTATACCATCTTACCAACGAATTGATTAATCATTTCAAAAACCAGTAGAATGATTGAGCGAAGGATCAGAAAAGTCATCAGTGTATTGACTTGAGGAAGAATCCTGGGCGCCATAGACAAGGTCAAAGGGCGTTTATCTTTTGTTTGCATACCACTGCTATTTTGTTCACACCAAATCTGTGCGTTTGAAACCCAGCGAGGTCGATTTGAGGAGAAGCTGCTGGTCTCACACAAGTCAAGTCACGACTTGTGTCCCGCAGCAGGAGGCAGGAGCTGGGTGTCTGTTCACGACCACCACCCGGGAAGTAGAAGCAGCTCATTTAGCCATTTGCAGCCACCTAAAGCCGCCCGCTGAAACATGAAATATTCATCTCATGCATATATTTGGACGCAAAGCTACAAGAGACGCTGTTGCAGATCCTCTTTTATTACAGCAGGAAAACAAAGCTCCTCCAGTCACAGATAAACCACACGCGTTATTCTACGTTTTGTCTGCTGCCGATCTTTCACCAAACATGATTATAGAGCTCAGGTTGTGTCTTTCTCTTCTTAATCCCAAACTTATCGTCTCCATGAATATCTTGATGTTGAATTTCAGCTTCTTGCCTCTTCTGCTACAGGTGACGAAATATAAATCTCCTCCCTTCTGTTTTTTTTTTTTTTTTTACATTTCACTGTCACTACAGTCCGCGGCACAGCAACGTCTCTGACACATCCATTTGTCACTGGCCTGCTTGCTCACATGCCTCAGAGGAAACGTCTAAGTCAGTCAGCGCGTGTGTGTGTGTGTGTGTGTGTGTGTGTGTGTGTGTGGATAAAATTATATGCAAAACCTATTGAAAAATGTTCTTCGCCATCACGTTGTCACTTTTTGCACTCGTGTTTCACATGTGAGTGAGGCGTCAGAAACGAGACAGAGACCGAGAATGACTCTCTGTTACTGCTGCTGCTGCTGCTGCATGTTTAAACAAAGAAAAACCACATGTCCACATACTATATGTTCTTCTAGAGCTGCAACAATTAGTAAAATAATCGATTAGATGCCAACTGTTCCAGTAACCACCAACTATTTTGATAATCTATTTATCAGTGAGTGATTTTGAGAAGAAAATGCGCAAATTCTATACATTTGATTTTTTGTTTAAATGATCAATGGATTAAACAACTATCAAAATAGTCGTTAGTTGCAGCCTTAATTTAGACAGCACTTCAAGGAGCTGGATGTTGGACTATTTCTCTTTCTGAAACTCCGTAAACTGCATGAAATTCAGGAGAAACACCAGCTGCCTGGCATAAAGTTGCAGGTTTAACGCCTCAAACTGGCCTGAAATCAAGTATGAAAAAACAGAAACAAGGCAGCAGCTCAAATTATGCAGAGAATATCACGGGGATGAATGTTACTGTGACTTATAAAGAGGGAAACTGAAGGGAAACAGGGATGCAACCACTGGTTCAAGCAAGTTCAAGTTCAATCATGTTTACCCATCATTCTGTAGCAAGGATCTATGCATCTTCAGTTTTGGGAAACAGTTACTGACATTTAACATCGCTTTTATTAACATTATCACAATAGTCCTCAGTTACACCAAAAGATGAAGGCAGTTCACCACAGAGCTGTGCATATGAACTTCTGGCTGCATACATGTGGGATCAACGTTTTATATCATTTTATGAACCAATCAACTATTAAATGCTAGATTGTTGGACTATGAGAATAGTTTTTAGTTGCAGTTCTTCATGAGCTCCCATCCCCCCTCCACAGTCACCCTGACAGGAAGCTGAGGACTGGACGCTTCTTCCTGAGGAAAGAGGATTGACTTCCTGTCAGGACAGGAAGTGATGATTGTCTGCGGTCCCAGGACACTGCACCAGGTGAGGCTCGGGTTACCTAACCACAACCCTATGATGACATCAAATTACTGCAGCTTTTCCCTTTTCAGTGTCTGCACAATAAGCACAAGGTTAAATCTCCGCGAAGACAGATTTACTCCTCAGGATGATGCACAACTAATCCCACTTCAACGCATCGCAACAAAGAGGAACTAAAATCCGTATTGACTTTCTCATACGGCTCTTTTATTAAAAAAAAATGGATTCTGTCTCTGCCGCAGTAGATTTACGCCTGATTATAGGAGACATTGTGTTTCTCCTCTTTATTGACTTGTCTATACTTTAATACAGCGTGTGGGAGGAAGAAACAACGCTTAAGTCGAACACACACGTCTGGCACAAACTGACCGACTCTGATGCAAAGTAAATTGTGATAAAAAGATTTTGGCAGCCGCTGCTTAACAGATTAATATATAAAGTCATATTTACTCCTGCAGGCTGGAGACTTACAGAGAGAATAGCAGCTGCAGTACCTCGCTGAAGTATTTGGCCCCCATATAATATCAGCACATTCTTCCCTTCCCTATTAATTATCTCATAGACCCTCACATTTATCTGCTGAAGCTAGTTTCTAGGAGATCTAACTCTTAGTCACCACACAGAAAAGGCTTATTCCTCTTATTTTGTTCATAGATTTGTTCAAATTCATGTTAGTGAGCTTTTCCTTTGCCGAAGAAAATCCATCCACCGTCTTTACCTGCAAGATGCTGATTAAACTGCAGGATTATAGTCATAGTAAAATGATCCAAGATGTGCATGATGCTACGCCATCTCAGTACTGAGTCTAAAAAAGTGGACGTGATTGGATAATCACACCGTTATAGCACAGCAGCTGGAACTGTGCGCGATAATAAATCATCAGGTCAACAAATAGTTGTCATTGATTGTTATCTTTAGTTCCTTTCTCACTTGTTTTTGTCACAGCGGATTAATAAATTAACTCTTCTGACGCTATTATCTTCTCCTGTTGACGGAGCTAATGCAGCTAATTTAGCAGATTTCTTATTGACTCGTTGTTTAAAGTGGTTAAACTCTGCAAATGCTAATGGCCTGTTTCCTTATTCGGCTTCATATAGACTGTTGTGTGTTTCTGTGGCTACTGTAGTTTGGACTATGTGGGGGATTAGCACTCAAATACAATACATAGCTCATAAAATATTGCAACTTTACAAATTATTATAATCACTATTTTATTAAGAGCTGCAGGAGCTGTTTGCATGGTGAGGATTTTTAGTTGTTTTCAGTGGATTTCTTCTTCTACCTCATCTCAGACATGTTTTTTTCCTGTTCCTTTGCTGGATGTTTGAGCTTCACTGTGCAGAATGATGTTTGTGTAGCGTTTGACACTTGAAGGATGATTTAGCCCCGTGTGTGTAAGTGAAGTTTCTCTCTTCAACAGCTTCACACCACCAGTGTTCGTTCACCCGCTCACACACACACTTTCACACACTGGTGGTGCAGCCATCAGGGCCAGATCAGGGTTAAGTATCTCAGTATTTTAACAGTCCAGGGCTGCAACTCTATTAATCTAGTCATCACTGAAAGGATTAATCATTTGTTTTCATTCATAAAATAGTGTAAAATGTCAGTCATTGTTTGCTAAAGCTGAAGATGCATCCTAAAATCTTTATTAGTCCAGACCAGTAGGCCACAACTCAAATATCTTCCTTTTACTGTTATAGAAGACTAAAGAAACCAGAAAATGATTAAATTTGAGAAGCTGGAACCAGAGAATTTGGACATTTTCCTCTTGAAATGATTCAAATCAATAATTTTTCAAAATGGTTGCAGATCAATTGGATAGTTGGCAACTAGTCAATAAATATTTGCAGCTTTAAAATTTTAAATTGGGAATGAATGACCTTTTTTAACATACAACTGATCTGGAAGTGAAAATCAACCTTCTTCTTACATGTATGTCCAGTACCTACAAAATTAGGCAAATATCAGATTTATTTGTTTACTTATTTTACTGACGTCCTCCTTATATTTGTCTCTAACTTTTTATAGCTCCGAAACTTTTCTATAAACTTAAATCCTGATGTTCCTCCCTGAATCGAGCCATAAAGGGGGAAGTTTATGTTCGACCAATCAGCAACTCTTTTGGCACCTGGAACTCATTTTGGACTAAAGTTCCTCCAATAAAAACTCAGGTAATGTTCCTCAACTCCTGAAATGGTTCCTTGACCAATTGAAAGGTTCCTGTGGTGGAAAAGAGCTATTAACAGAACTATAAAGAACTCGCTCACAGTTTACTGCCATTCAGGATTTATGCTTGGTAACATTAACTGCCTCCCCTCCAATTACTTTTCTAAATAAGCCTCCGAGTGGCTTCACTTGGAGAAAAAAAAAACGTCTATTTTGGCAAAGCTCCGCCCGATTCTGGGGCTGGGGAGAGGTGAATTTTCCATGATAAAAGTTTCGCAATAAAAGCGGAGTTGGGTTGATTATCTGCCACAGCCACTGAGTGCGTTTACCAGCATTTGGCTTGTGGTTGCAAGTAATTTCCTGCTCTTGGACGTCTATCGAGACCAAAATCTAGATGCATCTTTTGTCAGTGCCGGCCTCCTCATGCCAGCAGTAAATCTGGCAGAGCAGATAAAACAACAACAGAACAAAAAGAAAAAATTCTGGGTTTGGGCCCGTTGCTGTGAGGGCAACATTCAGGCTTAGTGTAAATACCACACACACACACACACACACACACACACACACACACACACACCAGCACAGAGGAAGTGTCCAGAAGGAAGTGAGGAGGAGCTGTGGGTCACCAGAGGTCACCGGCACCTGGAAGGTGGCTATTACGTGTGATTGATGTTTCCCTGAAAACAGAAGCCGTCCACGTCCCCTCGGCTGTCGTTTCCACTCCTATCATGGAAATGTGCAGTGAACTCGCTGGGTCTCCCTCAGGGGAGCGGCAGCGTGTTGGTTTGGGGGGGGGGTCGTCAGCGGGGGGGTTTTACTGAAGCCGCCAAACGTCTCGCTGCTGTCACATAAACAAACATACGCTTTGTACAGTGTCTTCTTCATCACTCCTGGGTTCTTGTAACCTTTTGAAACCCCACACTTTAATTTTATAGCTCAATGTATACCTATATTCTTAATTCAACATTTGGTAGCGTGAGGACAGATGCTTTATATTAAGTAAGAAGGTTACCTAGAATGAGTTTGGTGTCCAGGTTGGATTCATTGCAATGATTAGTCAGTTCATTCATTAGTTCATAGTTTATATCCAACTATTTAGTTTATCATTTTAGCAATTTGAGTCATTTTGAAGAAGAAAATGTCAGAATTCTCTGGTTCCAGCTTCTCAAATCTGATTATTTTCTGCTTTCTTTATCCTTCTATAATAGTGAACTGATCTTTGAGTTACAAAATACATAAAAAAAAGTACATTTTGGGGTTGAATCTTCAGCTTTAGGGAAATAGTGATACAATTTTATGACCCACATTAATCCTCTGTTATTTGCAGCCCTAAATTGCTATTACCATATTTCTATGAAGTGAAGGAAAAATAAAAGTTAAAATTGCAAATTCATTCTCCAACCACACAGGTTTTATCTGCTTTTGCCTTATTAGAACTGTGCTGGATTGAAATGTCCTCTACTGTTTCCTTGTTTTTTTCTGTTTGGGCAACTTACACGTTTGTTACACTAATTAGTACAAAAGAATAAAAGCATTAAATTATTCCCACATATGCTGCAGCCATCTTCAACCAGATCAAAGACCCACTCAAGGAATTGATTTGTGCAGAAGCCTGTGCAATAAAAACACCTGTCTCACCTGTTGAAGGAAGAATCTGCATCTGCACAATCAAATACTACAAAAGTTATGAGAATGAAGAATTCAGAGACCTAACAGAACTGCAATGGACGTGAAGTTTCCTCATATTCACCTGTAGCCAGGATTATTCAAACACTGAGGTCAACTTTCTATATATAATATACAATATGCTGGCAATACCACCTAATATGTTAATGTTAAGATCATCATATCCATCCTGTCTATTATTGATGGATAATATAACTGTGAATGAACATGGCATATAAATAATAATAGTAATAATAATAAAATATTCCTATTAATTGCATGTCCTTTTACACTTTATCTACATTTACAGCAGGTTCTTTATTCTTTCTTCCTGTTAGAAACACTAACGTTTTAAAACAGACCTTCAGTCGGCAGTGATAATAAGTAAAAGAGCATCTCTGTCACATGAGAGCCTGTGTTTTTCTACTTTGTGATAACATTTTTCTGTAATAAAATGTAGCCCAAGGGGAGAAATTAAAACGAAACTTGAAGGAGAAAACACCAAGGTCATGATCTCAGTGTTATGTGCTAGTTATAAAGACGACACTTTCTCAACATTTTCTCTCAAAGCCTGAATCTAGACTCTGAATTTTCTCCATCTTAAAACACTTCTAGTGATTGAGGAGGATGGTTCTACTGATAAACAACACAGGATGCTCAGTAAACTCAGGTATTGTTTTGATTTTGTGGCTCCGGTTTTATTTTCTCAGCCTGGCCTGCAGGTACAGACAGACAGAGTTCTATTCCACTGTGGCCTTTTAAACAGAAATTCATACAGCAGGCATTAATGTTTCACCTAACCAGTAAAAGTAAAATATGGCCACACACTGCAGGAGCTCATCTGCTGGATTACGATGTGTGTTTTGGGCGCGTTTGTGGGGCAGCGTCGAGTCTTTGTGAGAATCTGCTGATCCCAGTCGGTGCTGTTACAGGATAGAAATGTCCTGTCGTCAGAGGGGAAGGGCAGCTTTTACTTTTCATTGGTGGTCTTGGAGCATTTCTGTCATTCCATGGTCACTGGAGCAGCTTGTTGCTGCAGCTCCTTGCTGTTTCTTACTGCGAATAAACCACAATATGAGTCGCCTGTTCCAGTCCACACTCACAATTAAGTTTCTAAAACTGGGCGGACACATGTAGCCCTTTGAAAGCAAACAGCATTTAATTAAAAGAGAAAAATATCAATAGATTAATCCATCCAAATAGTTGTTAACTACAGCCCTACTTTCTAGAGCTGCAGAGAGGATCTATAAATATATTGAGATGATTTTTAGTACTTTAATTTGCAAATATATCATGTTCCTGTCATTGCAGCTTCAAATAAAGCCCAGAAAGGTGCATGATACAGTGACTATGAATAACGCTAATAACAGATCTGCATTTTTGCTGGTAACCAGTGATTCCAATATAATTTGTGAGTGTACTTTTGTGCCAGTAACGCTTTTACAAGTGCAGGCGTCGCAGTCTCTGCTGCCTCCTGCGAACTGTAACCGCTCGGCTGCCAGAAACCGCAGCAAGCGTCATAAAATCATTTGAAGACAGTCACAATCTCAGTGTGGATTTAAACTCATTTTCCCTTTTCAGCAACACTCGTTTTATTTTATTTTTTTCTACTATTATTTTGGAGAGGCATTGACTTGCAGAAATTCCTTTCAATTTATGCAAATCCCCTCACAATGGCTGCTGGTTGCGAAATGTTGCGTACTGCGTGCCACGCTACGGCGGCGTCTGGAGCCCGGAGCAGCGCTCCCTTCAGGTTCCACGGCGACGTAGCTGCACGAGCAGCAGCTCCACACCAGGGAGGCAGGATGAATAATAGATGTGTGTTACTTCACCCAAACGGATGAATAATTCAGGAAGGGGCAGGGAGGGAGGGAGAGAACACAGAAGAAGCACCATGACCGTGCTCAGCGTGCCGCTCACACCAGCTTCATGAAAACTGCATGCATTGACTGTACGGATGCATCAGGACGCAGCTAAAACAATACAGAAAGGAGACGATGTCCACACACACACACAGAACAACCTACCGACACATATGAGGCTGGTAACACAAAGCACAGACATCTCACATGTCCCCTCAGTGGATTCTGGATTAGAAGGAGTTGAATAGGAAGCTTGGAGAAAAGCAGAAGACAGGAGTGTGTTAAATTATATGTCAAGGCCAAACAGGCTTTTAGGCACTTTTAGAGTTTGTCTCCGTGAAAAGCTCCGTCCTGCGCTGCAGAGATCCCGCTCTGCTTAAACACACATGAGGACACTCACTCTGTTCCTTTTATTGTGCTGCTCTGCAGTGGATTTTCAAAGTCACGCAGCTGCAGAGTTTTAATGCTACTCCTGTTATATGAACTTCTACTTCTAATTACTTCTGCTATGAAATGATCCTATTAAAATCTGTAAAACCATTACAATTATCAATTCTTCAAGTTAGTCTGGTCCTACAGACTCTAGTACTACATCTCCTTTGTACAGATATTAGTCCTGAGAAATAAAATCATAATAATATATATAATATCTTCGTAATAATATAATATTTATAGTTTCACTCAAAGTTTCTGCCTTTTTTTCCTGGTCATTATTAAAAATAGATCAATAAAATGATCAATAATCATTGTAATTGACTGATGAAATATTTCATAACAACATATGTTGGGAGGGACAATTGCGAGCCAGGCCAAGGAAGCCACTCTTCCATTATTCTCAGTAGCCCCGCCCCCTGACCACGCCCTGGCCACGCCTCTCAAAAGGAGATAAGAGAAGATTAGAGAAGACTACCAGTAAGTAAATATGTCAAAATATTCTTTAGTCAGAAAAAGATGGGGAAGTATGTGTCATGACATGTACATTTTAAGTGCTAAATGGTGCTGTTACAGCAGCTTTCAGATGCAGCGTAAATGATCTCCTGAGTCATCTCTTCTTATTTTTAGAAGAACATTTTCACAGGAAAAGGGAAAAAGAAATGACAGGAGAGCAACGGAGGCTTGGTGAGGAGAAGGAGGAGGAGGAAGATGGAGGACAGACCCAGACAGAGCAGCGTGACCAGCTCTGATAGCAGCTCAGCAGACAGGGGCAGACAGCACTTCCTGGACCAACAGGTGCGTGGCCATCATATTGAAATTCATGGCGCGTCTAGATAGTAAATGTAAGTTTATGGTGTGATTCCATTAAATTCCAAATCGTGACATAATCACTTTTTCATTCCTGTTTATTGGTAGTTGAGTTTGATTAGTCTGAATAGAAATGCCTATGGGCTATTATTACAGCTAAAGTAGAACAGTACTCTGGCTAAGTGTCATTATTACTACCACTATTATTACTATTATTCTAATATGGGTATAACTGACTTTGCCTCTTGTTGCATCATCGTGTCTCAGAGCGGCAAAATGGAAATCTATCGAGCAGACAGAAGATGATGCCTTACTAAAGACTGGTTCAATGCACTTAAACGTCTGCATTACTATTGTTACGCCTGCTGGCACAATGCTTACTGTTGTACACTGGCATTCAGAATCAGAGACTAGTGATTCTTAGTGGGAAATTCTTGTTACATAAATCACAGATATGATTGTATCTGACAGTACCTGCTTTTTCCTGCTCATTGTTTTAATTATAATAAACGTACACCTTTAAAGGTTAGGGAAAAGGATAAGTAAATTGTTATGGAACTCACAATGTTAACTTTACAGTTATAAGTCTATGCACATTAAATCATTAGTAACTATGAGCCAAAAGTACCTGTTAGCATTTCCCTAAGTCATTATGGATGTATAGCAAAATATAAACTTAACAAAATGAGATAATTTTATATAACAGAAATATATTTTACATGAGACACATGTGCCTTTCAGTTTGTTTAGTAACCATTGATGTATGTGATATTACAACTGTGTTTTTCCCAATATAGTGCAGAGCTGCAACAATTAGTTGATTAATTAACTATTACTATTAACTATTACATCAATCATCAACTATGATACAGATTATTTTCTGGTTTCTTTAGTCTATTATAATAGTAAACTGATGAGCTGAAACTGGATTGTGAACTGTTGGTCTGGACAAAAAAAGACATTTTAGGTTGAATATTCATCTGTGGGCAACTGTGATGAATATTTTAAACCCTTTTAATGAACGAAACAACTACTCGTGTCAGTAATCGATAGATTAATCGACTATCAGGATATTGGTTATTTGCAGCCCAATGACAGCAGGACGGAGAGTAAAAACAGGAGGTGAGAGGCAGGTACGTCCCTCAGACTGAATGTGGATTTCCTGCCGTGAGGTGGCGGCTGTGTAGATAAGAGAAAACGATGATCATTACAGCGGGAGGGAGACAGGAAGGCCGCGGTGTCAGACACATTTCCTCTGTCATTGATCAACTCATTAATCTTCCAGTGACCTTCACAGGACTAGTAAGCCAGTCAGGGAGGAGGAGGAGGACTGTCTTGGCTTTGGTGGCACTCGGGCTAAGGAGCATAACATAATAACAGTGGTGCAAATCCTGCCTGTGACCTTTCCTAAATGTCACCATGCTCTCTCTTCTACCTGTCACTCTACCACCATACCAGAGAGGATATTAGAGTAAAAATAATGTCAACCGTACTTTACCACCACACGAATGTAAGCAAATAGTTTTATATTAACAATACTATGAAATTAATTTGATTCTGTAAAACACTACGTAGAATATGGTATAGAATAGAGATGGAAAAGCAAGGAAACAGGACCAAAAGGACAGGAACCAAAAGAAAACTAAATGTGAATAAAACAATGAAGGAAGGAAATTAAACAAGGGCAGAGGAAAGGACACGAAGGGAGAGGAAAGGAAACAAGGAGGTTTGTGCAGACAGGAATGATGAAGGATGAGCTTTTCTGAGGGGGATGAGACTCATCGCCTCATCACTGCTGACAGGAGACGGATGAGTCACAGCGGCTCTGCTGAGAAAACAACACACACACACACACACACACACACACACACACACACACACACACACACGGTCAAGGTTAACGCTGCCGTTGCTCCAACCCAAGGAAGGGGAGGCGTCTCTCTCTGCTGTTTTTAATTTTCTCATTAGCAAGCAAGCTAGCCAGTGATTGGTTAATATTAAGCTGCATTCAGTCCTCAGAATGAATTAGAAAACCTTTATACAATGTAGTATTCATTTTTGAAGCTGATTACAGTTTACTGTTATAGAAGACTCAAGAAACCAGAAATTAATCTATTAATACATTAATATCATTCTTCTCATAATTTGTTGTAATTATTATTTTTATATGTTCACATTTGTTGTTGCATATTTGCCCAAATATTATTGTGTACATGTGTTTTTTGCATTTTGCAGTGACCATCATAATAATCAGATTTGAGAAGCTGGAACAATTTTCTTTTTAAAAACTAATAAAATCGATTAATCTATGATGAAAATAGTTGGGTAATAACTGCAACCAGTAGCTGTCATGAAGAGAACACCTTATTATTAGCAATTTTATATGTATACACATTTGTATCTCAGAGGCAGAGCAGTCGTTGTTTTCTTTAGCAGGATACTTAACCCCGATGTGCTATTGGTGTATGAATGATTAGATTCCTGATGTGCGGCAGCACTGTTTATCTGTATCTGAATGGCTGAATAAACACTTGTAGTGAAAAGCGCTTTGAGTGGTCGAAACGACTAGAAAAGCACTATACAAATGCAGTCCATTTACAGACAGTGCATGCCAAAACTATTCACAAACTTCACTTTTTTTTCCACATTTTGACATATTGCGTGTAGAAATTTGATGGAAAAAATAAATGAAATCCATTTTGGGATAAAACTGTAACATAAAAAATCAGACAAAACTGCAGCACTGTGAAAACTTTCTGAATAAACTTTACACACACACACATGAACACTGGTATAAACTGGAGACAAACATGGGGGGAAAAGCAATTCCGAATTAGATATTTTTCCCCTTCGTATGAATGATTCATAAAATGATAAAAATATATTCATTGTATTTAAATCAGGCTTAAAACTGAGGCCTGAAACCTTTGTGCTCCCACAGTGTTTTCAGTGTGCTGCAGTGACATTTGAACTGACGGACGGTATCGCTTGGTAATGTAAAATAGTGAGAACCTATTTGAATGTAATTATGCATACTGCTGATCCGTAGCTCATTGTCATCTGTGATCACATGCTTTATGCCCTTTATTTCACACCTTGTCAGGAGTGTGCAGGTAAACAGGATCAGATGAATATGTTTAATTAACGGGTGCAAACATACAGAAAACACACAACGAGCCAACAAACACAGAACAGAATACTGGACTTAAAGGGACAGTTTAGCATTTTAGATGTAGCCCCACATAATCATTGATCCTCCAGTACTGATCTTGTAGTGATATTCAGTATTATGCTAGTTTAGGAGGAAACAGAAACCTGTTTAAGTCAGTGAGAAAGTGATGGAACAAATCCAGCTCTGGTTTTAAAATTTCAGTTAGTGATTCGTCTATAAACTGCAGGAAAACATGTTGATAACAAATCAGACTGATTAGAGCTTCATGTTTGGGAAAACTGTTTCTAAATCTGAACTAACAATATACTGAAAATCTTTACAGAGATCAATACTAGAGGATTCATGAAATGATGTCTCTGCTTTATAAACATAAAATATGAGGGAAAAGGGGCTAATGCCCAAAATGCTGAACTGTCACTTTAAATACAGAGGATGAAAAACAGGGGGCGGGGCTAATGAGGTGAGCAGGTGTGGAGAGAAACTATGGAGATGCAAACTGACTCCACTAATTGATAAATGATATACAGGAAACATTGTCTTTATTTTGGGTAAACAGTATATATATTGTATTTTGTTAAGTATTCAAACTGAATTTAATCATTGATTTGCTGCAAGATATTTTTATGCTCTCCTCATTTTAAATCTGACTGACACATGTGTACGGTGTAATTTAAACTTGTGTCATATTGTGAACAGAAAGACATTTATTTGCATAACAATGTCAGGAATCATTTAAAGAAATGGTGTGAAATAACATGTTTATTTGCCCATCGCAGTGGCGCTCATGTCATTTAACAAATTGCACGTCCTGCGTACAAAAATAGCACGTTAAAAGCTCTCAGCTCTGACACGCTGACAGCTGAGATTATCTCCCATCCTCTCGCTCCTCCTTTTACTTCCACTCTGACTGGCTGCCTGAGGTTTTTCTCTCCTCTCTACCTCATTAATTAGCTGCATATCTCCTTTGAAAAAGAAGAGTCGGTGCAGTCTGGGTCAGGGCCTCTCCGAGCTAATTACCATTTAGCTTCAAGTGCCACTCTCTGTTGTGTTTGGCCGGATTCGGTGGATAAGTGTGTGTGTGTGTGTGTGAGTGTGTCTGCGTGTGAGTGTGTGTGGTCATGCGAGAGGGACTGTGTGAGAGTTTGCGTGTGAGTGTCAGTGTGTGAGTGTATCTTTGCATGTGTGTGTGTGTGTGTGTGAGTGAGTGTATGTTTGCATGTGTGTGTGTGAGTGTGTGCGCGTGTGCACATGCCTTTGCTGTTTTTCATGTTTCGTATCTATTTACATATATTTGTTCTTTAAATGTGTCATTCCTATTCACACAAGCAGACACACATGAATTCTCATTGGACAGATGGAGGAAAGACTGTGTGTGGTGTATGTGTGTGTGTGTGTGTGTGTGTGTATGTGTGTGTGTGTGTGTGTGTGTGTAAAGCCGAAGCCTGAGTGTCAGCTCACTGTGCGAGTTTTCTTCGCAGGGTTCTCTTACTTCTGTTCTCCACATGTCACACTCGACTGCATAACTGATGAATTCAGTAGACACACACTCGCATACTGTACACACACACACGCGCGCACACACACATTGAGTCACGCGTCACACTCACTTTACAGTAAGTCATTAGTGAGTTTGCATCACACACGGTTATCATGCGAGAATCCTCCCATCTGCTCACACTCCTGCGCAGCCTCATTACCGGAGGCTCCTGTAGATAACAGACTCCTGCTTCTTTTTTTAAAGACTCTATAAATTATTCAGTAATTAAGAGGTTTATGCTGTTGGGTTTATTCTGGAAATGTGCCTGGCTACCACCTCCTGCTCTTCACGGGGAGACATGACAAATGTAGCTGGGAAAATCCTCGTAGACTCTCCGTGAACTCTGCTTCTTTCTGTTTTCTTCCCTTTTGTGTCGGTAGAAAGTCGGTTCGTCAGCCTTTTCATTAGCAGAGTGTGGTTTCCTACAACTGGGAGATATATGGTTAGAATATTAATAGTATGATGTTCAATTTTTGTGTTTTTGTTATAATATTACCCCTTTAAATATTTGGCCCTGGTTGTAAATTACTGAGCAAAAAATTCTCAAAAACATGCATACAGCAGGTTTTAATGACATTTTTTTAATGGAATTCAGGTAAAGGTTTGGCAAAGGAACAAATGATCAACTTTCCTTGTGAATCAAGGAGGCCATCGCAAAGAAAAAAGGATAAACTGACACATCTATCCCATCACTGTCGTAACATACTACACATTTTATTTCTGATCCATCAAATCAAATACATTTTATTTATAGAACCCATTTCAGCTTTTGGATTCTGTGTTTGATGAGAGGCCAGGATGGGGGAGATTAGATCTTTCTGTACTGTTTGTCAGCAGGTGAGGGATGATTGATTTATTCTGGTGTATAGGGAATTGCAGTAGTCCAGATGAGTGGAGATGAATGCATGGATGACAGTTTCTTGATTTTTGATAGACAGAAATGGCTTGAGTTTTTCAAAAAGGTTTTTCTATAAAATGTACCTGTTTTTGAATTTGAATTTGGAGTCAAAAATGAAGCCAATGTGTTTAATATGTGGTCTGATGAAGGTGGAGAGGTGATATTGGATTTATCATTGGGTTTGGGGAGTAGCTACAGCTAGGTGTATTATCTGACCTAAGGGGAGTATGTATATGGGGAATAACATGGGACCTAAGAAAGAGCCTTGGGGGACACCATAGGACACGGTAGCTGAGGTGGAGGAATGTGGACCGATGATTGTGTAAAAGCTTCTGTTGTTAACATAGGATGTGAAGCAGTTAATGGCAGAACCAGTGATTCCTGTGCCATGGTGGAGACTGTCTATTAATATGCTATGGTCTATTGTGTCAATAGATTCTGTGCTGTGGTGGAGCTTGAACCCAGAATGAAATTTTTCAATTGGAGTAATTGGTTGAGTATGATCTTTTCTAAAACTTTTGAGAGAATAATAGTTTGGAGATGGGTCTGTTGTTGCTTGGTAATGTGGTGTCAGTGTTTTGGTTCTTCAGAAGTGGCTAAATGAATGATGGCATGCTGGAAACAGGTTGGGATGATGCCGGTGATGATGGAACTGGTGATGACGCCTGTCACTTCCAGGTTGTTTCATGGTGGAAATGATGTATGTGAGACTGGATGAAGGGATTGTCCTGAAAACAGAATGTCCCCAGATGGGATGGGCAGGCCAGGGGGGTAGCTAGGATCTTAGTGCTTGTCCTAATGGCTTCCCCTTTATTTCTAAAATGGATTAACAACTGGAGTTGGGTGGAGGAGAAGTGATGGACATTATCATTTTGAAAAGGACTTTAGGATTATGGCAGGTATTTGATAGGATGGAGGAGAAATAATTGGCTCCATCAGATTTAACTGCTTTCTGATAGTCATGTAGATGGGTCCTGAGTATTTCACAAGTGGTCTGGAGTCTGCCTTTTATTCATTTTACTTCTGCTTTTCTGATCATGATGGTAAGTAAATGTTTCAAGACACATTTTTTATCATTAAAGTGGCAGTAATCAATATTTTTATAGTAAAAATATAAAATGTCAGTAAACCAAAAGGAATCAGATAC
Organism: Eupleurogrammus muticus; assembly: GCA_036785175.1. Taxonomy (NCBI): domain Eukaryota; kingdom Metazoa; phylum Chordata; class Actinopteri; order Scombriformes; family Trichiuridae; genus Eupleurogrammus; species Eupleurogrammus muticus. The sequence goes on along the minus strand of JAYKQN010000012.1, from coordinate 10,008,865 downwards.
AGTTTGCTGCAGACGAGCTAATGATTAGTGGAGCCCTTAACAGCTAAAGAGCAGATATATTACCTTCAGGAGATGTTTAGAAAGCACAACAGCTCAAACACAGGGAATATATGCCCTAAATTAACCAGGTGGACAGAAAAACTCAAAAAATGTACATTATAAATTATCAACCACAAGGAGTTTATAGAACTATAGCTATAAGTATTTAAGATGTTCAGTCCAACATATTTTACCAGTTATTGTTAATGCCAATATAACAAATATTGAATTAAGTTGACATATACAGAAAGTGATCGTATTTGCCAAACATTCACAGCCCATTTTACAGGAGGAAATGTCCGAGGTTGCAGTAGCTCTTGGACCAGGCAGCCAGCCCTTCAGCTTCAGGCCTCAGCGGAGGTTTGTACACGAGTACAAACAGATCCAAAGGATCCCAGCCCGGGGAGGAGTGTATTCTGGTCTCAGATTCTAACCGTTTGATCTAATGCTGGTTTCCGGGTCCCTGGGATTTTTTTTCCCCTTTAGTTTGTTTATTTTTGGTCCAAAATACTGTGTGGAAAAGGAAAAGATTATACACACATTTGAGAAGTTTTTATCTGCTCCTGCCAAGTTGGCGTCTGGCTGTCAGACAGAAACCAGGCGTGGAGGTCCAGGAGTGTGGAGCTGGTTCTGGTCCTGGGGGGACAGCTGGAGGCGGGGCTGAGGGCGACAGGGTCACCATCCAGTAGTGGACAAACAGGCTTCCTTCTATTTTTAGGGTTTGTTTCATTCTTTTGCCCTAAAGCTGTGATTTGACAACCACCCCTCCTTTGTTTCTCCTGTCTCCTCATCAGTGCTCTTCCCTCTTTTCCTCCTTTCCTGTTCCCCCCTTCATCTCTTCTTCTTCCCCCTCTTTTCTTATCACTTGTTGCTGCTAATTCTTCCTCGTTTTATTCCTCTTCCCATTCTCTCCTGCCTTGTCCTCTTCTCCTTCGTTGTTTCATTGTTCATTGTTTCCTTTCCTGGTGTCCTCCCCTCCTCTCCTCTTTTCAGCTTTTACTGCCTTGTTTCTTCCTCTCCTCTTTTGTACTCCCCCTTCCTTGGTTCCTCTTCTCCTTCTTCCTTTCCTCCCTTGTTTCCTCCCTTGTTTCCTCCTTTCCTCCCTCATTTCCTCCTCTCCTCCCTTGTTTCCTCCCTTGTTTCCTCCCTTGTTTCCTCCTCTCCTCCCTTGTTTCCTCCTCTCCTCCCTTGTTTCCTCCCTTGTTTCCTCCTCTCCTCCCTTGTTTCCTCCCTTGTTTCCTCCCTTGTTTCCTCCCTTGTTTCCTCCTCTCCTCCCTTGTTTCCTCCCTTGTTTCCTCCTCTCCTCCCTTGTTTCCTCCCTTGTTTCCTCCCTTGTTTCCTCCCTTGTTTCCTCCCTTGTTTCCTCCTCTCCTCCCTTGTTTCCTCCCTTGTTTCCTCCCTTGTTTCCTCCTCTCCTCCCTTGTTTCCTCCTCTCCTCCCTTGTTTCCTCCCTTGTTTCCTCCTCTCCTCCCTTGTTTCCTCCCTTGTTTCCTCCCTTGTTTCCTCCCTTGTTTCCTCCTCTCCTCCCTTGTTTCCTCCCTTGTTTCCTCCTCTCCTCCCTTGTTTCCTCCCTTGTTTCCTCCCTTGTTTCCTCCCTTGTTTCCTCCCTTGTTTCCTCCTCTCCTCCCTTGTTTCCTCCCTTGTTTCCTCCTCTCCTCCCTTGTTTCCTCCCTTGTTTCCTCCTCTCCTCCCTTGTTTCCTCCTCTCCTCCCTTGTTTCCTCCCTTGTTTCCTCCCTTGTTTCCTCCCTTGTTTCCTCCTCTCCTCCCTTGTTTCCTCCCTTGTTTCCTCCCTTGTTTCCTCCTCTCCTCCCTTGTTTCCTCCCTTGTTTCCTCCTCTCCTCCCTTGTTTCCTCCCTTGTTTCCTCCTCTCCTCCCTTGTTTCCTCCCTTGTTTCCTCCCTTGTTTCCTCCCTTGTTTCCTCCCTTGTTTCCTCCCTTGTTTCCTCCTCTCCTCCCTTGTTTCCTCCTCTCCTCCCTTGTTTCCTCCCTTGTTTCCTCCCTTGTTTCCTCCCTTGTTTCCTCCCTTGTTTCCTCCTCTCCTCCCTTGTTTCCTCCCTTGTTTCCTCCCTTGTTTCCTCCTCTCCTCTTTTGCTTCCTCCCTTGTTTCCTCCCTTGTTCCCTCCCTTGTTTCCTCCCTTGTTTCCTCCCTTGTTTCCTCCTCTCCTCCCTTGTTTCCTCCTCTCCTCCCTTGTTTCCTCCCTTGTTTCCTCCCTTGTTTCCTCCCTTGTTTCCTCCCTTGTTTCCTCCTCTCCTCCCTTGTTTCCTCCCTTGTTTCCTCCCTTGTTTCCTCCCTCGTTTCCTCCTCTCCTCCCTTGTTTCCTCCCTTGTTTCCTCCCTTGTTTCCTCCCTTGTTCCCTCCCTTGTGTCCTCCTGTCCTCTCTATCAGGAGGCAGATGATCTCCCCAGGGTGCTGGTTATGTAAGAGCTTAGCGTGCTGATGTGTTTAGGCGGTCGAACTGTTTCACCCCCAGACACACACACACACACACACACACACACACACACACGCACACGCACACTCACCCTATGTGGAAGCAGAACACCTCACGCCAGTTTAAACGATAATTCACAAAGTGTTCCTGTTTTTACCGTCATAATACCTGACTCTAATCCTCTAACTAAATCTCATTGAATTAAATCAAATTTCATGCAAAACTATAATCAAATGTTACCATTCTGTGACTGCTGCTGCATTCATCTCATACTGGGAGTTACCGTCATCACAAATGTTCCAAATAACCATTGTCACCATCACCTTCAGGTTGAGCCATAGTCACAACTGAAGAGTCAAATTCTCTCCAGCTTTGCCACCATGTTTTAATATAATTCAACTATTTTATCCATTAAAGGTTCATGGATAAATGTAGTTTTGTCACTTCTACAGCTGCACAAGCCGATTAATTAATCGGTTACCAACTATGATACCCCCAACATAAACAATTAATCACACACTTAATACATTTTAAATTCTCTGGTTCCAGCTTTTCAAATCTGTTTTTTATTATTCTACAATATGCTGATGATCTTTGGGTTTCCATCCGCTGAGCTGGACAAAAAAATAAATTTTAAGTTGAAAGTTCAACTTGGAAAATCCACATTTTACACCACTTTATGAACCAAACAACTAGTCGATCGATCGTTTCAATCATTGATAGATTATTCAACGAACTACAATACAGCCAAAGTCTGTCATTCAAGTAGCTTTAATGGATTTTGAAAATGATTGTAGAAGAAATGTTTGGTAGTTTGTTTTTTTGTGCTCATAAAGCAAAACGATTTTTTTGTGTGTTTCAGAATATGAAACCTTCAGATTTCTTAAAATCCGGAGGTGTCACGTCCTGATTGCGCAGTCAGGGCGACCTTTCTGTCAATATTAAGGTAATTCTGAAGATATTCATCGTTTCCCTCTAATTTATCTCCACACCAGGATTTCTCTTTGTGTGGTGTGGGTGGACGTGGCACATTCGCCTTTAAATCATACAAACGAGCCACACCACCATGTGTGCAGGAAAAGTCGCTGCAAATACTGGAAACCATGACTGTGGCTGCCTGGCGACCATACGGCCTCAATCCCACTCTAATAGGCCTATTAGTCACAGAAACAGACTGTGAGTGATTATGAGCAATCAGGCTGTACGGAGAAAGACCACTAAGGGAAATGCTGCAGCGAGGGTAGGGGAGGGGAGGGCGCGCAGGGAGGATGGAGGATGGAGAAAGAGGAGGTGGAGATACAGGGGTACAGTACAAAAAAAAGACAAGAAGAGACAGGAAACTGGAAGGAAAAATGGAAGCGGAGATGTGGCACGTCTGCGAGCTGCTGTCAGCACGTCACACAAATAAAGGTTAATTAAGTCGTTTAAAGAGGAGAAAAATAAAACATTGACCAGGCGGGACAAAACTTCAGCCTCCCACCATGCATCAGACATAATCGAATGAAAGCCGCGGTTCAGATCCAGACGATGCAGGGAGGCTAATAGGCCGCGCGGCTAAGGACGCTCATTTGTCTGCATCAGCATGGCGGCGAGTTATAGATCCATCTTTGACACGTGTGTGTGTGTGTGTGTGTGTGTTTGTGTGTGTGTGAGTGTGTGTGTGTGTGTGCGTGTGCGTGTGGTCGAAACCTTCATAGATTGCCACCACAGACGGCAATATGGCCGTGGTCGCCATGGCTACGACGAACGCAGCTCGGGGGTTTGTTCTCATTAAGGAGTTAATTACTTGCTGTGGAAATATTTTTCACCTTTGGCTGATGAGGTTGTCGTCAACAGATGCAGCTGCAGGGCAGAGCTGCATTTTTCACTCGGAAAAACAGAAGCTGATTTATTCCGCAAACCTTCAAATTACATGTTATTACACTGTGTAGTTATAAGCATCAAATTATCAATGCACATGTAGCCGTTACCCTTCATTTAGCAGGAAGCCCCAGTAGTGTCAAATCCCACTGACAGGAAAATGTCTTTCTAATACATTTTGATCATATTCATGGTATTTTCTTCTTTTATCTTACTATATTTGCCAATAAATAAAAAAATAAAATCTGATTTTGTCCTGTCCTGTCTTACACAGTACTGTATAGACAGTGAAGCAATTAGTCGATAGTCGCCAACTATCAAATTAATACATAACTACATGATATTTGATTAATAGATTTGAGTCATTTTTAAGCTGTTTGTCTGGACAAAAAAGGACATTTTAGGTGATATCAATAAATTAATCAACAAAACATAATATAACAGTAATATACTGGATTCATGAAACTGAATAGATATTGTTGAAATGCTGTTGCACGTGGACTTTAAAGACTTTAAAGAAAAAAAATGAGGCCCAGGTTCGCCTCAAGTGCCTAAAATGAATAAAACGTAATAAAACTAGAAGCTGAAACCTTCACCTAGAAGCTGAAAACACACACACACACACACACAGATTTTATCCTCCAGCTTGAGGTGAATAACAGCCTAAACACACTCAACCAAACACAAAGCACTCAGAAAGTCTATTTCTTGCACGAGCAAATTCATCAGGCTGAACAGAGCAGATTGGACCAGACAGGAAGTCAAGTGCTAGAAATAACTGGTGATATTCCTGGTTGGCGAAAACAAAAATACAGAACAACACCAGGCTTGTCCTTTCACTTTCTTTCTTTCTTTCACCATTGTTAGAGGGTTTCAGGGAGGTTTTCCTTGTCCGATGTGATTGTAGGATGTTGTGTTGCTGCTACAAACTGTAGAGCACATGGAGGGGAATCTGTGATTTGTGGTTTTGGGCTTTGACTTGACTTTAACAATCGCTCTGACATGAATGTTCATTTCCCCTTCCCAGCTGCAGCACGTTAAAACAGTGAACCTGTGGCACCACTCAGGACCACCAGCTCCCCCCGCTTCTTACTTCCTGCTCCTTCCTTCCTTCCTCCAACAGACCGAGGCGTTAACGCAACTTGTCCCCCCCCCTCTCAAACTGTCCACCCTGAATCTGCAGCGCTTCCCTCCCTCATCAGCCGTGCTGTGTCACAGTGATGCAGTAAGTAGGCAGCGAATAATCACTGTAAACATGATCACAATAATAATGCTGGTAATTGGCTGGGCTGCGGCTGCCAGCAGCTCTCTATAGCCCTGTTTGTTTTCTGATCCCTCTTCACAGGAGTCATTTTGGTCTAATGGTCCGTTTAATCTCTCCTTTTCTCTCCTTCTCCTCCCTCCCGCACCCTCCATCTCTGTTCCCTCCTTCTCTTTGTCTGAAATGGAGCATGCGACGCGCTAAATGGAGATAATAGGGGCTCCATTTTGCTGCTAAGAGGGTAATTTGCTAACTCTATGAAAACATTATTCTCAAAACAGCATAACAGAGCTGATTGTTCCTTTGTTCGTCCTTTTTGTTGTAGGTCCAATTGAATCTGCCTTTGCTGTTATTTTAACATTTTTAAAATATTTCTTAATGTGATGCAAAAGAAGCTGTATTAAGGTGCAGCTGTATAAAGTGTGGGAAAATGGATCAGTCCCTGTTTATTTGCAGAAGTGTGCAGCCAGTGAGCATCACTCAGGCTTCTAGGGATGAAATATTATATATATAATACAGATTTAATTAGTAAATGGTTTGTAAGACAGAACTAACTTTAAAAGCTGAATATTGTTGAAAATGCATCTTTTTTTTCTCATGCCATCTCTCCTGTGCTTTAAATTGAAGGTTGATTATTCCTGTAAATATTTATAATGTATTTGTTTCATATAGAAAGGTAGAGGACAAAATTTGTAGGTGTATTTATTTTTCTTCTTTTATTTTGAATCTGACAATTTAAGGTCTCACCCAAGTGGAGGAAAAAACAAATTCAGATTCGTTACTGAAGTAAAAGTACCAATCCAGCGACGTAAAAAGCAACCGGGTGAACTTCCGACGCCTCATGTGAAGCAACATCTGTTTGTGATGATGGCAGCACAGCTGGATCTGCTCCACAACGGGGCCAGTGTCTGTCATCGCCATGATATTCACGGCGACACCGACAGCAGCCGCCCACCCACCTGCCCGGGACACATTAATTCGTATTTACGTTGGTATTGAGTCATTTGTCATAGTTTACCACGCTGACACCTGCTCATTGATGGTAATGAGAAAAAAAAGGTCTTTAGCCTGGCGGTGACATGACATTTACTGTGGCTGTGATCAGACGTTTCATTCAATTCAATCACAGTGATTTAAGCTGCCCAATTCAATTAGGTTTGTTCACAGGCTACCTTCTGTGATGCTGAATAACATCTCTTTAAAGTTTCATAATAGTAATGTTTCTAAAGAGGACAAAAAATTAAGATTAAAAAAAAAGTGGAAGTAACAGTTTTATTCATTTTGTAAACTGGCAGCACATCAAATATATGCAGAGATTAAGGCTGATTCTATAGGCAGCGTAATGTGCTGTAGATGTGACGTAAGTGAGGGATCGGAGCTCATCACGCTGAATTCACATTAATCTTCCACAGAGCAGAACGAGCCAGACAGGAAGTCAGATCCTACTGACCCACAGTAGAGGGAAAAACAAGCACTGACCAAACCAACAGCAACAGCAGCTCTCAATTCAATTCATTCAAGAGTGTTCCAGGTTTTATTAGATCCTTCCAGGTGAAAACCCAGCTAAAACTCACAATAACCAGACCTTAATATGTAGCTAAAAACAGCTGATCTGCAGCAGCTGTCATACCTGTCACACTAACAAATACATCATAAAACACAGAGACACAGCCAGGAGCATGGAGGAAGGCAGCACCACAGCTATGAGCATTACCATGATTTGATGGAAACGTCAGTGCTGACCAGACTGAACCTTAAGGACTACAGACCTGATTTTATTATCACAATGAATACCATTTAAGGAGAAGGTTTTTCCTCATGTTTCTTGAATATTCTGCAGGGTGAAAGTTGCTGCTGCTTGTTAGGAAATGTTAGGAAATATCAGAATTTCACCTCAATACTAAACCCTGGTTGGTAAGGATTAAAAACTGGATAAAAAGTTTCATGGTAAAACAATGATAAAATAATTGCTGTCTCACAACAACATATTGGAAAAAAACATGAACTTAGTTCAAAATGTTGAATTATGAACTATGAACTGAACTGATTCATTTTAACCTTTTAACCTTTTACAAGTGAATATACAAATGTAAATGTAAGGTTGTAAATAACCTATTTGTTCTTTTAAGTGAATGAAATAAATATGATAAGTACAAAATATGAATAAAATGGCATGAAGCCTTCACTTACATGGTTGTAGTTTGTATGGTAGACAATGCAACAACATCAGGACTGATAGTGTGATGTATATATATATACATCACACACCAAGAATAGAGATTCATGTTAACGGGTGGATTAGGAGCTGTTAAAGGCAGGATGACCCAAGCTGTTGGTGTAATTAACCATTCAGTCTTAATTACAGAAAACTTAATTAAACAGCTAAATAGACGGAAGCCTCACAGTAACGTGTAAGACTCAGTGTTAAACCAACACATCGGTTCGACTGATGGAAGTGAGATGTGAAGTGAGAGGTTGCGGCCCCGTGTAAAGGAAGAACTTCCTGATGCTGAGCAGACACGTGCGGAGGCAGCGGGCCGACTGACAGCCTGGCAGGCTGCTTTCTGTTTTCCCCCTCAGGAGGAGACGTGTCCCGAGTCAAATTAGATCCGCTGACATCTCTTCAGCTCTGCCTTTTTTCCCCCCCGCGCGTTTGGCTGAGCCTGCAGTACATCTAAGGCCTGGGAAGGCGAGCGGCGGGGACGGCGAGGGGAACGCGGCGCGCTCTGTCACAGATGGCCCCGCCGAGCGCATCCAGAACATGGTGCTCTGCTGAGGAAGCGTCAAATTGAATTTGATGGAGGAAAACAGGTGTGCTGAGGTAGGTGCTGTCGTTTTAATGTGTCTCCCTGTCTCACACACACTCTGAGTAAACACACTCATACACACGTATATAGGGCAATCCAAACTGCAAACCTGATAAGGTTCTAAATAATTATCATTTAAAACACTTAGGACCAAAGTCTTCAATTAAAGCAAAGCATGAAATAAGAATAATAATACATCAACAGCAGAGCCTGGTACAAGAAACCTTTAAATAAATAATTTCTCTATTCATGACAATTATGATTTTAAATGCTTTGAATCAACTTTCTGTTGGACTGTGCTGAACAAATAAAGTTGCCTTCCCTTATTGTTTATTAGAATATTGTGCATAGTAAGAATAAGAAGACAGGTCTCTCACTAATCAATTCATTGCTAACTATGAGGTTATTTACCTATTTTGATAATTGCTTACTGAGTTTGAGTCATTTTTAGGACGAAAATGTCCAAATTTTCTAGTTCCAGCTTCTCAAATCGGATTGTTTTCTGGTTTCTTTAGTCTTCATTAATAGTGAACTGATGATCTTTGTGTTGTGGACTGTTGGTTTGGCAAAAAAAAAAGACATTTTAGGTTGAATCTTCAGCTTTCGGAAACAGTGATTGACATTCAACCCCATTTTATGAACCAAACAACTAATCAATTCATTATTTTAATAATTAGCAGACAAACAGTCAGAGAAACTTAAAACACATGTGGACACTTGGCTGCATTCCAAACCACATACTAGCAGTTCGTACTGATTTGGACAAAATGCTGGTGTTATTCCGTGTGCAAAATGCCTGGATGTTGCACTGATTCAGAGAAACGTCTGTAAGTATGCATCCACACACGTGTCCTACAATGCAAAGAGCTGTACTCTATAATTTAAATAGGGATGTGTAGATTGCATTTATATCCACAGGCTAATCCATAGTTAATCCGCGGATCAGGTCATACGAATTAACATTTTGAATAATAGTGCACGGGTTTCAGGTGGAAGCCAGCTCCCCTGCAGCAGCAGGAGCGTGTCTCCCCATTATCAGGGGCTCATGTGCATTTACGCTTGAGGCACGGACAGCGTAATTTCATTGATAATTTAAATCTGCAGACATGATCGGTCGGAATATAATGATAATTAATACAAAAGATCAGCTGTTACACACATAGTCTGGGTTCATACAGCAAAACTATTGGAATAAACCAGCTGTCTCCCAATATATCTGAGCTGTATATACAGATATATATGAATTCTGTTTTCCCTAGACACATCTCTGAGTCCTGTCATGTTTAATACTTTAGTTTTGTAAACCAGCCTTTATTCTCATTGAAGTAAATCGTTACGACTCATACATTAATACATATAATTTGAAGGAGCCTTATTTTGCCCTTTCCCTGGTTTAATATTGAATTTATTTGTGGTCTTTTGTGGTCAGAAAACAAACTCAGGTAGAGCTGTTAACAAGCTCTAAATAAGTTTTACTTGGTTTCCAGACATTACATTACAGCAAAATCACTTGCGAACGTTTCTGTTCAGGGATTTGCTGTAACTGCTCTGTTTAACCAGTTTAGCCTCTTGTTGATTTGCTGCCTACTAAACCTACGGAATTCAATCCGAGGCCAAGTCACAGAATGTTTTGTTCATACTACGTGTCTGCAGATTATTCCTCATGTGTGTTCCCACATGTATGATACTATATAACTCTGGTTGAAACCCCATGTCAGGAGGGGCAGCGCATTAGACAGATGGTCTGTGGTGGAGCTCCATCGACCAATCAGTGAACAGGAAGAGGGGATAACCAAAATTAACCCTCCTTTTAGCCTGAGCTAATCTTGTTAGCACTATTGGTGTATATGTAGTAAAATTGCAATGATCCATTAGTTTATGTATTATGGTCTTTCTTTTTAAAAAGGTTTCATGCATTTTTACTTTAATGTATTTGCATCTTGTCATTGCTGTTGCACCTGCATACAACTGTGGCTGAAAATTACCCAGAATGCTTACACCAGCACATATACAGAAATGTTTAAAAAATGATTTTACATTGAAGTCAAGACAAAAGGAACAGTGATTGGCTGCGGTCGCTCCGGTCTGGTGCTGCTCCCTCCTTGTTAGGACCTAATCAGCAGGTCTGATGCACAGGCTCTCTGACTGCCCCCATTCACGAGGAGAAATATGTGCGTGATCAACGGCCCGAAGAGAGGAGCCGCCAGCCGGGGGAGCCGCCGCCACGGCACCGGCAGCGAGGCCGGCTGGCAGCGGCCCTTCATGGCGGCCACTTGGCAAGTCAATGTTCCGTATATAATATAGTTATTACAGTAAAACACATCCTCCCGCTGCCTCACACCTCAGTGGTGTTCAGCAGCCACGCTGCTCCACAAATGTTCTGTGCAGGTAGTCTCATGCATGTGTGTGTTTTATCTCTGTAAAGCCTTGTGTTTTTTTACAGATATTAGCACATGTCATGAATGCAAGCTTGTGTTATATTTCATTTTCTCCAAATGTGTGTGTGTGGCCTACATCGTCTGCATGCATGCTTGCCACTGTGCGGCTACAAATGGGACGTGTCACATGCTGAGCGGACTGGCGTAGTGAGGCGGGGGAGGACATGGATTGGTGAATAGATGGGGCGTCGGGGGGGGGGCGCATTTTAGCGTGAGTCAGCTTTCCTCTGACCTTCTCCATACGACTGATGTCTGCAGTAGCCGGAGGAGGTCCACTTCAAAAGGCGTTATGAATATGCAGTTTCCTCTCTCCTCTCACCACCAGGCAATCCATCACTCATAAATATGCCTTCACAGGCAAATGGAAGTGTGTGTGTGTGGTGTGTGTATGTGTGTGTGTGCGTGCATTTCCTATTTTTGTTCAAACTCATGTTAATGTAAATCTATTCTACAGCTTAATTGATTCGCGTTTTGTTCATTAAATGGGGTCAATGTCCATCACTGTTCCCCAAAGCTGAAGATTTCACCTTTGTCCAAACCAACAGGCTACAAGCCAGTTTACTATCATAAAAGATCAAATATTTCGATTTGAGAAGCTGGAACCAGAGAATTTGGACATTTTCTTCCTATAAATGACTCTAATTGATAAACATATTTTTCTGTCCACTTACAAACACCTTGCACCAGCATTGCATTATGTCACATTTTGGTAGGTTCGTAAATGAGGGTCATAGCAGCAGTAACATGTAAATAACATTAATAATAATAATACTATTAATACCTATAATTATTATTAGTAGTAGTATTAACATTGTGAGGATCTTGAATTAAATTTCTGAAATTGTGATTAAATCACTGAATTGTGATTTGTCTGACAGATTTAGAGTTTATTCGTGATTTTCTTCAGATCAGTTTTCAGTGCATAACGTTTACCAGCATCACAGGAACGCACCATGAACCATTAAAGTAAAAAATGGCATAACTAGTCCAAGAAGGCAAACTAAAGTCAAGAACTTATTTCAAAATGCAGTTTTATTAACCAGAAACATGTTATACATAGGCTACACCCAGTGCTGTAAGAACCTTAATGTAAAATTGACCAAAAAAGTATTTTACGCTTAAAGTAGGGCAGGGATACTCATGTAAAGTAGTTGAGGAAAATAAAACCTAGGTTAGGGAAACAGCAAAAAAAACATTAGCTGCTTCAGGCCTGGTCCTAACCCGTCATCTGTGATCATGGTGGAGGCATATTGTTGGAAACACTTTGTCCCGATCAGATCAGCTTAATGATAATAACTTGTACATTCTCTTTGCAACAGTCCTTTTTTTATATAAATTATGTTAAGGCGGACATAGAAACTCCTGAACTGTAAACTGTAAATTGCGTCACAAATCTCACCCACGAGTACGGGAGGCTGAAGATAAAATATTGCATTATGGATCCTGACGTCTTATCTTAAATTTATTATTACTCTGGCTGAATTTCACTTTGTGGTAAAATATCCTAACATGAGGTAATGTAGAGGGAATAGAAGGCCAATCTGTTCTCTGACAAACAGAAGAGGAGGGAGTTAAAATGCAGCAGCTGTTTAATTGTCATGAAAATAGCAACGTCTCATTGTGAGAAAATAATACATTGAAATCCATTCTCTTTCAACTTACACAATAGCAAGATTTACTTCTTTGTTTTAAGTGAAATTGTTTTTTTCTCCAAACAATGTTTCTGTAGGGATGCTTCCGTCTGACTCAGGACAAACACACACACACACGCACACACACACACACACACACACTGAATCATCTTTTCTCTCATCAAAATGAAACTGAACACAGTGTGGACCGAGTTTTAGTGAACAAACAAAAGCTGAGTCATGTTCAGTGTTTGATGGGAGTAGACACGACTGTGTGTGTGTGTGTGTGTGTGTGTGTGTGTGTGTGTGTGTGTGTGTGGGAGGGGGATAACTGTGTGTCGCAGGAAATGAGTGTAATTCATGATGTTTATGCATTTGTGACGTGGAAATGAGGAGAGTGAGAATGTGCTTTTTATTACTGTGACTGTGTCTGACTTTGTAATGCATGTTGAGTTTATTTGAATATTTTATGTGCATGTGTGTGTATGTGTGTGTGTGATATGGATGTCTCCTGACAGCATGCAGAGAGCTGGCACACGGCTGTCCTCTCCTCCACCGACAGTCCTGCCTGACACAGTAAACATATCCTCACTTTGTCTGTTTTCTCCGATGAGAATCATGAAGACACACACACACACACACACACACACATAAATCAGATGGTGCAGACACACACAGAAACCCTTGGACAGAGCTTTCACTGTAGACTGTCCTGTTTAGTTCCTGCATCACCATCACAGCAGGAGAATTGTTTTAATGGACACTGGCGTCTCTGGTGAAAAAAAAAAAAAAAGGAAACGTAACGCCGGAACAAGTTGAAGTTGAAGTGGACAGAGACTGGATGGTCTCTGAGACTGATACCAGAGCAGTTTGTGTCTTGGTCACATTGAAATGACACCAGCTCCTTCATATGGAGACACAAACATCCCAAAAAAGGACTAGCCCTAATCAACAAATGATCCATAATATTCACGTGTGATCAGAGGTAAACTAAATGATATGACAGTACTGTGATTAAACTCTTCATTGTTGATTATTGTTGCTCATCTGAAAAGCTGTTTTTCCGAACAGTTCTATGAATGAGGAATGACTGTGTCTGAAAACAGTCTCAAACACGGTAAAATAAACCACAGTAAAACTCAGCCCCTCCCCTATCCACTCAGACCATTGCACACTTTTTTTTGTTGGCGTTTTTCAACACGTTTCAGTAGGCGGGGTCACCGCAGAAGCGAGGGTCTAATGACTATTTAACAAAACAATCCTTTACCCTGAAGACGTAAGAAAAAGCATTAAAACACCGGCGATGTCCTTTGGATGAAACATTAAACCGAGGTCCTGACTCACTCTGCTCATTAAAAATCCCCAGGCACTTATCGCGAAGAGGAGAGTGTTCTGCAGAGTCCTGGCCGGATTCCCAACGCGGCTTCCTCCATCTGGCCACCTGATCACCCCCCGGTGTAATCGGCTCGACGGTCCCCCCCTCCCCGCATCATTTGGTCGAGGTGAGTTTCTCCCCTACCTCACAATCGGTATGGAGACAAAGCAATATACAAATGTCAATCGTTATTATCAATTTATTACACACAAACTATGATTAATAACTTCCTCTCGTCTTTTTTCCCATGACATCTCAACAAACGAACAGAAACTACCATCCAGCTTCTGAAATATGAGGCTAGTAACAACTGTTTTCAGCCTTTTTTCTGTCTTCCATGTTTCAGTAAGCAGTGTGAACCAGAACTGGATGAAGTACTCGAGTGTACGTGAAGTACTTAAAAGCAGCTCCGCCTCCAGCAGTTACATCAGCATCACGCTGCACCGACGCTAACGATAATCTGATGTCGCCTGCCAAAAGCTCTGCGGAAAACCGTTCACTCCTCAACGCCGCCCGTCCACCGGCTGTCATTTATGTAATTAATCTCCGTGATCGCCCTCAAAACGCTCATCCACCACATGCACATCACGCTCAGAAGTCACACGCAGCCGACTGCGCTTTCGTTGACCCGTACTGCAGAGCTGCTCTGTTGCTATAATTTAATAAAATACTTCAGTGGACCTGACAAGGCAGAACTAACGTCCGAACTCAGACACAGTCATAAAAAATGTGTGCATCCCGCTTGTCATCCCAGTTAGTAATTGGTCAAGGGAGGGAACCATTAACCCAAAGTGACTTGTTGGTGTGTTACTATGAACATTTCCTGTAGCTTTGCTGCATATGTATATTCTCTACGTTATGTTGGGCTCCAATGCTCCAAACCTGAAAACTAAAAGACCACAGAGGAATCTGTTCTGAATCTTGTGAAGGGATTGTTTGCACAAACCTCACGATTTCTGCTGCAAAACCACACTGACAAATTTCTTCAGCGTTTTCTCAGTTCATTTTCTTCCCGGGGCAACGCCTGAATGTTCCAAAACCGACGTGTCATATTCTGCCTCGTGTCGTATCCCAAGTACGATTCAATTAAGCAGAATAAAACACGCGTGTGAGTTACATACTGAATCGTACGTTTCCATGAAAGCTACGAGCCCTGAATCGATTCTGACTGTCTGGATGTGCATACGCATTTAAAACCACATGATGGTTGAATTATCCATCAGCATAACGCAGCTACTTTGATCACAATCTTTGATACCGCGTTAATGACTTCTCCCGTGCACTGTGTGTGAACTACAGGGCTGTTTTCAGCTCCGTCCTGCACTTGTCAAGTCGGTGTTGTTCCCTTCTTGTAATGTGTCAGCAATAATTGACCGAGTCTTTTTGTGCACGCAGCTTTGTTCTCTGTGATTAAAGTGATTGTGGCGCTGATCAAAGAGGAGAACAATCAGCGAGGAAGAGGCCACACCACTACAGACGTGTGGATGGAGGGTATAGGGGATAAAAAGCTCTCTGGCTTCCACTATGACTCAGACCAACACTGTGAAGATGTTTTGATGAAATGCAATTTCAACAGAAGAGTGGATCTGGAACGCTGTCTTATCTTATCTTATCTTCTTATCTAGCAGCGCATTCCCAACTGGTTGCAACTCCAGCACCAGCACATTTTATGTCTCAAAGAAAACAAAAAGTAGCTCCCTCTTTTTTATATTCAAGTTCTGTTCTATCCATGAAGTTACCCAACTCTGCAAAGTTCGGGGCATCTGAGATGTTTAGATTCTCATCCATAATGCAACAGCATCAGCGTGTGATCGCTCCTAAATGTATTCTGCAGCTTGGCCCGACCCCAAACATGCACCCGGAATCAGCAACAAGGCGAACAAGGTAAATAAACAGCTGACTGCAGCCGTAGATTTACCTCAGAACGAACAGATTTACTCAACAACGTGAGCGTAGAGCAAAGAGAAAAATACCTGCTGATTTAGCCACTGTAAATGTTACGCTACAGCACACTATATAATAGATCACATGATACCAGACATGCACTGACTGAGGCTAAAGAGGACGCACCATTACGGAATTGAATGGTTGGTTTTAATAAAAAGAATAGAGGGGGCGTGGCCTAATTATGAGCTGTTAAAGTTTGTGGGCCAAATTATTGTATGCTACCAATATATAATATAACGTTAGCTGCCCATCGATTTATTGTGAAAGTCTGCAAAGGAAAAACACTTTTTTGTCTTTTGTTTAAGATTGCATTGTTAGAAATCACAGTTTTCAGTTTAAAACGTCTTCCACTACTGTATAAAGCAAAGAATCCCTGCACTGCCATTGCAAATTTTGCACTAACTGTACAGTTTATCTTAGGAGGAGTGTTTTGGATCAACGAGTTTCTCCCTCCATTAAAAGTCCCTCTTGTCATGCTTTGTTGTCAGGGAGTTTTATCCACTCCCACCTTGTTCTTTTCCTCATGAGAGGGGATTCCCTGTGGTGAAAGGGGACTAACAAATTACAGGATGACATGAGGAAAAGATAAAAGGTTAAATAAAAGAAGAAAAAAAAATGGCATAGAAGGTTTTTTTCAGGATGTTCAAACATCACTAGTGTGGTTTCAGCTCACTGATCTTTTTGACAGGCTGCCTAGAAACAGCCACTGAGTAAGTCTAAGGAAAAAAAAACTTTTCTTTGACTTCAGATGTGGTTCCGACGCAGTGTCATCTTTTTTTACTCTTACCCAGCTGCTTATTAGGTACTGAGGGATATTTGAGGGATGGTTAACCTGCCGGGCCCGTGACACATAAAAACAATCACCTCATAAAAAGTGGCTGACTGATCATCTCTAATTTGCCGTCAGGAGGGTGGGACACACCCCGGCCTGCCCGACACTCGTCTCTGGAGTTTACAGAAACCACGACTGGTTTATTAAAGAGATGATGAACAGAGCAGTGGAGGAAGGGGCTGTTTGTTCTACCTGTGTTTTATTCCACTACAGGTGCTGTCAGCACATCTGCTGCTCCAACACCTCATTAGTTGTGTTTGCTCCAGTGGATTTTCATGCACATTTAAAAGTTTGGCATTAGGAAAGCTTAAAAAAAAATTATCAGTTTTTTTGTAAAATGTGACAGTAGTACAGATGTCAGATTAGACACCAAAAGCAAATTTTAGATAAGCTGTGTATTAAAAGCACAGATTGTCTTTAAATGTTTAAATTTCACTTTAGGGACTATTAGTTACCTGAGGTTTTTGTCACAATCTCTGTGTTTTAAAGAACCAGAGTCACTGGATCCATCCATTTGAACCTATCCACACCTTCATGTCCTGCAGATATATAAGATATATCACTTATAGAAACGGAGACAAGGGATATCCTTGTCTGATTCCAGGATATTTTACCGTATCACATGATCTTATGTACGGAAGCTCAGAGCTGACAATGCCTACAAAATATTTGGCTCATTATCACGTGATACTATAATGTAATAACGTGATACTTATCATGTAATAACGTGATACTTATTGTGTAATAACGTGATACTTATCGTGTTATAACGTGTTAGTTATCGTGTTATAACGTGATACTTGTTATAACGTGATACTTATGTTATAACGTGATACATATCATGTTATAACGTGATACTTATCATGTTATAACATGATAAGTATCATGTTATAACGTGATACTTATCATGTTATAACATGATAAGTATCATGTTATAACGTGATACTTATCATCTTATAACGTGATACTTATCATATTATAACGTGATACTTATCATGTTATAACGTGATACTTATCGTGTAATAACGTGATACTTATTGTGTTATAACGTGTTAGTTATTGTGTTATAACGTGATACTTATCGTGTTATAACGTGTTAGTTATCGTGTTATAACGTGATACTTATGTTATAACGTGATACATATCATGTTATAACGTGATACTTATCATGTTATAACATGATAAGTATCATGTTATAACGTGATACTTATCATGTTATAACGTGATACTTATCATATTATAACGTGATACTTATCATGTTATAACGTGATACTTATCGTGTAATAACGTGATACTTATTGTGTTATAACGTGTTAGTTATTGTGTTATAACGTGATACTTATCATGTCATAACGTGTTACTTATGATATAACGTGTTACTGATCATTTTATAGCATGATGCTTTTCATGTTATAACGTGATATGAAAAGTTATCCTAAAATTAAAATAACAGGACTAAAGCACATAATCAAACAGTGATCCATTAAAAGCAGGATAAATAAATAAAAAGTAAGCAGTCAAAAACAGAAACAACAACTCCTTAAAGTTTTTTTTTTTTTTTTTTACAGACAATAGATTCCTTGGGATGACTGTGTATTCTTATTCAACTGTGCAGTCATTCAACTCTTTACCCTCATGTCTCCTGTTCCCTCCAATGAGCAGGATATTGATACAGATACGAAGAATTTAACTGGATATTCCTCCCCACAGCAAGAAATATTGTTTTTATTATCCAATTAAGGAACATTTCTGCACATTAGATTTGCAGCGGGGCCCCTCACTTAGAGCTCACATGCATCGTTCTGCTTTACAACACGGAGTTTAAGCCAAGAAATGCTATTGCTTTATTAGTAGCAGATTATAATGGATGTTGCAGAGAGGCAGGGTGGTCTGGGAGAACTGGGGGGTTGACCTAGGCTGCAAATGCAGGGTCACAGGTTCAAGGACTTCAGAAAGTGAGGTGTTCAAGCCTGATCAAATCTCTTTAAGTATCTTTTAATTTATAAACAGATGTTATAATACTTTATATTATTACATTCAGGATTGATTATTGCAGCCTGCTGTTTTCTGGCCAATCCATAACAGCAACAAAAGGGCTTTAATTGGTCCGAAATGCTTAAGCTTAAAGGCCCCATGAAATGAAAAAGTTTCAGTCCTGTGTCTTGTATTAACTGTTCATGTTTCTCTTGGTAGATTCGGAATATTGACTCATATTTGTTTTTCCTCTAGTAAAACAGATTGAAATGGTAGATGACTCATCTTGCTTTCAGGATAATTTACAAGAGTTCATCCAATCAACTTTGTTGATATTATTAAAAAGAGGAAAAAAAAAACATCTTTAAATTCATGTCACATAAACTCTGCACACTTTCTTGTGGTCCAGTTGGACTTGAGGATTTGGTTTAAATCCATCTTGTAACTGTTCAAACATGAAATAAGTCCTGGAATCTTTGCCACATCCAAGAAGTTTGATCACAGTTCTTTTGTCTTTATGCCATTGCTTTATCTACAGTCCATACCAATTTAAAATCCTCCTCCAGACATTATAAGGCCTTAAATGGGACGTCATGTGATCTTCTGTTATTTATATAAAGTTATGATGTTAAACGTGTGTAAATGCTTGCTGAAAGTTCCAACATGCCCACAGCTAGCTGTTTATTTGTAGTCCTTATGTTGCCCTGCAGGCTGTGTGTATAGACCCAGAGCATGTTATGGAATTGGATTCAGCCTCAAAAGCCTTTTTTTTTTTTAAACTGTAAATCATGCAAATATATTCCAGAAAAGCACGGAATATAAATTTAGACCTTGAAATGTGCATGATATGTCCGCTATGCACAGATTGGCTCTCCCTGCATATCCAATCTTGCATCCGTCCTCTCTATCATGCATTTCTAAGCTGTGGTAACAATCTGTGTTTTTGTGCAGGTGTAAGGCTCCTTTACTTCGCGTCTGCTGTTTTAGTTCAACCTTTAAAGTCTGCAGAAACAACTCAGAAGGTTTGTAATAACTCTTTATAAACTGGCACTCATATCACAGGACAAAATGTTCTTTTATTAAATGTGTTTGTTGTTTATTACATTAGAGTATTCTTTTTATTTCAACCCAATTGGGGAAACCGTGTGTTTGTTGAAATATCCCACTATTATTCAGTGCCCGTACTCTTCATTCTTTCTGTCTTTTGAAACAGAAAAACACAATATTTTATAATGTTTGTAATAAAGGACACGATCATTCTGAGCAGTGACACACAGTGAGTAAAATACAAAGCAGCAGCATGTGTTTGCTACACATCATATGATCATGTGTGTGTGTGTGTGTGTGTGTGGATCGGCAGCTCCACAGAGCAGGGTGTTCTATATTAGAAAGGCGTTCACAGAACATCTGATGGTGATTTAAGGAAAAAGGGAAGGTTGTGTGAGGATGCGGTTTGGCTTCCAGTCACACCACAAAGATTTGTCATGTGCAAAAGTGCATTCTTTATCCGTTGACAAACACTGATTGACATTAAAATCCTACCGAGGCAACAATGTGACGATTTACTCCACTCACATGCATTTTACTTCTTCTCAATCTGTGCAGTATTGTTTGTTGGCCTTGCAGGTTTGCAGTATGCTTGATTTTGTTATATAACTAACTGTATTGAGTACTGATTGTTGGATAAACCAGGATCAGATTGACTTGCTGCTTAAATTTCTTCTTAAGTTGAATTATTCTTTAACGACTTGAGACTTTACTTGATCATGACCTGACATTTAATTGGACTTGTCTTTAAGTTCTAGTCTTCTTAGTGATCTGACCCAGAATTAAATAGATCAGAGCGGATAGATCTCATTTGAGGATTCCAGAGGGTGTGTGTTGAGGAGGGAGTCACAGTGTTAGTCACTTCTTTTTTATTTCTTCTCACAGGTGTGAGTGTGTGTGTGAAGAAGTCTGTGCGTGGTTGCACCTGCGTCTGCGTCT
Source organism: Eupleurogrammus muticus (assembly GCA_036785175.1). NCBI lineage: Eukaryota > Metazoa > Chordata > Actinopteri > Scombriformes > Trichiuridae > Eupleurogrammus > Eupleurogrammus muticus. Next base: position 9,988,283 of record JAYKQN010000012.1, on the reverse strand, counting down.
GTGTGTGTGTGTGTGTCTGACGCAGAAGGAGTCAGAGTTTATTTTTCCCTGTCCAAGTGACGACTCTCTTAAAGATGTCTTGGCCTTATCTCATATTGACTCACATCCAGACCACAATGTTTTTTCACCTGGGATACACACACACACACACACACACACACCGGATCCCCGACCCACTTCAGACATGACACAATCACCCCAGCAGCTGCCTCGTAGAGGGAGGGAAAGGGAAAAATGAGAGAGAGATAAAAGAAGAAAGAACTTTGAGGGCATAGTCATCAGAGAGGAATGGATGGAAAAAACTGTGTGTTTGTGTGTGTGTGTGTGTGTGTGTGTGTGTGTGTGTGTGTGTGTGTGTGTGTGCAGCCCTCTGTCCCTGATAATTACCTGAGCAGCTCTGTGATCAGACTCTCAGCAGAGCGCAGCGCCACGATGGCAGCGAGCGACGAGCGGCCCGGGCCTCGTAAAAAAAACCACGACTGTAACTTCTACACACAGACCCAAACACAGAAAATAACTCACAGAGGACTTTCTGTCCTACTCCGCTTCCCGTCAGCAAGAATAAACAGAACTAAGTGCCTGGTCACATCAGAAAGTGGCGAACCGTAATTCCTTCAGGAGTTCAGGATTTACGGTTATTGACGAATCGGGCGGCTGATTTACGTGTTGCTCTCTCACTGCAGCGGCGGATCCGAGCTTGACGCATTCATCCCCCCTCCCCTCCGACAGATGGAGGCAGTTTGCGTGAATGTGGAAGTCTCTAAACACCAATCAGGAGGGAATGTACAGTCAGAAGTGTCCTGCTCCGCCGTTACTGCTGCGGCTATGAAACGCTGCTTAATCGCTTGTAGCATCACACATGAAATGACTCGTTTTACTGTCCACACGACACCGGATTAAAGTGTTGTATTCACATTCAAGTTCGAGGAGTTCACTGGTGGAAGTGTCTGGTTCGTACATATTCATCCAACCACGTTACAATGCACAGCCTAATGTGAAAAAGAGATTTATCTGGTGCTGATAAGCTGAATCAGCAGAGTGAACATGTTTGACAAGGGCTTAATATGTGTAACACACATTCAATTACATAAAGGTATGCACTATAGAAAGCATTACACCTTGATTAAAATAAATTAATTTCATGATTTATCTCATTTTAAGCTAATATTACTGTATCAATATAACATGATACTGTAAAAGTGGAATTTTAGCTGTTGATATTATAGTCAGACAGAAGGCGTCTAAACATGAGGATTTAATGAGGTTTCTGAAAGTGAAATTGATTTCAAGGACGAGATTTGCAACTTTTTTCTGTTTTTTTTTCCCAAAGTGCAGCTGATAATAACATGAAACTCTATGTTTTTTTGTCCTTTAACATTCTTGGGAACATGTTTTGCAGCCAATGATCGCTTTGCCTTTGTTGCAGTAGATGAACCTGCAGGAACGTTATGGATCACTGCGTCATATAGGTTTTTGTACCAGTGACATGAAGCATGAACCAGTTCCCACAAGGACAGAAGTGCACGACAACACACATGCGCACACACACACACACACACACACACACGGAGCGGTTGCAGTACGCGCTTTAATTGCGGCGCTGGTGTCCTCTGTGTCCTATCAGGCCTCTGCTCAGTGAAGTAAAACAGAACAACCCACAACAGAGTGGGAGCCCACAGCATCTGTCTCCTGTGTTTATGGTAAACAAAGGTTACAATGAGCACAGCGTGAGCTGCACACACACACACACACACACACGCACAGTCATGCATGCACAATGTCACATACACAGCAGCATATGTAATTAGACTCCTCACACACACACACACACACACACACACAACAGGTTGCTGTTCCACCTACACACAGATGTGCTCAGGATGAGTCACACAGTGAAAGCTGATCTGTTCCTATGTTTACTAGAACTGCTGCATGTCCATTTAAAACATGCAGAATGCTGTACTACAGTATATTCACATGTATCTGATCAATAATCCTCTTCTACAAGCATTGGTCCATTGGTTCTTTATTATACATGAATTAAACTTGAATATGAATTTACACATCTGTTTTTATTGAATTTATATTGAATTTACATACATTGATAGAAAAAAAACATCCAGCTCCAGTAAATTGTGAGATCTCATTGTGCAAACCTGCAAATTGATTAAACTCTGAATTATCTGCAGCAACACTGATTGTGGTTTCCATCAGTGCATTGGACCAGGGTTCCATCGTGCCTGTTCAATCCGACGTAGCGAGTCCCCGCCTACACATGAAGCGTGCGCATCTATCGCTGGGGTCAGAGGTCAGCCCGCTCTGGTCTCTGCCTCCTTCTGACTCCTCCGCTGTTAAACCGGCATCTGTCGGAGCTTTTCTCTGCTGGGGCAGCGGAGCAGAAGGCAGCAGAGGAGGAAGAATGGAGCTCATGCCTCCACATCAGACCCTCACACACACTCCATCTGGCCCGTGCCTGAACAGATGCTCCCGACAGAGACCTCACACACACACACACACATACACATACAGGTACACACACAGGTAGACACACACAAGTATCGTGAATGCAAACCGACACATACTGTCACACACATTCCATAAGGCATCTGCAGCAACACACACACACACACACACATACAGGTACACACACAGGTAGACACACACAAGTATCGTGAATGCAAACCGACACATACTGTCACACACATTCCATAAGGCATCTGCAGCAACACACACACACACCCTTGTAGCAGCAGGTCTGTCCTTTTCATACCTCATAAGTCAATCAGTCCCTCCCACTCAGCCAAGAAAAGCAATTAAAGCGATTCACAGTGAGCGCCCCTCCTCCGCCTCTCTGGCCAAATCAACATCAGCCCCCCCCCCCCCCCCCCCCCCCACATCACAGCCATTATTACCCCCCGACACGAGCTGCTGGGCCTCAGAGACATGTCTGGCTACTGGGGCTGCACGCTCTCCCCCCCACATTCCTGCATACTCGATGTCACACACACACACACTTGTGTGTGTAACATTCACGCAGAGACATTAACATTAACGTGTTTAGACAGGGAATTCGAAGATTGAGGATTTCCCGAAATTTTTTTGCAATAAATCAACAGCTGGCATCCAGTCTTTTTAATTATAGACTCATGCAGGTGGTTTGAAATTTAATTTGTTTCGTCTAACACCTCAAAATCACGTTTGGCGTTAAAACAAGAGCAGAGAGCACCCGACAAGGAAAAGAGGCAACGAGAGAACAAACAAAGGCTGCACCACACCTTGAAAATGGATAGAGCTCATGAGTTAGGGATGGGATTTATTGTTATTCTCACCCTCTTTAGAATATATAAAGAGGTCGAATTACAATTGATACAACTAATTGATTAGAAAGTAGTGTTTGAAAAACACACTATTCACATTTATTCCTTTAGCAAAGCTAATATGTCATTACAAATGAATTAGCATTGTAATGATCATTCTCTTTCCTGCTTTTTATTACCAGTCGCCTTGTCTTTGCTTCTCGCTTTCTGTAACTACTTTCAGCAGGTCAACAGATTTCCACTAAAAAAAAAGAAAAAAATGCATGAAATTGTGATTTTTCTCGTTGCTCTGGAAGATGCGAATGAGCTCGGAGCCTCTCTGAAATGAAAGGATGTGAGTACATGACGTCCTCCTGGGGAGAACAGTGCACCGAGGCATTTATTATCTCATCCAACACACATTTATCATCTTGTCACAGACTTTATCCAGATAGCAGCCACTTCAGGCTCTATCTTCACCTGATATAGTGAAGCGGCTCAGCTTGTGGAGCCCAGAATAGAGGCCCGTCATTAAATGTGTGGAACAAGCTGTGATATGTGGGAGCTCAAGGGCTGAAATAGGACTATTCTGATAGCCAATTAATGTATTGACTGATCTAGTTAGTTGTGTTGTTCATAAAACGGTATGAAATGTCATCATTTTACTAGAAACCAGAAAATAATCCGATTGGAGAGATTTGCTGTAAGGGTTCCGGCTGACCCCTGTGACCCCTGTGACCCTAGTGAGGAAGGGTTATAAAAAATGACTGACTGATGACTCAAATCTACACAATAGTTGGTGATCTCTAATGATGAAATGTGTGTTCATGAAGCTCATGCTCATCCAGGTGATCTACACTGTGTCGTCAAAAGTATTTACCCACTCATCCAATCAGAATCAGGTGTCACTTCAATCACTACAGGCCTCCAAACTTCATGTGGCATCATGGAACGGGTTTCTATACACAGTAGAGACACCTTCTCTGGAGTAATAAATCACACATGTGGAAATCTGATGGACAGGTCTGTATTTGCGGTCGATACTTGTCTGGGGGAACTTTGAATGGGATGTCACTTAAATTCATATGCGCGTTAAGGCAGGTGAGCGAATAACTTGTAGAGCTGTAGAGAAAAGGAAGTGCACTTCCCGTCCAGGAGGCTTCTTCACTTCTGGGATTTGGTGCCGGTGGAAGTCAGCGATTTAAAGCTCAGAGTGTGAAACCAAAATGACACGAACATACGCCTGGAACTGGGGATTGTTCATGTGAATGTGTGTCACCAGTAGATGTCTGAGGCCTCCTGCTGTGAACACGTTTTCATTCTCCTGAGCTTCTAATACAAAGAAGTTGTGTGTTATTGTGTCTGATTGTGCAGCTATTGTGTGTTTATATTAAGGATGAACACATGTCCTATGGAGAATCAGGTTGAATTTTTTAAAAGTTTACTTCTCTTAAGGTTTGTGTCTCTGGATGACGTGCGTGCCATTGTGGAAAGCAGTGAAGTGTCAGAGGAGAGTTGTTGATATTCAGTGACTTATCAGAAGCAAACATCACTCCTGTGTGTTTTCCTTCTGGCTGTGGCTCAATTAGCATGTAGCAGCAGGGTGAGCGCCAGGCTGCGACGCGATCAGCATCCCCATGTAGGAGAAACGGAATTCCTAATGAAGTGAGTGTGTTTGTGGGTGAGAGAGATTAGCGGGCGGGCGCGCGGGGGGGTGATAATGCTGAGTCATGCAGTTCTGCATCGTGTCGTTCTGACCCAGTTCTCACTCACATCCTATTTGCCATCGCAATTTATTCATTCGACACAGCGCTGTACTTTCTCAGAGATGAGCCTCTCAATAATGCATGTCGACCTGAAGCGGAATCGGTAAAACGGTGCCCAAAACACTGAAGGATTTACAATTTCTGTGTGTGTGTTTTTTCTCTCTTTCCCCTCAACTTGTGTTTTTATTAAATCACTGAACATTGTGGCAATCTGAGGACATATCTATACATATTCTGTAACATAAAGCCATCAGAGGTCACAGTTTGAGTTGCATTTTGAATTGGTAACAATCAGCTCCATTGTAACGGTTGGATTTTACCAAAAAACACACATGTTAGCATTATAGTTCCACTAAACACACTATAAATTAAACTTTAAATAGCTATTGATGCCTTTTACAACTGGAGGGAAAATATGAATTTTTCTTGCACCTTGACTTTTCCCTAAATATTCTACTATTTCTAACATTTCTCCTTAGCCTTCATTACCCAGTGCGTTTCTACTTCTGCAGGAGCATATATAGCTCCACAGTTCAGTACGTTTGACCCGTGCACAGTTCATTAGTGTGTGTTTACACTGTCAATGATGGGGTAAATCACGGCTTATTTGTCTTTCTCGGCCCGCGTAAGGCGATCCGGTTGAACGCGAGCCGAGCGGCTACCGTGCGAGATGAACGGGGAGGAAACGTGACATTTGGGAGATGGCGCTCGCCTCCCACGCCTTTTCCTCATCTCGACATCACAGTGAGGAGAAGCAAGCTGACACATAAAGAGGCTGCTCACCAAAAAAAAAAAAACGCTGCTCAAATCCTCACTGGGTTCATGCTCAGGTTGGAAAGTCGAGGTTGATAAACTTCAAGGGTTTGGAAACTTTTGGGAGCTGCTAACACTTTATTGTGCACCGACTGACGACATGATGCTCTGTTCGTCGTCTGTAGATGAAGCGGCAGCCACTCACGATAGAATTTAATATCTAACGGGCGCAAAGGAAAAGGTTGGAAAACAAGCTCAAAACATGTAGGCCAGACAAAAGCTGAACTCAAGTACTCACAGGTGAGGACGAAACACGTCACATGACCCAGGAGAACAACAGGGTTAGACATCAGTTAGATTCATGGGAAAATATCAAAATGTCATGTGGTCTAACCCGAAAAACTCCATTTTAAAAAATGAAAAACAGATACTATCAAGTAGTTTTGTATACTTGGTGTACTAAATATTTTAAAAAATTACACAAAATTGCGATTTTGGACTTACAAATGACAAGAAACCAGCATGAACACAGCACGTACATTTAGAAAGACCTGATAATTCTGACCCTTGTACAAAAAGTATTGTACGGTTCTATATATTTTACCAGCACTCTCCTCCTCTGCTACTTGTTATTTTACTTCTGCCTAAGTGCTGAAAACTAAACTGCATAATCACGCGCTGACGGAGTCAACGAAACGTGAATATTTTAGGATGTAAATGTGTAAATATGATGGCAGCTGTGGAAGCAGCCTGCAGCGCCACTCGGAATCCTTTACCTGCCCCTGATTGATAACGCCGTCAGACAAATACTTAAAATGTAAATGTAACTCCAAAGTGTTTTTTTTAAACTCCCGGCAGATTATTTTTTTTATCCATCGGCTCCCGGTCGTCTCCTCGGGGCTGGTCGGACGCCTCAGAGCGATTTCCGTGCCTCTGGGAACAGGAGATTTACTTCTCATGGAGGCCTTAGCCATCACTTACACTAATATTTACTCAGTAGCGCTGACAACATGCACAACTATATATTAGCCATCATTAGGTGTGAGGAGGCTGGTTAGATTTATGTCACACTCTGGTGGAGCTGCAGCGATCTGTCGATTAATCAATAAGTTGCTGACTATGACGTTAATCACCAACTAATAATCCTCATAATAACCGATTCTAATCATCTAATCAAATCTCATATGATTACATTTCATGCAGAACCCTAATCAGATAAAACTGTATAACCATTCCAGCACTGATACTGTGTTCATGTCATATCGGATCAATATGATCAAATTACCAAATCTACAAATAAACATTGTCAATATCCACCTCTGAGACATAATCACATTTTACTAAAAGCTCTGAAAAATCCAGCTTTAGCACCTAATAATACAAACCTCACCTCATGTCAGTGGAATGCTAAAAAAAACAATTGCCCAATTAACTGATTAGTTTCCAACTATTACAATAATTATTAATCACCAACTATTTTGATAAATGATCTATTGATTTGAGTCAGTTTTAAGATTTTATTTTATAATATTATCTGATGATCCTTGGGTAGAGGACTGTTGGTCTGGACATTTTAATATTTTATAAACCGAACAAGTATTTGTATTACAATAATCGATAAAATAATGAATAGAGTGATCCATTATCAAAATAGTCGTGAGTTGCAGCCTTGCTTTCAGTGCAACATGTTGCACACAATCATTTCACAGATAACTGTGCAAGGTTTTTTTTGCATTTATTAAAATGAATTTGGCTTTTCTGTTAATCTGTTATTCTGTTAAAATATTCAGATATGACAATATATAGATAGTTTAGTGGAGTAGGTGCTGTGCCGGTTTCCACTGCTTTACTAATGTTATAAACTCTTTCTATGTGTTTTCTCACTACTTGAAGGACAGAACTTTGTGTGTGTGTGTGTGTGTGTGTGTGTGTGTGTGTGTGTGTGTGTGTTCTGCAGTCCGTGCCTGAGTCGTATGAAAGCAGAGAAACTTCTCTAACGTGTCTCTTCTTTCCTCTCCTCCATGGCTGCAGTGGATTTCACTGCTGACAACCTTTCAGTGGGATTCCCCTGGTCAGTGCGTTTCGTGAGAGCAGCAGGTGTGTCCTCTGACTTTAAAGCTGCCTTTTATCTGATTTCTGCCTTTAATGCCTGATGAAAAGGGATCATTTCTGTCTTGGTGTTTTTACATTTTTTTTTTTAGATCACAGAGCAGACGCTTTGTACACAAACCAGCTGCACAAATAAAGTTTGAATGATTGTGAAAAGTTATGGCAGGCAGCCCCCTCAGGCTCAGCCAATCAGCATCCAGCTCAGGATCTGAGCTGTCAGCACCAGCTCTGAGGAGGCGTCTGACATCTGATCTGCCGCCATGGCAACCGAAGCTCGGACATATTTAGGCGTGTTGGGTGGATCCGTCTGAACAGGGAACTTGTGTTTGTGTGTGTGTGTGTGTGTGTAACGGGGTGTAAGTGCACTGTTTTGCTTCTCACAATGGGTCATGAATTCAGGCAACACACACACACACACACACACTTTGTGACACATACCCACGTGTATGTTAGCCCCTGACCCTTCCACACACCCTGCACACACACTTCTGCCTCTTGTGACCCCCCTTACACACACACACACACACACACACACACACACACACACACAGAAAGCTGGGAGCCCATAAAGGCTTTGTGTTCTTTCTGCATCTGGACTGGGTCAAATGATCCCAACAGATCTATTGTCAAAGGTTAAACTCCTTTATTTTCATTTCACACTGATGAGTTTGAGTCATTCAGTTGTTCGAACATCATCTGCTAGTTGCTCGATTAGTTAGTTAGTTATTAGTTTTGCATTTTTACTTTAATAGTTTTAGATGTTATTTTATTTGTTGTATTAGGTTTGTTCTTTGGTGGTTCTCCTGCTCTCTTTTCTATGAAAAGAACTTTGTATGGTTTTGTATGGTTTTGAAAAGTGCTATAAAATTGACACGAGGCGGGGCCGGAGGCTGAACCCAAATGCACGACTCTTCACGGATCGATCAAAAGAAAAAGTCTTTATTATGGTACTGTACAAAAGATTCACTCAACATGAGGAAAACAAAAAATCACTCTTGCGAGGAGAACAAAAAATCACTCTTACGAGGAATAAACAAAAAATCACTCTTACGAGGAATAAACAAAAAATCACTCTCACGAGGAACAAACAAAAAATCACTCTTAACGAGGAACACGGGACTAGGAGAAATAACGAGGCAAAGGCCGACAAAACAAGACTGGGAACTTGAGCATACGAGAACAAAACCTGGTAGTACTTGGAGCTGGGCGCTGGCTCTGACACATGGGACGTGACGAACTGGCACAGGACAAGGGGAGACACAGACAATATATAGGAGAGGTAACAGGGCACAGGTGGAAACAATCAGGGCAGGGGAAGGCAATCACTGTGGCGGGAAACACACAAGGGCAGGAAGCAAAGGTGCCTGACACAAGGGGGAAGAGTCATTTCACAATAAGACAGGAAGTGCAGGACAAGACAACACGAGTGACAACTTAACATTTACGACGAGACATGACAGTACCCCCCCTTCTAGGGACGGCACCAGACGGCCCAGGCTCCTGAGGATGGCGGCGGAAAAAGTCATCTATGAGGCCCGGGTCCTCAATAAATCTGGAGGGTATCCACGAGCGCTCTTCCGGACCGTAGCCCTCCCAGTCAACCAGGAACTGGCGTCCTCTGCCTCTGTTCCGGACTGCCAGTAGCTGCTTAACTGTGTACACTGGACCGCCGTCAATCATTCGGGGGGGTGGTGGGGGCTTGGCAGGAGGGACCATGGGGCTGTCCTTGACCGGTTTAAGTCTCCCCACATGGAAAGTGGGATGGACCCTGAGGGATCTGGGGAGACGAAGACGAACAGCAGCAGGGTTAATCATTTTTACCACAGGGAAAGGACCAACAAACCTGGGAGCCAGCTTCCTGGATTCTACGTGGAGGGGCAGATCCCTGGTGGATAGCCAGACTTTCTGGCCAGGCTTGTAGACGGGCGCTGGGCGGCGCCTCCGGTCAGCAGCCCTCTTCATCCGGGCCGAGGTTCGCAGGAGGGCCCTGCGGGCTGCTGCCCAGACCCGCCGGCAACGACGAACTAGGGCATGCGCCGACGGCACCGCTACCTCCTTCTCTGTGTCAGGGAACAGAGGAGGTTGGTAGCCATAGGCGCCTTGGAATGGTGTCAGACCGGTGGCTGCGGTGGGGAGGGAGTTGTGGGCATACTCGACCCAAGCCAGGTGCTTACTCCAGGTTGATGGGTTCTGGGAGATGAGGCAGCGGAGGCAAGTCTCCAGCTCCTGGTTGAGGCGTTCAGTCTGTCCATTGGACTCGGGGTGGTACCCCGACGTGAGGCTAACTGTGGCCCCAATCAGCGCACAGAACTCAGACCAGAACCGTGATACAAACTGCGGGCCCCGGTCGGACACTATGTCTCTAGGGAGGCCATGTAGGCGAAAAACATGGGTTAACATTATCTCAGCCGTCTCCTTGGCTGACGGCAACTTAGGCAAGGCAATGAAATGCACCATCTTGGAAAAACGGTCCACCACTGTCAATACAGTGGTGTTACCTTCAGATAAGGGAAGTCCCGTAACAAAGTCCAGTGAGATGTCCGACCAGGGCCGACTGGGAACTGGGAGGGGATGGAGCAATCCCATCTGAGGTCTCGAGGATGACTTGTTCTGGGCGCAGACTCGACAGGCCTCCACATACTCCCGGACATCCTGTTCCATGGCAGGCCACCAGAAGCGTTGCCTGACGACAAACATAGTACGGCTCACCCCTGGGTGGCAGGTAAGCAGGGAGGTGTGAGCCCAATGAATCACCTGAGGTCGCAGGGGCGCTGGGACAAACAGCCGATTGGCTGGGCAACCACTAGGTGGCGGGCTCTCACCATTGGCCTGCTTCACCTCAGCTTCTATCTGCCAATTCACCGCTCCTACCACACGTTTCAGTGGCAGGATGGGCTCGGGGACCTTGGCAACAGACTCGGGGTCATAAAGGCGAGAGAGGGCGTCTGGCTTGGTGTTCTTGGACCCCGGCCTGTAGGACAAGACAAAATCAAAACGGTTAAAAAACAATGTCCATCTAGCTTGACGTGCGTTTAGGCGTTTAGCCTTCCTAATATACTCTAAGTTCTTGTGGTCCGTCCAGACGAGGAATGGTTGTTGAGCTCCCTCCAGCCAATGTCGCCACTCCTCCAGGGCCACCTTCACCGCCAGCAGCTCCCGATTCCCGACGTCGTAGTTACGCTCAGCTGATGAGAGCCGCCTGGAAAGATAGGCGCAGGGGTGCATCTTCTGGTCCTTCTCTGACCGCTGCGATAAAACAGCCCCCACTCCTTCACTGGAGGCATCCACCTCCACCACAAACTGACGATTTGGGTCAGGCATTGTGAGAATGGGTGCTGTCGTGAACATGGCAATCAACCTCCTGAATGCCTGGTCGGCCTCAGGGGACCACTGGAAGGGTGTCAGAGGAGATGTTAATGCATGGAGTGGTGCCGCTATTGCGCTGAAGTTTCTGATGAACCGCCTATAGAAGTTAGCAAACCCCAGAAATTGCTGAACCTTCTTGCGGCTATCAGGAGTTGGCCATTGAGCCACAGCGCTAACTTTAGCCAGGTCCATCCGTATCTGTCCCGAGGCTACAATAAAGCCAAGGAACGATACTGTATCGGCATGAAAATCACATTTCTCTGCTTTAACATATAGCTGGTTCTCCAGCAGGCGCTGGAGAACCAGTCTGACATGATGGACATGAGTATGCTGATCAGGGGAAAAGATCAAAATGTCGTCCAGGTACACAAACACAAACAAGTTCAGAAATTCACGGAGGACATCATTAATAAAAGCCTGAAATACTGCAGGGGCGTTGGCAAGTCCAAATGGCATGACAAGATATTCATAGTGCCCTGATGGTGTGTTAAAACCAGTCTTCCACTCATCCCCCTCTCTGATCCGAACCAGGTGGTAAGCGTTCCTTAAGTCTAGCTTCGTAAAAACCTTAGCTGATTGGAGCTGTTCAAAAGCGGAAGCCATAAGGGGCAGAGGGTAGCGGTTCTTAACCGTAATGGCATTAAGGGGGCTATAGTCTATGCATGGACGGAGGGAGCCGTCTTTCTTTCCCACGAAAAAGAAACCGGCTCCCGCAGGAGATGACGAGGGACGAATTAGGCCAGCCTTGAGTGAGCTGTCGATATATTCTTTCATGGCCTTTTTCTCAGGGCCCGAAATGGCATAAAGTCTCCCCTTAGGAATTGGGGCACCTGGAATCAAGTCAATGGCGCAGTCATACGGTCTGTGGGGAGGCAAGGACGCAGCCTTGCTCTTGCTGAATACCTCCCCCAAGTCATGGTAATCCACGGGTACCGTTGCTAGGTCTGGTTCTTCCCCTGGAGATGGGTCTGCCCCTCTAGTATCGACTTGACCTACTGCCAGTCTCTGACCCACGGCTAAACAGCTTTCTAAACAATTCTCTCCCCAGGCTGTGATGATTCCGGTCTCCCACTTGACATGGGGGTTATGCCTAGACAGCCATGGGTATCCGAGAACCATCGGATGCCGAGCAGCGTTAAAAAGGTGGAACGACATCTGTTCATGGTGGTCACCAACCTGAACATGGAGCGGTTCAGTCTTATGAGTTATCCTAAAAATAAAATGGCCGTCAAGAGCAGTGGCTTCCAGAGGCTGGGATAACAGTTCAGTCTTAACTTGCCACTTGCGGGCCAAACCCCAGTCTAATAAGCTTTCGTCGGCTCCTGAATCAATTAAGGCCCCTACTGAAAATGAGCGACCCGTCAGGATTACCTGGACAGCAGTCAGTGCGCGAGGGGGGTTCTCTGGCGTAGACCGCTGACGCCCCCGAGTATCTCCCCTCCTTGCTGGGCGCCCACCTTTCACTGGACATGCAGCCAGCAGATGTCCAGTCTCTCCACAGTAAAAACATCTGCCCTCCAGTAACCGGCGCCGTCGCTCCTCTCTGGACAGCCTTGCCCGCCCCAACTGCATCGGCTCCTCCCTGGGCTCTGGGGGTGCTGCAGCCTGTGGAGAAAAATGAGACAGCGTGGCAGGTTGAGTAGCTAACCGGTGGTGAGGAGGCGTCACGGTCTCCCTCTCCCAGTCCCTCAGCCGATTGCCCGTCCGGATGGCTAGGGCGATTAGGGAGTCCAGGTCTGCGGGTAAGTCCAGGGGGATTAGTAAACTCCGGACGGAGGCAGCAAGCCCCGTCAAAAACGTGTCCCGTAGGGCCGCTTCGTTCCACTCGCTGTCAGCAGCGATGGTCCGAAAGCGGATGGCGTAGTCGGCCACCGTGCGGCTGCCCTGCTTTATCGTGCTGAGCTCTCTTGCCGCCTCCCTCCCTGGTACTGCGCGATCGAAGATCTTCCGCAACGAGTCTTTAAAAGAGTCTATGGAGGAGCAAATGGACGCTCCTCGAGCCCACTCTGCGGTCGCCCATGCCGCTGCTCGTCCCGTAAGGTGGGAAATCATAAAAGCCACCTTGGCTGAGTCTGTCGGGAAAGCCGAGCGCTGGAGTTCGTAGTGTAGCTCACATTGCACAATGAAAGATTTACAGTCATCACCTTCTCCGGAGAACTTCTCTGGCGGGGCTAACCGGAGCGAAGCTGAAGGTGATCCAGGTGAAGCCGGAGTAGCAGAAGCGGTCGGGGGTGGAGAAGGTTCAGGCTGTGATCGAGGAAGGGCCTGCTTAATCTGCAGGGCTAACTCCCTCATCTCCGTGGTCATAGCCGCCTTAAAGCTGTCCTGGCTGTTGGCCAACCCTTGCAACCCTCGGGCAAGGGATGTCAGGTGTTCCTCCTGCCTTGTCAGTCGGGCTTCCTGGGAGTGGACCGCTGCGGTCAGCTGGTTGGAGTCGGCTGGGTTCATGGCGTGCCAGTTCGTACTGACACGAGGCGGGGCCGGAGGCTGAACCCAAATGCACGACTCTTCACGGATCGATCAAAAGAAAAAGTCTTTATTATGGTACTGTACAAAAGATTCACTCAACATGAGGAAAACAAAAAATCACTCTTGCGAGGAGAACAAAAAATCACTCTTACGAGGAATAAACAAAAAATCACTCTTACGAGGAATAAACAAAAAATCACTCTCACGAGGAACAAACAAAAAATCACTCTTAACGAGGAACACGGGACTAGGAGAAATAACGAGGCAAAGGCCGACAAAACAAGACTGGGAACTTGAGCATACGAGAACAAAACCTGGTAGTACTTGGAGCTGGGCGCTGGCTCTGACACATGGGACGTGACGAACTGGCACAGGACAAGGGGAGACACAGACAATATATAGGAGAGGTAACAGGGCACAGGTGGAAACAATCAGGGCAGGGGAAGGCAATCACTGTGGCGGGAAACACACAAGGGCAGGAAGCAAAGGTGCCTGACACAAGGGGGAAGAGTCATTTCACAATAAGACAGGAAGTGCAGGACAAGACAACACGAGTGACAACTTAACATTTACGACGAGACATGACAAAAATAAAGTTAGATAATATTATTTTTAATAATAAGTGATATCACTTGTGGAAATATAGCATGTTTAATACAGCTCCTTCTGCAGCCACAAAATAAAACATAATCTATTGATTATTGAAACAATTAGTTTTGTTAGTTTTTTCTTTCAATAAATGGTGTATAATGTTGATTTTTCCAGAGCTGAAGATTTTGTCCAGACCAACAGTCCTCAACCCAAAGATCACTCCATCAATCCTTTATCAAAAAAGTTGGAGATCATTAATAATAGGAATAGTTGGCAGCAAATCGATTAATTGTCTAATCAATGCAGGGACCTCTGAACAGAATTTGACGTGTAAAATCTGTATTTTTTTTATTTGAACATGTATTTCTCCTTATAATATATACACTGTTATGTGGTGAAACTCTCCAGATATACAGAGAGGATTCCTGCTCTTTACACACACACACACACACACACACACACACACACACACGCACACACAAAGGTACTCATACATGAGGCGTAGCCACACGTACATGTGTTGTCTATAAATATGCAGAGCGTGGCTGCAGGGGGACATGCAGGTTATGGTGCATGTGATGCTTTCACGTGAATATGAGGTGTGTATTCGTGAACTGGTGAACAATCCTTTCTTCTCTTGTGGAATCAACCCGAGGCAAACAAGCACTAAAATCTTCCTCTGCACATACGGCGGTTGATATCATGAATGTTTTATTCTGAGTATATTATGTTAATCAGTTTAAGGTACATCATGAAATACCAGGATTGTGAGCGTCAAAGTCAAATCTACAGATCGTTTGCTTGGTGGTCTGGAGGTATTTTTCTGATGCTGTGTGTGTGTGTGTGTGTGTGTGTGTGTGTGTGTGTGTGTGTGTGTGTGTGTGTGTGTGTGTGTGTGTGTGTGTGTGTGTGTGTGTGTGTGTGTGTGTGTGTGTGTGTGTCGGTGCAGCCTGCAGCTGCAGAAGCAACAATCCCTTTTTGTTTTTTTGCTTATTTTAAATGCAGTTTCTTTTTCCACCATGAAAATAATCACATTCAGGCCTCAACACAAACTCTATTTTTATGAATTATTTCAGAATGAATAATGAATCATGTATAATATAAATATAATGAGTGCAAGTTTTTCCCCAAGCATGACATTCTTATTGTAGGTTTTCTACCTTTAAACCTCATGATGCCTTTGTCTAGTGTGATACTTAAGGGCTGCAGGTTTTCCCTTGATAATAAAAGCACTACTTTAAATAAATCTCTGTTTACCAGAGAAAACATAGATTTCTCTGAATTGCAACCAATTGATCATTAAATAAATTGACCAATGCAGCTTTTAGTCACTTCATTTGTGTATTACTCAGACTTCAGAACTTCAGTTCAGTTTCAGTCAGACAATAATGACAGTTTTTTGAGTTGTCGTGTGAACATTCTGACTGTTGCTTTGCATTATCGTCATTCATCGGCCAACTTTTCCACGGCCGCTTGAGCTCACAGAATGTGACGATAACAAGACTTTGTATTTCCAGGGAGGAGTAGAGCCTCTGGTCCGTCTGTGGCTGCTGCTGCTGCGTCTTCACATCCTCCCAGCCTCCTCGGACCACCGTGTCAACGCTTGGCCACGCTTGGAGGCAGCGGCGGCTTTGCCTTTATGTGCCGTCGCTGCTCTGGGGGTTAATGAGCTGGAATCCTCCATCCTATAATCCTCATCCAGATAACTAGGGACATTGTTTACATACATCTGCCTTCAAAAGGAGAAGGAGCCTAAATTAGAAGCAGAAAGTCAAACAGTATGTAGATGAGGCAGCTGAGCGGGCCCCCCCCTTCATGTCCCAGGCATGTTTAGTGGCTGTGGCTGTGTGGGTGAGGACGGGTGGGGGTCAGGGGCTAGAGGCAGGTGCTGTCTCCCCCATGCAGAGCTCCTCCATTGTGGTTCCTATCAAAAAGGACAGCTGTTGTGTCTCGGCGGTCGCGTGCGTGTGTGTATGTGTGTGTGTGTGGATGTGGATCAGAGAGTGTGTTTTATGAAGTTGGTGTTTCAGCAGGCGAAGCCCCCGCTGTTTCTGTCCTGATCTGTTCTGCTCTCTCGTCTGGAAGAGCCGCTGGTTTTCTCACTCCTTACATTATCTCCCTCCTTTTTTAGTTCTCCCTGTGAGCTACTCATAAGGTGGAAGTAATGCAAACAGATGAGTTAAACCGCACATTCAGACGAAGGCTGATGAAAAGCGCGCTATGAGCTGACCTGCTGTTAATTAAACATGTCCCAGTTCCAGGCACGATCATTATGCAGGATCCTCATCATTAAAGGGAAATAATGTGAGTTGTTGACAAGTGAACAACATCATTTACTGGTGCTTCACATCTAAAACTAATTTTCTCTTCACAGAATCCCACGCATGGAGAATCTTTGTGTTTTCCGTTGCAGCATCTGCCACATATGGTAGTGCTGTTTTCCCTTTTAGCCTTTTTATTAGCTATAATTGTCCTGCTGTTGTTTTACCTTGTATTTTTACATGTTCAAAATAATTGAGTGAATAAATAAAATTAAATAAAAAAAATAGATAAAACATGTGCAACAGTGCATCTAGAAATCAAGTGAGTTTGATTATGTGCATGTTGATTTTTATGCATAAGCATAAGTTGAGATATTGGTGGTTTCCATTGAGAAAAAGTTGCAATGTATTCACAAAACATGCACAGGGCCTCTACTTAGCTAGCTTGTTAACTTATATATATATAAGTTAACAAGCTTATACTTATATTTATATATATATATATATATATATATATATATATATATATATATATATATATATAATCGAACTATCACCATCATCATTTCAGTTAACCTCCATGTTTTTCTTCTTTGTCCTCTTGTAGCTCTGGTTTGATCTCCACCTCCAGAAAAAAATCCCTCCCTCAAATCCCTTTCTTCACCAGTAAGCTGCCACCTTCATCTGTGTGTTGTTTTTTGGTGGGTACGTGGTGCATTTCAGCTCCCTGTTGGCGATAACTCTCTGTGGATTAGTCCCAATAAGTGACTCCTTTCACAGCACTTTGATCTATTGTCCCTAGGAAATATATTGATTAACGCAGCCTTATATTCATTGAGTTTGCCCAATCTGTCTCTCCCTCCTAAACCTGCAGAGCCCCCCCACCACCAAAACCTCATTATTCCATCCTCTGTCTACTTTCCCCCATTCCTTCCTCCCCGTTTCCCTTCTCCTGTCTCCATTTTAAAAATCTTTAGGGGTAACAAGCGTGTCCGGGGTTCAGATGAGCCCCCGCTGGGGCGGCAGTCTGCCCTTTTGTCTGCTCCCAGAGCCCAGATGCCTCCATTCGCTCCTCCGCTTCAACAGAATGACCACATCGGCATCAGAGGAATGGCACCAGGAATTCTTTTGTGTTGGCCCTGTTTAGCCTCCCCCCCCTCGCTGGCAGCCGCTGGCCTCACCCCTCCACCCCCTAACTCAATCAGCCAGAGGACAACAACTCAAAGCCTTCATAGGAACTCCATTGTCTGCCCTGAAATCTGCATGAACAGCTGATGAAGAAATAGTTACATGTTTGTGGGAACGTTCCAAAAAAGGTTTGTAAACACGATTACAAGAATTCACATGGAGCTTATTTATTGGACGGCGGCCCAGAGTCCCAGTTGACAAAATATATAACCATGCTTTAAAAATAATTATCAATTATCAAAAAAAAAATTGAGTTAGAGCTACTCACAGTATAAAATATGTTGCATTATTAGTATAAAATGTTGGCTACAGGTTATGGTTAGGGCTGCAACTAAAGACTAAGTTGATAGTTTATTAATCTATTGATTATTGAAAAGATTAATCCATTAATTTTTTGGTTCAGAAAATGCTGTAAAATATAGATTACTGTTTCCTAAAACTGTAGATTGAACAAAATGTCCTTGACCCGAAGATCATCAGTTTACTATTATAGAAGAATAAAAAAAAAAGGAGAGAATTTGAACATGTTCCTCTTGAAAAAACCTCCAATTGATTTATTGATTGCAAAAACAGTTGGCAACTAATCAATTCACCTCTTAAGACGAGACTCACTGCTGTCCATCAAACCCAAGGTGGTCAGACATTCGTGGTCGCTCCTCGTTGGCTTTTCAAGCTGCTCTCACCAGACTCCACGCTTCGATTCACTCGTACACGGTGCCGATCAATGCAAACAACTGCTAGACCATAATTGTTGAATTATTTTCAGTTTTTATAGTGTTGCTCTACATGACGCCCAACACTCCCCTGTACCGCTCATGCTACAGCATGTCTGAACAGGTTAAACACTGCAGATTTAGCCCAAAGCAAACTGGGAAAACTGGGGAAAATGATGCTTAATATTGTGGGGAAACATTTAAGGAACATAAGAATTTTACAATGAGGGCAATGGAACCCTGTCGTTTCAATCATAACACAAACGCAGGTATCATATAAAGGTTGATAATATTTTTTTGAAATTGCTGAGTGCATTAACTCTACATTAGATAACTAATGAAATAACATTAACCTGTCATCTTATACCAATATCACTGCAACATTTAATATGGTCTGCATCTTAATAAAGCACCTGAACAACTACATTTCTACTGAGAAAGTAATCATTTTATAATAGGCCCAGACACAGCTCATCTGCTCTTAAATACTAGGTGATAGTTTGTTGTAAAGGCACTCGATGCATGCTGGGTACCCCTAACCAAATAGGAACTCTGCCAAAAACTCCAGTTACATAATCTCTGGTCTTAAAATTCTGAGGATTGGGACAGAACTTCATGATTAATGTAACAGTTAGCAAATAATCAATTAATCAATCTATCTATTTATGACCAGTTGGATGGATCTGTTCACACCAATGAAAAAACCTGAAGCTATTACAGTTTTACAGTGTTTACCATTTCTCACAATGCAACGCATGTGCCATAGTATACCATAGCATGTTATTGCTTCTTTAGATTCTGGTTTTGGACAGTTGAAAAGCTTCAGGAGCTTTTAGTTGAACTAAACTAACTTTAGAACACCTTCTGTCACTTTGTTCACCAGCTCACCACAACTATTCAACAAGTGCAGCACTATAGTGTTTGCACTGAGGATAAGCAGAGATACGTATGTGCATTGTGGTGCTCAAATAATATTAAAGAACACCCTTTCAGCTAATGTTGCTTAATTGTCGGTAGCCATGGTTCCGATAGAGTGAAAAAATAAAAACTAAATGTAAAATGTAAAAAGGTTCTGTGGTCAAGTAGGCAGAGGAAAAGTCAGGAGGAGCAGCTGGGTGACATTTAAGTACTGTACTGATATCTGAGGTTTTAAAAAAGTAATATATATGCAGTAGTCATACCGGTTTATTTAAAGAATTTGATTAAATATTTGTTCATATTTTTTTGTCAGGAAGGATCCATCGCCTGTCTCAAATTGAGTTGTCTGGTCTTCAATAAACATCTGATGTGTTAAGTGATTTAAACAAATGATCAGCCTGGCTGTTATTTGGTAATTTACCATCTGCATCTATCTGCAAACTCCCAGCTCAAGTCCTTGAATGAACTTCTTGCTGTGAGGAAACAGTGCTGCCACTATACATACAAAATACATATTTTATTTTTTTTTAACAAAAATCCATCAGTTTAATTCTCCGAAATGTCCCAGAAAACATTAAGAATAATTATATACATTTATTAATGAAATAAATCACATTACATATTGAAAGCTGATAACGTCAGTAACTCTAATGGAAAAATCATTAAGCTACACTATATAGAATGAGAATCAGAAATCAGATTTTTGGTGTATAACAAATGGAATCTCTAGTAATTTGTGAGATATGTTGCGTAAGTTTGTTTTTCCTACTCGTGGTGAATTAATCCTAGTTTCTGAAATATGGGCATGTGCAGTTATAAAAAATGACTCAGTCGACATGATGCATCCATCCTGTGCAATTATTTGAGTTCTTTTTTGTTATTTTATTTTTTATTTTGTATTGTATTATGCTTTTCTGTCTATTCTGATCGCTTTGATTTTCACATGGCTGTCACTCCTTTACATGAGACTCCTGGCCATTCGGCATCATCATGTTATTGCTGTCATTTTTCAGGATTTAAGTGGTGGCTACATCTGTCACAACAACATCCTCCTCCCAGCCCCACAGCCACGCCAGGCTCCATCCAACCCCTGTTCCTCCTGATCGGCTCTGACAGTTCGATGGTTGGCATGTAACCAAGCTCATAGCCCAACAATGGCTCAAAAACAGCTTCACATGCAGCCAGATGACACAACATGTCTGCAAGATGAGCAGTGCGTGTGTGGATTACAACAAATACTAGAGAAAGAACCGTTTTATATTATTATTAATTGATTTTCATCAGATGTCAGATGTGAAAAGAAGAATGGGTGATTAATGTGGCACAAATATGGGGCAAATCAATTTGTGGTGACCTGCCTTGTAGCAGTGACCCAGAAGGCAGGATGCATGGGAGTCAGCGGTGGGGGGTGTCGGAACCCACTGGGAGCAGCACCTGCATCATAGCATGATTTGCATTTTTAACATTTATTGTTTTTTATTGATCGAGCAGGATCAGGCATCGACTTTTCCCCAAAGATGGAACTGTTTTAATCGCAGAAATTCTTCATCCGGCGTGCAACACATGCAGCATGAAACCAAAAGGTGTAAGTCGCATTTTCTCCCTTTCACACGCTCTTCCTTCTGGGTCAGTCTCCTAACCACATTGTGTGCTCATTGAGTGAATCTAACAGCGTTCAGTGCTTGCTCATATGTTAATGATAACCAGTAACAGTATGATCTCTTACATCAGGTCTACACAGTTTCCAGAAACACAGAATGTGATGCTATTATTCTTGTGCGGGCACATGCAATAGTAGACTTAACGCTGAGTGGTTGAGGTAAAACTGGAATGAATTTATGGGTATGCATCATCAGTAGTGTTCCAGTGGGTCATGGAGTGTTTCGGCCTTACACACTATACACCCTCTCCAGTGGCGGCCAGCTGCAGGGTGATCAGACCTGAGCTTGCGTCCCAAGCCCGATTGGCCACAACAGTTGTTGTTGGGTTGTGGCAGAACTCTCGGGGGGGGACTATGTATAGCAGGGGTGTCTGGTGTCCGGCTCCCTGAGTCAATTTAATTCAATTCAAGTCAATTTCATTCAACTCAATTCAATTCATTTTATTTGAGTAGCCCGGAATCACAAATCACAGATTTGTCCCTCACATCGTACAAGGTAAAACTCCCTACAAATCCCTTTGACGGGGATTTAAAAAAAAAAAAAAAAAAAAGGAAGAACCCTCAGGAAGAGAAACAGAGGAGGAACAGATCCCTCTTCGAGGACAGACAAGCTGCAGTAGATGATGTGTGCAGGCGGAAACAATACAGGGAAAATACAAACAGAACAGAAAAACTAAAATGTAATGAGTCAAAGCAATACTACTTCGTCATGTTACTTACTTGTTACACAGTAAGTGTAATGTGAGCAGCAGCATCACAGGTACGAATCAGCCAGGATTGGGTCCTGATGGCGACCACATGCAAAATATATTCTTTTTGGCATGTGTGCCTTTAGACAGGAAAGTGGTAAATGACATGCAAATAAGGTCCAGATGCCATGAACTGAACTGAGGACTCACTGCTAAGGACATTTTGCCCATATGGTTCACACCACGTTGGAAACAGCAGAGCAAAAACCATGCACCATCCATCTCACGGTACGTCATGACCACATGACCCACCCGCTGGATTGTCAGTGGCCAGTTGCATTCAGATCCTTTTCCACAATAAAATTAAGGTATTCTTAGGCGTGTTCAGTAGACAAGGCGTGACGTAGCCGTCCTGGTAACGCAGTCTTAAAGTGTGATGACAAACACAATGTTCCAAGCCTTAAACTATGCAGTGTTGTAGAGATTACTGCATCTACATTGCAGAAGGAAAGTCGTGTACTTTTCAGAGAAAGTAGCAATTGTTTGGTTTTAAGGAGACGTCGGCACCTGCTGCAACAACAGAAAACGCTGTGGGACGTTGACTTTCAGTGAAAAAAGCCATTTTGCGCCAAAGAACAAACAGGTTTGGAGGATGTGGGCATCCATCCCGCTGCCTCTCACGTGGATGGTGAACTCTCTACTGTTCGAGCTAATGCACCCAAGGTGTGACTCACGGAGGAAGTGGCAGATAAAAATTTCGCATGAATTTTTTGAGCTGTTACTCATTTACATATGATGTTCATCATGCAGAATTTCTGAGAGAAATTCTTAGCATCACAGTGACAAAACGGTGCATCCAGCAGCCTTTTATGGAGTGGCTGTGGGGCATCAACCTGCAACCTAATAGACGTGGTTTCCCCTCGGCTTCACAGAAAAAAAGTGGTGGAGAATGCTGAAAAAAGGTTAACGAAACGCCAGAACTGAACCATTTCAGCCAAAATCCCCTAATTGCTGATGGGCCATTTGCCTTCCTGTCATCTTGATATGGTTGTAAGAAGCTTACCAGAATGAGGCCCGTTAGCTCTGCTGGTTGGAGATTGGCACGAATACCAAGGTCATAGGTTTGATCCCTGTAGAGGCAAACCTTGGTTGTTTAGAAACAGAAACTCTGCATGGAACAACAGATATTACCACACTATCTTACACATAAATCCTGAAGGTGAAAGCTGCACATCCAAAGTCCCAGTCCTTCTGACTTTTTGTCTGACTCCATCTGCAGCTCCATGACCACGTGGCCCATTGGAATATGTGTCTGACTTTAAAACAGAAGTTTGTGGGTTTGATTCCCTTTGTAGATTTTTGTAGTTTATTCTACTCTGCAATAACAAGTTATAGAATGAAAGCTCACATCAAACACAAATCAAACTGTTGACAAAAGTACAACCTCAACTACTGTGTTATTGGAAAGGAACAGAGATTAATAACTTAAGTATAGCGCTGCAGCAGCAGGGGTTCAGTAAGAACATGTGTATATATATTGTGTAATAACACAGATGTTCATGGAGTACCCAAAGTGCTGGAGGAACAGGAAAAAGAGAACATGAGCAAGAAGAAGGAACGGATGCTGGAGGCAGATTATTACATTAATATTGAACTGGTGTCCCGACTTTTGGGTTGCTGCCGTCAGATGAAAATCTCACACTATAAATCCAATTTCGCTGAATTTTTAATTTTAATTTGACTGAGAATGTCCAGTTTTTTCCTCTATAACTGGAAGTCTGGAAAGCAATCATGGCAGACATGACGTTCTATTCTTGCTGCTTGCAGCGTAAACAGTAAAACTTGCAAAATAATGCTACAAGCTACATGCTACAAGCTACTGGTGTATGCATGTCTTTGATTGGCTGAAGCAGTGCATTGAAAACATGATGCAACCATGTACTGTACATGCAACCTTGACTTTATTTATTTCTTTTCTTGTCGCTCTGCAACTACATCTCTTCTGCAATAAACTAAAGTCTCTTCTATTTAATATAACCGACTTGTTTGGTGTTTGAAAGTGCAAACTCACTGCAGCCATCCTGGCAGGGTCGGTGAGCCGTTTACTTCTCCCCCTTCATCAACCAGCATCAAGGTGCCCTTGAGCAAGGTGCTTAACCCCCCGCTGCCGCCTGCATCTGCTCGCTGGTCACCGCAACACGGCGTCGGGTGGAACGGGCAGATCCCACGTGTAGCTGCTCGTGTATGAATGACTCTAATGAGCAACAGCATCGCAGGAGTTTGTACGGCTACAAAAAAAAAATGTTCAAAAACTAAAGCAGCTGCAGGAGTCGGGAGCTAAATTTATTTTTATTTTATTTATTTATTTCTGGGAGAGGCTGAACTGAGCGGCCAATATAAGCTAAAAAGTCCCATTTCATGCTGTCTGCTGGGTTTATTTGAAGCTTTGATATCCTTAACAAGATACATTTGTGTTTAAAATACCAAAAACAATATGCATTTACTTTCCCTCTGGAGTTTATAAAGAACAGGCCTCTGTGTGTCTCATTAATATTAACTAGCCTCTTCTCTGATTGGCTGATTTACTAAAAACAGGCTAGGTGTGGAGGTTTTTTTCTGTGTAGTGACAATTGTGAAACTTGTGATACAGACCTTCTTATAATAAAAAAGCAATTAAAGTCTTAATTTCTGCATATGAATGGTGAATCCTACAGAGGTATTGCAACAGAGCCCCAAAATAAAAATGTGCTTGTTGCATTTCTGTCACACAACAAACACTCTATTTTTTGGTATAAAGACAATCAATTAGCAAATTGAATAGAGCGTCTTTACATTGCAGAATATTCATAGACACTGGAGTTTGGTGGGATCCAGTTCTGTGTTCCTGTGCTAACCCTGGTCACTGTAACGCTCCCTGTCCTGTCAGGACTTGGATGCAAACACTTCCTCACCTCGTCCTCTGTTTCCACTCTGCTGCTCCCGCTGACAGAAACCAAAAGAAATCCAGACTCTGGGAGAGAATTAATGGGGTTCAGGTGCTGTTCTCTGTCTCTCTTTGTCTCTCCCTCCGCCTGCTGACCCCACACCACCCTGCCCGTTCAGCACGAGGTGACAATATGGCCACGAGCCGCTTTACAAGAATCACTTTTATAGGTGATGAAAAAAGAGTCAGCAGCATGAATCAGTGCCAGGCCCTAAATGATAGACAGCTCGTCTAATCTGCAGGTTTTGCATTTAAATACTTGGTGGAAAGTTGGTTCCATTACACATAGAATCATTATTTAAAATAAAATTTCCATGTGTATGATCTAATGATGATTGGAGGCAGACCTCCTGACAGTGGAGGAGGGGGAGGAGAATTATTCCTCTTCCTCTTTCCTCTCTTTACCTCTCATGAGGATTTGGTTTAATATCTCTCTATTCACACACGGGTCTCTCTCCTCTTCCTCTCTCTATAACCCCACTTGTTGCCTCCTTCATATATGCAGGAAGATAAATATTTCATCTGCCTCTTCACAGCATCTCCGGCAGCGTTGAAGGGGAGATAGGAGGCGGCGTGGACTGGTGAGTCACATGGTCACATGTTTTATTATACTAAGAGCACAGGATGGGACATTCTGCTCTCTGATTATGCTCACCATGACTTTATTAAATCCACATGGTTGTTGCATAAAACTTTGCCTCAATGATATATTTAAAAATGGATGCACTAATGATTAGTTTTACATATTACATATTCCCTTCATGTTAAATGTACACTTCAACTTGCAATTAGTTTATTGTTATATATTTATGATAGAATCATCATCATCATTAATCATTTGTCTTTTAGCATAACTTTAGAAGCAGATGTGGTCCCCCACACTGTATGATGAACATCCATGGATTATATATATTTAACAGGCTGGTTCTGATTAATCTTGTCTTAAAGGAACAGTTCACCATTTTGGAAATATGTCTGTTTGCTCTATTGCTGAGAGTTAGTCGAGTGTTTTTTTTATTCCACTGTGAAGTTGTAGCAACAAAAAACACCAGGAAGTCATTGTGAAGAAACAGCTAAGAAACGCAGTATAGAACCACTAACTGAAGTTTTTAGCTTCCAGCTTTTGTTTGGATTAAAAAAAAGCCAGAGATAATATTAGGTTGAGTGAAAGATTGCATGATTTTACAGATCTTTACATCACAACCACTGTTGAGTCAAGTCTGTTTATCCATGGACCAATTATACCATGAAACACCATCTTTAGCCCCTAAATGGAGACATGGTGAAAGGTTTTTCCTTGGTTTTGTCTATGGCGTCCTCTTTCATATCCAGCCTGTTTGAGGAATCAGTTTAGAAGAAAATGATGTGTAACAACTGTCAAATAACTGTCTCTCTGCAGCATCAGCATATGCATCTAAAACAACAATTGGTAAACCTACAGAACTGGAATCTTGCATTAAAATGATGTCTTTAAATAACCAACATGACAAATTGCACTGCATGATATCAACTGAGCTGAAATCTGATTCATTATTCATGAGTGATGAGTCCTCTGTGCTCCTCTATGTGTGAATTAATATGAGGAGATGCAGGGAGACAATTGACCTGAATGACCCTGCAGTAAAAGAGCAGAGACAGTCAGACAGCGCCACACAGTGATGAACAAGCAGCAATGCATTCTCTGTCAATTTAAAATAATCCATCTCTGTTTTAACAAACTGAACAAGATGTGTTTTTCTGTCACTGTTTTAGACAGACTATGTTCAGGCCTGCACCCAAACTGAAGGAGTCAGCAGAAAATACCTGGAGAGTGTCCTCAAGACAGTCAAGGAGAAGCAGAAAGGGAAGGAGAAGCAGGCCCTTCATCGAAGGGCTGGAACAGGAAATCTCTGAGCTGGAGAAGCTGTCACACTGAGAGTCAACATCCTCCAACCTTTAGTTCCCTGAACGCTGCTCCACCAACAAAGACTGAACAGAGGTCACAGCATGAAGTGGATATGACATTTGATCCTAAATTAGTAAATCCTCAACTCATCCTGTCTGATGATGGGAAAAAGTCCATCATGTAGACAAGAAGGTTACTGGACTGTAGGATCAATCTATATAATGTACAGTACTTTTCTTTACTGACAACACAATCCATCTCTGTCAAATCAGACCCTGACATAGTGGGGTATTTGTAGATATCAGTCCACCACACTAAAGCTGCAGGGTCTATGCAGATTTGTTGTAAAATTTGGTCTCAAATATATATTTAATTTCTACTTACAGCAACATAATTGATGATCACTAGTTCCATTAAGCTGGTCATTCATCCCGACAGCAATAGGACTTTATAACTCACTGTAGTCACTTTTCCCCCACTCTTAACTTTTCTCTACACACACACCCTGCACCTTAAGTATGCATTAGCTATGTATGTGTACATGTGTGTATGGATATGTATGTGCGTATATATATGCAAATATGTAAATCTGTGTGTATGTGTATGTATGTAGGTATGTATGTGCATGTATGTATATATGCTTTGCTTATGCATATTTTTTTTCTTACTATTTATTAGTATTTTTTCTCCATTCTATGTCCATAATGCATACTGTGTATGCGGATTAACAAATTCTATGAATTTTGTACATAGTGTTGTGTATTTTTATTTTTTATAGCTTTTATTTTCTTTAGCTTTTATTTTCTCTTTCTTTACTGTGTACGCTGCAGTAACAAGCAAATTTCCCCGTTGTGGGATCAATAAAGTCTTATCTTATCTTAGTATCTGTCCTCAAAATATCAACAAAATTATATCAACAGAAATCAGACATTTTTTTCCATGTGGTGGTAAATTAAGAAACATGAATAGCAATAAGTGGTTTGAGAAAAATAAAAAGGTTTTTTTTTTTCATTTTTTGCTAATACAAAGAGATAAACAAGACACAAATGACTGTTTAGTTGTTTTTAGCTGAAATTTGTTCTGGGGTCAAAGGTCAGCAGTAATAACCATGCTCCATGGAGATGAGGCATATGTGATTTTGAAGGTTGTGTTCCATTTCAGATTTTTAAAACATGTTTTATCCATGTAAACAAAACAACACAACTATAAACCAACACATTTCTCAGAAATACTAACACATTTTTCCCTATACATGCTTTATGTTCTTGTTGCTGCAGATTATTGGACACACAAATCACCACTGTCGTCTTATCCTCATATTTGCCTTTCACTATGTGTGTTTTGATGCAAACTAAACATTTTCAAAAACATTTTTAGTCATTTGAGTAGTTTTCTGTTACCATGAAGGAGGTGTTTTTATGCTATTGCTTCTCTTGTAGATTGTTTTTAACAAATGTAATTATTTAAATTATTTATATTCATGTGTACCAAATGTGGAAGAAAGTTTATTTCATGAAATGTCTAAACCTTTGAAGCATGCTGCCTTTGTATAACTCTGCCAGTATGTCTCAATAAAAGTCTAACTACCACAAGGTCTGATAGACACGGTGCAGTACTACTTTTTCATCACATGAGGGCAGTGTTTCCCTCTTTTATTAAGTTAACATCTAACCCTACACCTGAGAAGGACTAGGAAGGAAAGGAAGATGTTACTCATCTCTCCTCCTCCTCTTCCTGCTACTTCAGCTTCTTGTCTGTCTCCTTCTTCCTTTTTTTGCCTTTCTCTGTTTTTCTGAAACAAGTTATAGAATCCAACAAGTTGTTAATATTCAAATCAAAATGATCAACAAAGTACTTGAAGCAGGTCCACAACCCAAAGATCATCAGTTTACTACTATAAAAGACTAAAGAAACCATTAAGTAATCAGACTGGAGTGGAATTTTGACATTTTCTAATTGAAAATGGCTCAAATTGATTCATTCATTATCAAAATAGATGGCAATTTATGTAAGAATTTGCCACACCATAGTACAGACTCACCATGAACAGAACTTGTTACTCTCTGCCTTACTGCCACACACACACACACCCACACACACACATACTACCCCCATGTGTCCAGCTCAAGTGGCCATCACACTCAGATTTTCTGGTTAGTTCAGAGTAAACTTCGTACTTATAGCAGATGTACATTAAAAAAAAAACTGTGCACATACGTCAGTGCAGCTCAAACATCTGACAGATGGAACCAGAAGAAAAACACATTCTTGTGAAGGAAGACTGAACACACACAATCGTTCAAACCTTCCTGTGGGTGGCTGTAGCTCAGCGGTAGAGCAGTGTTCCACCAGTCCGTAGGTTGGTGGTTCCATTCCCGGTTCCTCCAAGTTGCGCTTAACCCTGAGTTATCTCTGATGGCATGTGAGCATGCAGCTCTGTTTATTGCCACCTCCATCAGTGTGTGTGAGTGGGTAAATGAACACTTGTAGTGTGGAGTGCTTTGAATGGTCAAAAATACTAACTGCTATATAAATGTAGGCTTCTGCTTTGTGCTTCTCTTAAGATTTTGTACTGAAACATTGAGTATTTTGACAGGAACCCATGTTATTTACCAGGTTATTCAGTCACCTTAAAGCTTTTTTGAGCTTTAGTGATGCAAATTATTCAAATGTCCACTAAGTAATTGCCACAGAGACAGTTTTGGTCCTGGCATCTGAGACAGTTGCCTGTTTTTTCCAGATTTGGCTGAAACCCTTCCCAGCATTTTTTAGAAATTGCTTACCTATTCATTCACATTCTTGTGAACAGCTTAACCTTATCCTTGACTCACAAATGAAATTAGAATAAGTACTTCCCCGATGGAGTGATGCCACTGCTCATTCTCATTTTTTTGGAAAAACACAGATAACCGTGCATTAATCCCCCACAAAGACTCCAAACTGTGAGTCAAGAGGACGTCAAGGGGCCCGGAAGGAGGTTTCTCCTCTCGTCTCTTCTCCCCCTCTGGCAGACTAATCCAATATAACTGCTAATTAGATTATTCTTATTAAGTGTCTGCCACCCTGTCTGCTGTCCGCTAATGTAATACCGATACCTGCCTCGAATGTTAGGCTGGAGGAGCGTCTGTGACGAGGCAGGAAATCAGAGAGATGACGGGAGGCTTTGAAGCATGTCTGAGCTGCAGCGAGGGGGAAGGAGGAAAGGAAAGAAGACGTTTCCTGGAATCAGATGAGAGGGGACGAAGATCAGATTCACATGACGGTCTGAGGGTTTTAAAGTGGAGACGTGGCTGCGCTGCAGTGTCACAGCTGTGGGGAAGCGTTTGGTGATATCAGGCCTCGTCCATCAGAGGCTCCATGTCAGGATGAGAGGAGCCATGCTCTGATCTGTCCTTTCTTTACTGATCCAGGAAGTGATTTGCTCCTTTCCCTGCACTGATCTGTTTAAAGACTGGTGGCTCTTTGACATAAAGGTATTCCAGAGATTTATGGACACTCAGCCCTGTCAGTAGGAATGTCTCTTTATGATGCTGCTATTACAATAAATACAGACTTGTTTGATTCTGAAAGGTTTAGTAGGAGTGAAACTTTTGAATAATTTTGTGTATATATATGGATTTAAAATGCAGTTTTAAGAAGCATTGATCCAATCTCTTAATGTACATTTTGTGTTCATGTTGGTTTATTGTCATTTAAAAGTCTTTTTTTTGTTTTTTTTACAATATTCAAGACTTTGTGTAATTTTTGAGGAAAAATTACCCAAAGGGGTAACTATAACAAATTATAAAATTAATTTATGTGTAATCCACTTAGAATATGAAACTATTTGGTAAAATTTGGGTTCTGTTTTAGATAGATGGATAGTTATTGGGGGTGTTCAGAATGATGACTGTGCTGTTAAGATGCAGGTGAACATCCTGGACAATAAATTTGTGTTTTATAAATTATTATTTTTAATGAAGCTGATATTGTGTGCTTACATTAGAAACAGCAAAAGTGGCGCGTTGTATTACAATGTCACCTAAAAAAGATCATACTATAGTATGTTGCTCAAAAGGTGTCATACTATACATTTTCACTCAAAAAAGGTCATACTATAGTATGTCGCTCAAAAGGGCTCATATTATACATTTTCACTCAAAAAACGTCATACTATAGTATGTCGCTCAAAACGGGTCATAATATACATTTTCACTCAAAAAAGGTCATACTATAGTATGTCGCTCAAAACGGGTCATAATATACATTTTCACTAGAAAAAGGTCATATTATAGTATGTCGTTCAAAACGGGTCATAATATACATTTTCACTCAAAAAAGGTCATATTATAGTATGTCGCTCAAAACGGGTCATAATATACATTTTCACTCAAAAAAGGTCATACTATACTATGTCGCTCAAAAAAGGTCATACTATACTATGTCGCTCAAAAAAGGTCATACTATAGTATGTCGCTCAAAAGGGGTCATATTATACATTTTAACTCAAAAAAGGTCATACTATACTATGTCGCTCAAAAGGGGTCATAATATACATTTTCACTCAAAAAAGGTCATACTATACTATGTCGCTCAAAAGGGGTCATAATATACATTTTCACTCAAAAAAGGTCATAGTATACTATGTCGCTCAAAAAACGTCATACTATAGTATGTCGCTCAAAAGGGGTCATATTATACATTTTCACTCAAAAAAGGTCATACTATAGTATGTCGCTCAAAAGGGGTCATATTATACATTTTCACTCAAAAAACGTCATACTATAGTATGTCGCTCAAAAAAGGTCATAGTATACTATGTCGCTCAAAAGGGGTCATATTATACATTTTCACTCAAAAAACGTCATGTCGCTCAAAACGGGTCATATTATACATTTTCACTCAAAAAAGGTCATACTATAGTATGTCGCTCAAAAGGGGTCATATTATACATTTTCACTCAAAAAAGGTCAAACTATAGTATGTCGCTCAAAAAAGGTCTTACTATAGTATGTCGCTCAAAAGGGGTCATATTATACATTTTCACTCAAAAAAGGTCATACTATAGTATGTCGCTCAAAAAGGGTCATACTATACATTTTCACTCAAAAAAGGTCATACTATAGTATGTCGCTCAAATAGGGTCATATTATACATTTTCACTCAAAAAAGGTCATACTATAGTATGTCGCTCAAAAGGGGTCATACCATACATTTTCACTCATGTCGCTCAAATAGGGTCATATTATACATTTTCACTCAAAAAAGGTCATACTATAGTATGTCGCTCAAATAGGGTCATATTATACATTTTCACTCAAAAAACGTCATACTATAGTATGTCGCTCAAAAAAGGTCATACTATAATATGTCGCTCAAAACGGGTCTTATTATACATTTTCACTCAAAAAAGGTCATACTATAGTATGTCACTCAAAAGGGGTCATATTATACATTTTCACTCAAAAAACGTCATACTATAGTATGTCGCTCAAAAAAGGTCATAGTATACTATGTCGCTCAAAAGGGGTCATATTATACATTTCCCTCAAAAAACGTCATACTATAGTATGTCGCTCAAAAGGGGTCATACCATACATTTTCACTCATGTCGCTCAAATAGGGTCATATTATACATTTTCACTCAAAAAAGGTCATACTATAGTATGTCGCTCAAAAGGGGTCATACCATACATTTTCACTCATGTCGCTCAAATAGGGTCATATTATACATTTTCACTCAAAAAAGGTCATACTATAGTATGTCGCTCAAATAGGGTCATATTATACATTTTCACTCAAAAAACGTCATACTATAGTATGTCGCTCAAAAAAGGTCATACTATAGTATGTCGCTCCAAACGGGTCATATTATACATTTTCACTCAAAAAAGGTCATACTATAGTATGTCGCTCAAAAGGGGTCATATTATACATTTTCACTCAAAAAACGTCATACTATAGTATGTCGCTCAAAAAAGGTCATACTATAGTATGTCGCTCAAAACGGGTCATATTATACATTTTCACTCAAAAAAGGTCATACTATAGTATGTCGCTCAAAACGGGTCATATTATACATTTTCACTCAAAAAAGGTCATACTATAGTATGTCGCTCAAAAGGGGTCATATTATACATTTTCACTCAAAAAAGGTCATACTATAGTATGTCGCTCAAAACGGGTCATATTATACATTTTCACTCAAAAAAGGTCATACTATAGTATGTCGCTCAAAACGGGTCATATTATACATTTTCACTCAAAAAAGGTCATACTATAGTATGTCGCTCAAAAGGGGTCATATTATACATTTTCACTCAAAAAAGGTCTTACTATAGTATGTCGCTCAAAAAAGGTCATACTATACTATGTCGCTCAAAAGGGGTCATATTATACATTTTCACTCAAAAAAGGTCATACTATAGTATGTCGCTCAAAAAAGGTCATACTATACTATGTCGCTCAAAAGGGGTCATATTATACATTTTCACTCAAAAAAGGTCATATTATACTATGTCGCTCTAAAAAGGTCATACTATAGTATGTCGCTCAAAAGGGGTCATATTATACATTTTCACTCAAAAAAGGTCATACTATAGTATGTCGCTCAAAAAAGGTCATACTATACTATGTCGCTCAAAAGGGGTCATATTATACATTTTCACTCAAAAAAGGTCATATTATACTATGTCGCTCTAAAAAGGTCATACTATACTATGTTGCTCAAAACGGGTCATATTATACATTTTCACTCAAAAAAGGTCATACTATAGTATGTCGCTCAAAAAAGGTCATACTATACATTTTCACTCAAAAAAGGTCATAATATAGTATGTCGCTCAAAAGGGGTCATATTATACATTTTCACTTAAAAAAAGGTCATACTATAGTATGTCGCTCAAAAGGGGTCATACTATACATTTTCACTCAAAAAACGTCATACTATAGTATGTCGCTCAAAAGGGGTCATATTATACATTTTCACTCAAAAAAGGTCTTACTATAGTATGTCGCTCAAAAGGGGTCATATTATACATTTTCACTCAAAAAAGGTCATACTATAGTATGTCGCTCAAAAAAGGTCATACTATACTATGTCGCTCAAAAGGGGTCATATTATACATTTTCACTCAAAAAAGGTCATACTATAGTATGTCGCTCAAAAGGGGTCATACCATACATTTTCACTCAAAAAAGGTCATACTATAGTATGTCGCTCAAATAGGGTCATATTATACATTTTCACTCAAAAAAGGTCATACTATAGTATGTCGCTCAAAACGGTTCATATTATACATTTTCACTCAAAAAAGGTCTTACTATAGTATGTCGCTCAAAAGGGCTCATATTATACATTTTCACTCAAAAAACGTCATACTATACTATGTCGCTCAAAACGGGTCATAATATACATTTTCACTCAAAAAAGGTCATACTATAGTATGTCGCTCAAAAAAGTTCATACTATAGTATGTCGCTCAAAAGGGCTCATATTATACATTTTCACTCAAAAAACGTCATACTATACTATGTCGCTCAAAACGGGTCATAATATACATTTTCACTCAAAAAACGTCATACTATAGTATGTCGCTCAAAACGGGTCATATTATACATTTTCACTCAAAAAATGTCATACTATAGTATGTCGCTCAAAACGGGTCATAATATACATTTTCACTCAAAAAAGGTCATACTATAGTATGTCGCTCAAAACGGGTCATATTATACATTTTCACTCAAAAAACGTCATACTATACTATGTCGCTCAAAACGGGTCATAATATACATTTTTACTCAAAAAAGGTCATACTATACTATGTCGCTCAAAAGGGGTCATATTATACATTTTCACTCAAAAAAGGTCATACTATAGTATGTCGCTCAAAACGGGTCATAATATACATTTTCACTCAAAAAAGGTCATAGTATACTATGTTGCTCAAAAGGGGTCATATTATACATTTTCACTCAAAAAAGGTCATACTATAGTATGTCGCTCAAATAGGGTCATATTATACATTTTCACTCAAAAAAGGTCATACTATAGTATGTCGCTCAAAAAAGGTCATACTATAGTATGTCGCTCAAAAGGGGTCATATTATACATTTTCACTCAAAAAAGGTCATACTATAGTATGTCGCTCAAAAAAGGTCATACTATACATTTTCACTCAAAAAAGGTCATACTATAGTATGTCGCTCAAAAAAGTTCATACTATAGTATGTCGCTCAAAAGGGCTCATATTATACATTTTCACTCAAAAAACGTCATACTAAACTATGTCGCTCAAAAGGGGTCATATTATACATTTTAACTCAAAAAGGGTCATACTATACTCTGTCGCTCAAAAGGGGTCATACCATACATTTTCACTCAAAAAAGGTCATACTATAGTATGTTGCTCAAATAGGGTCATATTATACATTTTCACTCAAAAAAGGTCATACTATAGTATGTCGCTCAAAAGGGGTCATATTATACATTTTCACTCAAAAAAGGTCTTACTATAGTATGTCGCTCAAAAAAGGTCATACTATAGTATGTCCCTAAAAAGGGGTCATATTATACATTTTCCCTCAAAAAACATCATACTATAGTATGTCACTCAGAACGGGTCATATTATACATTTTCACTCAAAAAAGGTCATACTATAGTATGTCGCTCAAAAAAGGTCATATTATACATTTTAACTCAAAAAAACGTCATACTATACTATGTTGCTCAAAACGGGTCATATTATACATTTTCACTCAAAAAAGGTCATACTATAGTATGTCGCTCAAAAAAGGTCATACTATACATTTTCACTCAAAAAAGGTCATAATATAGTATGTCGCTCAAAAGGGGTCATATTATACATTTTCACTTAAAAAAAGGTCATACTATAGTATGTCGCTCAAAAGGGCTCATATTATACATTTTCACTCAAAAAAGGTCTTACTATAGTATGTCGCTCAAAAGGGGTCATATTATACATTTTCACTCAAAAGACGTCATACTATAGTATGTCGCTCAAAACGGGTCATAATATACATTTTCACTCAAAAAAGGTCATAGTATACTATGTTGCTCAAAAGGGGTCATATTATACATTTTCACTCAAAAAAGGTCATACTATAGTATGTCGCTCAAAAAAGGTTATACTATACATTTTCACTCAAAAAAGGTCATACTATAGTATGTCGGTCAAAACGGGTCATAATATACATTTTCACTCAAAAAAGGTCATACTATAGTATGTCGCTCAAAAAAGGTCATACTATAGTATGTCGCTCAAAAGGGGTCATATTATACATTTTCACTCAAAAAAGGTCATAGTATACTATGTTGCTCAAAAGGGGTCATATTATACATTTTCACTCAAAAAAGGTCATACTATAGTATGTCGCTCAAAAGGGGTCATATTATACATTTTCACTCAAAAAAGGTCATACTATTGTATGTCGCTCAAAAAAGGTCATACTATACATTTTCACTCAAAAAAGGTCATACTATAGTATGTCGCTCAAAACGGTTCATATTATACATTTTCACTCAAAAAAGGTCTTACTATAGTATGTCGCTCAAAAGGGCTCATATTATACATTTTCACTCAAAAAACGTCATACTATACTATGTCGCTCAAAACGGGTCATAATATACATTTTCACTCAAAAAAGGTCATACTATAGTATGTCGCTCAAAAAAGTTCATACTATAGTATGTCGCTCAAAAGGGCTCATATTATACATTTTCACTCAAAAAACGTCATACTATACTATGTCGCTCAAAACGGGTCATAATATACATTTTCACTCAAAAAACGTCATACTATAGTATGTCGCTCAAAACGGGTCATATTATACATTTTCACTCAAAAAACGTCATACTATAGTATGTCGCTCAAAACGGGTCATATTATACATTTTCACTCAAAAAAGGTCATACTATAGTATGTCGCTCAAAACGGGTCATATTATACATTTTCACTCAAAAAAGGTCATAGTATACTATGTCGCTCAAAAAACGTCATACTAAACTATGTCGCTCAAAAGGGGTCATATTATACATTTTAACTCAAAAAGGGTCATATTATACATTTTCACTCAAAAAAGGTCATACTATAGTATGTCGCTCAAAAGGGGTCATACCATACATTTTCACTCAAAAAAGGTCATACTATAGTATGTCGCTCAAATAGGGTCATATTATACATTTTCACTCAAAAAAGGTCATACTATAGTATGTCGCTCAAATAGGGTCATATTATACATTTTCACTCAAAAAACGTCATACTATAGTATGTCGCTCAAAACGGGTCATATTATACATTTTCACTCAAAAAAGGTCATACTATAGTATGTCGCTCAAAAGGGGTCATATTATACATTTTCACTCAAAAAAGGTCATAATATAGTATGTCGCTCAAAAGGGGTCATAATATACATTTTCACTTAAAAAAAGGTCATACTATAGTATGTCGCTCAAAAGGGCTCATATTATACATTTTCACTCAAAAAAGGTCTTACTATAGTATGTCGCTCAGAAGGGCTCATATTATACATTTTCACTCAAAAATGGTCATACTATAGTATGTCGCTCAGAAGGGCTCATATTATACATTTTCACTCAAAAAAGGTCTTACTATAGTATGTCGCTCAGAAGGGCTCATATT
The DNA here is from genome assembly GCA_036785175.1 of Eupleurogrammus muticus. Taxonomy (NCBI): domain Eukaryota; kingdom Metazoa; phylum Chordata; class Actinopteri; order Scombriformes; family Trichiuridae; genus Eupleurogrammus; species Eupleurogrammus muticus. The sequence goes on along the minus strand of JAYKQN010000012.1, from coordinate 9,950,995 downwards.
ATACATTTTCACTCAAAAAAGGTCATACTATAGTATGTCGCTCAAAAAAGGTCATACTATACATTTTCACTCAAAAAAGGTCATACTATAGTATGTCGCTCAAAAGGGGTCATACTATACATTTTCACTCAAAAAACGTCATACTATAGTATGTCGCTCAAAAGGGGTCATATTATACATTTTCACTCAAAAAAGGTCATACTATAGTATGTCGCTCAAAAGGGGTCATATTATACATTTTCACTCAAAAAAGGTCTTACTATAGTATGTCGCTCAAAAAAGGTCATACTATACATTTTCACTCAAAAAAGGTCATACTATAGTATGTCGGTCAAAACGGGTCATAATATACATTTTCACTCAAAAAAGGTCATACTATAGTATGTCGCTCAAAAAAGGTCATACTATAGTATGTCGCTCAAAAGGGGTCATATTATACATTTTCACTCAAAAAAGGTCATACTATAGTATGTCGCTCAAATAGGGTCATATTATACATTTTCACTCAAAAAACGTCATACTATAGTATGTCGCTCAAAACGGGTCATATTATACATTTTCACTCAAAAAAGGTCATACTATAGTATGTCGCTCAAAAGGGGTCATATTATACATTTTCACTCAAAAAAGGTCATAATATAGTATGTCGCTCAAAAGGGGTCATAATATACATTTTCACTTAAAAAAAGGTCATACTATAGTATGTCGCTCAAAAGGGCTCATATTATACATTTTCACTCAAAAAAGGTCTTACTATAGTATGTCGCTCAGAAGGGCTCATATTATACATTTTCACTCAAAAAAGGTCATACTATAGTATGTCGCTCAAAAAAGGTCATACTATACATTTTCACTCAAAAAAGGTCATACTATAGTATGTCGCTCAAAAGGGGTCATACTATACATTTTCACTCAAAAAACGTCATACTATAGTATGTCGCTCAAAAGGGGTCATATTATACATTTTCACTCAAAAAAGGTCTTACTATAGTATGTCGCTCAAAAGGGGTCATATTATACATTTTCACTCAAAAAAGGTCATACTATAGTATGTCGCTCAAAAGGGGTCATATTATACATTTTCACTCAAAAAAGGTCTTACTATAGTATGTCGCTCAAAAAAGGTCATACTATACATTTTCACTCAAAAAAGGTCATACTATAGTATGTCGGTCAAAACGGGTCATAATATACATTTTCACTCAAAAAAGGTCATACTATAGTATGTCGCTCAAAAAAGGTCATACTATAGTATGTCGCTCAAAAGGGGTCATATTATACATTTTCACTCAAAAAAGGTCATACTATAGTATGTCGCTCAAAAGGGGTCATACTATACATTTTCACTCAAAAAAGGTCATACTATAGTATGTCGCTCAAAAGGGGTCATATTATACATTTTCACTCAAAAGACGTCATACTATAGTATGTCGCTCAAAACGGGTCATAATATACATTTTCACTCAAAAAAGGTCATAGTATACTATGTTGCTCAAAAGGGGTCATATTATACATTTTCACTCAAAAAAGGTCATACTATAGTATGTCGCTCAAAAAAGGTCATACTATACATTTTCACTCAAAAAAGGTCATACTATAGTATGTCGCTCAAAAGGGGTCATATTATACATTTTCACTCAAAAAAGGTCATACTATAGTATGTCGCTCAAAAAAGGTCATACTATAGTATGTCGCTCAAAAGGGGTCATATTATACATTTTCACTCAAAAAAGGTCATACTATAGTATGTCGCTCAAAAGGGGTCATATTATACATTTTCACTCAAAAAAGGTCATACTATAGTATGTCGCTCAAAAAAGGTCATACTATACATTTTCACTCAAAAAAGGTCATACTATAGTATGTCGGTCAAAACGGGTCATAATATACATTTTCACTCAAAAAAGGTCATACTATAGTATGTCGCTCAAAAAAGGTCATACTATAGTATGTCGCTCAAAAGGGGTCATATTATACATTTTCACTCAAAAAAGGTCATACTATAGTATGTCGCTCAAAAGGGGTCATACTATACATTTTCACTCAAAAAAGGTCATACTATAGTATGTCGCTCAAAAGGGGTCATATTATACATTTTCACTCAAAAGACGTCATACTATAGTATGTCGCTCAAAACGGGTCATAATATACATTTTCACTCAAAAAAGGTCATAGTATACTATGTTGCTCAAAAGGGGTCATATTATACATTTTCACTCAAAAAAGGTCATACTATAGTATGTCGCTCAAAAAAGGTCATACTATACATTTTCACTCAAAAAAGGTCATACTATAGTATGTCGCTCAAAAAAGGTCATACTATACATTTTCACTCAAAAAAGGTCATACTATAGTATGTCGCTCAAAACGGTTCATATTATACATTTTCACTCAAAAAAGGTCTTACTATAGTATGTCGCTCAAAAGGGCTCATATTATACATTTTCACTCAAAAAACGTCATACTATACTATGTCGCTCAAAACGGGTCATAATATACATTTTCACTCAAAAAAGGTCATACTATAGTATGTCGCTCAAAAAAGTTCATACTATAGTATGTCGCTCAAAACGGGTCATAATATACATTTTCACTCAAAAAACGTCATAGTATACTATGTTGCTCAAAAGGGGTCATATTATACATTTTCACTCAAAAAAGGTCATACTATAGTATGTCGCTCAAAACGGGTCATAATATACATTTTCACTCAAAAAAGGTCATAGTATACTATATTGCTCAAAAGGGGTCATATTATACATTTTCACTCAAAAAAGGTCATACTATAGTATGTCGCTCAAAATGGGTCATAATATACATTTTCACTCAAAAAAGGTCATACTATAGTATGTCGCTCAAAAGGGGTCATATTATACATTTTCACTCAAAAAAGGTCATACTATAGTATGTCGCTCAAAACGGGTCATAATATACATTTTCACTCAAAAAAGGTCATACTATAGTATGTCGCTCAAAACGGTTCATATTATACATTTTCACTCAAAAAAGGTCTTACTATAGTATGTCGCTCAAAAGGGCTCATATTATACATTTTCACTCAAAAAACGTCATACTATACTATGTCGCTCAAAACGGGTCATAATATACATTTTCACTCAAAAAAGGTCATACTATAGTATGTCGCTCAAAAAAGTTCATACTATAGTATGTCGCTCAAAACGGGTCATAATATACATTTTCACTCAAAAAACGTCATAGTATACTATGTTGCTCAAAAGGGGTCATATTATACATTTTCACTCAAAAAAGGTCATACTATAGTATGTCGCTCAAAACGGGTCATAATATACATTTTCACTCAAAAAAGGTCATACTATAGTATGTCGCTCAAAAGGGTTCATACTATACTATGTCGCTCAAAAAAGGTCATACTATAGTATGTCGCTCAAAAGGGGTCATATTATACATTTTCACTAAAAAAAGGTCATACTATACTGTGTCGCTCAAAAGGGTTCATACTATACTATGTCGCTCAAAACGGTTCATATTATACATTTTCACTCAAAAAAGGTCATACTATAGTATGTTGCTCAAAACGGTTCATATTATACATTTTTGCTCAAAAAAGGTCATACTATAGTATGTCGCTCAAAAGGGGTCATATTATACATTTTCGCTCAAAAAAGGTCATACTATACTATATCGCTCAAAATGGGTCATATTATACATTTTCGCTCAAAAAAGGTCATACTATACTATGTCGCTCAAGCGGGGTCATAATATACATTTTCACTCAAAAAAGGTCATACTATACTATGTCGCTCAAAACGGTTCATATTATACATTTTCACTCAAAAAAGGTCATACTATAGTATGTCGCTCAAAAGGTTTCATACTACTATGTCGCTCAAAAAAGGTCATACTATAGTATGTCGCTCAAAAGGGGTCATATTACACATTTTCACTCAAAAAAGGTCTTACTATACTATGTCGCTCAAAAAAGGTCATACTATACTATGTCGCTCAAAGGTGTCATATTATACATTTTTACTCAAAAAAGGTCATACTATACTATGTCGCTCAAAAGGGGTCATATTATACTATGTCGCTCAAAACCTGTCACACTATACAATTTCACTCAAAAAAGGTCATATTATAGTAGAAATATAGAATTATTCTTGACTTCAAATATATAAATTTAATTTAGCTGGTTGTGTCACTATTTTATCTTATTTCTTTATTGAGAGGGCTGTTCAATGGTGGTTGGCATGGTGGTGCAGTATGCTGGTATTGGCTGTCCCCCATGTCCCTCGTGTGGAATATTTAGAGGTACGTGACCTATGCAGAAAAATGAGAAAATGAATGAATGAAATGCTCCAAAACATTTCAGTGATACATGTGATACATACATTAGAGTGAAAAGTCATTCTTGGATTCTCTCTTGAGTCACATTTTGTTGCTTTTATTCAAGAAATTAGTTATATATATTGACTATATTATTTTATTTTAGTTGTAGTAACACATGCGGCCTGCAGGTGGCACTGTGGTCTAAGCAAAGGTTCACAGCTCACAGGAAACTGATTGGTGTTTTTACTTTACTCACGCTGCGTGAGAGCAGCCACACACACACACACACACACACACACACACACACACTCATTGCTTGCTTGTTGTCAGGTATCAGGTGTCATTCTACCAACCAAACACACTTGAGGGAGTGTCGCCACAACACCTGAGAGGCTGAGAAACCCCCTCAGAGCTCACAGAGAACAGCAGAAGAATAAACATGAATAGAACTTTAAAAATAATAGAAACAAACAAAGTGCAGTGGCGATACTATCATACTCCTTCTGTTGCCTACTGGATTTTTTTTCAGAGGAAATATAGCCGATTTAAAAGCTTTTACAATCTTAAACGGCTGTAGGTTGAATTGCAGCTCCTGACAACAAATCAGACTTCCTTTGTATTTAACTTCGTGAATCACTATTTTGACCTTGTATTTGCACATAAGTAGCTTTGAAGTTAGGAAAAGTAATTTTGATCTGTATATTTATTATTGAAAGATGTAATATTGTACAGCTAACTGAAGAAATGCAATATTTATACTGAGTATACTTTATATACTCAATATACTATAAATATCGCATATACATATATATATGTGTGTGTATGCACGAGAAATAATATTTCATTATATCCTCAATAAATGAGTTGTTTTTAATTGGTTGGCCAAAGTTAACATTTAAAATCATTCATTTTGTCCAAATAAGAGAACTCTAGCCAATGATAGCTGACACAAGCTTATAGGAAATTGTTTCTTCTGATGTAGTGATCAATACATTTTTGTAAAAGTAACAGTGGCTCCTAAAAATGATGTTGGCTATCATTGACTTCTACCTAGGATTAGATATTAGGTGCACAATTTACAATGTTTTTGCACATAATGATGTTACCTGAATTGCATGAGGAAGGGTTCAATATATCATGTTGTCATTGATGTTTTTTTTTATTATTTAAATGATTGATTGATTGATTAGGTATTGCAATACAGCATAAAAGTATGAAAGTAACTTTAGGGCGGCAACTAACCACTGTCTAGATAATCAATCAATTGATTAGTTGTTTAGTTCATAAAATTGTGTAAAATGTCAATCACGGTTTCCCAATGTTTAAATTTCAACATAAAATGTCTTTTTTGTCCACAACCCAAAGATCACTAGTTTACTATCATAGAAGAGAAGAGAAACCACACAATAATCAGATTTGAGAAGCTGGAACCAGAGAATCTGGACATTTTCTTCCTAGTAAATGACTCAAAAGGATTATTGCTATAGTTGGAGATTATTGTAATAGTTGGGAACTAATCGATTAATCAATGAATTGTTCCAGCTCAACACTGTAAGATGCCATATTTATCTCCTTTCCACCGTTTGCCTCCATGTGAAAAACTGAATTTCCGTGCCTCTGAAAAAACACAACAGCGTTAATCTCACCCACTCAGGCCTACCTGCTGTCGCCGGGCGAACGCTGCAGCAAACCTACTGATTGGCTATCGGCGTCCGGCTCCATTGTTGCTGCAGTGCTTCTGTTGTCTCATACCTCAACAGCTGTAATGAGAGAGGGGAGGCGGGGGGGTCGGGGGGGGTGCTTTTTACCCTCCTGTAGGGAAGCTGTTGAGCTTAATGTTTAATAAGCCACTGGACACAGAAGGAAACCTGATCCTCTCCGGAGAGGCTGGCGTGTGTGTGTGTGTGTGTGTGTGTGTGTCGTTGTGTTTGTGTGCTTGCGTGTGCACGCTCTCCCCGTGCATTTGTTGTGTGAGTATCCAAGCGTGCTGCATTATTCTCTGGTCAGTGTGTGAATCAGATACACTGTGTTGATCGGCCCCAGTTGTAATGGACTCTTTATTCAAGTCGAGGCCCGGCTTGTGTTTCTCCACAGAGCACAGCTTCTGAGAAACTACTCCGTCTGTCACCTTGATTTATCTCTACCTCTTCCTTTTCTTTCCTCCGTTAATCGATATATATTTTTTTATCAACATTGAAATAAACAAGTGAATACTGTGTTTTGTTTTATATCACAGATGCATCTCATATATTTAGAAAAAGTGAAGAAGTTCAGGATTAGTGAGGATTATAGTAGTATATAGGTGATGAAAAGGCCCAAACTTCTAGCAATATTCTAATTATTTGAAATTTGCCTGTAGTCAATTAATCGACACCAACTTTTTTGATTTGAGTCATTTTTAAAAAGAAAATGTCCAAATTCTCTGGTTCACAGCTCTGATTATTATTTGTTTTTTTAGTCTTCTGAATATATTTCTTGAACCAAATAAGTCATAAATTGTTTCAATTATCATTAGATTGATCTCCTATCAAAATAGTCATAGCTCTAAAGTATTAACTCAACTGGTCAGATAAGGTCAAAGAAGTTTCTTTTTTTCCCGTATTTCACATCTCCATGTGGTAAACTCCAGGGTGAGGCCCATTACATGTGAATTATGCATATAGTAGTTTCTGAACAGGGATTTAGCTCTTTTTTTTACTAGAGCTGTAATAAATAAATAGTTGGATAATGGATTAATCTTGTTTATTAAAACAATTACTCAATTATGAAGTGGTATAGTTTTCTTTACAAAATGGTGTGAAATGTTTAACACTGTTTCCCAATCAACTAATGATTGCAACTCTGAGGGAGGACATCAGCAATAAGAGAAACACTTATTGGCATAAATACACCTTTATAATGCAAAATATTGAGAGGTGAACCTGGTTTTTTGAACAATAAACCAGTCCCAAACGTGGTCTGTAAAGTCATACAGATGACTTGTAATACAAAGTGGGTCCGACGCCACGGTTGGAGGCTGCAGGTCACACAGCTGTGTGCAGCACGGCAGCTGGATGCTTCCCATCCACCACATGGTGTTTGACTGGTGGTAATAATACAGCTTTCTGCCGCGGTCACGTGCCCTCTGTTGGCTGAGGCCGCCGGCCTGCCTCCTGTCCTGGGACTCGGCTAGAGTTACAGGCCAGCTAAAGCCTCTGATCTATTATTCATCTACTCATGTCAGATATTACAGGGGAACAGGGTGGTGTGTGTGTGTGTGTGTGTGTGTGTGTGTGTGTGTGTGTGAGGGGGGGGCACTGTGGCACCACAGGGTCAGGAAGTGGCCACGAGCAGCAAGCAGGCTGAGACTGTAGCTCTGTCCTGTACCGCGCGTCCGTCACAGTGTCCCTGCAAACACAAACACTCCTCTTGGTTCTCTTATATTAATCACTGTCTCGGTTCCCCTACAAACGTCATAACTCTTTATATAATGCAAGACCTTTACAAGCTTTACATTTCCTGCTTTTTAAATTAAGAATGTTTACATAATGAAAACCTCATTTAAAACCTGTTTTTAGTGTTCGGCCACAAACTAGTTGAAATATGACAGTTAACAACTTTTTCATTAATTGCCATTTTGATAATCAATTCATCCATTTGAGTCATTTTTAGGAAGAAAATGTCAAAATTCTCTGGTTCCAGCTTCTCAATTCTCAAATAATCAACATTTTAAACCGTTTTATGAAGCAAACAACTAATCAATTAATTGTTTCAATAATCAATAGATTCACTGACTGTTAAAAAGAGTAATTGACTGTTAAAACTGCAATTGTAGCCCTAATTTACTTTTTGTCTTTTACATAGACTACTACTTTAGGATCTTTTTTCCAGTCATGTCTGCATTAGTCAAAAATATTTCCCACATTTCAGGAACATTTCGAAAAAGATGAAATGAAGTTCCCTGTTATACTTTCACTTAATATTCATTCAGATGCTCATCAAGTTAGTTAGTTAGTTCTCGTTAATATGAAGTGAGCTCTTAACGTGGCCTCGACACCACAGAGCTGCACTAATTTAGCTAAAAGAAAAAGAAGTAAAGAGCCCTTCAATCTATCGATTATGAAAAATAGGTCAACTATTCACATAGTTTTTAGTTGCAGCCCTTATTACAATCCACACACAAACCTCTAAAACCCAAATCCAACCCTGCTGAAAAGCAGGATCAATGTATAAAATCAATAGATGTTGAGGTGATGTTTCACCAGGCGTGTTCCAACTCTGGCCTGCTGGTGGCGCTATAAGAAAATAGGAGCAGTGCAGAATACCAGAGTGAGCAGGATGAATCCCCCGGGGACCAAATATTTCACGGTGATTGTTGCCGTCCACAGATCCATGTTGTGACAGGCTAATTGTGGTTTTTAGGCTGCGGCTGCATAATTGTAGTTAGCTGAACGTCGCCAGCAGATGTGTTAGACAGCCAACCTCACTACCGTCATTAGAACACCAAACGAGGGGATATCTTTGATTAGGGCTGCGACTGAGGAATATTCCCATTCAAATAATCTATTCATCAATTAGTTGTTTTGCTTAGTAAAATAGAGTAAATGTCGATCAATTTCCCAAAGAAGATTCAGCATAAAATGTCCATAAACTAATGATAATCATTTCAAGGCAAAAGAAACCATAAAATAATCAGGAGATGGAACCAAAGAAATTGGATATTTTCAAATTCTCATAATAATTGGTGATTAACTTAAGAAATGACATCCAATAGAGTAATCGACTACAGGTGTATTTCAAATTATTTTTGGGGTTTTCATCATCTATAAACTACTATATTCCTTACTGGAAATAAACTTGAAATATTTCACACTAATTGACCGATTGTTGCAGCTCTCTACTTGTTTAGTACTTGTTCTGTGCTAAATGACAGTAAAGCGAAACTAATCTTATCTAATCAATGCAACTCTTAGGGTGGTGATGAGTTCTTGTAGCATTTAGAAGCTGAAACCAGAAAATTTGGACATTTTTGGATGCAAATTAATTCATTTATTGTCAAAGTAGTGGCTGGTTAATCTAATGTTGAATGGATGATAGATGAATGGAATCATTCTGAGCATCACACTGAGTTGTGAACATTCAGCAGAGGACTCTGGACCTAAAGGACTTTGGTCCAATAACAGGCAGACAGCAGCCAGACACCCCCCCCGTGTTTCCACTGAGACCTGGATTTAGCAGCTCCCTCGCCAGGGCCAGCGTGATCCATTACTCTGTACGCACAGCGTGCAGAGGAGGGGGAGGAAAGACACTTCTGAACAGGGCGAAAAAAAAAAAGAAGTTAAAACCTGACCCTGTCCCTGAACACAAAGCCTGGGGGTATGTGAGGGGTATGGGAGCAATAATAGCCCTGCCTAAAAATAAAAGGGGCAAAATGACAGTGGAGGATACCGTTACAAAGAGCTCCAGTGGACAAATAGGAGGGCCAGCGCTTTGAAGAGTTTCTCACAAAAGACGGACCACACACTCCCCCCCACACACACCGCCACCACCCTCCGCTCTCCCTCCGATCGGGTTCCCATTATCGGGCCGGCGAGGCCACACGGTGGAGAGGGCAGGAGGGGTTGGAGATGCCTGTCAGAAGCCGCTCGTCTGTGTCCGGCCTCCACGGCTCATGTGAGGCGACGCACACACATCCACACGCAAACAAACAGGCTGCAACCGGTAGTTCACAGTAATCTGCAACTCTTTGAGTCGTTTTTAAGTAGAAAATGTTTAGTTGCAGCTCCTCAGATCTGAATACTCTAGTTTCTCTAGTCTCTTTTATCAAGACTTTAGACTGAGTTATTGATCAACCAACAAAAACCGACCTATAGAATCATTCAATCTAGAGAGAATTTACACCTGACTTTGACTTTTCATCTAGTGGCATCAGACGTTCAACACTTCTATTTCTATATATATTTTTTATAACCAAATCAACAATATTATCCATTGAGCTGCAACTATTGGTTGGTTGAGGATTAGTTGCCAACATTTACATTAATCACTATCTATTTTGATAATTGATGGATTTGAGTCATTTGTAAATAAGAAAATGTCTGACCATTTATTCCACTTTGAATAATATGCACTTGATTTGTTTCACAGTAGAGCTGCAACAATTAATCAATTCATTGGCATGTTTTACATTAATCACCATCTATTTTTGAATTGGTTATCCAACTAATGGCTTAGAGTCAATTTCACAAAAGAAATTCCACATTTTTGGGTTATTTCCTGGTTTCTTTAGTCTTCTATTATGATAAAATGATGATCTTTGGGTTGTGGAACGTTGGTCTGGAGAAAAAAAAACAACATTTTAGGTTAAATCTTCAGTAATCTACTTTTTAAGTTAAGATGATATACTTTAGTAATCATTAAGTCTCAACATTTCACACTTTTTAAAAAAATCCCTGAGATATTCGATTAATAATGATATAGTACAAACTTTGAACACACCCTCTCATTTAATTGAATAGAAGTTGGCAACTTATTAATTAATCAACTAATCATCACATCTGATACTTTTGGTCATAAGTAAAAGTATCAGACCTTTATCAGACCATTATTGACCTCTGGAATAAAGTTACAGTAAATTCATACTGAGAGTAACATGAATGTCTCTACAGTATTTTATTGTTAATAGTGATGAAAAACAGGCAAGGTAAAAATGATTGGTGTAAAATCAGAGCACCAACAAAATGTATCTTGGACCATGACTATTTTCATATATTTCTCTGCTCATCCATCTACTGGAGTTTCAGAACAAGTCGGTAAGTTTCATCATCTGGAGATGATGAATGTCTCCAACTTTTCAAGTCAATCCATCCAACAATTGAGCTATTTCAGCCTGGACCGGTCTGATGTCTTTAACAACCCAAATGTCCACATTTGGAGGCCTGTTCTCAGCTTCCCATCCTGGCAGCAAGTGGTTTGGTCACCTTGCAGGTTCTGGGTGGTTTCACACTGAAAATGAAACCTTCTCGCGCTCCATTGACTGTGCTGTCAAGCCAAATTAACTGCAACTGACCTGAGTCACAGAGCAGCTGCAAATCATTCTTACAGTTTGTTTTCTGACATGTAGTTTGGTACCAGATGGGTGGAAATGCTTAGTGTGTGCGGCAGGTTGCCGCTTGCAGGAATAAAACCTGAACAACTGAAACATTTGTTTCCTATGATTAAACGCTTCACGGCTCGTTGATTCCCCGATACACTAAACCGCAACATTTAGCAATTCATGAGGAAAAAATAAACCAAAAAGTCCTTTTTACCTCAAACGCAGAATGACTGAGGCTCAGTTACAGGTGTGTGTGTGTGTGTGTGTGTGTGTGTGTTGCTCTAGTTCACATGTCCCGGCATGTCTGCCTCTCTCTGTGTCCCACCCTTGGCCTCTGTTATTAGGATCTAAGAGCGAAGTGGTCAGAGACCTATTATTGCACGGACCCACTCTGCACCAGCTCCAGAGCCAGAACCCCTTCACAGGACCACCTACATCTTACCTGGGATGAGGTAATCCTAGTAAACCCTGGTCATTCTTTGACAAATATTGCAGAGATTAATGGTCTAATAGCGGTCTCTGTCAATAATCCTGCATTTTCATTATAAAAAATAAACCACTGCAACACTGTAAACTATTTGGATTCTGAATTTAATAGGAGACATATATATATGAGGCATATATATATATATATATATATATGTTAGTGCTGAAACTGTTCATGTGTTTGTGTTAAACCGCTTCGGTAAAGAGCGTTGGGTTTGCTGCAGTGGTGCACAGGTGAAGTTCTTACTTGTTCAGCGTGTGAAACCAAATTAACATGACCACACCCCTGAAACTGAATAGGTGTCACGAGCTCCCAGGTGTGGTTAGGTGTCGCCTGCCTCCAGGTGTGAATGAGTTTTAATTTTCCTGGGAAGAGCCTCCAATGTGCACAGCAACCAGGAGGTCACAGGTTCAAGTCCTTGGGCTGGGACCACTCTGTATGGAGTTTGCGTGTTCTCCACATGTCGGCGTGAGTTCTCTCCAGGTTCTCCAGCTTCCTCCCACGGTCTAACAACATGCTGAGGTTAATTGGAGACTCTAAATTACCCGTAGGTATGAGTGTGTGAGTGAATGGTGTGTGTGCTACATAACAGGCTAGTGACCTGTCTGGGGTGTATCCTTGCTTCTCACCTGTAATGTGCTGGGATTGGCTCCAGCTGACCCCTGTGACCCTATAGAGGAATAAGCAGGTCTAGAAAATGACTGACCAACTGAGCTTCCAATTCAGAATTGTATGTGGCAGAAATCCACCACCTGTGTTTAGTGAAGGTTTCTCATTGGACATATATGGCCCTTTAACCCTCAAAAGAGTGACCCTTGGACATCCCCACCTCCACCACCACGTTCTATGTTGATGCATGTGTCAGTAGAGGGGTTGTTTGTCTGCCACATATGGAATAACAACGTTCTTACTTTTTTTTCTTCTTTTCCTGCCTCAGGTGTTTATTTGTGCTGCTTTTTGATGATTTGACCAAAGTCAACTAAGTGTCACCACAGGTTTGGAGGACTGTTCCGTTGTATATTAGTTCCTCCTGTTTGCTATTTGCAGTCATGGGAACCTTCTGGGCCCCGCTGTTATAAGGTTTGAATAACCTCCAATGGGTGGTGGGTTGAGTTACTGAGTTCCCATAGCACCTCCTGGATGGGCAGTTACATCTTCAACTAACTAAGAAGTCCAGTTGCTTTTCTCTATATCTCCACAAGGTAAAGATGACCTGGAAGACAATGTCAGTGTAACATCAGCATAATGTTTTCTTGTCATCAGTGTGATGTCAGAGTAAAGTCAGTGTACAATTAGAGACAGAAATACTGACGTTGCCATCAACTGACACCAACCCACCCTTCAGCACAGGGATCATTAAGACTAGCTTCACTGATTTCTTCATCCAGAACATCAACCTATCTTTGGGACCATACACCATCAGGATTGCTGCAAGAAAGTTTTCCTTTGATATGCACTATGCTGTAACTGTCATGTCAATTGAAAACACATGCTATCATCTAGTTATATATTCTAGGTGGATTAAATATATAACAGTTGATATTCTTTTTTTGGTTACACCAAAATGCCCAAAATCATGATATTTGTAAAAGAAGAAAATACACAAATGGACTTTTAAATGACATAAAACCAACATGAACACAGAATATACATTTTCATCTTAAAACTACATTTTAAAAGTTTTTTTTGAATTTTTTTTTATCTTGCCAACCATTGTTTGCCACTGACTCGTTCTAACACATTTAAGGGGCAAAGCGACACATGAAAGTTTGCACATACATGATCTCAGTGACATGACATGACGTTTTGGGGTAACATCAGCATTAGCTCAGAGCAACGTTGCTGCCAGGCATATGCGTCACGTTTATTTTCAATGGAGCCGCACTTAACTCATATCAATCTATCACGGAGCAGGATGAGCCAGACAGGAAGTCTGACAGAAAACGTAGAAATCCACCGGTCGATGTGCAGACGTCAGCCTACTGACCCACTTTTAGAAGAAGAAAAAGCAGACGTTTGACCAGATCAACAGCAATTTAACAGGCGGGTAAAGCGACCTTTGGTGTATTTGCTGTTCTCTTTATGACTCTGTGGTCGTTACAGAGATTATCGTGGGATCTTGCAATTTTTGCAGGTTGCTGAAATGCTTCTGAATCCTTCTGACTTCTGGTACCGTCGTCTTGTCCTGTTTCCAGAGTGTATCCACCAGAATATTCTCTGTTCATAGAGATTAGTCGTGCAGGTGACATCATGCAGGGTCACTCAGGGTGTGAACCAGTGAACAGTTGCTCGCTTCTCCGTGTGCAGGCCTCACGGCAGGTGCTTATCAGGCCCGGCAGCCGGACCACTCCTTCGGCTCGGAACCGGGCCGCCTGAGAGGAGAACAACGTGGCTCCCTCCCATTTTCAACACCGCATTGTTGTGCCTGGCAGTGTGCTCGGGCCAGATCGAGATCGTGCGGGAGAAAAGTGTCATTTCCTAAAGCTAAACCCACCCAAGCGCGGCCCGCTGCCACCTTCCGAAGAAAGCCGGGCCTGTACATTTCCAGGCCGTCTGTCACTCAGTGCAGAACAACGTGAACATGTATTAACAATGCTGCTGCTGCACCCTCTCCAGATCCTGGCCACTGATAAACACACACATACACACACCCATGAACACATGTAGTCACACGGCTTTAGCTTTTTGACCTTCAGACCTCTACATGTTTTTCCCAGATGTTTGCTGCTGTAGTTTTGTCGTAGTCTAAAAGTAAAACTTCTATTTTTTGTTTTGCTTTCATGTTTTTCAGGGTGGGGGGGTCCTGCTGAGTGAAAGTGAGAAGGGAAATGCCTGAGGAGGAGAATCATGAAGCAGGGAATAATACATAATAAATATACATATTGGATACAATTTGTACGAAACAAAAAGGTGGGTTATAAATGCAGAATACGTCTGCAGTGTCAGATGGTAAGTTCTCACACCAAATTCTTCCTTTCTGGACACTGAATGGCTCTGGTCCAGGACGTCACACTGTGATTCATCGACATGTGAAATCAAAGACACCGTTTCTTCCCACATCCACCGGTTTCAGTGATTCTCCGCAGCACATTTACTCATGTACCGTACGGTTTTGAGGTACTTTCCACTTCTACTTCTCTATTTTTAAGTGGGAAATATCACTTTTCACTTCACTGTGTTTATCTGACGGCTGTTACATAAAATATAACACTCAGAGAAGTCAGTGTGCTGCATAATGAGGCCTTTTAGATTTGCTGATAAAACATTTTCTGAAATGTGGTTTATTTGAACAGATTCACCAAAGAATCCATGACTTTGTCCACAAACAGGGTTTCAGCACAAAAAATCAAATTGTAAGTTTTCACAATTAATTGCAACATATTATTGGAACATAGCTTTAATAATATTAAACTTTTCTCATGGCTCATGTGGCTGTGTTTTTTAGTACTAAAATTCAACCTGTATAAGATCAGATCAATAAGACATACAGGCCATAAATAACAAATAGAAGTTCAAAACTTACGATACGTTTACAAGAAGTTATATAATAGAAAAAACACGTTTCACATCACAGGAAGTGATAATATATGTATTATTACAGCTTTGAGAAATAACATGAAACAAACACAACCTGCAGTTCAAAACTTCTGCATAAGAAGTTCACTTCATAACATCATCATATCCTAGCTGAACAGGCCAGATGTGCCGCTTCAAGTAAATGAATTTGATAAAATGACTCATTCCTTGCGAAATAAGACAGAGGTGTGTTTGTGCGGTACGAGCATTGAGGATGGATCAAATTCTGATGAAATTAGTCACTGTGGGAAACAAAAATCCTGTACTGCAGCTATGAGGAAGATCTTTAATGCACGACTTTACTAAGTCAGACATTTGGAGATTTGGTCATTTATATAGCGTTGTGATGGTTCAATTTCCAAAATTCAGTCACATTTATGCAGTTATGATTAATTTATCATCAAAACAGTTAATAATTATTGTCAAAGTGTTAATGTGGCCACTAATCAAGGAATCTACTCATTTTTTTTTTACTATTTATGCTGCACAAAATTCTACACAACTACACATTCTGTAAAACCATTAAAAACACATTAAATACAACATATATCAGTGTTCAGTTGGTTCAGTCAGTTTTTTAATTTATCTCTATTTTGCCCAGACTGGGAGCACGAGCGTCTCCATCTCGACCGAAAGGGGATTTAGAGCCACAATAGGCCGGTATAGAACCTTTATGTGGGGGTCTCCACCCTCTGAGGAGACATATTAACAGGCTTCTGTGACTAATGGATGTAGTGGGATCTAATTTAAAGGAGGGAGGGTATCAAGTCCACGCGTGCACAAAGACATTAAAGGACGTCCTCTGGGAGGCCGCAGAGTTCTGATCCCTGCCGCCCCTCGTGGGACACGGAGCCGTTCATTATGTCGGATGAAAAAAACCAGGACACAAAACAATAAAATACAGTATGTTGCGCGTCTAGTGCCCCTGTAATTTATCAGAGGAGACGGGATTGGCGAGTCGGCCTCCATCAGGTATCACGTCTCAGGACGGGAAGATTAGAGTGTGTGTGATTCGCTTGAGGAGAGTTGAAGAGGAATCTGTTTGTTTCAATTTAAAAGAAAATGTGTACAATTAGTTTGGCTACCCTTATGTATTTATTAGTCCTAGCTCTATTGCACCTCAGAGTTCCTGCTTCCAAGAAGCATTCCTTTGTTCCATCGTTCATGCAAAAAGGCATTTACCATTTAATCCTTAATCCTTCAGTTAATGTGGGTTCCTGAGTGCCTCAACTCAACTGTTGAGAATTCAGGCAGGAATCCAGATTGAGGAAAGACTCAAATTGTTGTTTCTGAAAATTCAACAAGGTGTTTAAGCTATAAACACGAAATTGGTAAGTCATAGCTAAACATTTTGCAAGAGACTCTACACGAATATCTCGATTTATGCATATGCATACTTAAAAAATACTTATTGTTTATCCAGTATTTAGACCCTAAATGAATCCTAAACTGCTACTTACCAGTTTTCCAGCAGTTTCTGATGCTTTGTTTGCTTCACCTGGAACAGGTAAATATTAAAACACATTTTCTAGCTAAGTAGCACACACACACACACACAAGCTGGTTTTAAATGAATTAGCTCCCTCTCCCCAAATTTGCACAGTATTAACAATTAATGGAAAATATTAAAAGCTATAAATTGTGTTGAGTTCAGAATAAAACACATTTTACCTAGATTGCAAGATTGAATGCACCATTGTCATATCGTTGCCAAAAGGGGCCACGATAGAGCAAAGTCGTAGTATTGGATGTTTACAGCATATTATCAACATATTTTAAAGCTGAAAATTAAACAAATCTAAAAGAAATTTACACCCATGGCAAATTTAATGTCATATGCATTAACAGCAAAAATGGTTTTAAAAAAGCAAGCAGACTGGTCATGAATGGCAGCAGAAAGGTCAGAAGGTTAAATTATCTCTGGGTTACACGTTGAGACTCTACTTTTCTGCATGAATAGTTTGTAAACTATCCATCCATCCATCCATTTTCTATCCCGCTTATTCCTTTTCAGGGTCGCAGGGGTCTGCTGGAGCCTATCCCAGCGCATTTTATGGCGAGAGGCAGGGATACACCCCAGATGGTCGCCAGCCAATCGTGGGGCACACACACCATTCACACACCATTCACACACACACTCACACCTATGGGCAATTTAGATTTGCCAATTAACCTGAGCATGTTTTGTATTGTGGGAGGAAGCCGGAGTACCCGGTGAAAACCCACGCAGACACGGGGAGAACATGCAAACTCCACACAGAAAGGTCCCAGACCCAGGCCCCAAGGCGGTCTTGAACCTGCGACCTTCTTGCTGTGAGGCAACAGTGCTACCCACTGCTCCACCGTGTCGCCGTTTGTAAACTAATATAATTCTAATACTTTAACATAAATCTGCGTTCAGCAACCAGGCAGCTAATATCTGCTGATGGTCCGTATACTGCAGGAAATGCAGCCCACAGCCATTTGCACAATGAATCATCTCAATAAACACTCTTCCCGTTCATGCATCTGTGCTTGTGTGCATGTTCTCCTGTTTAATGATGATCTTTAGTGCAATGATTTGCAGTGTAGCGCAGTAAAGGCTTTTATGGTTTAATTGCTGGATGCTGGCGGCCGTGACACACCCAGCCTTCCCTCGGCACGTCGCAGTAGGATATTTTCACAGGAGGTGGGCACCTGCCTCGGCTTCCTCACTGATTGTTTCTAGGACCGGGGGCCTCTATAGTCCTGACATTTTTTGCACTGAGGTAACATTTCCTTGCATTATGGTCGCAGAATAGCTCCCCTTGTCCATTGTGCTGCACGTTAAAACTCCTTATGGATCCATGAACAGTGATGGGGGGAAAGTGGAGGGAAGCGAGGGAGGGAGGGGGCGGGGGGGTGGGGGGGATTCCGGGGAATTCCAGTGGCATTCCTATCAGATTGCCTTCCGCGCTCTTTTCTTTTTTTTTCACTCAGAATAATCAGTGCGTCTCTGTGGTGTCAAGGCCGTGCTAAGGGCTCCGTGCCAGTCTCCTAACATCAGCGACACGGAGCTTTTGCAGCTTGAAGAGCATCTGAATAAACACCCAAAGATCATCAGCTTGCTATTATAGAGGAGTAAAGAAACCAGAAAAAATCTGATTTGATAAGCTGGAACCAGAGAATTAGGATGTTTTCTTCCTAAAAATGACTCAAACAGATCAAGATAGTATATAATTAGGACTTGGAATTTTCCTACACTCATCACCTGTAAACAGGAAACACTGACGCCGCCATGCAGCAGGTTTGACAGTAGCTGCTGCATTTTCAGTTTCACAGTGATTAGACTCCAACAAAGTGGCCTAGCTCAAGTAGAAAAGGGACAAAAGAGAAAAGACAAACAAACCAAATCAGCGTTTGAAGAGGGTTTTTTTTTTTTTAATCTTTGCTGACGGTAAACAAAGAACAGAGAGTGTGTGGTGAAGGAGGAAGAGCGATGGAGGTCAGTCTGCTGTTGGTCTGATGATGGAAAAGCTATAAAAAGGTCAAAAAGGTTGACTCAAAAGCCCAAAGACAAATCCATCTACCTGTCATCTGATCATCGACCCTTCACCAATTCATCAATTCAAGGCTGTGGCTATCTATCTCCCAAAACCTATTTTATATACAAATTCTTCCCCAAACATGTCACCCATAAACTTACTTACTCAAGGACTCATTACTATACAGTATATAAAAGGATTGAAACTAACTTTTAAGAGTGGATTACTCTCTCAATTATGGAAAGATTCAGTCTAAAATATCTCAACAGTTCACAACCCAAAGATCATCAGTTTACTATTATAGAGGCATAAAGAAACCAGAAAATAGTTGGTGATGAATGTAAAATTAATTGATTCATTGACTGATCATTGCAGCTCTAGTACAAACTACTGATTACAGTAGCCAACTTCTAGTAAGAAATGCAACTCCTCGACTGCCACCTGATTGTTCCCGTATCCTTTATACTGTAAATAATACTGAAACGCTATATAAAGAAATAAAAAGCAGGCAGGAAAAGCGTTTCTCTCTTTTCATACGACAAGAGCCGGATCAGGTCCAAGTTCAGGAGGAAGGTTGGACAGAGGAGCGTCGAGTGTTTGGAGGAGACGTGTCCTGGTGTTTGGATCCGCTCCAAACCTCCAGGTCTTTAGTATTCCTGCTCTAGGCATGATGTTTGCCTCTAAAGTCATTTTACTTTAATTAACACTTCGTTGAGCAGCGGCAGCTTGAAGCTCAGCAGCTGCATTTTCACAGGAGTTGAATCAATCTGACGTATGATTCGTCCATGTGGAGTTTTTCTGCGTCTGTGCGTGTTCGTGTGTGTCGGGCCACTCCAGAGAACACACAGGAACATTTTCCCACTGCTCCGAGGAGCCCGCTGCTGTTGTCGCGGAGCCGCAGCCGCGCTGGTCATTGTATTTGTGTCCTGTGTATCACTTCCTGCGTCAGATTGTGGATTGTTAGGGAAAACAATGGTGTGTTTCGCCTTGAAAGGACACCTCAATCATTTACCACTGGGCATGTAAACGCACACAGCGCCGCTGCCCCGGGACAATATGTATTTTTTCCCTCTGCGCTGTCACTTGAATGCGGCCTGGCCCCGGCAGCCGATGGAATGAATCATAATTTAGATGTGAGCTTAGCGCTGATTATTTTTCATGCTCGTCACAATACAATGAGCCACGACTGGCAACAACAGGGCGCCGCTTTTCTAAGCCCCGCCCACTCCTGTTGGATAATAAGAGAGAAAAAAAAAATCAAAAAAGAAAGAGATCATCCCAGAGATAAAGAGGTCAACGACTTGTATTCTGGTGCCACAAAGGGACCCGTGTGCGGCGTGAAGGGGCTAATTTCCTGTAAATTCAGCTGTGTGGGGTATCACCTACACTAGCAGAACTATTCGTGTGAGCCAAGGCAAACATGCCCACCTCCACAAATATGCAGTCAAGCACACACATGTCGCTCCTGGTTTGTGGTGATGGTGGTGAGAGTGAAGCGTCTCCCGCATCCCAGCGCGCCTCCCACGAGAATGTTGTGCAAAGCAGGACAGAAAAAAAAAAAGGAAAAAGAACCAAAGCAAAATATAGGAAGGCCTTTGTCCGAAAAACGACAGTGTTTAGACTGAATGCTGCTCTCCACATCAGGAAGTCTGACTTTATTGGACTCCTGCATGTTGGTGCAGTGACAAAGAAAGATATTTTTTTTTACATCCATGTCATTACTGTGGCTGACAGCCACTGTGCAGAGGCTGACCTCTCTATTCAGCTCATAAAACATATGTATCGCCTGGTAGATTGCTTGGATAAAAGTGTTCAGTCTTTCGAGTGATTGACTGTACTTCACGTTTAGCTGATGTAGTGTTTAAAGGACGTTTCTTGAATTATGTAGAGAGAAACCTGGAGTCAATGCGGCTGCACCCCGTCATCCACCTGGGGTTCCAGCAACCTGGGAAAATCTGTGAAAATTGGAACAGCAAACGCACCAAAGGTCACTTTACCTCTCTGACCATTATTTGCTGTTGATTAGGTCAAAAACATATAAAATCAGATTTTACAATAAATAACACACTGATTTATGTAAATGAGACAGAATAAAGTAATACAACCTGCAGTATAATCAAGCTGTATTTGAAACCAAATTTCCCATTTGTCTCTGTTTTAAAAGTTTTTTAATGAATGCTGCAATTTCAAAGCAGGAAGCAGAACTACTTGTGGGTAAAAGTTTTCAAATCATCTCATGTGTAAAAGAAATTTGACATAAATTATTACTTATATATTTATATATGGGATTTTTTGTGTATTTATGTGGCATTTTTCTAATCCTCAAATCTAGGGTTAGAGTTAATTAAAGAAACGTATCTACAGTTTAAATCGGTTTATTCCTTAGCATCAACCTCTAATCATTTAAAAATGAAAAAGGGAACTTCTCCACTTGTTGGCTTACTTCGCATCGTTTCATCAGAGAACCTGCTGATTCACAGCTTTACCTCGGAGAAAGTGGCGCTTTCCTTCTGCCACAATGGAAATGTCAGCTGAACCACCCAAAGGCAGTTTCTGGAGATAAAGGACAATTTAGATATGAGGGTGAGATCACTTTTAGAACTTGCTGCTGTCATTCTCAGGTTTGTTTTCACTATTTCAAGTTTGTATGTGATGCTCTCGCAGTCTAAGACTAAAGAAACCAGAAACTTATTAGGTCTGAAAAGCTGGAACCAGAGAATTTGGAAATTTTCTTCTTAGAAATAACTCAAAATAGTTATAGAAGATTAGTGTAATAGTTGGTGAATTATGGATTTGTCAATAAATTGTTGCAGCTCTAAAATTGTATTTTTGGCTATGAGGAACTAATAGAAATGTTTCACAGATTGAAGTAAAAATGAATCAAATTGTTCAATTGATTATTAAAATAGATGGCAATTTATTGGTTAATTGACTGACAACTCTCTCTCTCATGAGTAAATTAGTTATTAGGAGCGGCCTTAGTTAGTACAAGTCTCCCAAATGAATTCATTTAGTGGTGGTCAGGTTGTAAAAAAGAGGACGTGACGCTCTTAAATCTCCAGACTGCATCTCTCAGGACTCCCAGACCTCTGCGTGGGGTCACAGGGACCAGAGTCCTGATCCGTCCCCCCCCCCCTCCCCGTTTGACCCTTTGACCCGGCACGACTCCCAAACCTGGATGTTTGTGCGTCTCTCTCCGCGTCCGGCACTCCTCATAAAAATATCAGGATCAGATAGAGTTTGATCCGCATCCACGCGCCCTCGGCTCTGACCTCCCCGGTATGCAGGATGCAGGTGGGCCGCTCGTACATTCCTGTTGTTTTTAAAAGCTTCTTCCCTCCAGTTCACAGAAGGGCCCTGGAGCTGGCGCAGGTATTAATTTGCAGTGATTACCTGGAGCTTCACAGGGCCTGCACCACCTCCAGCAGCCGTCTCAGACGTCTGTTGGGGGGGGGGGGGGGGGGGGGGGGTTCCTTCCTTTTATGGCTGCAGAGCCTAATGAGATGTTTACATGCAGCTGGGTCTGGGAACCCGGGGCCCATATGCTGCCGTGTAAGATGACAGGGACCTGCTTTGTGTTTCTGGCCTTGTTAAGAGGTTTCAGAACTGAAATCAGACCCTTTGGTTTCCACCGACCTGCAAGTGTGAGGTTAGAGGTGATTAGTCTCAGATCTGCTCTGCGTCACTGCAGAGGAGGACTTTTACATCCAGCTCATTAAAATCCATTATTGTCATGTCCGACTATATAGACTGATTAAGCTGCAATGATTAGTCTATTAGTTGAATAACTGCCAACTATTACATTAATCAACCAATTCTAATAATCAATTCATTGCTTTGAGTCATTTTTAAAAAGAAAATGCCCAAATTCTTTAGTCTTCTATAATAGTAAACTGATGACCTTTGGGTTGTGACTGTTAGTCTGGAAAAAAATAGGGTTAAAAAAGTAGTTGTTAGTTGCAGCCTAACCAAACAAAATGACTAGATTTATATCCCTGTTTGTGCTAAAACAAAAGATAAAATGCATGTGTGGTCAGGACCTGATACCAGGTGATCAGAAATCTTCCTGTCTGACGATCATCTGGGGATTTCCAGATTCAAGACGGTTGCTCTGAAGAGCCGGTAACAAACCCACAAACCCATTTACTGGAAATGTTGCTGTAAAGCCTGCGTTGGTGGCTCAGTATTTTCATGAAAAGAGAGAAGAGAGACAGACGGCAGGTGGAGAAGTTTTATTCTCACTTGTCCTGCTGCTGCTGATAAAGCAGTAAAACAGCGTTATCACACACACTCCTTTAGTTAAAGCAGCTGCACCTGCTGCTGCTCACACACTGACCTCAGCCAACACCTGCTCACCTGTGTGTGTGTGTGTGCGTGTGTGTGTGCATGTGTGGGGGGCAGTTTTGTGGATTTCATTAGGGTACGTGGGAGGTTGTGTGAGCAACATTTTTTATGTACTGGAAACACATATATGTGTGTATGTGCGTGTATGTGTGTGTGAGTGTGTGTGTGACTGAGGTTGGTTTGAGGTTAAATAGTTGTGGTTTCAGGATGTTGCAGTGTGATGGTGTTCACTGGAAAAAAAGACAAAGACATGTTAAACAGAGAACTTGGTTTAATTCAGAAATTGTTAATGTAGGTTAGAGCAGCAATAATTAGTCAATTAATCAATTAGTTGCCAACTATTACATTCATCTTCGACTATTCTGATAATTTAATAATTGAATATGTCATTTTTTCAGAGAAAACTGTTCGAATTCTCTGGTTCCATCTTCTCTAATCTACTTTCTTTAGTCTTCTATAAAAGTAAACTGGCGACTCTGGGTTGTGGACTGTTGGTCTGGACAAAAAAAGGTTTAACACCATTTTATGAACCAAATAGCGGTGTGAAAAGTCCCTCAAATATCATTTGTTGAATGATCATTTTGTTTTGCATATAATCCAATCATTACAGATTCAATATATTAATGTTTTATGTGCATACTGCTGATTTTTCCTTATGTTTTCATTACACTGTTGATAACATGCAGGTTCATCATAAAGATATGTGGCTGATGTCACGTTTGGCACAGTGTGGTCACAGATGAAGTGGTTGCAACTTTAGAGTTTTTGAGGTAAAAACAGCATCTCCTACACATGTCTATGATAAAAGGAAAACTTTCAGTAAGGGATGAAGTTACAATAGGAATCAGGGTTCAGTGTGTTGCTCAGTTCCATATGATTTAGATAAAAACATGACTGTCCTTGTGAGTAGTGAGGTGTTACTCTCTCCTCCAGACGTGTTACGGGGGCTACATCCATTATTTATTCAGTATATGGTTACACCAGTATAATACGTCTATGACACTAAGCCACTTTGCAGCGGGGGAGGGGTGTAAGGAGGGTACATGGGTGAATGGAGGTTAAAAGGGGTGAGGGGCCTCTTCGTCTTCCTCTTTATGTCCCCGACTGCTCCCTCTTCTCATCTTCCTCACCAGGGTCGATCAGGACGAGTTATTTTTCTTCTTTTAGCTCGTCAAATGAACATATTTCAGGAATATGGAGCAGCTGATGCTGAGAAACCGGCGGCGTTTTTCACCGCCACAGACGGTTCTCAGGCCTAGACTCAAGTGAACGATTGTGTGATTGTGTGCAAGTTCAAACACTCTATTTTAGAATCTCACATCATCAGGGCTTTGATCTTTATATTGGAATGGAATTTCATACATTACTACTTTGTCATACATAATCACACTCAAATCTCATCATGTTACTTACCACTGTGCTGTTTTAATCTGATTAATTATAGTTGGTACACAAATTAACATTTCGTTAATTTCCTGTGTATAGAATGTTCTGTTTCAGCTCGATAACTAACTAGTTTAATGTAATTATTGTTTGTAGGTTGATGTCTATTGTCATTTCATATTGGAAATATCGAAATTTTGCTGTGGAGCCACAGCGATCAGACGGTGGAACGAACCTGGATAAAAAAAAACTTAATGATCCGAATAGAGAAACAGAATTAGAAGCCTGAGAAAAATGCTGATCGTTTTGAAACCTAGTACATTTTTAGATTACATGGGAACACTTTCTTGTAGACAGTAATTAGAGCTTCAACTATTGACTAATGAGTTGGTCAATCGGGCGACACGGTGGTGCGGTGGGTAGCACTGTTGCCTCACAGCAAGAAGGTCGCAGGTTCAAGACCCGCCTTGGGCCTGGGTCTGGGGCCTTTCTGTGTGGAGTTTGCATGTTCTCCCCGTGTCTGCGTGGGTTTTCCCCGGGTACTCCGGTTTCCTCCCACAATACAAAAAACATGCTCAGGTTAATTGGTAAACTCTAAATTGCCCATAGGTGTGAGTGTGAGAGTGAATGGTGTGTGAATGGTGTGTGTGCCCCACGATTGGCTGGCGACCATCTGGGGTGTATCCCTGCCTCTCGCCTTAACGCGCTGGGATAGGCTCCAGCAGACCCCTGCGACCCCGAAAGGGAATAAGCGGGATAGACAATGGATGGATGGATGGAGTTGGTCAATCTATTGATAGTAAAAACAATTATTTGATTAGTAATTTAGTTCATAAAATGGTGTAAAATGTAAAAGCAATCATTGTTCCCCAAAGCTGAAGATTTAACCTAAAATGTTATTTTTTGTCCAGACCAACAGTCCATAACCCAAAGATCATCTGTTCACTATTATAGAGGAATAAAGAAACCAGAAATGAATGAACTTTGAGAAGCTGGAACCAGAGAATTTGGACATTTTGTTCTTCAAAATCCATTCCCTCAAATCCATTAGTGGATTATCGAAATGGTTGGGGATTAATGTAAAATTTGGCAACTAATTGATTAATTGTGTAACAGCTCACGCAGTAATGCCTCTACAACAAATATATACAAGTACTGCTGTTCTACTAGAATCAGAATCAGCATTATGTTGACTCCAGATTTTCTCTCTTCTGTGCACATACACACAAAATATCTATAACAATATAAAAAAAATATATAAAACATATTTGCAGAAGTGAAGAATAATATATATACAAGAGTGCAAAATCGATGAGTGATGTGAATGTAATAACAGGTGAATTACAGGTGGAATTTGTGGATCGATGGGAAAATGAAAAGATAAAAATTTCTGAACATATCTCTAAGTAACAAAGTGTTTATGCCTGAACATACAAATTCAAAAAGAGGAGGAGATGTAATAACTAATGAAGTAAAGACATAATAACACACAGTTTGGGAAACTCAAATTTAAGTTTCTCTTATAGAGCTGCAACTATTCAATCAATTGATTAGTTGCCAACTACGACATTAACCGTGAATTATTTTGATGATGGATTTGAGTCATTTTAAGAAGAAAATGTTGAATTGTCTGGCTCCAGCTTCTTAAATCTGATTATTTTCTGTTTCTTTATTCTTCTATAATAGTAAACTGATGATCTTCGGGTTGTGGACTGTTGGTCTGGGAAAAAAAGAGGTTGAATCTTCAGCTTTGGGAAACATCAAAAGAGTCGTTTTTCCAACCCTAAATACTAAAGCTAAAGTAACAATGAATGAATGAAGTACAATTACTCTGAAAAGAAACGACACACTGGAATCATACTGAGTCTTTTTGCTATAATAAAGTCACTTAGAATCCTCTGATAAGACTGAATGTTCAGTCACATAGTTAAAAACCCTAAAAACTTAGAGCTTAGGTTGAATCTACAGCTTTGGGAAACAGTGATCAACATTTTACACCATTCCATTACCAAAACAGGTAATTGTTAATTAATTAATTGTTTCTATAATATCTAAAATATAGTCAGTTGCAGCCATAGTGGTGAGTAGTGAGGTGTGTTTTCAGAGAATAAAACACTTCACATTTCCACTTTATTTGGAAGTTCCTGGCTCTTTTTTTCTGAACGCCACCTTCTCCCTGCTGTCTGAACGCAGCCTGATATTAAACAGAAACAGCAAATCAGCAACAATCAGCATGACTCGTCATTCCATCATAATGCATGATAAGGAACGTTTCACAGCGTTAAAACTACATAAACAGAGAAAACGTGCCTGTGTGTGGGAGGGGGGGGCGCTAGAGGAAGGTTAAAGTGGTGAATAATCATTAGGAATGTTTGTTTTCAAGGTGGAGATAAGTGTGTGTGTGTGGGGGGGCATTCGGCCGTAGGCTTGATTTGTTGGCCGGTATGTGCAGGGATGGATTGTGGGTTTCTGTCAGCGGCTGTCAGGTGATCAAACAGCGTTCCTGTGAAGGTGTGAGCCATTAAAGCAGGGGACCAGACGGAGGTCAAACGGGGTTTCAACCTTCTTGATGACCTGCAGGAGGTCAAACCGGCTGGAAAAGCTGCAAAACACGACGCTGTGAGCTTTGCCGACGTTCTAAATCTGGAAATTCTGGATCGGAATTTGCTTCTTTTTTTTTGCCCAAGTGTTTTCTAATATAGATGGAATTCCAGTGGCTCTTATTGTGTACATCCAAGTAAGTGAAACAAATGAGATGCATATATCAACCAATCGATTAAAATGTTTAATAGCGTGACCCTCCATTGCAAATTGATCTCAAATTAATCACACATTTTTTATCAGTTCAAAATGAACCGTAAAGGGACATTTTTCAAGTACTAATACTCATCTACATGGGAGTGGGTTGTGTTTCCTTAATGCAAATCTGAGCATTCTTTGTCTGAAATGATTTACCAACACAAAACAATCACAAAAATCATCAGAATCTCCCGTGGGTACATTTAGCTTGTTAAAAACAGATGGGTCAGATAAATGTTCTTATTTACTGAATAAAGCAAATCACACAAGGAAAACATCCAATCTGGTCAATCAAGTGGAGATGGAAAGAAAGGAGAAATCAAATTTCAAGTTGCTTGTGTTGGACACAGCTGCAGCTTCTGATAAAGTAAGTAGTTGGGTTGCTTCACCACTGACATAGTTCCCAAGAACGCAGCAGTCTAATTTGATGATATTTATTCCCAGGAACCAGCCCATCCCAGATTAGCTGGCCTGACTAATGCTCCTGTTTGATGCCGTGTCCATGTGTGACGCCTGCAAGGGAAGGATGTAGTTCAAACGAGCAACATGCACATACTTCTGTTCAAATTACACTGACTATCTGTGTTTGGTAGATGGTGAAATTAAAGCCACGTGACGCTGTCACGGCTACACAGATGCTCAAATTATCATTCTGAACATTATATTTCAGCATTCGCTGTTTGTTTACGTGTTTTAATGTTTTTCAACCCTTTTAAAAATAAGTTTAAATATGTCTTTTTTAGGGCTGCTAATCAATTGAAATGTTTATTTGCGAGTAATCACAGTTGTCCGTGGTTAATTGTGATTAATCGCACATATTTCCTCTTTTCTAAATGTAAAGGGATGTTTTTCAAACTTGCATTGCTATTATTAACATAGTAGGGCATATTGATGTTTTTTCATTATGATTGAAACAAATACTCTCCAGAATATTCTCTATATACCATCAAACTTCTTTTTGCTGTCAAAATAGTTTAATAATCCACTTTTGTCCTCCCTCTAATACAAAAATGAGGACTTTTATTTTGAAAAAAAAAAAAACAGCAACTCATAAAGTGATCAAGCAGGGACAGATTCTTTTTCTTCAACACTGGGTTTTTTTTGAAAACTGAGAAATAATTTGTACTTTTGAGTTGCTCCTTTAACTGCAGCTAAAGCCTCTGAACAGTGATTTATGCTGCGTTCCAGTCGTATGGGATCGATGGGAACGATCCACATTTTTGAGGAATTTACATAAACAGACAAGCCGAGATGAAAAAAACTGCAATAGCTGTTAAACATTTACACAGTCTGGTAAAAGCTTGTCTGAAAATTTTGAGTATTTCTTTTAAACTTTTATTATTTTTAAAGTTTATCAGTGTAAATATAACTTGATTCGAAATTACTAGGAATTTGTATATATTTCATTTTATTTCATGAATGGAGTATTTTATGTTTAAATAAGTTCGTCAAATAGTGATTTTCCAACATTTGACACCACTTTATGAACCAAACAACTGATCAATTAATCATTTCATTAATTAATAGGCTAATCAAAAACAGGGTAGTCCTGAGATGGTGATAAGCTATTTTATAATTCTGAACCTTTAAATCACATCAACTCCAAAATTCTGTAGATGCAAAATTACTAATGATTATATTTAATATTGATTAATCTGCTGATTAATCAAAGATGGAGTTTTTAAATGCTCAACAACAACCGCCTAATTTTAAAAATAATTGTATATTCATCTTTAACACTCTTATTAATGGATAAATGATTTTGGAAATGTTTTTTTTCTTCCATTATGTACATTTCTGATGGAGGAGGAACAGACCAATGCTTTCATTTATAGCATTTTCTTTTCTTGCGTGTTTCTGTTTCTGGCCTCCAGACGCTGGTTGGGGTATGACGCGCTGGGCCCAGACTGACCTATACGCTGTGAACGCTCTGGCTGATTCCAGCCCTTCTCAGGTCTGATCGGACCCAGACGTTGGCTGCACCCAGAGGTGAGCAACGCTGATCTGTCACCAGGAAAGCTGTCGCTTCTGGAACTGAGCATCACAGCTTTGGGATTATCCCTGCTGGGAAGTGGAAGGAGAGGGAGTGAGTAACTGTCTTCTCCACTCCCTCAGCTTCACCTGCTTCACCAACACACTGAATCTGAATAAAAGTTTTATTCGAGTTGCCTGGTTGCATAACGATCAAAAAGCTCAAGACAAGCGTCCTTACTGAGAAAATTGTCCTCAAATGTGTGTTATTGAGGTTGAGAGACCACACAGGCAAGCTGCAACAGGACTGTCTAAAGTTTACTCTTTTGTCAGATAAGAGCTCCACTCACTTGTGTTTGCATTCTTCAGGACGGGACTTGTAAACGTCTCCATGGCAGCCCGCTCTCAGCCCTCGGCCTGTTTGTGCCGCCACCGCCACCGCTACTCTCAACAAGTGTGTGTGCGTTTTTATCTTTTTTTGTGCCTTTTTTTTTTTTTTTTTTTTACTTGAAAACAAGCTTGATTTAGATATTCCCTTAAAAGCAGAAGCTTGACTCATGTAGAGGGAGAAGAAACAGAAAGGAGTCGGACTGTGAGGAGTAAAGTCAGATTAGAAAAGGAAAGCGATGCCAGAAAGTGACATAACTTGAGTGGTATGAGTGAATCATCAGCAGCTTCTCTGTATGTTTTGGAGGAAGATGCCAGCTGAGGCTTTTGTAATATTGGTGGATAAGTTTTAGGAAGTGAAACAGCATCATAGCTCAAGAAGTCCAGTGTGTTATTCATCTCACAAAAGTTCTTTATAGTTACGATGAATCGAAGTTTATCTGTTATTTAGCTGGATAATTCTTCATTTCTTCTTATCAACCAACTCTAAATTACTCAATGTAAGAAGACACTTGTTATAACAACATATTTATCCTGTTTTATCATGAAACAAGAAAACTGGTTTTAAGAAGCAGGTTAACTCAATGTGATTGTGTAACAACAAAAAGCATTTTGTGATGCAACATCTATAAATAAATTGACCTGAGTTATTGTTGCCTAAAATGTACAGGTTTGAAATGTTCTAATAAATCCTGCTCTATCTCGATTTTGTTCAGTTCGGGTTTTCTTCCTCCTTTAATGTGTGTTATGTTTTTTTTTTATTTGTGCATGTCCAGCAAATTAAAAACAAGGTCAAAATACTGTGAAAAAAGGTTTTCTTTCAAAAATATGTTTTTATGAAAGTTAAATATGACAAAGTATGACAGGAAATGGTTTAGTGAAGAGATGGCATGTAGAGCAGCAACGATTAATCACCACCTTTTTTGAGAATAAATGAATTCATTTTAGCCATTTTTAAGAAAAAAGCTCTAATTCCCTTTTTCCAGCTTTTCAAATCAGGTTATTTTCTGGTTTATTTAGTCTTCTATAATAGTAAACTGATGATCTTTGGTAGACAGATGTTGATGTTATTCTTTAGACGTCGAACAACGCAATTAACATTAACTCTAAATCGCAAACGTTAACCCAAAAACTGCCGTCTGCTTATACCTCAAGAAAGCATAAAAAAAAAGAATGAGGCAATGAAAAGTCAGGCAACTCCTACGCAGACACGCGCTGGCCCGACCCGCCGAGCTGACTCAGCACTTCCAACGATGACAGAGCGATATTTCATGTCTACTCACAGCTTCAAATACAGTCATCAGAGTCAAATTACTTTAATCACCAGGTGTGATGTACGTTCAGGAATTTGTAGCAGACCTGAGCTTGTAAAGTGATGCAGGACGATTATGCAAATATAGGGCGTGAACTGGCCCCAAATTAAAAGAAATCAGTAGAATTTATAGAAATCATCATAATAAATACAGTAGAGAATATATATAACCTGATATAAACAGCGTGCTGAGCTGGAATAGTATATGAAGTGGTGTCGTTATGGTAAACAGCAGAATCGTATCTGCGCTGCAGCTCAGATCAGATCAGCCTGGAGACTTCGGCAGGGCTCTTGTTTAGTCTTTGTTCCGCATTAGAGGCCCCAGCAATGTGAGATGGGAGGTTTATCTCCTGCCCAATTTCTTAATCCTTCAAACATGCATCTCTCCAACATGAAAACAGGTTTCTTTTGTTTTCTTTTAGGGTTGTACTCTTTCATCTTCAAACCAGGAGTGGACATGTGCAGTGGTTTTATTCCCTGTACTGTTCAGGTACTGTTCACTGTGTCATCTTAAAACACAAAAATGTCTCCTAGAAATTGCACTAGAGGTGTAATGTTAGCACACAGAGATTTTCATTCATTTTCTTTAGGGAAATGTCTTTTGTCTCCCCCTTTCTTCCTAGGATTTACAGAAATGACCTGTGTGTTCAATACAGAAATATCTCTTAGTTTAACACATTATACGTGAACCTCGGCAGATGTGGAAATATCTATCTATATAAAAATGCAAATAGAAAATTGTGAAATAGAATTTTCTCATTTATTGTCTTTTAATCTATTTATTTAGTCTTTTAGGAAAAATTTGATTGATTTTTTGAGTGCTGTTTTTTCCATTTTTTTGATGATTCTGATAAATAATTCATCAAGTTCTGTCATTTTTAAGAAGAAAATATGCAAATTCTGTTTACAGATTATCAAATCAGATTATTTTCTTGTTTCTTTAGTCTGCTATAAAAGTAAACTGAAGAATTTGGGTTGTGGATTGTTGGCTTGGACAAAAAAATAAATCTATTATCTTGATTAATGACAATGCATTTTACACTATTTTAGGAACCAAGTAATCCAAGTGATGGATTAATTGAATATCAAAGTAGTCGTAAATTGCAGCAATATATTTGCTTTTATGTAAATATAATTATTTTTTATGTTTCTATGTGGATGGAGTGGTTTGAAACATGGGGCAGGATTTATGCACTGCCTTCTGTCATATATACAGTCAAATATCTATATGGGTCTAATAAATTCTAGAAAGTTGGACTCATCGGATTTAAACTGCTTACATTCCAATAAAAATGGAAAAAAAATATATCAATATCAACATCAACATGAAAATAAAATCACCTGCGATGATTATTTTATCTGTCCTGCAAACGAGACTCGGAAGATACTATAAGAATGCAGATAAAAACTCAGATTATGGGCCCGGAGAGCGGTACACTGAGACATATGGTTGTGGTGTTGGGTGAGGAAAACTAAGCATGAGGCTTTCAAAGGATGCAAAGTTACAGCTCAGCTCAGGGCTGATCAATAAACTGGAGTTGAAAATGGCTTTAACTCCACCACCTTGGCCAATTTCATGAGGAATATGAACGTTAATATGGTTTGGAGGAGTGGATTCATTCAGACTAAGATATTGTCATGATGCAGCCAGGGTTCAGTAAGATATCTGATATCAATTTTTTTATTAATACACTTTTGGATGACAGATATTTAGTGTTTAAAAGCCCACATTTCACTCACGAATCCGTCTGCTTTATGGCTGTATTAGTGCAAATATTAATTAAGTTACTGTGTGTGACTCGTCTCCTGTTGTTTAATATAAAGTTAAATAAGTATGGTTCGGGACCAGAGAAAATTACAGTGTACGACATGGTCTTTGCATAGAACCATACAGACTCCACATTAATCTTAGTAACCTCTGAGTGGTAATGACGTACACAGGCGTCATTACCATTGACGTGAATAATGATTCTATCACATCTAGACTAGTTCTAGCTAACAGCTTCAGATTTGAAACCATTGTAGCTAGGCTAGCTGAGCTAACTAGGTTATCTGAGCTATCTAGGCTAGCTGAGCTATCTAGGCTAGCAGGTAGCCTAGCTACAATGGAAAGAGTAACTAACCATTGGACAGCCTGAGCAGGAAAAGGCAGAAGAAGGGTAGAGTTAGAGAACCCATTGTAGCTAGGCTAGCTCAGCCAACTAGGTTAGCTGAGCCAACTAGGCTAGCTGAGCTAACTAGGTCAGCTGCGCTAACTAGGCTAGCTGAGCTAACTAGCGACGGAAGGATACGCTAAAAGAAAGAGACGGTAGGGAGGTGCTTGAATGGAACTAGTGTACGATTAGCCTATGTTAGATAGATTAGCTTTGGAAATGATAAATTAGTTTTAGAAATGAGATAAAGGAGCAAAAACACGGCAGCGATGCAGATATGCTGCAGCACACAACAACGCATTCATGTAGAATATAACACAACACAATATTAACATGGTCTTTGCATAGAAACATACAGACTCCACATTAATCTTAGTAACCTCCGACTGACGTACACAGATGTACCAATTCAATTCAATTCAATTTATTTGTATAGCCCAGAATCACAAATCAGATTTGCCCCAAAGGGCTTTATATTGTGTACAAAAGCAACACAACATCCCCTGTCCTTAGACCCTCACATCGTACAAGGTAAAACTCCCTAAAAAAAAACCTTTAACAGGGAGAAAAACGGAAGAACCCTCAGGAAGAGTAACAGAGGAGGAATCCCTCTTCCAGGACGGACAGGCATGCAGTAGATGATGTGTGCAGGTGGAGAACATTACAGAGAAATTTGAATATTACAAACAAACAGAAATGTAATGAATGTTGGTAGAAGTGGAGAATGAGGAGCAGGATCCATCGTAGCTTTCAGGTTTCACCAAGGCAGCCTCAGACCCTCCAACATCCGTAGATCCCTCAGTGGCTGCACTGCAGCATGCTCTGTGAAAGAGAAAACACAGGGCAGGACTCCGGAACCACAGCAGATTTAAAAGTACAGTAGTGGTACAAAAGTATCACAGATAGAAGAAGAAAAAGAAGCCCAGGGCATCTCATGAGGACCCGGCAGACTAACCTATCGCAGCATAACTATAACTAGGCCAGCCAGGGCCGGCCCTAACTATACGCTTCATCGAACAGGAAAGTTTTTAACCTATTCTTAAATATAGGAAGGGTGTCTGCCCCCCAGACTGAGACTGGAAGACTGTTCCACAGGAGAGGAGCCTGGAAGTTGAAGGCTCTGCCTCCTGTTTTAATTTTAGAAATTCTGGGAACCTCCAATAAGCCTGCATATTGGGAGCATAATGTTCTTGATGGGCGATGTGGGACTAAGAGATCCC
This sequence comes from Eupleurogrammus muticus, assembly GCA_036785175.1. Taxonomy (NCBI): domain Eukaryota; kingdom Metazoa; phylum Chordata; class Actinopteri; order Scombriformes; family Trichiuridae; genus Eupleurogrammus; species Eupleurogrammus muticus. The sequence continues at coordinate 9,916,477 of JAYKQN010000012.1, read as the reverse complement.
TAAGGTAGAATGGTGCCTGATTGTTGAGTGCTTTATAGGTGAGGAGCAGGATTTTGAATTCTATACGAGATTTTACAGGAAGCCAGTGTAGAGCGGCTAATACCATTGACATGAATAATGAGTCTATCACATCAGGCCAAGTTCTAGCTAACAGCTTCAGATTTGAAATCATTGTAGCTAGGCTAGCTGAGCCAACTAGGTTAGCTGAGCCAACTAGTTTAGCTGAGCTAACTATCAACGGAAGGAAACGCTAAAAGAAAGAGACAGTAGGGAGGTGCTTGAATGGAACTAGTGTACGATTAGCCTATGTTAGATAGATTAGCTTTGGAAATGATAAATTAGTTTTAGAAATGAGATAAAAGAGAAAAAACACGGCAGCAATGCAGATATGCTACAGCACACAACAACGCATTAATGTAGAATATAACACAACACAATATTAAATATAATACAACACATTAAAGTAGTAATATTAATTAAGTTACTGTGTGTGACTCGTCTCCTGTTGTCTATTATAAAGTTAAATAAGTATGGTCCGGGGCCAGAGAAAATTACAGTGTACAACATCGTCTTTGCATGGAAACATACAGACTCAACATTAATTTTAGTAACCTCCGTCTTATGTACACAGACGGCATTAACATTGACGTGAATAATGAGTCTATCACATCTAGGCCTAGTTCTAGCTAACAGCTTCAGATTTGAAACCATTGTAGATAGGCTAGCTGACCTAACTAGGTTAGCTGAGCCAACTAGGTTAGCTGGGCTAACTAGGCTAGCTGGGCTAATTAGGTTAGCTGGGCTAACTAGGCTAGCTGAGCTAACTAGTGAAGGAAGGAAATGCTAAAAGAAAGAGACAGTAGGGAGGTGCTTGAATGGAACTAGTGTACGATTAGCCTATATTTGATAGATTAGCTTTGGAAATGATAAATTAGTTTTAGAATGGGGATATAGGAGCAAAAACACGGCAGCGATGCAGATATGCTGCAGCACACAACAACGCATTAATGTAAATTATAACACAACACAATATTAAATATAATACAACACAACATTAAAGTAGTATTATTAATAAAGTTACTGTGTGTGACTCGTCTCCTGTTGTTTATTATAAAGTTGAATAAGTATGGTTCGGGACCAGAGAAAATTACAGTGTATGACATGGTCTTTGCATAGAAACATACAGACTCCACATTAATCTTAGTAACCTCTGTCTTATGTACACAGACGGCATTAACATTGACGTGAATAATAAGTCTATCACATCTAGTTCAAGTTCTAGCTAACAGCTTCAGATTTAAAACCATTGTAGCTAGGCTAGCTGAGCTAACTAGGTTAGCTGAGCCAACTAGGTTAGCTGAGCCAACTAGGTTAGCTGAGCTAACTAGGCTAGCTGAGCTAACTAAGGCTAGCTGAGCTAACTAAGGCTAGCTGAGCTAACTAGCAACGGAAGGAAACGCCAAAAATAAAGAGACAGTAGGGAGGTGCTTGAATGGAACTAGTGTACGATTAGCCTATGTTAGATAGATTAGCTTTGGAAATGATAAATTAGTTTTAGAAATGAGATAAAAGACAAAAAACACGGCAGCGATGCAGATATGCTGCAGCACACAACAACGCATTAATGTAAATTATAACACAACACAATATTAAATGTAATACAACACAACATTAAAGTAGTAATATTAATTAAGTTACTGTGTGTGACTCGTCTCCTGTTGTCTATTATAAAGTTAAATAAGTATGGTTCGGGGCCAGAGAAAATTACAGTGTACAACTTCGTCTTTGCATAGAAACATACAGACTCCACATTAATCTTAGTAACCTCCGTCTTATGTACACAGACGGCATTAACATTGACGTGAATAATAAGTCTATCACATCTAGGCCTAGTTCTAGCAAACAGCTTCAGATTTGAAACCATTGTAGATAGGCTAGCTGAGCTAACTAGGTTAGCTGAGCCAACTAGGTTAGCTGGGCTAACTAGGCTAGCTGAGCTAACTGGTTAGCTGAGCTAACTAGGTTAGCTGGGCTAACTAGGCTAGCTGAGCTAACTAGGCTAGCTGAGCTAACTAGCAACGGAAGGAAACGCTAAAAGAAAGAGACAGTAGGGAGGTGCTTGAATGGAACTAGTGTACGATTAGCCTATATTAGATAGATTAGCTTTGGAAATGATAAATTAGTTTTAGAATGGAGATATAGGAGCAAAAACACGGCAGCGATGCAGATATGCTGCAGCACACAACAACGCATTAATGTAAATTATAACACAACACAATATTAAATATAATACAAAACAACATTAAAGTAGTAATATTAATTAAGTTACTGTGTGTGACTCGTCTCCTGTTGTTTATTATAAAGTTGAATAAGTATGGTTCGGGACCAGAGAAAATTACAGTGTATGACATGGTCTTTGCATAGAAACATACAGACTCCACATTAATCTTAGTAACCTCTGTCTTATGTACACAGACGGCATTAACATTGACGTGAATAATAAGTCTATCACATCTAGTTCTAGTTCTAGCTAACAGCTTCAGATTTAAAACCATTGTAGCTAGGCTAGCTGAGCTAACTAGGTTAGCTGAGCCAACTAGGTTAGCTGAGCCAACTAGGTTAGCTGAGCTAACTAGGCTAGCTGAGCCAACTAGGTTAGCTGAGCCAACTAGGTTAGCTGAGCTAACTAGGCTAGCTGAGCTAACTAAGTCTAGCTGAGCTAACTAGGCTAGCTAAGCTAACTAGCAACGGAAGTAAACGCCAAAAATAAAGAGACAGTAGGGAGGTGCTTGAATGGAACTAGTGTACGATTAGCCTATGTTAGATAGATTAGCTTTGGAAATGATAAATTAGTTTTAGAATGGAGATATAGGAGCAAAAACACGGCAGCGATGCAGATATGCTGCAGCACACAACAACGCATTAATGTAAATTATAACACAACACAATATTAAATATAATACAAAACAACATTAAAGTAGTAATATTAATTAAGTTACTGTGTGTGACTCGTCTCCTGTTGTTTATTATAAAGTTGAATAAGTATGGTTCGGGACCAGAGAAAATTACAGTGTATGACATGGTCTTTGCATAGAAACATACAGACTCCACATTAATCTTAGTAACCTCTGTCTTATGTACACAGACGGCATTAACATTGACGTGAATAATAAGTCTATCACATCTAGTTCTAGTTCTAGCTAACAGCTTCAGATTTAAAACCATTGTAGCTAGGCTAGCTGAGCTAACTACGTTAGCTGAGCCAACTAGGTTAGCTGAGCTAACTAGGCTAGCTGAGCCAACTAGGTTAGCTGAGCCAACTAGGTTAGCTGAGCTAACTAGGCTAGCTGAGCTAACTAAGTCTAGCTGAGCTAACTAGGCTAGCTAAGCTAACTAGCAACGGAAGTAAACGCCAAAAATAAAGAGACAGTAGGGAGGTGCTTGAATGGAACTAGTGTACGATTAGCCTATGTTAGATAGATTAGCTTTGGAAATGATAAATTAGTTTTAGAATGGAGATAAAAGACAAAAAACACGACAGCGATGCAGATATGCTGCAGCACACAACAACGCATTAATGTAAATTATAACACAACACAATATTAAATGTAATACAACACAACATTAAAGTAGTAATATTAATTAAGTTACTGTGTGTGACTCGTCTCCTGTTGTCTATTATAAAGTTAAATAAGTATGGTTCGGGGCCAGAGAAAATTACAGTGTACAACATCGTCTTTGCATAGAAACATACAGACTTTACATTAATCTTAGTAACCTCCGTCTTATGTACACAGACGGCATTAACATTGACGTGAATAATAAGTCTATCACTTCTAGGACTAGTTCTAGCTAACAGCTTCAGATTTGAAACCATTGTAGCTAGGCTAGCTGAGCCAACTAGGTTAGCTGAGCCAACTAGTTTAGCTGAGCTAACTAGGTTAGCTGGGCGACGGAAGGAAACACTAAAAGAAAGAGACAGTAGGGAGGTGCTTGAATGGAACTAGTGTACGATTAGCCTATGTTAGATAGATTAGCTTTGGAAATGATAAATTAGTTTTAGAAATGAGATAAAAGACAAAAAACACGGCAGCGATGCAGATATGCTGCAGCACACAACAACGCATTAATGTAAATTATAACACAACACAATATTAAATGTAATACAACACAACATTAAAGTAGTAATATTAATTAAGTTACTGTGTGTGACTCGTCTCCTGTTGTCTATTATAAAGTTAAATAAGTATGGTTCGGGGCCAGAGAAAATTACAGTGTACAACATCGTCTTTGCATAGAAACATACAGATTCCACATTAATCTTAGTAACCTCCGTCTTATGTACACAGACGGCATTAACATTGACGTGAATAATAGGTCTATCACATCTAGGCCTAGTTCTAGCTAACAGCTTCAGATTTGAAACCATTGTAGATAGGCTAGCTGAGCTAACTAGGTTAGCTGAGCCAACTAGGTTAGCTGGGCTAACTAGGCTAGCTGAGCTAACTGGTTAGCTGAGCTAACTAGGTTAGCTGGGCTAACTAGGTTAGCTGGGCTAACTAGGCTAGCTGAGCTAACTAGGCTAGCTGAGCTAACTAGCAACGGAAGGAAACGCTAAAAGAAAGAGACAGTAGGGAGGTGCTTGAATGGAACTAGTGTACGATTAGCCTATGTTAGATAGATTAGCTTTGGAAATGATAAATTAGTTTTAGAAATGAGATAAAAGACAAAAAACACGGCAGCGATGCAGATATGCTGCAGCACACAACAACGCATTAATGTAAATTATAACACAACACAATATTAAATGTAATACAACACAACATTAAAGTAGTAATATTAATTAAGTTACTGTGTGTGACTCGTCTCCTGTTGTCTATTATAAAGTTAAATAAGTATGGTTCGGGGCCAGAGAAAATTACAGTGTACAACATCGTCTTTGCATAGAAACATACAGACTCCACATTAATCTTAGTAACCTCCGTCTTATGTACACAGACGGCATTAACATTGACGTGAATAATAAGTCTATCACACCAAGCCTAGTTCTAGCAAACAGCTTCAGATTTGAAACCATTGTAGATAGGCTAGCTGAGCTAACTAGGTTAGCTGAGCCAACTAGGTTAGCTGGGCTAACTAGGCTAGCTGAGCTAACTGGTTAGCTGAGCTAACTAGGTTAGCTGGGCTAACTAGGCTAGCTGAGCTAACTAGGCTAGCTGAGCTAACTAGCAACGGAAGGAAACGCTAAAAGAAAGAGACAGTAGGGAGGTGCTTGAATGGAACTAGTGTACGATTAGCCTATATTAGATAGATTAGCTTTGGAAATGATAAATTAGTTTTAGAATGGAGATATAGGAGCAAAAACACGGCAGCGATGCAGATATGCTGCAGCACACAACAACGCATTAATGTAAATTATAACACAACACAATATTAAATATAATACAAAACAACATTAAAGTAGTAATATTAATTAAGTTACTGTGTGTGACTCGTCTCCTGTTGTTTATTATAAAGTTGAATAAGTATGGTTCGGGACCAGAGAAAATTACAGTGTATGACATGGTCTTTGCATAGAAACATACAGACTCCACATTAATCTTAGTAACCTCTGTCTTATGTACACAGACGGCATTAACATTGACGTGAATAATAAGTCTATCACATCTAGTTCTAGTTCTAGCTAACAGCTTCAGATTTAAAACCATTGTAGCTAGGCTAGCTGAGCTAACTAGGTTAGCTGAGCCAACTAGGTTAGCTGAGCCAACTAGGTTAGCTGAGCTAACTAGGCTAGCTGAGCCAACTAGGTTAGCTGAGCCAACTAGGTTAGCTGAGCTAACTAGGCTAGCTGAGCTAACTAAGTCTAGCTGAGCTAACTAGGCTAGCTAAGCTAACTAGCAACGGAAGTAAACGCCAAAAATAAAGAGACAGTAGGGAGGTGCTTGAATGGAACTAGTGTACGATTAGCCTATGTTAGATAGATTAGCTTTGGAAATGATAAATTAGTTTTAGAATGGAGATATAGGAGCAAAAACACGGCAGCGATGCAGATATGCTGCAGCACACAACAACGCATTAATGTAAATTATAACACAACACAATATTAAATGTAATACAACACAACATTAAAGTAGTAATATTAATTAAGTTACTGTGTGTGACTCGTCTCCTGTTGTCTATTATAAAGTTAAATAAGTATGGTTCGGGGCCAGAGAAAATTACAGTGTACAACATCGTCTTTGCATAGAAACATACAGACTCCACATTAATCTTAGTAACCTCCGTCTTATGTACACAGACGGCATTAACATTGACGTGAATAATAAGTCTATCACATCTAGGCCTAGTTCTAGCTAACAGCTTCAGATTTGAAACCATTGTAGATAGGCTAGCTGAGCTAACTAGGTTAGCTGAGCCAACTAGGTTAGCTGGGCCAACTAGGTTAGCTGAGCTAACTAGGCTAGCTGAGCTAACTAAGGCTAGCTGAGCTAACTAGCAACGGAAGGAAACGCCAAAAATAAAGAGACAGTAGGGAGGTGCTTGAATGGAACTAGTGTACGATTAGCCTATGTTAGATAGATTAGCTTTGGAAATGATAAATTAGTTTTAGAAATGAGATAAAAGATAAAAAACACGGCAGCGATGCAGATATGCTGCAGCACACAACAACGCATTAATGTAAATTATAAGACAACACAATATTAAATGTAATACAACACAACATTAAAGTAGTAATATTAATTAAGTTACTGTGTGTGACTCGTCTCCTGTTGTCTATTATAAAGTTAAATAAGTATGGTTCGGGGCCAGAGAAAATTACAGTGTACAACATCGTCTTTGCATAGAAACATACAGACTCCACATTAATCTTAGTAACCTCCGTCTTATGTACACAGACGGCATTAACATTGACGTGAATAATAAGTCTATCACATCTAGGCCTAGTTCTAGCAAACAGCTTCAGATTTGAAACCATTGTAGATAGGCTAGCTGAGCTAACTAGGTTAGCTGAGCCAACTAGGTTAGCTGGGCTAACTAGGCTAGCTGAGCTAACTGGTTAGCTGAGCTAACTAGGTTAGCTGGGCTAACTAGGCTAGCTGAGCTAACTAGGCTAGCTGAGCTAACTAGCAACGGAAGGAAACGCTAAAAGAAAGAGACAGTAGGGAGGTGCTTGAATGGAACTAGTGTACGATTAGCCTATATTAGATAGATTAGCTTTGGAAATGATAAATTAGTTTTAGAATGGAGATATAGGAGCAAAAACACGGCAGCGATGCAGATATGCTGCAGCACACAACAACGCATTAATGTAAATTATAACACAACACAATATTAAATGTAATACAACACAACATTAAAGTAGTAATATTAATTAAGTTACTGTGTGTGACTCGTCTCCTGTTGTCTATTATAAAGTTAAATAAGTATGGTTCGGGGCCAGAGAAAATTACAGTGTACAACATCGTCTTTGCATAGAAACATACAGACTCCACATTAATCTTAGTAACCTCCGTCTTATGTACACAGACGGCATTAACATTGACGTGAATAATAAGTCTATCACATCTAGGCCTAGTTCTAGCTAACAGCTTCAGATTTGAAACCATTGTAGATAGGCTAGCTGAGCTAACTAGGTTAGCTGAGCCAACTAGGTTAGCTGGGCTAACTAGGCTAGCTGAGCTAACTGGTTAGCTGAGCTAACTAGGTTAGCTGGGCTAACTAGGTTAGCTGGGCTAACTAGGCTAGCTGAGCTAACCAGGCTAGCTAAGCTAACTAGCAACGGAAGTAAACGCTAAAAGGAAGAGACAGTAGGGAGGTGCTTGAATGGAACTAGTGTACGATTAGCCTATATTAGATAGATTAGCTTTGGAAATGATAAATTAGTTTTAGAATGGAGATATAGGAGCAAAAACACGGCAGCGATGCAGATATGCTGCAGCACACAACAACACATTAACGTAAGTTATAACACAACACAATATTAAATATAATACAACACAACATTAAAGTAGTAATATTAATTAAGTTACTGTGTGTGACTCGTCTCCTGTTGTCTATTATAAAGTTAAATAAGTATGGTTCGGGGCCAGAGAAAATTACAGTGTACAACATCGTCTTTGCATAGAAACATACAGACTTTACATTAATCTTAGTAACCTCCGTCTTATGTACACAGACGGCATTAACATTGACGTGAATAATAAGTCTATCACTTCTAGGACTAGTTCTAGCTAACAGCTTCAGATTTGAAACCATTGTAGCTAGGCTAGCTGAGCCAACTAGGTTAGCTGAGCCAACTAGTTTAGCTGAGCTAACTAGGTTAGCTGGGCGACGGAAGGAAACACTAAAAGAAAGAGACAGTAGGGAGGTGCTTGAATGGAACTAGTGTACGATTAGCCTATGTTAGATAGATTAGCTTTGGAAATGATAAATTAGTTTTAGAAATGAGATAAAAGACAAAAAACACGGCAGCGATGCAGATATGCTGCAGCACACAACAACGCATTAATGTAAATTATAACACAACACAATATTAAATGTAATACAACACAACATTAAAGTAGTAATATTAATTAAGTTACTGTGTGTGACTCGTCTCCTGTTGTCTATTATAAAGTTAAATAAGTATGGTTCGGGGCCAGAGAAAATTACAGTGTACAACATCGTCTTTGCATAGAAACATACAGATTCCACATTAATCTTAGTAACCTCCGTCTTATGTACACAGACGGCATTAACATTGACGTGAATAATAAGTCTATCACATCTAGGCCTAGTTCTAGCTAACAGCTTCAGATTTGAAACCATTGTAGATAGGCTAGCTGAGCTAACTAGGTTAGCTGAGCCAACTAGGTTAGCTGGGCTAACTAGGCTAGCTGAGCTAACTGGTTAGCTGAGCTAACTAGGTTAGCTGGGCTAACTAGGCTAGCTGAGCTAACTAGCAACGGAAGGAAACGCTAAAAGAAAGAGACAGAAGGGAGGTGCTTGAATGGAACTAGTGTACGATTAGCCTATATTAGATAGATTAGCTTTGGAAATGATAAATTAGTTTTAGAATGGAGATATAGGAGCAAAAACACGGCAGCGATGCAGATATGCTGCAGCACACAACAACGCATTAATGTAAATTATAACACAACACAATATTAAATGTAATACAACACAACATTAAAGTAGTAATATTAATTAAGTTACTGTGTGTGACTCGTCTCCTGTTGTCTATTATAAAGTTAAATAAGTATGGTTCGGGGCCAGAGAAAATTACAGTGTACAACATCGTCTTTGCATAGAAACATACAGACTCCACATTAATCTTAGTAACCTCCGTCTTATGTACACAGACGGCATTAACATTGACGTGAATAATAAGTCTATCACATCTAGGCCTAGTTCTAGCTAACAGCTTCAGATTTGAAACCATTGTAGATAGGCTAGCTGAGCTAACTAGGTTAGCTGAGCCAACTAGGTTAGCTGGGCCAACTAGGTTAGCTGACCTAACTAGGCTAGCTGAGCTAACTAAGGCTAGCTGAGCTAACTAGCAACGGAAGGAAACGCCAAAAATAAAGAGACAGTAGGGAGGTGCTTGAATGGAACTAGTGTACGATTAGCCTATGTTAGATAGATTAGCTTTGGAAATGATAAATTAGTTTTAGAAATGAGATAAAAGATAAAAAACACGGCAGCGATGCAGATATGCTGCAGCACACAACAACGCATTAATGTAAATTATAAGACAACACAATATTAAATGTAATACAACACAACATTAAAGTAGTAATATTAATTAAGTTACTGTGTGTGACTCGTCTCCTGTTGTCTATTATAAAGTTAAATAAGTATGGTTCGGGGCCAGAGAAAATTACAGTGTACAACATCGTCTTTGCATAGAAACATACAGACTCCACATTAATCTTAGTAACCTCCGTCTTATGTACACAGACGGCATTAACATTGACGTGAATAATAAGTCTATCACATCTAGGCCTAGTTCTAGCTAACAGCTTCAGATTTGAAACCATTGTAGATAGGCTAGCTGAGCTAACTAGGTTAGCTGAGCCAACTAGGTTAGCTGGGCTAACTAGGCTAGCTGAGCTAACTGGTTAGCTGAGCTAACTAGGTTAGCTGGGCTAACTAGGTTAGCTGGGCTAACTAGGCTAGCTGAGCTAACTAGGCTAGCTGAGCTAACTAGCAACGGAAGGAAACGCTAAAAGAAAGAGACAGTAGGGAGGTGCTTGAATGGAACTAGTGTACGATTAGCCTATATTAGATAGATTAGCTTTGGAAATGATAAATTAGTTTTAGAATGGAGATATAGGAGCAAAAACACGGCAGCGATGCAGATATGCTGCAGCACACAACAACGCATTAATGTAAATTATAACACAACACAATATTAAATATAATACAAAACAACATTAAAGTAGTAATATTAATTAAGTTACTGTGTGTGACTCGTCTCCTGTTGTTTATTATAAAGTTGAATAAGTATGGTTCGGGACCAGAGAAAATTACAGTGTATGACATGGTCTTTGCATAGAAACATACAGACTCCACATTAATCTTAGTAACCTCTGTCTTATGTACACAGACGGCATTAACATTGACGTGAATAATAAGTCTATCACATCTAGTTCTAGTTCTAGCTAACAGCTTCAGATTTAAAACCATTGTAGCTAGGCTAGCTGAGCTAACTAGGTTAGCTGAGCCAACTAGGTTAGCTGAGCTAACTAGGCTAGCTGAGCCAACTAGGTTAGCTGAGCTAACTAAGTCTAGCTGAGCTAACTAGGCTAGCTAAGCTAACTAGCAACGGAAGTAAACGCCAAAAATAAAGAGACAGTAGGGAGGTGCTTGAATGGAACTAGTGTACGATTAGCCTATGTTAGATAGATTAGCTTTGGAAATGATAAATTAGTTTTAGAATGGAGATATAGGAGCAAAAACACGGCAGCGATGCAGATATGCTGCAGCACACAACAACGCATTAATGTAAATTATAACACAACACAATATTAAATGTAATACAACACAACATTAAAGTAGTAATATTAATTAAGTTACTGTGTGTGACTCGTCTCCTGTTGTCTATTATAAAGTTAAATAAGTATGGTTCGGGGCCAGAGAAAATTACAGTGTACAACATCGTCTTTGCATAGAAACATACAGATTCCACATTAATCTTAGTAACCTCCGTCTTATGTACACAGACGGCATTAACATTGACGTGAATAATAGGTCTATCACATCTAGGCCTAGTTCTAGCTAACAGCTTCAGATTTGAAACCATTGTAGATAGGCTAGCTGAGCTAACTAGGTTAGCTGAGCCAACTAGGTTAGCTGGGCTAACTAGGCTAGCTGAGCTAACTGGTTAGCTGAGCTAACTAGGTTAGCTGGGCTAACTAGGTTAGCTGGGCTAACTAGGCTAGCTGAGCTAACTAGGCTAGCTGAGCTAACTAGCAACGGAAGGAAACGCTAAAAGAAAGAGACAGTAGGGAGGTGCTTGAATGGAACTAGTGTACGATTAGCCTATGTTAGATAGATTAGCTTTGGAAATGATAAATTAGTTTTAGAAATGAGATAAAAGACAAAAAACACGGCAGCGATGCAGATATGCTGCAGCACACAACAACGCATTAATGTAAATTATAACACAACACAATATTAAATGTAATACAACACAACATTAAAGTAGTAATATTAATTAAGTTACTGTGTGTGACTCGTCTCCTGTTGTCTATTATAAAGTTAAATAAGTATGGTTCGGGGCCAGAGAAAATTACAGTGTACAACATCGTCTTTGCATAGAAACATACAGACTCCACATTAATCTTAGTAACCTCCGTCTTATGTACACAGACGGCATTAACATTGACGTGAATAATAAGTCTATCACACCAAGCCTAGTTCTAGCAAACAGCTTCAGATTTGAAACCATTGTAGATAGGCTAGCTGAGCTAACTAGGTTAGCTGAGCCAACTAGGTTAGCTGGGCTAACTAGGCTAGCTGAGCTAACTGGTTAGCTGAGCTAACTAGGTTAGCTGGGCTAACTAGGCTAGCTGAGCTAACTAGGCTAGCTGAGCTAACTAGCAACGGAAGGAAACGCTAAAAGAAAGAGACAGTAGGGAGGTGCTTGAATGGAACTAGTGTACGATTAGCCTATATTAGATAGATTAGCTTTGGAAATGATAAATTAGTTTTAGAATGGAGATATAGGAGCAAAAACACGGCAGCGATGCAGATATGCTGCAGCACACAACAACGCATTAATGTAAATTATAACACAACACAATATTAAATATAATACAAAACAACATTAAAGTAGTAATATTAATTAAGTTACTGTGTGTGACTCGTCTCCTGTTGTTTATTATAAAGTTGAATAAGTATGGTTCGGGACCAGAGAAAATTACAGTGTATGACATGGTCTTTGCATAGAAACATACAGACTCCACATTAATCTTAGTAACCTCTGTCTTATGTACACAGACGGCATTAACATTGACGTGAATAATAAGTCTATCACATCTAGTTCTAGTTCTAGCTAACAGCTTCAGATTTAAAACCATTGTAGCTAGGCTAGCTGAGCTAACTAGGTTAGCTGAGCCAACTAGGTTAGCTGAGCCAACTAGGTTAGCTGAGCTAACTAGGCTAGCTGAGCCAACTAGGTTAGCTGAGCCAACTAGGTTAGCTGAGCTAACTAGGCTAGCTGAGCTAACTAAGTCTAGCTGAGCTAACTAGGCTAGCTAAGCTAACTAGCAACGGAAGTAAACGCCAAAAATAAAGAGACAGTAGGGAGGTGCTTGAATGGAACTAGTGTACGATTAGCCTATGTTAGATAGATTAGCTTTGGAAATGATAAATTAGTTTTAGAATGGAGATATAGGAGCAAAAACACGGCAGCGATGCAGATATGCTGCAGCACACAACAACGCATTAATGTAAATTATAACACAACACAATATTAAATGTAATACAACACAACATTAAAGTAGTAATATTAATTAAGTTACTGTGTGTGACTCGTCTCCTGTTGTCTATTATAAAGTTAAATAAGTATGGTTCGGGGCCAGAGAAAATTACAGTGTACAACATCGTCTTTGCATAGAAACATACAGACTCCACATTAATCTTAGTAACCTCCGTCTTATGTACACAGACGGCATTAACATTGACGTGAATAATAAGTCTATCACATCTAGGCCTAGTTCTAGCTAACAGCTTCAGATTTGAAACCATTGTAGATAGGCTAGCTGAGCTAACTAGGTTAGCTGAGCCAACTAGGTTAGCTGGGCCAACTAGGTTAGCTGAGCTAACTAGGCTAGCTGAGCTAACTAAGGCTAGCTGAGCTAACTAGCAACGGAAGGAAACGCCAAAAATAAAGAGACAGTAGGGAGGTGCTTGAATGGAACTAGTGTACGATTAGCCTATGTTAGATAGATTAGCTTTGGAAATGATAAATTAGTTTTAGAAATGAGATAAAAGATAAAAAACACGGCAGCGATGCAGATATGCTGCAGCACACAACAACGCATTAATGTAAATTATAAGACAACACAATATTAAATGTAATACAACACAACATTAAAGTAGTAATATTAATTAAGTTACTGTGTGTGACTCGTCTCCTGTTGTCTATTATAAAGTTAAATAAGTATGGTTCGGGGCCAGAGAAAATTACAGTGTACAACATCGTCTTTGCATAGAAACATACAGACTCCACATTAATCTTAGTAACCTCCGTCTGATGTACACAGACGGCATTAACATTGACGTGAATAATAAGTCTATCACATCTAGGCCTAGTTCTAGCAAACAGCTTCAGATTTGAAACCATTGTAGATAGGCTAGCTGAGCTAACTAGGTTAGCTGAGCCAACTAGGTTAGCTGGGCTAACTAGGCTAGCTGAGCTAACTGGTTAGCTGAGCTAACTAGGTTAGCTGGGCTAACTAGGCTAGCTGAGCTAACTAGGCTAGCTGAGCTAACTAGCAACGGAAGGAAACGCTAAAAGAAAGAGACAGTAGGGAGGTGCTTGAATGGAACTAGTGTACGATTAGCCTATATTAGATAGATTAGCTTTGGAAATGATAAATTAGTTTTAGAATGGAGATATAGGAGCAAAAACACGGCAGCGATGCAGATATGCTGCAGCACACAACAACGCATTAATGTAAATTATAACACAACACAATATTAAATGTAATACAACACAACATTAAAGTAGTAATATTAATTAAGTTACTGTGTGTGACTCGTCTCCTGTTGTCTATTATAAAGTTAAATAAGTATGGTTCGGGGCCAGAGAAAATTACAGTGTACAACATCGTCTTTGCATAGAAACATACAGACTCCACATTAATCTTAGTAACCTCCGTCTTATGTACACAGACGGCATTAACATTGACGTGAATAATAAGTCTATCACATCTAGGCCTAGTTCTAGCTAACAGCTTCAGATTTGAAACCATTGTAGATAGGCTAGCTGAGCTAACTAGGTTAGCTGAGCCAACTAGGTTAGCTGGGCTAACTAGGCTAGCTGAGCTAACTGGTTAGCTGAGCTAACTAGGTTAGCTGGGCTAACTAGGTTAGCTGGGCTAACTAGGCTAGCTGAGCTAACCAGGCTAGCTAAGCTAACTAGCAACGGAAGTAAACGCTAAAAGGAAGAGACAGTAGGGAGGTGCTTGAATGGAACTAGTGTACGATTAGCCTATATTAGATAGATTAGCTTTGGAAATGATAAATTAGTTTTAGAATGGAGATATAGGAGCAAAAACACGGCAGCGATGCAGATATGCTGCAGCACACAACAACACATTAACGTAAGTTATAACACAACACAATATTAAATATAATACAACACAACATTAAAGTAGTAATATTAATTAAGTTACTGTGTGTGACTCGTCTCCTGTTGTCTATTATAAAGTTAAATAAGTATGGTTCGGGGCCAGAGAAAATTACAGTGTACAACATCGTCTTTGCATAGAAACATACAGACTTTACATTAATCTTAGTAACCTCCGTCTTATGTACACAGACGGCATTAACATTGACGTGAATAATAAGTCTATCACTTCTAGGACTAGTTCTAGCTAACAGCTTCAGATTTGAAACCATTGTAGCTAGGCTAGCTGAGCCAACTAGGTTAGCTGAGCCAACTAGTTTAGCTGAGCTAACTAGGTTAGCTGGGCGACGGAAGGAAACACTAAAAGAAAGAGACAGTAGGGAGGTGCTTGAATGGAACTAGTGTACGATTAGCCTATGTTAGATAGATTAGCTTTGGAAATGATAAATTAGTTTTAGAAATGAGATAAAAGACAAAAAACACGGCAGCGATGCAGATATGCTGCAGCACACAACAACGCATTAATGTAAATTATAACACAACACAATATTAAATGTAATACAACACAACATTAAAGTAGTAATATTAATTAAGTTACTGTGTGTGACTCGTCTCCTGTTGTCTATTATAAAGTTAAATAAGTATGGTTCGGGGCCAGAGAAAATTACAGTGTACAACATCGTCTTTGCATAGAAACATACAGATTCCACATTAATCTTAGTAACCTCCGTCTTATGTACACAGACGGCATTAACATTGACGTGAATAATAAGTCTATCACATCTAGGCCTAGTTCTAGCTAACAGCTTCAGATTTGAAACCATTGTAGATAGGCTAGCTGAGCTAACTAGGTTAGCTGAGCCAACTAGGTTAGCTGGGCTAACTAGGCTAGCTGAGCTAACTGGTTAGCTGAGCTAACTAGGTTAGCTGGGCTAACTAGGCTAGCTGAGCTAACTAGCAACGGAAGGAAACGCTAAAAGAAAGAGACAGAAGGGAGGTGCTTGAATGGAACTAGTGTACGATTAGCCTATATTAGATAGATTAGCTTTGGAAATGATAAATTAGTTTTAGAATGGAGATATAGGAGCAAAAACACGGCAGCGATGCAGATATGCTGCAGCACACAACAACGCATTAATGTAAATTATAAGACAACACAATATTAAATGTAATACAACACAACATTAAAGTAGTAATATTAATTAAGTTACTGTGTGTGACTCGTCTCCTGTTGTCTATTATAAAGTTAAATAAGTATGGTTCGGGGCCAGAGAAAATTACAGTGTACAACATCGTCTTTGCATAGAAACATACAGACTCCACATTAATCTTAGTAACCTCCGTCTTATGTACACAGACGGCATTAACATTGACGTGAATAATAAGTCTATCACATCTAGGCCTAGTTCTAGCTAACAGCTTCAGATTTGAAACCATTGTAGATAGGCTAGCTGAGCTAACTAGGTTAGCTGAGCCAACTAGGTTAGCTGGGCCAACTAGGTTAGCTGACCTAACTAGGCTAGCTGAGCTAACTAAGGCTAGCTGAGCTAACTAGCAACGGAAGGAAACGCCAAAAATAAAGAGACAGTAGGGAGGTGCTTGAATGGAACTAGTGTACGATTAGCCTATGTTAGATAGATTAGCTTTGGAAATGATAAATTAGTTTTAGAAATGAGATAAAAGATAAAAAACACGGCAGCGATGCAGATATGCTGCAGCACACAACAACGCATTAATGTAAATTATAAGACAACACAATATTAAATGTAATACAACACAACATTAAAGTAGTAATATTAATTAAGTTACTGTGTGTGACTCGTCTCCTGTTGTCTATTATAAAGTTAAATAAGTATGGTTCGGGGCCAGAGAAAATTACAGTGTACAACATCGTCTTTGCATAGAAACATACAGACTCCACATTAATCTTAGTAACCTCCGTCTTATGTACACAGACGGCATTAACATTGACGTGAATAATAAGTCTATCACATCTAGGCCTAGTTCTAGCTAACAGCTTCAGATTTGAAACCATTGTAGATAGGCTAGCTGAGCTAACTAGGTTAGCTGAGCCAACTAGGTTAGCTGGGCTAACTAGGCTAGCTGAGCTAACTGGTTAGCTGAGCTAACTAGGTTAGCTGGGCTAACTAGGTTAGCTGGGCTAACTAGGCTAGCTGAGCTAACTAGGCTAGCTGAGCTAACTAGCAACGGAAGGAAACGCTAAAAGAAAGAGACAGTAGGGAGGTGCTTGAATGGAACTAGTGTACGATTAGCCTATATTAGATAGATTAGCTTTGGAAATGATAAATTAGTTTTAGAATGGAGATATAGGAGCAAAAACACGGCAGCGATGCAGATATGCTGCAGCACACAACAACGCATTAATGTAAATTATAACACAACACAATATTAAATATAATACAAAACAACATTAAAGTAGTAATATTAATTAAGTTACTGTGTGTGACTCGTCTCCTGTTGTTTATTATAAAGTTGAATAAGTATGGTTCGGGACCAGAGAAAATTACAGTGTATGACATGGTCTTTGCATAGAAACATACAGACTCCACATTAATCTTAGTAACCTCTGTCTTATGTACACAGACGGCATTAACATTGACGTGAATAATAAGTCTATCACATCTAGTTCTAGTTCTAGCTAACAGCTTCAGATTTAAAACCATTGTAGCTAGGCTAGCTGAGCTAACTAGGTTAGCTGAGCCAACTAGGTTAGCTGAGCTAACTAGGCTAGCTGAGCCAACTAGGTTAGCTGAGCTAACTAAGTCTAGCTGAGCTAACTAGGCTAGCTAAGCTAACTAGCAACGGAAGTAAACGCCAAAAATAAAGAGACAGTAGGGAGGTGCTTGAATGGAACTAGTGTACGATTAGCCTATGTTAGATAGATTAGCTTTGGAAATGATAAATTAGTTTTAGAATGGAGATATAGGAGCAAAAACACGGCAGCGATGCAGATATGCTGCAGCACACAACAACGCATTAATGTAAATTATAACACAACACAATATTAAATGTAATACAACACAACATTAAAGTAGTAATATTAATTAAGTTACTGTGTGTGACTCGTCTCCTGTTGTCTATCCATCCATCCATCCATTGTCTTCCGCTTTATCCGGGGCCGGGTCGCGGGGGCAGCAGTCTAAGCAGGGACTCCCAGACTTCCCTCACCCCGGACACGTCCTCCAGCTCCTCCGGTGGGACCCCAAGGCGTTCCCAGGCCAGCCGAGAGACATAGTCCCTCCAGCGTGTCCTGGGTCTTCCCCGGGGCCTCCTCCCGGTGGGACATGCCCAGAACACCTCCCTAGGGAGGCGTCCAGGAGGCATCCTGAGCAGATGCCCGAGCCACCTCAGCTGGTTCCTCTCAATGTGTAGGAGCAGCGGCTCTACTCCGAGCTCCTCCCGTGTGACCGAGCTCCTCACCCTATCCCTAAGGGTGCGCCCGGCCACTCTGCGGAGGAAGCCCATTTCAGCCACTTGTATACGCGATCTTGTCCTTTCGGTCATTACCCAAAGCTCATGACCATAGGTGAGGGTAGGAACGTAGATTGACCGGTAAATCGAGAGCTTCGCCTTCCGGCTCAGCTCCTTCTTCACCACAACGGACCGATACAGCGACCGCATCACTGCAGACGCTGCACCGATCCGCCTGTCAATCTCACGCTCCATCCTTCCCTCACTCGTGAACAAGACCCCGAGATACTTGAACTCCTCCACTTGGGGCAGAGACTCACCACCCACCCGGAGAGAGCAAACCACCTTTTTCCGGTCGAGAACCATGGCCTCGGATTTGGAGGAGCTGATTCTCATCCCAGCCGCTTCACACTCGGCTGCAAACCGCCCCAGTGCCTGCTGCAGGTCCTGGCTCGAAGAAGCCATCAGGACAACATCATCTGCAAACAGCAGAGATGAAATCCTGTGGTTCCCAAACCAGGCCCCCTCCGGCCCCTGGCTGCGCCTAGAAATTCTGTCCATAAATATAATGAACAGAACCGGTGACAAAGGGCAGCCCTGGCGGAGTCCAACATGCACTGGGAACAGGTCTGACTTACTGCCGGCAATGCGAACACAGCTCCTGCTCCGGTCATACAGGGACCGGACAGCCCTTAGCAAAGAGCCCCGGACCCCATACTCCCAGAGCACCCCCCAAAGGACACCACGAGGTACACGGTCGAATGCCTTCTCCAGATCCACAAAACACATGTGGACTGGTTGGGCATACTCCCATGAGCCCTCGAGGACCCGATGGAGAGTATAGAGCTGGTCCAGTGTTCCACGACCGGGACGAAAACCACACTGCTCCTCCTGAATCCGAGGTTCGACTATCGGTCGGATTCTCCTCTCCAGCACCCTGGAATAGACCTTACCGGGAAGGCTGAGGAGTGTGATTCCCCTGTGATTGGAACACACCCTCCGGTCCCCCTTCTTATACAGAGGGACCACCACCCCGGTCTGCCACTCCACAGGTACTGTCCCCGACCGCCACGCGATGTTGCAGAGACGTGTCAGCCAAGACAGTCCCACAACATCCAGAGACTTGAGGTACTCAGGACGGATCTCATCCACCCCCGGAGCCTTGCCACCGAGGAGCTTGCCAACCACCTCAGTGACTTCAGCCAGGGTGATGGACGAGTCCGCCCCTGGGTCCCCAGTCTCTGCTTCCTCCTCGGAGGACGTGACAGTGGGATTGAGGAGATCCTCAAAGTACTCCTTCCACCGCCCGACAACATCCCCAGTCGAGGTCAGCAGCTCTCCACCCGCACTGTAAACAGTGTTGGTGAAGCACTGCTTTCCCCTCCTGAGGCGCCGGACGGTTTGCCAGAATCTCCTTGAGGCCGTCCGATAGTCCTCCTCCATGGCCTCCCCGAACTCCTCCCAAACCCGAGTTTTTGCCTCTGCGACCGCCCGAGCCGCGGCACGCTTGGCCCGCCGGTACTCATCAGCTGCCTCAGGAGTCCCACGAGCCAACAAGGCTCGATAGGACTCCTTCTTCAGCTTGACGGCATCCCTTACTTCCGGTGTCCACCACCGAGTTCGGGGATTGCCGCCGCGACAAGCACCACGGACCTTACGACCACAGCTACGAGCAGCCGCATCAACAATAGAGGTGGAGAACATGGCCCACTCGGAGTCCATGTCTCCAACCTCCCCCGGGATCAGGGAGAAACTCTCCCGGAGGTGGGAGTTGAAGACCCCCCTGACAGAGGGCTCCGCCAGACGTTCCCAGCAGACCCTCACAATACGCTTGGGCCTGCCAGGTCCGTCCGGCTTCCTCCTCCGCCAGCGGATCCAACTCACCACCAGGTGGTGATCAGTTGACAGCTCAGCCCCTCTCTTCACCCGAGTGTCCAAGACACGCGGTCGGAGGTCAGATGACACGATGACAAAGTCGATCATCGACCTCCGGCCTAGAGTGTCCTGGTGCCATGTGCACCGATGGACACCCTTGTGCTCGAACATGGTGTTCGTTATGGACAAGCTGTGACTAGCACAGAAGTCCAATAACAAAACACCGCTCGGGTTCAGATCGGGGAGGCCGTTCCTCCCAATCACGCCCCTCCAAGTGTCACTGTCGTTACCCACATGGGCGTTGAAATCCCCCAGGAGAACAACGGAGTCCCCGGATGGCGCACTATCTAGTACCCCTCCTAGGGACTCCAAGAAGGCCGGGTACTCTGCACTGCTGTTTGGCCCGTAGGCCGACACAACAGTGAGAGACCTGTCCCCGACCCGAAGGCGCAGGGACGCGACCCCCTCGTTCACCGGAGTGAACCCCAACACGCAGCTGCTGAGCTGTGGGGCAACGAGCAAGCCCACACCAGCTCGCCGCCGCTCCCCGCGGGCAACGCCAGAGAAATAGAGAGTCCAACCCCTCTCAAGAAGATGGGTTCCAGAGCCCAAGCTGTGCGTGGAGGTGAGGCCGACTATATCTAGCCGGTAACGCTCCACCTCCCGCACAAGCTCAGGCTCCTTCCCCCCCAGCGAGGTGACATTCCATGTCCCCAGAGCTAGTCTCCATGTCCGGAGATCCGGTCGCCGAGGTCCCCGCCTTCGACTGCCACCCGAATCTCTCCGCACCCGCCCCCCATGGCTCCTCCCGCAGGTGGTGGGTCCACGGGAGGACGGCCCCACGTCGTTTCTTCGGGCTGGGCCCGACCGGGCCCCGTGGGAAAAGGCCCGGCCACCAGGCGCTCGCTGCCGAGCACCCACCCCAGGCCTAACTCCAGGGTGGGGCCCCGGTGACGCCAGTCCGGGCGACGTAACTGGCCTTGTTGTTGTCTTCTTCAACATGTGGGGCTTCTGAACCGCTCTTAGTCAGACCCGTCTCCCAGGACCTGTTTGCCATGGGTGACCCTACCAGGGGCATAGAGCCCCCGACAACATAGCTCCCAGGATCATTCGGGTGCTCAAACCCCTCCACCACGTTAAGGTGGCGGTTCGGGGAGGGGCTGTTGTCTATTATAAAGTTAAATAAGTATGGTTCGGGGCCAGAGAAAATTACAGTGTACAACATCGTCTTTGCATAGAAACATACAGATTCCACATTAATCTTAGTAACCTCCGTCTTATGTACACAGACGGCATTAACATTGACGTGAATAATAAGTCTATCACATCTAGGCCTAGTTCTAGCTAACAGCTTCAGATTTGAAACCATTGTAGATAGGCTAGCTGAGCTAACTAGGTTAGCTGAGCCAACTAGGTTAGCTGGGCTAACTAGGCTAGCTGAGCTAACTGGTTAGCTGAGCTAACTAGGTTAGCTGGGCTAACTAGGTTAGCTGGGCTAACTAGGCTAGCTGAGCTAACCAGGCTAGCTAAGCTAACTAGCAACGGAAGTAAACGCTAAAAGGAAGAGACAGTAGGGAGGTGCTTGAATGGAACTAGTGTACGATTAGCCTATATTAGATAGATTAGCTTTGGAAATGATAAATTAGTTTTAGAATGGAGATATAGGAGCAAAAACACGGCAGCGATGCAGATATGCTGCAGCACACAACAACACATTAACGTAAGTTATAACACAACACAATATTAAATATAATACAACACAACATTAAAGTAGTAATATTAATTAAGTTACTGTGTGTGACTCGTCTCCTGTTGTCTATTATAAAGTTAAATAAGTATGGTTCGGGGCCAGAGAAAATTACAGTGTACAACATCGTCTTTGCATAGAAACATACAGACTTTACATTAATCTTAGTAACCTCCGTCTTATGTACACAGACGGCATTAACATTGACGTGAATAATAAGTCTATCACTTCTAGGACTAGTTCTAGCTAACAGCTTCAGATTTGAAACCATTGTAGCTAGGCTAGCTGAGCCAACTAGGTTAGCTGAGCCAACTAGTTTAGCTGAGCTAACTAGGTTAGCTGGGCGACGGAAGGAAACACTAAAAGAAAGAGACAGTAGGGAGGTGCTTGAATGGAACTAGTGTACGATTAGCCTATGTTAGATAGATTAGCTTTGGAAATGATAAATTAGTTTTAGAAATGAGATAAAAGACAAAAAACACGGCAGCGATGCAGATATGCTGCAGCACACAACAACGCATTAATGTTAATTATAACACAACACAATATTAAATATAATACAACACAACATTAAAGTAGTATTATTAATAAAGTTACTGTGTGTGACTCGTCTCCTGTTGTTTATTATAAAGTTGAATAAGTATGGTTCGGGACCAGAGAAAATTACAGTGTATGACATGGTCTTTGCATAGAAACATACAGACTCCACATTAATCTTAGTAACCTCTGTCTTATGTACACAGACGGCATTAACATTGACGTGAATAATAAGTCTATCACATCTAGTTCAAGTTCTAGCTAACAGCTTCAGATTTAAAACCATTGTAGCTAGGCTAGCTGAGCTAACTAGGTTAGCTGAGCCAACTAGGTTAGCTGAGCCAACTAGGTTAGCTGAGCTAACTAGGCTAGCTGAGCTAACTAAGGCTAGCTGAGCTAACTAGCAACTGAAGGAAACGCCAAAAATAAAGAGACAGTAGGGAGGTGCTTGAATGGAACTAGTGTACGATTAGCCTATGTTAGATAGATTAGCTTTGGAAATGATAAATTAGTTTTAGAAATGAGATAAAAGACAAAAAACACGGCAGCGATGCAGATATGCTGCAGCACACAACAACGCATTAATGTAAATTATAAGACAACACAATATTAAATGTAATACAACACAACATTAAAGTAGTAATATTAATTAAGTTACTGTGTGTGACTCGTCTCCTGTTGTCTATTATAAAGTTAAATAAGTATGGTTCGGGGCCAGAGAAAATTACAGTGTACAACATCGTCTTTGCATAGAAACATACAGACTCCACATTAATCTTAGTAACCTCCGTCTTATGTACACAGACGGCATTAACATTGACGTGAATAATAAGTCTATCACATCTAGGCCTAGTTCTAGCAAACAGCTTCAGATTTGAAACCATTGTAGATAGGCTAGCTGAGCTAACTAGGTTAGCTGAGCCAACTAGGTTAGCTGGGCTAACTAGGCTAGCTGAGCTAACTGGTTAGCTGAGCTAACTAGGTTAGCTGGGCTAACTAGGCTAGCTGAGCTAACTAGGCTAGCTGAGCTAACTAGCAACGGAAGGAAACGCTAAAAGAAAGAGACAGTAGGGAGGTGCTTGAATGGAACTAGTGTACGATTAGCCTATATTAGATAGATTAGCTTTGGAAATGATAAATTAGTTTTAGAATGGAGATATAGGAGCAAAAACACGGCAGCGATGCAGATATGCTGCAGCACACAACAACGCATTAATGTAAATTATAACACAACACAATATTAAATGTAATACAACACAACATTAAAGTAGTAATATTAATTAAGTTACTGTGTGTGACTCGTCTCCTGTTGTCTATTATAAAGTTAAATAAGTATGGTTCGGGGCCAGAGAAAATTACAGTGTACAACATCGTCTTTGCATAGAAACATACAGACTCCACATTAATCTTAGTAACCTCCGTCTTATGTACACAGACGGCATTAACATTGACGTGAATAATAAGTCTATCACATCTAGGCCTAGTTCTAGCTAACAGCTTCAGATTTGAAACCATTGTAGATAGGCTAGCTGAGCTAACTAGGCTAGCTGAGCCAACTAGGTTAGCTGAGCCAACTAGGTTAGCTGAGCCAACTAGGTTAGCTGAGCTAACTAGGCTAGCTGAGCTAACTAAGTCTAGCTGAGCTAACTAGGTTAGCTAAGCTAACTAGCAACGGAAGTAAACGCCAAAAATAAAGAGACAGTAGGGAGGTGCTTGAATGGAACTAGTGTACGATTAGCCTATGTTAGATAGATTAGCTTTGGAAATGATAAATTAGTTTTAGAATGGAGATATAGGAGCAAAAACACGGCAGCGATGCAGATATGCTGCAGCACACAACAACGCATTAATGTAAATTATAACACAACACAATATTAAATGTAATACAACACAACATTAAAGTAGTAATATTAATTAAGTTACTGTGTGTGACTCGTCTCCTGTTGTCTATTATAAAGTTAAATAAGTATGGTTCGGGGCCAGAGAAAATTACAGTGTACAACATCGTCTTTGCATAGAAACATACAGACTCCACATTAATCTTAGTAACCTCCGTCTTATGTACACAGACGGCATTAACATTGACGTGAATAATAAGTCTATCACATCTAGGCCTAGTTCTAGCTAACAGCTTCAGATTTGAAACCATTGTAGATAGGCTAGCTGAGCTAACTAGGTTAGCTGAGCCAACTAGGTTAGCTGGGCTAACTAGGCTAGCTGAGCTAACTGGTTAGCTGAGCTAACTAGGTTAGCTGGGCTAACTAGGTTAGCTGGGCTAACTAGGCTAGCTGAGCTAACCAGGCTAGCTAAGCTAACTAGCAACGGAAGTAAACGCTAAAAGGAAGAGACAGTAGGGAGGTGCTTGAATGGAACTAGTGTACGATTAGCCTATATTAGATAGATTAGCTTTGGAAATGATAAATTAGTTTTAGAATGGAGATATAGGAGCAAAAACACGGCAGCGATGCAGATATGCTGCAGCACACAACAACACATTAACGTAAGTTATAACACAACACAATATTAAATATAATACAACACAACATTAAAGTAGTAATATTAATTAAGTTACTGTGTGTGACTCGTCTCCTGTTGTCTATTATAAAGTTAAATAAGTATGGTTCGGGGCCAGAGAAAATTACAGTGTACAACATCGTCTTTGCATAGAAACATACAGACTTTACATTAATCTTAGTAACCTCCGTCTTATGTACACAGACGGCATTAACATTGACGTGAATAATAAGTCTATCACTTCTAGGACTAGTTCTAGCTAACAGCTTCAGATTTGAAACCATTGTAGCTAGGCTAGCTGAGCCAACTAGGTTAGCTGAGCCAACTAGTTTAGCTGAGCTAACTAGGTTAGCTGGGCGACGGAAGGAAACACTAAAAGAAAGAGACAGTAGGGAGGTGCTTGAATGGAACTAGTGTACGATTAGCCTATGTTAGATAGATTAGCTTTGGAAATGATAAATTAGTTTTAGAAATGAGATAAAAGACAAAAAACACGGCAGCGATGCAGATATGCTGCAGCACACAACAACGCATTAATGTAAATTATAACACAACACAATATTAAATATAATACAACACAACATTAAAGTAGTATTATTAATAAAGTTACTGTGTGTGACTCGTCTCCTGTTGTTTATTATAAAGTTGAATAAGTATGGTTCGGGACCAGAGAAAATTACAGTGTATGACATGGTCTTTGCATAGAAACATACAGACTCCACATTAATCTTAGTAACCTCTGTCTTATGTACACAGACGGCATTAACATTGACGTGAATAATAAGTCTATCACATCTAGTTCAAGTTCTAGCTAACAGCTTCAGATTTAAAACCATTGTAGCTAGGCTAGCTGAGCTAACTAGGTTAGCTGAGCCAACTAGGTTAGCTGAGCCAACTAGGTTAGCTGAGCTAACTAGGCTAGCTGAGCTAACTAAGGCTAGCTGAGCTAACTAGCAACGGAAGGAAACGCCAAAAATAAAGAGACAGTAGGGAGGTGCTTGAATGGAACTAGTGTACGATTAGCCTATGTTAGATAGATTAGCTTTGGAAATGATAAATTAGTTTTAGAAATGAGATAAAAGACAAAAAACACGGCAGCGATGCAGATATGCTGCAGCACACAACAACGCATTAATGTAAATTATAAGACAACACAATATTAAATGTAATACAACACAACATTAAAGTAGTAATATTAATTAAGTTACTGTGTGTGACTCGTCTCCTGTTGTCTATTATAAAGTTAAATAAGTATGGTTCGGGGCCAGAGAAAATTACAGTGTACAACAATCGTCTTTGCATAGAAACATACAGACTCTACATTAATCTTAGTAACCTCCGTCTTATGTACACAGACGGCATTAACATTGACGTGAATAATAAGTCTATCACATCTAGGCCTAGTTCTAGCAAACAGCTTCAGATTTGAAACCATTGTAGATAGGCTAGCTGAGCTAACTAGGTTAGCTGAGCCAACTAGGTTAGCTGGGCTAACTAGGCTAGCTGAGCTAACTGGTTAGCTGAGCTAACTAGGTTAGCTGGGCTAACTAGGCTAGCTGAGCTAACTAGCAACGGAAGGAAACGCTAAAAGAAAGAGACAGTAGGGAGGTGCTTGAATGGAACTAGTGTACGATTAGCCTATATTAGATAGATTAGCTTTGGAAATGATAAATTAGTTTTAGAATGGAGATATAGGAGCAAAAACACGGCAGCGATGCAGATATGCTGCAGCACACAACAACGCATTAATGTAAATTATAACACAACACTATATTAAATATAATACAAAACAACATTAAAGTAGTAATATTAATTAAGTTACTGTGTGTGACTCGTCTCCTGTTGTTTATTATAAAGTTGAATAAGTATGGTTCGGGACCAGAGAAAATTACAGTGTATGACATGGTCTTTGCATAGAAACATACAGACTCCACATTAATCTTAGTAACCTCTGTCTTATGTACACAGACGGCATTAACATTGACGTGAATAATAAGTCTATCACATCTAGTTCTAGTTCTAGCTAACAGCTTCAGATTTAAAACCATTGTAGCTAGGCTAGCTGAGCTAACTAGGTTAGCTGAGCCAACTAGGTTAGCTGAGCCAACTAGGTTAGCTGAGCCAACTAGGCTAGCTGAGCTAACTAAGTCTAGCTGAGCTAACTAGGCTAGCTAAGCTAACTAGCAACGGAAGTAAACGCCAAAAATAAAGAGACAGTAGGGAGGTGCTTGAATGGAACTAGTGTACGATTAGCCTATGTTAGATAGATTAGCTTTGGAAATGATAAATTAGTTTTAGAAATGAGATAAAAGACAAAAAACACGGCAGCGATGCAGATATGCTGCAGCACACAACAACGCATTAATGTAAATTATAACACAACACAATATTAAATGTAATACAACACAACATTAAAGTAGTAATATTAATTAAGTTACTGTGTGTGACTCGTCTCCTGTTGTCTATTATAAAGTTAAATAAGTATGGTTCGGGGCCAGAGAAAATTACAGTGTACAACATCGTCTTTGCATAGAAACATACAGACTCCACATTAATCTTAGTAACCTCCGTCTTATGTACACAGACGGCATTAACATTGACGTGAATAATAAGTCTATCACATCTAGGCCTAGTTCTAGCTAACAGCTTCAGATTTGAAACCATTGTAGATAGGCTAGCTGAGCTAACTAGGTTAGCTGAGCCAACTAGGTTAGCTGGGCTAACTAGGCTAGCTGAGCTAACTGGTTAGCTGAGCTAACTAGGTTAGCTGGGCTAACTAGGCTAGCTGGGCTAACTAGGCTAGCTGAGCTAACTAGCAACGGAAGGAAACGCTAAAAGAAAGAGACAGAAGGGAGGTGCTTGAATGGAACTAGTGTACGATTAGCCTATATTAGATAGATTAGCTTTGGAAATGATAAATTAGTTTTAGAATGGAGATATAGGAGCAAAAACACGGCAGCGATGCAGATATGCTGCAGCACACAACAACCCATTAATGTAAATTATAACACAACACAATATTAAATGTAATACAACACAACATTAAAGTAGTAATATTAATTAAGTTACTGTGTGTGACTCGTCTCCTGTTGTCTATTATAAAGTTAAATAAGTATGGTTCGGGGCCAGAGAAAATTACAGTGTACAACATCGTCTTTGCATAGAAACATACAGATTCCACATTAATCTTAGTAACCTCCGTCTTATGTACACAGATGGCATTAACATTGACGTGAATAATAAGTCTATCACATCTAGGCCTAGTTCTAGCTAACAGCTTCAGATTTGAAACCATTGTAGCTAGGCTAGCTGAGCTAACTAGGTTAGCTGAGCCAACTAGGTTAGCTGAGCCAACTAGGTTAGCTGAGCCAACTAGGCTAGCTGAGCTAACTAAGTCTAGCTGAGCTAACTAGGCTAGCTAAGCTAACTAGCAACGGAAGTAAACGCCAAAAATAAAGAGACAGTAGGGAGGTGCTTGAATGGAACTAGTGTACGATTAGCCTATGTTAGATAGATTAGCTTTGGAAATGATAAATTAGTTTTAGAAATGAGATAAAAGACAAAAAACACGGCAGCGATGCAGATATGCTGCAGCACACAACAACGCATTAATGTAAATTATAACACAACACAATATTAAATGTAATACAACACAACATTAAAGTAGTAATATTAATTAAGTTACTGTGTGTGACTCGTCTCCTGTTGTCTATTATAAAGTTAAATAAGTATGGTTCGGGGCCAGAGAAAATTACAGTGTACAACATCGTCTTTGCATAGAAACATACAGACTCCACATTAATCTTAGTAACCTCCGTCTTATGTACACAGACGGCATTAACATTGACGTGAATAATAAGTCTATCACATCTAGGCCTAGTTCTAGCTAACAGCTTCAGATTTGAAACCATTGTAGATAGGCTAGCTGAGCTAACTAGGTTAGCTGAGCCAACTAGGTTAGCTGGGCTAACTAGGCTAGCTGAGCTAACTGGTTAGCTGAGCTAACTAGGTTAGCTGGGCTAACTAGGCTAGCTGAGCTAACTAGCAACGGAAGGAAACGCTAAAAGAAAGAGACAGAAGGGAGGTGCTTGAATGGAACTAGTGTACGATTAGCCTATATTAGATAGATTAGCTTTGGAAATGATAAATTAGTTTTAGAATGGAGATATAGGAGCAAAAACACGGCAGCGATGCAGATATGCTGCAGCACACAACAACGCATTAATGTAAATTATAACACAACACAATATTAAATGTAATACAACACAACATTAAAGTAGTAATATTAATTAAGTTACTGTGTGTGACTCGTCTCCTGTTGTCTATTATAAAGTTAAATAAGTATGGTTCGGGGCCAGAGAAAATTACAGTGTACAACATCGTCTTTGCATAGAAACATACAGATTCCACATTAATCTTAGTAACCTCCGTCTTATGTACACAGATGGCATTAACATTGACGTGAATAATAAGTCTATCACATCTAGGCCTAGTTCTAGCTAACAGCTTCAGATTTGAAACCATTGTAGATAGGCTAGCTGAGCTAACTAGGTTAGCTGAGCCAACTAGGTTAGCTGGGCCAACTAGGTTAGCTGAGCTAACTAGGCTAGCTGAGCTAACTAAGGCTAGCTGAGCTAACTAGCAACTGAAGGAAACGCCAAAAATAAAGAGACAGTAGGGAGGTGCTTGAATGGAACTAGTGTACGATTAGCCTATGTTAGATAGATTAGCTTTGGAAATGATAAATTAGTTTTAGAAATGAGATAAAAGACAAAAAACACGGCAGCGATGCAGATATGCTGCAGCACACAACAACGCATTAATGTAAATTATAAGACAACACAATATTAAATGTAATACAACACAACATTAAAGTAGTAATATTAATTAAGTTACTGTGTGTGACTCGTCTCCTGTTGTCTATTATAAAGTTAAATAAGTATGGTTCGGGGCCAGAGAAAATTACAGTGTACAACATCGTCTTTGCATAGAAACATACAGACTCCACATTAATCTTAGTAACCTCCGTCTTATGTACACAGACGGCATTAACATTGACGTGAATAATAAGTCTATCACATCTAGTTCTAGTTCTAGCTAACAGCTTCAGATTTAAAACCATTGTAGCTAGGCTAGCTGAGCTAACTAGGTTAGCTGAGCCAACTAGGTTAGCTGAGCCAACTAGGTTAGCTGAGCCAACTAGGCTAGCTGAGCTAACTAAGTCTAGCTGAGCTAACTAGGCTAGCTAAGCTAACTAGCAACGGAAGTAAACGCCAAAAATAAAGAGACAGTAGGGAGGTGCTTGAATGGAACTAGTGTACGATTAGCCTATGTTAGATAGATTAGCTTTGGAAATGATAAATTAGTTTTAGAAATGAGATAAAAGACAAAAAACACGG
Source organism: Eupleurogrammus muticus (assembly GCA_036785175.1). NCBI lineage: Eukaryota > Metazoa > Chordata > Actinopteri > Scombriformes > Trichiuridae > Eupleurogrammus > Eupleurogrammus muticus. The sequence continues at coordinate 9,886,134 of JAYKQN010000012.1, read as the reverse complement.
CAGCGATGCAGATATGCTGCAGCACACAACAACGCATTAATGTAAATTATAACACAACACAATATTAAATGTAATACAACACAACATTAAAGTAGTAATATTAATTAAGTTACTGTGTGTGACTCGTCTCCTGTTGTCTATTATAAAGTTAAATAAGTATGGTTCGGGGCCAGAGAAAATTACAGTGTACAACATCGTCTTTGCATAGAAACATACAGACTCCACATTAATCTTAGTAACCTCCGTCTTATGTACACAGACGGCATTAACATTGACGTGAATAATAAGTCTATCACATCTAGGCCTAGTTCTAGCTAACAGCTTCAGATTTGAAACCATTGTAGATAGGCTAGCTGAGCTAACTAGGTTAGCTGAGCCAACTAGGTTAGCTGGGCTAACTAGGCTAGCTGAGCTAACTGGTTAGCTGAGCTAACTAGGTTAGCTGGGCTAACTAGGCTAGCTGGGCTAACTAGGCTAGCTGAGCTAACTAGCAACGGAAGGAAACGCTAAAAGAAAGAGACAGAAGGGAGGTGCTTGAATGGAACTAGTGTACGATTAGCCTATATTAGATAGATTAGCTTTGGAAATGATAAATTAGTTTTAGAATGGAGATATAGGAGCAAAAACACGGCAGCGATGCAGATATGCTGCAGCACACAACAACCCATTAATGTAAATTATAACACAACACAATATTAAATGTAATACAACACAACATTAAAGTAGTAATATTAATTAAGTTACTGTGTGTGACTCGTCTCCTGTTGTCTATTATAAAGTTAAATAAGTATGGTTCGGGGCCAGAGAAAATTACAGTGTACAACATCGTCTTTGCATAGAAACATACAGATTCCACATTAATCTTAGTAACCTCCGTCTTATGTACACAGATGGCATTAACATTGACGTGAATAATAAGTCTATCACATCTAGGCCTAGTTCTAGCTAACAGCTTCAGATTTGAAACCATTGTAGCTAGGCTAGCTGAGCTAACTAGGTTAGCTGAGCCAACTAGGTTAGCTGAGCCAACTAGGCTAGCTGAGCTAACTAAGTCTAGCTGAGCTAACTAGGCTAGCTAAGCTAACTAGCAACGGAAGTAAACGCCAAAAATAAAGAGACAGTAGGGAGGTGCTTCAATGGAACTAGTGTACGATTAGCCTATGTTAGATAGATTAGCTTTGGAAATGATAAATTAGTTTTAGAAATGAGATAAAAGACAAAAAACACGGCAGCGATGCAGATATGCTGCAGCACACAACAACGCATTAATGTAAATTATAACACAACACAATATTAAATGTAATACAACACAACATTAAAGTAGTAATATTAATTAAGTTACTGTGTGTGACTCGTCTCCTGTTGTCTATTATAAAGTTAAATAAGTATGGTTCGGGGCCAGAGAAAATTACAGTGTACAACATCGTCTTTGCATAGAAACATACAGACTCCACATTAATCTTAGTAACCTCCGTCTTATGTACACAGACGGCATTAACATTGACGTGAATAATAAGTCTATCACATCTAGGCCTAGTTCTAGCTAACAGCTTCAGATTTGAAACCATTGTAGATAGGCTAGCTGAGCTAACTAGGTTAGCTGAGCCAACTAGGTTAGCTGGGCTAACTAGGCTAGCTGAGCTAACTGGTTAGCTGAGCTAACTAGGTTAGCTGGGCTAACTAGGCTAGCTGAGCTAACTAGCAACGGAAGGAAACGCTAAAAGAAAGAGACAGAAGGGAGGTGCTTGAATGGAACTAGTGTACGATTAGCCTATATTAGATAGATTAGCTTTGGAAATGATAAATTAGTTTTAGAATGGAGATATAGGAGCAAAAACACGGCAGCGATGCAGATATGCTGCAGCACACAACAACGCATTAATGTAAATTATAACACAACACAATATTAAATGTAATACAACACAACATTAAAGTAGTAATATTAATTAAGTTACTGTGTGTGACTCGTCTCCTGTTGTCTATTATAAAGTTAAATAAGTATGGTTCGGGGCCAGAGAAAATTACAGTGTACAACATCGTCTTTGCATAGAAACATACAGATTCCACATTAATCTTAGTAACCTCCGTCTTATGTACACAGATGGCATTAACATTGACGTGAATAATAAGTCTATCACATCTAGGCCTAGTTCTAGCTAACAGCTTCAGATTTGAAACCATTGTAGATAGGCTAGCTGAGCTAACTAGGTTAGCTGAGCCAACTAGGTTAGCTGGGCCAACTAGGTTAGCTGAGCTAACTAGGCTAGCTGAGCTAACTAAGGCTAGCTGAGCTAACTAGCAACTGAAGGAAACGCCAAAAATAAAGAGACAGTAGGGAGGTGCTTGAATGGAACTAGTGTACGATTAGCCTATGTTAGATAGATTAGCTTTGGAAATGATAAATTAGTTTTAGAAATGAGATAAAAGACAAAAAACACGGCAGCGATGCAGATATGCTGCAGCACACAACAACGCATTAATGTAAATTATAAGACAACACAATATTAAATGTAATACAACACAACATTAAAGTAGTAATATTAATTAAGTTACTGTGTGTGACTCGTCTCCTGTTGTCTATTATAAAGTTAAATAAGTATGGTTCGGGGCCAGAGAAAATTACAGTGTACAACATCGTCTTTGCATAGAAACATACAGACTCCACATTAATCTTAGTAACCTCCGTCTTATGTACACAGACGGCATTAACATTGACGTGAATAATAAGTCTATCACATCTAGGCCTAGTTCTAGCAAACAGCTTCAGATTTGAAACCATTGTAGATAGGCTAGCTGAGCTAACTAGGTTAGCTGAGCCAACTAGGTTAGCTGGGCTAACTAGGCTAGCTGAGCTAACTGGTTAGCTGAGCTAACTAGGTTAGCTGGGCTAACTAGGCTAGCTGAACTAACTAGGCTAGCTGAGCTAACTAGGCTAGCTGAGCTAACTAGCAACGGAAGGAAACGCTAAAAGAAAGAGACAGTAGGGAGGTGCTTGAATGGAACTAGTGTACGATTAGCCTATATTAGATAGATTAGCTTTGGAAATGATAAATTAGTTTTAGAATGGAGATATAGGAGCAAAAACACGGCAGCGATGCAGATATGCTGCAGCACACAACAACGCATTAATGTAAATTATAACACAACACAATATTAAATGTAATACAACACAACATTAAAGTAGTAATATTAATTAAGTTACTGTGTGTGACTCGTCTCCTGTTGTCTATTATAAAGTTAAATAAGTATGGTTCGGGGCCAGAGAAAATTACAGTGTACAACATCGTCTTTGCATAGAAACATACAGACTCCACATTAATCTTAGTAACCTCCGTCTTATGTACACAGACGGCATTAACATTGACGTGAATAATAAGTCTATCACATCTAGGCCTAGTTCTAGCTAACAGCTTCAGATTTGAAACCATTGTAGATAGGCTAGCTGAGCTAACTAGGCTAGCTGAGCCAACTAGGTTAGCTGAGCCAACTAGGTTAGCTGAGCCAACTAGGTTAGCTGAGCTAACTAGGCTAGCTGAGCTAACTAAGTCTAGCTGAGCTAACTAGGTTAGCTAAGCTAACTAGCAACGGAAGTAAACGCCAAAAATAAAGAGACAGTAGGGAGGTGCTTGAATGGAACTAGTGTACGATTAGCCTATGTTAGATAGATTAGCTTTGGAAATGATAAATTAGTTTTAGAATGGAGATATAGGAGCAAAAACACGGCAGCGATGCAGATATGCTGCAGCACACAACAACGCATTAATGTAAATTATAACACAACACAATATTAAATGTAATACAACACAACATTAAAGTAGTAATATTAATTAAGTTACTGTGTGTGACTCGTCTCCTGTTGTCTATTATAAAGTTAAATAAGTATGGTTCGGGGCCAGAGAAAATTACAGTGTACAACATCGTCTTTGCATAGAAACATACAGACTCCACATTAATCTTAGTAACCTCCGTCTTATGTACACAGACGGCATTAACATTGACGTGAATAATAAGTCTATCACATCTAGGCCTAGTTCTAGCTAACAGCTTCAGATTTGAAACCATTGTAGATAGGCTAGCTGAGCTAACTAGGTTAGCTGAGCCAACTAGGTTAGCTGGGCTAACTAGGCTAGCTGAGCTAACTGGTTAGCTGAGCTAACTAGGTTAGCTGGGCTAACTAGGCTAGCTGGGCTAACTAGGCTAGCTGAGCTAACTAGCAACGGAAGGAAACGCTAAAAGAAAGAGACAGAAGGGAGGTGCTTGAATGGAACTAGTGTACGATTAGCCTATATTAGATAGATTAGCTTTGGAAATGATAAATTAGTTTTAGAATGGAGATATAGGAGCAAAAACACGGCAGCGATGCAGATATGCTGCAGCACACAACAACCCATTAATGTAAATTATAACACAACACAATATTAAATGTAATACAACACAACATTAAAGTAGTAATATTAATTAAGTTACTGTGTGTGACTCGTCTCCTGTTGTCTATTATAAAGTTAAATAAGTATGGTTCGGGGCCAGAGAAAATTACAGTGTACAACATCGTCTTTGCATAGAAACATACAGATTCCACATTAATCTTAGTAACCTCCGTCTTATGTACACAGATGGCATTAACATTGACGTGAATAATAAGTCTATCACATCTAGGCCTAGTTCTAGCTAACAGCTTCAGATTTGAAACCATTGTAGCTAGGCTAGCTGAGCTAACTAGGTTAGCTGAGCCAACTAGGTTAGCTGAGCCAACTAGGCTAGCTGAGCTAACTAAGTCTAGCTGAGCTAACTAGGCTAGCTAAGCTAACTAGCAACGGAAGTAAACGCCAAAAATAAAGAGACAGTAGGGAGGTGCTTCAATGGAACTAGTGTACGATTAGCCTATGTTAGATAGATTAGCTTTGGAAATGATAAATTAGTTTTAGAAATGAGATAAAAGACAAAAAACACGGCAGCGATGCAGATATGCTGCAGCACACAACAACGCATTAATGTAAATTATAACACAACACAATATTAAATGTAATACAACACAACATTAAAGTAGTAATATTAATTAAGTTACTGTGTGTGACTCGTCTCCTGTTGTCTATTATAAAGTTAAATAAGTATGGTTCGGGGCCAGAGAAAATTACAGTGTACAACATCGTCTTTGCATAGAAACATACAGACTCCACATTAATCTTAGTAACCTCCGTCTTATGTACACAGACGGCATTAACATTGACGTGAATAATAAGTCTATCACATCTAGGCCTAGTTCTAGCTAACAGCTTCAGATTTGAAACCATTGTAGATAGGCTAGCTGAGCTAACTAGGTTAGCTGAGCCAACTAGGTTAGCTGGGCTAACTAGGCTAGCTGAGCTAACTGGTTAGCTGAGCTAACTAGGTTAGCTGGGCTAACTAGGCTAGCTGAGCTAACTAGCAACGGAAGGAAACGCTAAAAGAAAGAGACAGAAGGGAGGTGCTTGAATGGAACTAGTGTACGATTAGCCTATATTAGATAGATTAGCTTTGGAAATGATAAATTAGTTTTAGAATGGAGATATAGGAGCAAAAACACGGCAGCGATGCAGATATGCTGCAGCACACAACAACGCATTAATGTAAATTATAACACAACACAATATTAAATGTAATACAACACAACATTAAAGTAGTAATATTAATTAAGTTACTGTGTGTGACTCGTCTCCTGTTGTCTATTATAAAGTTAAATAAGTATGGTTCGGGGCCAGAGAAAATTACAGTGTACAACATCGTCTTTGCATAGAAACATACAGATTCCACATTAATCTTAGTAACCTCCGTCTTATGTACACAGATGGCATTAACATTGACGTGAATAATAAGTCTATCACATCTAGGCCTAGTTCTAGCTAACAGCTTCAGATTTGAAACCATTGTAGATAGGCTAGCTGAGCTAACTAGGTTAGCTGAGCCAACTAGGTTAGCTGGGCCAACTAGGTTAGCTGAGCTAACTAGGCTAGCTGAGCTAACTAAGGCTAGCTGAGCTAACTAGCAACTGAAGGAAACGCCAAAAATAAAGAGACAGTAGGGAGGTGCTTGAATGGAACTAGTGTACGATTAGCCTATGTTAGATAGATTAGCTTTGGAAATGATAAATTAGTTTTAGAAATGAGATAAAAGACAAAAAACACGGCAGCGATGCAGATATGCTGCAGCACACAACAACGCATTAATGTAAATTATAAGACAACACAATATTAAATGTAATACAACACAACATTAAAGTAGTAATATTAATTAAGTTACTGTGTGTGACTCGTCTCCTGTTGTCTATTATAAAGTTAAATAAGTATGGTTCGGGGCCAGAGAAAATTACAGTGTACAACATCGTCTTTGCATAGAAACATACAGACTCCACATTAATCTTAGTAACCTCCGTCTTATGTACACAGACGGCATTAACATTGACGTGAATAATAAGTCTATCACATCTAGGCCTAGTTCTAGCAAACAGCTTCAGATTTGAAACCATTGTAGATAGGCTAGCTGAGCTAACTAGGTTAGCTGAGCCAACTAGGTTAGCTGGGCTAACTAGGCTAGCTGAGCTAACTGGTTAGCTGAGCTAACTAGGTTAGCTGGGCTAACTAGGCTAGCTGAACTAACTAGGCTAGCTGAGCTAACTAGGCTAGCTGAGCTAACTAGCAACGGAAGGAAACGCTAAAAGAAAGAGACAGTAGGGAGGTGCTTGAATGGAACTAGTGTACGATTAGCCTATATTAGATAGATTAGCTTTGGAAATGATAAATTAGTTTTAGAATGGAGATATAGGAGCAAAAACACGGCAGCGATGCAGATATGCTGCAGCACACAACAACGCATTAATGTAAGTTATAACACAACACAATATTAAATATAATACAACACAACATTAAAGTAGTAATATTAATTAAGTTACTGTGTGTGACTCGTCTCCTGTTGTTTATTATAAAGTTAAATAAGTATGGTTCGGGGCCAGAGAAAATTACAGTGTATGACATGGTCTTTGCATAGAAACATACAGACTCCACATTAATCTTAGTAACCTCTGTCTTATGTACACAGACGGCATTAACATTGACGTGAATAATAAGTCTATCACATCTAGTTCTAGTTCTAGCTAACAGCTTCAGATTTAAAACCATTGTAGCTAGGCTAGCTGAGCTAACTAGGTTAGCTGAGCCAACTAAGTTAGCTGAGCTAACTAGGCTAGCTGAGCCAACTAGTTTAGCTGAACCAACTAGGTTAGCTGAGCCAACTAGGTTAGCTGAGCTAACTAGGCTAGCTGAGCTAACTAAGGCTAGCTGAGCTAACTAGGCTAGCTGAGCTAACTGGTTGGCTGAGCTAACTAGGCTAGCTGAGCTAACTGGTTAGCTGACCTAACTGGTTAGCTGAGCTAACTAGGCTAGCTGAGCTAACCGGTTAGCTCAGCTAACTAGGCTAGCTGAGCTAACTAGCGACGGAAGGAAACGCTAAAAGAAAGAGACAGTAGGGAGGTGCTTGAATGGAACTAGTGTACGATTAGCCTATGTTAAATAGATTAGCTTTGGAAATGATAAATTAGTTTTAGAAATGAGCTAAAGAGAAAAAACACGGCAGCGATGCAGATATGCTGCAGCACACAACAACGCATTAACGTAAATTATAACACAACAAAATATTAAATATGATACAACACAACATTAAATTAATTAATTAAGTTACTGTGTGTGATTCGTCTCCTGTTGTCTATTATAAAGTTAAATAAGTATGGTTTGGGACCAGAGAAAATTACAGTGTACGACATGGTCTTTGCATAGAACCATACAAACTCCACATTAATCTTAGTAACTTTCGACTGACGTACAAAGACATCATTACCATTGATGTGAATAATGAGTCTATCACATCTAGGTCTAGTTCTAGCTAACAGCTTCAGGTTTAAACCATTGTAGCTAGGTTAGCTGAGCTAACTAGGTCAGTTGAGCCAACTAGGTTAGTTGAGCCAACTAGGTTAGCTGAGCCAACTCGGTTAGCTGGGCGACGGAAGTAAACACTAAAAGAAAGAGACAGCAGGGAGGTGCTTGAATGGAACTAGTGTACGATTAGCCTATGTTAGATAGATTAGCTTTGGAAATGATAAATTAGTTTTAGAATGGAGATAAAAGAGCAAAAACACGGCAGCGATGCAGATATGCTGCAGCACACAACAACGCATTAACGTAAATTATAACACAACACAATATTAAATATAATACAACACAACATTAAAGTAGTGATATTAATTAAGTTACTGTGTGTGACTCGTCTCCTGTTGTCTATTATAAAGTTAAATAAGTATGGTTCGGGAACAGAGAAAAATACAGTGTACGACATGGTCTTTGCATAGAAACATACAGACTCCACATTAATCTTAGTAACCTCCGACTGATGTACACAGATGGCATTAACATTGACGTGAATAATGAGTCTATCACATCTAGGTCTAGTTCTAGCTAACAGCTTCAGATTTAAGTGTGTGTTCTGGTTGGAATATCTTACCCTCTGGGCTCTGCTCTCCTCTCTGCATGCTGGTTGCTAATGGAAAAATCCAACTGGTGAAATCCACGTCTTGCTGTTTAAAAAAAAAAAAATTATCTGGACAACTACTCCAAAGTTTAGCTTTAAATTGTGAAAATAATACAGCTTCTGCAATCTGTTTAAAGTTTGCTCTGAATCCACCAAATGCTTTAAAGTCTGCTCACTAATGAACCTGATAATAAATTGTTTACTTTTAAGAATGTATCTTGACAACATTGAACTAAGTTGTGTTGTTTACATTTGAATCTATATAATTTGTTACCAAGATAACTACACACACACACACTCATAGAAATATCTAAACCATAATAAGCATTAACATCTTAATTAGTGTTAACCAGACTATAATCCCACATATGAACTGATTAAAAGGAGGTTCCTACAGTCATGATGAACATAGAATAATCAAGGAATTTAGAAATCGCTATTTCCAGGCCTGGAGAAGTTTTGTTGTATGTTTTCAACCTTCTTATGAACTAAACTTGTAAGGTTATACATGAATAGGAGTAATTATTCCCTTTTGTATGGAACCATACATATAGGGAATCAGTTTACCACAGAGATATAATAAATATTGAACTTTATTTCTTTATCAACAAAAATGATTAAATCCCTAAAAAGTCACATATCGTACTTGATTAAATGTCTAAAAAGTGACATATCATACTTCGTTATTCCTTCATTATAAAAGTCTACACTTTAAATATGGAAGTGGAAACTGAGCACTATGTTGAAACGATCAATAAATTCTACAACTGAATTCTTCATAGGCCTATCAAGAGTTGAGGTTTCATGTGCTTATTCAAATTTAGCTAGAAACACCAAATGTTTTAATATGTATTTAACAGGGTGTTTAATTAATTTAATTAATTTCTCTTAATGTTTTGTGATAACTTTTTCTGAAAACATTCTAATAATGCAATGCTAATAATCATATTAACATTATTAAGATTTGGTTGAATTAGAGGTATGAGAATAAACTTCAAATTAGATGAAGTGTATTCCTACACAAGATGAAAGTGTTAAATCTAGTGTAGAAGTGAAGTGTGTGTTCTGGTTGGAATATCTTACCCTCTGGGCTCTGCTCTCCTCTCTGCATGCTGGTTGCTAATGGAAAAATCCAACTGGTGAAATCCACGTCTTGCTGTTTAAAAAAAAAAAATTATCTGGACAACTACTCCAAAGTTTAGCTTTAAATTGTGAAAATAATACAGCTTCTGCAATCTGTTTAAAGTTTGCTCTGAATCCACCAAATGCTTCAAAGTCTGCTCACTAATGAACCTGATAATAAATAGTTTACTTTTAAGAATGTATCTTGACAACATTGAACTAAGTTGTGTTGTTTACATTTGAATCTATATAATTTGTTACCAAGACAACTACACACACACACACTCATAGAAATATCTAAACCATAATAAGCATTAACATCTTAATTAGTGTTAACCAGACTATAATCCCACATATGAACTGATTAAAAGGAGGTTCCTACAGTCATGATGAACATAGAATAATCGAGGAATTTAGAAATCGCTATTTCCAGGCCTGGAGAAGTTTTGTTGTATGTTTTCAACCTTCTTATGAACTAAACTTGTAAGGTTATACATGAATAGGAGTAATAATTCCCTTTTGTATGGAACTATATATATAGGGAATCCGTTTACCTCAGAGATATAATAAATATTGAACTTTATTTCTTTATCAACAAAAATGATTAAATCCCTAAAAAGTCACATATCGTACTTGATTAAATGTCTAAAAAGTGACATATCATACTTAGTTATTCCTTCATTATAAAAGTCTACACTTTAAATATGGAAGTGGAAACTGAGCACTATGTTGAAACGATCAATAAATTCTACAACTCAATTCTTCATAGGCCTATAAAGAGTTGATGTTTCATGTGCTTATTCAAATTTAGCTAGAAACACCAAATGTTTTAATATGTATTTAACAGGGTGTTTAATTAATTTAATTAATTTCTCTTAATGTTTTGTGATAACTTTTTCTGAAAACATTCTAATAATGCAATGCTAATAATCATATTAACATTATTAAGATTTGGTTGAATTAGAGGGATGAGAATAGTGTATTCCTACACAAGATCCATCCATCCATTGTCTATCCCGCTTATTCCCTTTCGGGGTCGCAGGGGTCTGCTGGAGCCTATCCCAGCGCGTTAAGGCGAGAGGCAGGGATACACCCCAGATGGTCGCCAGCCAATCGTGGGGCACACACACCATTCACACACCATTCACTCTCACACTCACACCTATGGGCAATTTAGAGTTTACCAATTAACCTGAGCATGTTTTTTGTATTGTGGGAGGAAACCGGAGTACCCGGGGAAAACCCACGCAGACACGGGGAGAACATGCAAACTCCACACAGAAAGGTCCCAGACCCAGGCCCAAGGCGGTCTTGAACCTGCGACCTTCTTGCTGTGAGGCAACAGTGCTACCCACCGCACCACCGTGTCGCCCCCTACACAAGATGAAAGTGTTAAATCCAGTGTAGAAGTGCAGTGTGTTCTGGTTGGAACATCTTACCCTCTGGGCTCTGCTCTCCTCTCTGCATGCTGGTTGCTGATGGAAAAATCCAACTGGTGAAATCCACATCTTGCTGTTTAAAAAAAAAAAAATTATCTGGACAACTACTCCAAAGTTTAGCTTTAAATTGTGAAAATAATACAGCTCCTGCAATCTGTTTAAAGTTTGCTCTGAATCCACCAAATGCTTTAAAGTCTGCTCACTAATGAACCTGATAATAAATTGTTTACTTTTAAGAATGTAACTTGACAACATTGAACTAAGTTGTGTTGTTTACATTTGAATCCATATGATTTATTACCAAGGCAACTACACACACACACACTCATAGAAATGTCTAAACCATAACAAGCATTAACATCTTAATTAGTGTTAACCAGACTATAATCCCACATATGAACTGATTAAAAGGAGGTTCCTACAGTCATGATGAACATAGAATAATCAAGGAACTCTTATGAATTCTTCTTTATTTCATTTATCACCAAAATGATAAAATCCCTAAAAAGTCACATATTGTACTTGATTAAATGTCTAAAAAGTGACATATACTTCGTTATTCCTTCATTATAAAAGTCTACACTTTAAATATGGAAGTGGAAACTGAGCACTATGTTGAAACTATCAATAAATTCTACAACTCAATTCTTCAGAGGCCTATAAAGAGTTGATGTTTAATGTGCTTATTCAAATTTAGCTAGAAACACCAAATGTTTTAATATGTATTTAACAGGGTGTTTAATTAATTTAATTAATTTCTCTTAATGTTTTGTGATTACTTTTTCTGAAAACATTCTAATAATGCAATGTTAATAATCATATTAACAATATTAGGATTTGGTTGAATTTGCCTTTGTGGATTTGGCCATGAGACTTATAAATAGCGAACAAATGTAGAGACAAATGTTTTCAATTTTACTAGAAGTAAAAGTGTTAAATCCAGTGTAGAAGTGCAGTGTGTTCTGGTTGGAACATCTTACCCTCTGGGCTCTGCTCTCCTCTCTGCATGCTGGTTGCTGATGGAAAAATCTGGTGAAATCAACGTCTTGCTGTCGATTAAAAAAAGAATTTATCTGGACAACTACTCCAAAGTTTAGCTTTAAATTGTGAAAATAATACAGCTCTGCAATCTGTTTAAAAATTGCTCTGAATCCACCAAATGCTCCAAAGTCTGCTCACTAATGAACCTGATAATAAATTGTTTACCCTCAAGAATGTAACTTGACAACATTGAAGTAAGTTGTGTTGTTTACACTTGAATCTATATAATTTGTTACCAAGACAACTACACACACACACACACTCATAGAAATGTCTAAACCATAATAAGCATATTATAATAATAACAGCTTAATTAGTGTTAAAAAGACTATAATCCCACATATGAACTGATTAAAAGGAGGTTCCTACAGTCATGATGAACATAGAATAATCAAGGAATTTAGAAATCTCTATTTCCAGGCCTGGAGAAGTTTTGGTAATATAAATAAACCGAGAAGGATTTGGAACAGTTGCTTCACAATTACATTTATAATAGAATAATATAGTCTGAAGCAAATATATATGTATATATATATGGGTCTAATAAAATAGAGAGTTGGATTTATTGCATGTAAACTGCTTACATTTCAATACAAATGGAAAAAAAAATTGTGTTCTAAAACTTTTGAACAGTAGTGTAGAAGAAACAACATTTATTCCAAACAAACACATCAACAAGTGGTTAACATGGATTCACCCACTTTAAAATCAGTTTTATAACCAAAGGTAGACTCCTGAGGGTCACTTCAAGATTCCTCTAACATGAGAATTAGTAAAAAAATAAATTCATCTCAGCAATTTTACAGAGATCTCAAAAGTTTAAATATAATAATCTAATAAAGTTAAATCTTTAAAAAAGGCTGATTTAAATATATTTGTCCTAAAAAGGAATATTAGTTCTGTAGTAGTTCCAGTGATCACATGAATGTTAGGCCCCAACTGCAGGAATCTAGATTTTTTTTTAATCTACACACGTTTCTATCTAATTCAGCCTCTAAATCACACCAACAAGGCACTTATCTGGAGGTTTCTCAAACCGGATAAACAAGTGGAGAGATTCAAAAATATCAGATTGAGTAGATTATATATATACACACACACCATGGCCTGGTATCACAGGCTTTTAGGCAGATTGTTGAGGTCTCTGTGTATTCTCTAATATATTATATACATCTCCAATTGAATCCGCTTATGGAAGGTGATTTCTTTTTAACCACCAGATGAAAATATCCTGTTAAAAAAACAATCGAGATTAGTGTAGCCGGGGCCCGATGTGAAATGATAGGTTTTCCTTCTGCGACAAGGGCTTTTTTCCTAAAATGGAAATAGTCCAGTGACTAAATAAAGTTTCCTGCAGCTAATTAGCTTTATCTGTTGGAGTTCACAGACTTTCTTATCACTGCTGATAAGAGCCGTCGTAACGAGATGAACACAAGACGTTTGTGTCTAAGTGCAGGCATGTGAATGAGTCATATGACGTGTGTGTGTGTGTGTCTGCACCTGCTTCCCTGGGAGGAAACATCTGCTGCAGGGTGTCAGAGGCCACCTGTCGGCCTGAGCGGCCTGCAGAAGGCTCCACTGTGTGCAGGAGCTGAAGCTGCAGCAGGAAGAGCTGAGGAGCAGCTGCTATCAGACCGTCCCACGGCCGCCAACTAAGACACTCAGGATCCAGCCCGTTCTCCACAAATGAAAGGCCGTTGTGTCAAAAAGGAAGCGAGCGTGAAATCTTGGAAGTAACAGATTGACAGGATTTTACATGCTGGGAGGTTTGAAATTCTTAAATGCGACTTTTGTCTAAAGCATGTGCATGAAACATGAAAAACACAGGAAAGGTTGAAACAGGACAAATCTTCAACACATTTCTCATCAGTAAGGCTGCAACCACTATTTTAATGGTGAATTAATCAAAATTGAGAAAATGGAGAATTCACAGCTGAAACCATTTATTATTTAATGGGATATTTACAGATCAATCTGCAATTATTTTGATAATCAAATAATTGTTTGGGTATCTGAAAGACTCCATCTTTGAATAATCAGCAGCTATATCTCTAATAAATACTACAACAAATTCTGAGAGTGCAGACCTCCACGTAGCTATGGCTTCAACAGTTCACCCCAAGCATAAAAGTCTTTTATATGTAATCAACGTCCTCTCTTATTGTCTCTAGTGTAGTGTCTAAAGACAACAAGCTCTGCAGGTGCAGATATAACCACCAGGGGGCCCCTGTTGTCTATTTACCACAATGTTATCAAACAACCATCAATTCAAATTCACCCAGAAACCAGGATTTCTTCTGGATCATTACCAAAATGCAATCACCGGTTCATGCTACCATTCCCAACATTTACTGAAAATTTGATAAAATTCTGCCCAAAACCTTCTGAGTTATTCTGCTGACAACCAAACAAACAGAAAAACAAAGGCAAGTAAGACAAAACCTCCATGAAGGAGATAGAATGGTTAATAAGTTTGCAACCAAGTAATGTTAGAGTTCAGAAATATGAAAAACCTTAACACCAAATTCAAAACTATTAATCGATTAGTTCAGTGAATCCCAAACTCTTTTTTGCCAGCCCCCCCCCCTACCCAGACACAAAAATATCTTTTTCATTCATGCAATTATTTAAATATATTTACCATATATGTGCTAAAACATTCCATCTCTGTGATAATATATTTTAAATCTGAACAGCTAACAGAGAAAAAAGAACAAATAGCAGCAACAACAATATAAACAACTATATATATATCAAATTATGAACCTTTTCTCTGAAAGAATGACACCTTTAACTTAAACTAACCTTGTCATTAAGCTGCTCCTCGATGTCCTCTCACATATCATCAATGCGCCTGGCAATGGAATTGTTTGACAGAAGAATGGCCTTTAGTTTGCTTGCTTATTAATCGGGGTTAAAACCATATCAAGAGCAGCGGGAAGTATTAATTGCTTTTTACATTGCGCAACTCCGTACGCAACTTTATATGAAGCGAGTGTAGCATTGGAGGGTAGGACCCAGCCATAGTGGAGGGACTCTGTTATCCACGACGTTTTAATTTTGTCGGCTTAAAACTGTCACTTGTTAATATTTTCAGAAACACACCACACCGCGGTGTCTGCCCACCACCCTCCTGTTCTGGTGAAAACAAAGGTGAGACGTGCCTCGTATCTGCGTTGTCTTCGCTTTGCTAGTCGAAGGGTCTGGTAACGGTTCATGCTAGCGATGCTAAAGTTAGCTTCACGTTCATCTCACTATGCGCGGGCGCTCATACGTGGTAACATAAACGAGTTGTTGCAGCCCTTCTCGTGAATAACTTTTCTCTTTGCTGTTAACCTAAACATTTTTTGTACTTTTTTATGACTAGAAAACATTAACCTCAGCCACACTGAAGCTGCTCAGCAACGTGTTGGCGAAGCGAGCGTCGTTTTCATAGGTTCAGGTGAGACAACTGCGTTTGAGGTGATTTAAGGAGGACATTTACATTTCAAACATGACTTTTATTAAGCATTTTATACTTAAGTTATGATAAATGTAATGAATGTTTCAAAATACAAATGGATTTACAGATTACTAAACATATTACTGCATATTAGCTTTGGTACAACTACTAAAAACATATTGTACTTGTTATCAGCAGTTTCATATAATTTTTATATATTGGAGTCACGCAGCCAGTGGATCCTGTTACTGTTATGTTCCTGATCTGTCTTTCTGTCTCTCTCCTCTACCTGCACAGGTAGGGGCAGGGCTGGACTCCTCAGGTGTGAGGCTCATCAGGTAGACCTGTCTGTGACCTGCTCATCAGTGTTGGCTTCGTAAAACCCAGGGAATATTCCCTTGGTTTCCATGCTTCACCTTTGTGTTGGTGGAGTATTCCTCCCTGAACACCACTTACAGGTCCACTCACATGGCTCCTAAGTTACGTGACCTACCCACAAAGGAGCCAATACCCTGAGAGACCCGAAAAACCAGGTTCAGCAGTAGGAAGGAGGACACTGGTGAGCAAAATCTCCTCCAGCTTCACTTTTATGTACAGACCACATTCCAGGAACACAAGGTAAGGCCTTGCTGGCGTCTGGCTGTGTAGTGTGCTGTTCAGTGGCAGGTTGAGGAAGAAGTTTGCAATGCCCTACAGTGCCTGCAGGTGTCCGACAGGTGCCCCCCTGTCATGTGGGGCACACCTCTCGGATGCAGGAATTCATCGCACACTGTCCGATTAAACAGAGGTTCTGGTGGCCCTCCATGGCGGTCAATGTCCAGGCCTTTATCACTGCATGCACTGTTGTGCTCACAAAAAGTCCTCACCCCTTACACCCAGGGGGGCTCCTTCACCCTTTTCCCAATCCTCCATCCCCTTGGTCCCATATTGTTGTGGATTTTGCAACTGGACTACCACCCCACAGAAGGTAATGATATAATACTTACCATTGTTGATAGTTTCTGCAAGATGCTGTACATTGTTTCCTAGCCAGCAGCTAGACCGCTAGCCTTCTAGTTTTACATGTTTTCAGATTCCATGATATACATCAGGACATTGTTTCAGACCAGCATCCCTAGTTGGTGTCGCAGGTCTGGAAGGCGTTCTGCCGGGCTCTGGGTGCCACGGCCAGTCTGTCATCAGGTTACTACCCACAATCAAACGGACAAACTGAACAAGCTAATCTGCACCTGAAAACTGCCCTGCCCTGTGTCCCCTCGCAGCTTCCATCCTCCTACTTGCCCTGGTTGAGTATGCTCAATACATCCTGTTGAGCTCAGCCACGGGCTGTCACCTTTCATAGTGAATAACAGTTTCCAACCACCCCTGTTCCCCTCCCAAGAATCCAACAAGGCAGAACTGTCACTCCACACCCAGTTCCAGAGTCTGGTGCATCTGAAGACCAGAGTGGCCCTGGGCTGGAAAGTGGAGCGTAACCAGCAGCTGGCAGATCTACATTGCATCCCGGCTCCCAGCTACAAGGTGGGTCAGAAGGTCTGGCTCTCCTTGTGAGATCCTCCCCTGCAGACAGTCACGCAAGCTGACCCCCAGATACACCAATCCGTACATAAAAAAGGTCCTGAACCCCAAACAAATAGCATCAGAGAAACACTGTTTTAACTATGTAACTGTGTTTTTACTTTTAGTCACAGAGAAAAGGAGAAAACACCAGAAGAAAACCAGAAGACAACAGCTCCATTGATCATACACTATGACAATGGCATCATGACTTTTTCTCTTATTGTTTGACACCTAAAAAACTTATGGTGCAAACTGCAGATACAGCCAAGAAGCTGCAGTCTGGATTGACAGCAGCTACAATTACTGTAATTCTAATGAAGAGACAAAGCACTGCATTCATCCAGATCCTTATTACTTTTTGCCAAAATATGACAAAATCCAAACTTTTGCTCTGTCTGTGCTGCAGTTTGTAGTGTAGGTGTTCGTGTTTGCATGCAAATGTTTTCAAATGTGGTAAACTGGATCCGTATTTTGCCAGATTTCGGTGAAAATATGAGTGCTTGGAACATATCTAGCAAATGAATGGACCAATCAGAACAGCAGTTTGATGTGGTGTGTGAGGTAAGTGGTTTGAGTCTCTAGATAAAACGTTTT
Source organism: Eupleurogrammus muticus (assembly GCA_036785175.1). Classification (NCBI taxonomy): domain Eukaryota; kingdom Metazoa; phylum Chordata; class Actinopteri; order Scombriformes; family Trichiuridae; genus Eupleurogrammus; species Eupleurogrammus muticus. Next base: position 9,868,383 of record JAYKQN010000012.1, on the reverse strand, counting down.
TGTTTTATTTTCAGGCAGAATTTTATGTGTCTATTAGAGGTTTGGCAGCAGAGATACATTGGGGAATGAAAGGAGAAAGCTGAGAAATAATAATATGGTAAAGATTTCAAAATTATAACGTTAGGATTAACAGTCGGCACCTTAAAGTTTTAACTCCCCAAACGATTGAATAACTTTCAATTGGCTGTAAAATAGGGCAAATTCACTGTAACAGCTTTGAATCAGAGCCTGCCCAAACTAGGCAACAAGATGCACATTAACAAAGCTACCTACTGTTTCTCAAATCTGAAGATTCAATCTAAAATGTCTTTTTGTCCAGACCATCAGTCCACAACCCAAAGATCATCAATTTACTATTATAGAAGACTAAAGAAACCAGAAAATAATTACATTCAGGATGCTGGAATCAGAGAATTTTGACAATTTATTCTTAAAACGACTCAAATCCATTCATTTATTATCCAAATAGTTAATTACTGCAATAATTGGCAACGGCTAAACCTCGCAGCTCTATTGTGAAACAATCACATACTATTAGAAATAGAACAAAATCCCTGCAAAAAGATTAAATGTCAGTAAAAATAAAGTATTTGAAAAATGTACTGAAGTATAATAATCAAAAACAGTACCTAGGTTCAAATAGGCATGAGTGTTTGATAATGAATTGGTATTCTTTCAGCATCCCAACCCACTGGCAATACCAAGAGTTGGCGTCAAATCAACATTATGTTTTACAGAAATCTGCAGCTTGATTCAGCTGTAAAACTCAGACAATGAGCTTGTTCAGGATTTTAACGTTTATTTTTGAGTTTCCACATTACTCATAAATAAACAAAAGCCCTGATAGCAGCTGCAGGCCTCTTTTAACATCTTCTCCCATATTTCAATCAGTCATGTTTCCGTTCCAAACATAGAATATGATCCCAACAAGTTGAACAAAGATTTCAGATTGATGATGCATTAACATGGGACTAAAGCTTCCAGCGTTTCTCTTTTTATGATCATTTTTACATTTTCTTTTTAGAATATAGCAAATATAGGCAAAAAAGAAAAATATAAATACAGCAAGAAATAAAAAATAATATAACATGGTGGTGATCCCCAGCAGATATCTTTTCCAGTCAAAGAAATAAGAAAAAAAGTAGAAATGAGATATAATAAAATGAGCTAGATGTACAATTTCCATATTCTTTGACTAGAAGATTCTCTGAATTAAAGTAAAGCAAAAGGAGAAAGTCTAAAAAATGGAAAAAAAAGTGTAGTTGATCTCCGCTTCTTGCGCGTGTTTGTGTGTGTGTGTGTGTGTGTGTGTGGCCGGTGGAGGGCGCTAACAGCTGTGTTTCTCAGCCTTCAGCTCTGAGCTGCAGCTCAGGTGTCCTTCACTAAACACATTTACAACTCTCTGCATGCTATTACTCATTATTTATGGCTATGATCTGCAGCCTCAGTCGCGTTTTTATCCTATTAATATTAAACTTCTGAATTTATCTCCTGCGTAAAAGTTGCAACAAACTCCTGTTTTGTCGTGAACTCATATATATATATCTATATATATCTATATAAATATGATATTTGTCATTAGGAAGCAGCTGGATGATGCCTGGCGTCATAAACGCACAAATGCAAGCTTCTGTGTGAGAAAACTTGGATCATAAATCCATCAGCTACTCCTCTTCCCGCCCCTCGTCTCCGATTAGCTCCCATCGGACACACGTCCCGCCCCCGCGGCCTGTGATTGGTCCGCCGAGCTGTCAGTCCCCGGGGAGCACCCCGAGCCGTGTCTTTGGGTAGAGACGCGCCGCGGCTCCTCTCCTCTGCTGGTTAGTGCGTCGAGCAGCGGAGGGAAGTGGAGTTTGCGCGTCTTGTTGTGCGTCCGTGGACCAGCAGCAAGCAGCAGGAGCGGCGGGCGGCGGTGCGCTTTTCCTCCTCCAGACCTGCAGGCATCCCGGGGAGCAGCCGCGCCGTGCACGCCTCGGACACCCGGAGGAGGAGGAGGAGGGGGGAAACTTGCCTTTTTTTCCCTCTTCTTTATCAATTTGACTGATTGAGACATACGTATCTTTCATTTCCCTCATGGTCACCGACACCGAGCAGCCGGAGACATGTGGAATAATCGTGGGAAACTGCAGCGCTTCTCTGTAGTGTTTCTGCTCCTGACGCTGCGCGCCGAGGTGAGAACTTCATTTTATTCACCTCATGGGAAGAAGATGATGGTGGTGCTGGTGATGATGCTTATACTGCTGTTTGAACTTATCAATCATTAAATCTTGTTTTTTTTTTCCTGGAGGGGGTTGAATTCCAGCCGTAATTGAATTGCGTGCTCGATAGTTGAATCATGTGATCTCGGGAATTTCTAAATTTGCGCTTCCTTCGGGGAGATAAATTAGGTTTGCGCTTCACAGGACATTTTACAACGTCCGCTGGGTCATGAGCTGTGTATTTGTGTAATTACAGAAAGCAGCTGCTTTTTTTACTGATATAAAAGTTATGACAAGATTTGGTTAAAGTTTTGCCATTTTCATAAAGCGCTTTAAAGATCCATTCAGCAGAACCGAACCCAAATCTAATATTTCACTTCTCGGATCGATTTACTTCTTTTCTGGGAACCGATTCAGAGCCAGAATAAAGCTTTAGTCCGATGTGGATCTTTTTTGTAGTGTGCAGCTGCAGACTGATTTGCACTGTGAGCTAAATTGGAGCAGCAGGTCGCGATATGAGGCTCTGAAGTTTATTTGAGCCAGAAATGTACAGTAGTGTGGGCTGCAAACTGCCCGCTGCAAAAAATGACTTCAAGTAGCACTTTTACCTTAAAACTGCGCCGAGGGTGGGATCCCAACCCGCATTATAATGTGTTTTATTTGAGTGGAATAGTGACAATTTGCTATTTGTAGGAAAGAAATTCCAGAAATCCACAATAACTTTTGCGTAAAATTGCACTTAAAACAATTTAAAAAAAACAGGTCAGAATGAGCTTTTGAGCGGTTTTACTCCATCCTGCTGCTGCATCTGTCTCACTCTGTTCCCCTCGTCTGTCCTCAGGTGTCTCAGTCCACCGGCTACTTCGAGCTGCAGCTGGTTTCGGTGGAAAACCCCAAAGGTCAACTCCTGAACGGCGACTGCTGCGACGCGGAGAAGAGCGCGGCGGAGGGACACTGCGGCGCGGACGAGTGCGACACCTACTTCAGAGTCTGTTTAAAGGAATACCAAACCGAGGTCACGACCAACGGACCGTGCACCTATGGCTCGGAAACTACTAAAGTTATCGGTGGGAATACTTTTCAGTTCAAGGGCCAGAAATCCGGACAGAACCGAATCAACGACGCCGGGAAGATCATCATCCCGTTCCAGTTCGCGTGGCCGGTGAGTGGATCATGTCACAAGCTGTGCAGAAAGTTTAGTATTTTAATATATTAATTAGAATTGATACGAGTTGTGTCCATAAAACACAGAGTGACAGCGTAAGTTAAGCGGAGCTGTTCTGACGCAGCCTGCAGCTCCCGCAGAGTCATCTTGCACATTTTGGCACAGTTGTCTCCCGTTGCTGTCTCGAGTCTCTACATGCCGCTCATTCTTCCATCCGCGTGTCCGTTTCGGCAACCTTTGGCGTCTCCACGCCATCAAATAACTCATTGCCACACTATAATCTCACGGGAGACTTTTGGATAAACATCTGTGCGTCTGCGCGCGTGACGCACGCCTTTTACGCACGGCTGCGGCGCAGTTGTGTGAAGGTTTGATGAGTTACCAAACAAGCCGCTGTTTGTGCGGCTGCAGTTCCAACGTGTGTGTGTGTGTGTGTGTGTGTGTGTGTGTGTGTGTGTGTGTGTGTTAGGGAGGGGGGATTTTCCAGGCAAGTGTTGATTAAGAAGTGGCAGGTAACTTATTATCTAATCTAAACAGTGCAGCAGGAGCCAATCAAAACCGCTCCTGCGCCTTGTTTGGAGAAACAGCGTGGGAAACAGGAACAGTGTTGGCAATCAGAGCTTCATGAAAACCACTGTTAGGTTGCAGGGGCTGCTGGTCCACCCAGAGATCGGTATCCGTGCTATTTGTGTCTATTATTCCATCTTAAAAGGCTTATTTTCTTGAAGCACAACATAAAAACCCAAATATGTCTTGTTTTAACAAGAAATTTCTTTTACTGGTGCAGATATGTGCTTTTTTTCTTTTGGGACGATAGTACATATACACACTGATTCTTTTAGTTGTTGTGAGAAAATAATGCTTTCTGGACTCACTTTTACACAAAGATGACTTAAAACATGCACTTTTTGCAATTTATCAATCTTTTTGATTAATCAATTATCTGTTTGAAGCTCCTCCAGTGTGAGGATTTTGTATGTTTTCTGCTTTATATCAAAATAACCAGCTTGAAGACATCAGTTTGGGCCGTTCTCAAACCTGCCTTGTCTTATCTTGAAGTTTAGACGTTTTACAGACAAATTGATTTATTGCAAACAATGAACAAATCCTGAAATAGTAATGAGTTGCAGCCCTGAGCTGAGCACACTTGGAAAAGCCTCCATTTGAAAACACATGGATCTGATGTTTCCAGTCTGCTGACATGATTTAAAATCACTCAACTGCATCAGCTGTAATCTCTGTTTAAAAAAAAAAGAAGAAAACCCTCGGCCGTGTGTTCATGGTAGAGGCGACATATCATACATATCGGTGCTTTGTGTGTCGGGCCGGCTACGTGACCTCCTCCATTCATCACTCCCCATGGTCAGCTGTCAGCGGAGGGCAAGATGGAAGTAGTAAGTTGGGGCCCTGCAGGCGGATACGGTTTCCACTAAGTTGTGTGTGACACAGGCGGTGGATATCGGTGTCACCAACTACTCAAACAAGTGAAGATTCCCAGTCAATCTGGGCCGGGGGATGCCTTTACCTCGCCGCCTCTCAGGTTCACGCTCTGTCCGCTATTGGGTCATTGTCTCACTCGGCGTGTGTGGGGTCAGTATTTTCCACTATCCTCCCGGGAGGTGTGTGTGTGTGTGTGTGTGTGTGTGTGTGTGTGTGTGTGTGTGTGTGTGTGTGTGTGTGTGTGTGTGTGTGTGTGTGTGTGTGTGGTGGGAGGGTATCAGTATCAGTGTACAACAGCTTCTTCTGATGAGCCTGTCAAATTTGAAGCAGTAAAAACTATCATTACATTGTTTTGGCTTAGTTTGCAGACGTCTGGTGCCCTGAGGCTGGTGTTTGAACGTCTGTTCATTGTTTAATTGGATCCTCATTAGCTATCACAGTAGTGACAGTTATTTTTTCTGGGTCCTGAAATACATAAATATAATTACTGCGCAATAACAATAGACTTAAACTAACATGATACATTACACTATTAAAACACAATACTAAACACCAACAAGTAATACAAAACTATCCAAATAAAAAAGAAACTTAAAACTAAGTAATACATAAACTCGAGCTGCAAAGATTAGTCAACTAATCAATTAGTTGACAACCATTACATAATTTTTTTTTTTTTGTTGCATTTTTCCACTTAGTTAGTTGTACCCTGAACAGTTATGAGCACATCTCTGGTGTAAAGATGCAGCAATTGATCGATTATTTACCAACTATTACCTTAATCGACAATTATTATGATAGTTTCAGTCACTTTTAAGAAGAGAATGTAAATAATTATTAGTTTAAGCCTCTGTCAAAAGCTGTTTCTGTTATGTTGATGTTAGGGCTGCAACAAGTATTTCGACAGAGTAGAACACAATAAGTGTATAAGTTTTTAACCTCTTACATTAATATTCATGAGCCTCTCTTCTGAATTGGCAGATTTTCACTTGGAAGAATAAATAAATTGGGTGTGACAGTAGGGCGGGTCTACATCCAGCCTGTGAGCATATTTCTGTTTTAATAAAACCTCTGGACTTGATCTGCAGTAAAAAAAACAACATGAAATTGGTGATTTGCATAATATTGGAGCCATTAATATTATCAAGCCTGTCCTCTGATTGGCTGATTTGATGTTTTTTTTTAATTGGAGCCGTCTTGTTTTAATGCACTCTTACAGAATATCGGCTGTGTGCGTTCATTTGGATTCAACACATAAACCTTCTGATAATAACAAAGCAATTCAAATCTCACTTGCTACGATACAAGACTTAACGATTGTGATCAAGATGTGTTGATATTCGGCAGTGGAAAAATAAACACATGTGGTTCTTTTATATCTGTCATCAGCTAACCTATAAAAAACTTCCATCAGTTCCTCGAGTGTGAGGATTTTTCAGAACAGCAGATCCTCAGATTAAAGAAGCTGGAATCAGTCGATCAACTAATTGGAAACTACTGGTGTTGATGTGTCAGCTGTAGACAAAGTTAGTGAAGCGAAAATCATTTTCGTCTGCTCAGCAGAGGTGTGTTTTTTCTTTAGTCCAGGATGGAATCATCTTCTTCTGCTTCTCCTGCTTTGGATGTTTGAGTGAATGCTGTGTTCAGAGTGATGTGTAGCAGGTCTGTTGTTTGTTAAAATTACAATTATCATATATTTTTGAGAAGCTGAAAAACATTACAAAACCTGGCTCTGTATCATTAGTAGTATTAGTATCGTTTGAAAGGAATCTTTGTTAAGGATTCTCTGTTAACTGGAGGAATGACCCCTCGTTGTCCATTAAATGATTGGTTCTGCTTAGCCGGCTTGGAATTTAAGTCAATTAGCTGATTTTTATGCATTTTCCTGCTGAATTAGTTATATCCTGAAAAATTATAAGCACATATTTGGTAAAACGCTGCAATGATTACTTGCCAACTATTATATAATATCAATCAACATGTATATTGATACTGATCGGTTAATCAGATTAAGTAATTTTTAAGAACAAAAATGTCTAAATTCTCTGGTTCCAGCTTTTCAAATCTGATTATTTTCTGTTGTCTTTAGTCTTCAATATTAGTAAAAGTGGACAAAAAAGATATTTGAGACTCTATTCAATAATCATTTCAGTGATCGATAGCTTTCTTAATCGACTAACGAAATAGCTGCAGCTCTAGCTGAATGTTTATCGTCAGCTAATAATTTCTTCAGGACAGCCCTGGGTTTTTCCAAGCTCTAAGTTTTTTAGGGTTTTTAATTGTTTGACTGCAAATTAGGTCTTATTGGAGGATTCTGAGTGACTTTATTAGAGCAAAAAGATGAGTCTAGTGAGTTGTTTCTTTTCAGAGTAATTGTACTTAGATTCATTGTTACTTTAGCTTTAATATTTAGGGTTGGAAAAACGACTATTTTGATGTTTCCCAAAGCTGAAGATTCCACTTTTTTTCCAGACCAATAATCCACAACCCAAAGATCATCAGTTTACTATTATAGAAGAATAAAGAAACAGAAAATAATCAGATTTGAAAACCAGAGAATTTGGACTTTTTCTCCTAAATCTATTTAGAGATGACTCAAATCAATTCTGAAATTGGTGATTAATGTAATAGTTGGAAACTATTCGATTTATCAACTACTAATTGCATCTCTCTAGCATTTCCAAACCAATATCACTTTGCGCCATTTTTTAAGTACTTTGAATGTGTTTTTGCTTTAATTCTGAGACTTTAGAGAGCAGATGTCTGCCCCTGTTCATCCTGCAGGAGTTCAGACCTTCTCCAGTCTAACAGTCTGAGTGGTTTTGTGGCCTGTAGCCTCTGGTGCTGCTATAGTGGACTCTTCGTTCGGCTCCAGTATCTGGGCCACTGGTTCCTGACATGAATTAATGGCGGAGGGGGGGAAAAAAGACTTTGTTCTGTCCCTCTCCTTCACTGATCATTTCTCCTTCATGTTAACCCCTCTGGCTGTTTGGGTCTTTAGTGACATCTTTTTTCATGAAAGGGACGAAGCAGGAGGAGGAGGGGGGGGCTGACCGCTGGAGCGAGGAGCGAGGGATGAAGCAGCCCCCCTTTCAAATTAAAAATAAAAATCCTTGTGAGGTTTCTGTCACGAGGGAGATTTATTTTTAGAACATAGACACTTAGGATGTTTTTTTTTTTTTTTACATTAGCGAGGGGAGCAAAAACAAGCATTTACTTCTTCTCCTCCAAACCGGCCCTCTCCTTCGCTCCTTATGGGGTATTTTTAGAGCCGCTCTGTCCTCCCCTCACCCCTCTGTGAGTAAATCAAGGATCAAGGGTGCGTACTCCTTCAGTTTCACGGCCCGTTTTTTCTTCCCTCTGCTGCCTCTCCTCCGCCAGAGTTCCCCCCGGTGCCAGAGTGAGAGGACAGAGGTGGAACAGCTGTTGTGTGAGGCCGTCTCCTCCTCCTACGATAAATGTTTTAGTGAAACAGCATTAGGAAAACAGGCTTTGATTACAGCACGGGGCTAAGATACCTCACTTAATCACAAAGTGAAATGCTGGACACCGACGGCAGCGTTGTCTTCGCTTGTTTTCCTCGATGCTGTTGCTGCCGTGTTTGGCTCGTTTGCCAAAGTGAGTCCTTGGCGAAGAGCTTGTCCTGCTTTGGTGACGCCATTATGGTTGATTGGTTTTTAGAAAAGAAGAAGATGGAGGAGGGTGTGAAGCATGCTTGTAAAACACGGCTGGTGCATGGAGCTGCAACGATTTTAACAGTCCATTAATCTATTATTGAAATCGATCAGTTGGTTTATAAAATTTGTGTAAAATGGTGATCACTGTTTCCCAAAGCTGAGGTTCAACCTGAAATGGTTTGAATCAGTTTTTTTGTCCAGATCAACAGTCCACAATCCAAATATCATTAGTTGTCTGTTATAGAAGACAAAAGAAACCAGCAAAAATTCAGATTTGAGAAGTTGGAACCAGATAATTTGGACATTCTCTTCCTAAAAATGAATTAAATAAATTAATCAATTATCAGATTAGCTGGCGATTAAAGTCATAGTTGGCAACTAATCAAGAAATTGTCTTCTTTATTGCAGCTCTATATCATCTTTGATGATTCTGGAAACACTACTGGATTATTAAGATAGGAACAGTGTGTCATAAAAAGACAGATGCATAACTCGATTGTAAAGATTATCTCTTGTTATTGAGACATGAAATGAGACTACTGCTGCTTCTGTTCTGCTGAAGCCTTCAGTTTACATGAATAATTACACTGTCAGACATCACACAAAAATTTTTATGAAATTTAAAATAGAAAAAAGACACTTCTTAGAACTTGTAGATCTTGATTCATTTATCTTTGAGTGTGAAAGTAAACAATGTGGAGAAAAGTAAAAGTTTGCCTTTAGAATAAAGTCACAAAACATATTGATCCATAGTCATATTACTAGACCTGCAGTAATTGATCTAATAATCAATTAGTTGTCAACTATCAAATGAATCACTTAATATGTTGATAATCAATTTAAGTAAATTTTAAGAAGAAAATATTAAAATCTTTGGTTCCAGCTTCGTAAATCTAAAATGTTTTGGTTTCTTTAGTCTGCCATAATAGTCAACTGATGATCTTAAGACTGAATCTTTAGTTTTGAGAACCATTGACGGACATTTTACACCATTTTATGAATCAAACATTGTTTCAATCATCAATAGGTTAATTGATCAGATTAGTGGTTACAATCGTGTAAATATCCGCAGCAGTTTTCTTTCCTTTATTCTGTTTCTAACAGACATTTAAGAAAGGTGCAGGATCGGAAAATCCAAAAGTGGCGTCTTAGGGGTCACAAAGCATTAACCAAGATGCTGGAAAACAGCAGATTTGGAAGCAGAAACCGCTGGCGTGCAGCTTTTCAGCATCCGGAGTGTTGAATAAGTGACGACCACAGCAGGGCCCTGTTCCTCGCTGTTTGTCAGCTCTCTGCTGGTCTTTCCCACGCTGGTTCCACGTCAGATGACCTGGTTCTGCTCACAGCCGTGGAAATGTGTGATTAGCTGCTCCGTCTGCTCGGCTGATCGGCCGTTGACGCTGCGGGCGGATTTGGTTTGATGTGTGGCTGATGTGTCTATAGGAGCGGCTTTGTGAGCTCGTAGTGATCACGCTGTGGACATAAATCTGTTCACACAGTCAGACTTTGACTTTACAAGGCCTCACGTCGCATGTTCGTGAGGACAAAAAGCCGGTGGGCATGGGGTCACCCGAATGTTAGGTCCAAAACATGGCGGGGGTCAAGAAAAAAAAATACAGGAACAAACCACAATGCAGTACGTTTAGTTATTTACTTCATAATATTCTAATGTGATATCAAACTGAATATTCTTGTTAGTTTCATCTATTTCATGAGACACTTTGAACAGGTCACCTCACTTACCTTTTAGTAAGCCAGCTTTCTGTTAATTATTCCACTGATTATTCACAGAGGGGTCAGATGCTCTGCTGACGTTAACATTACTGCATCTCATTTCTGCTCCGCCCTGACCAACACCACCCAGCCTCTGATTGGCTGGTGCCTCCTGTCTATCACTGGTGTATAAGCAGTGGGCTGCTGTCAGCCTGGAGCTTCCTGCTGAGGAGCTCAGGTACTGATGTTGTGATGCTATGGTTTGTTAGCGAGAAACAATCAAACTTTGAACAGTTTCTGTTCTTTTTCTTTTTCTTTTTCTTCTCGTTACTATTGATTCACTTGTCTCACAGTTCAATGCAGAGCTGCAACTAACCACTATTCTGATTTTTGGTATTCATCAGTCAAATGATTGATGTTGACCACTGTTTCTCAAAACTGAACATTAGACCTAAATTAACAGTCCACAACCCACAGATCATTGGTTTGCTATTACAGAAGAACACAGAATGCAGAAAATGATCTGATTTATGAAACTAAAAGCAGAGACTTTTATTAAAATTGATTCAGTTGTTATTTTATATCAATAGTTTCAAAATTTTTTAATACGCACTAACTAATCATTGCAGCTCTATTTATTAATATTGACTATTTATATTATATTTACTAGTACTATTTATTTATATATATAATTTAAAAAAATAGTTGGTTAATAATCTTATAACAGTGGGTTGTGAACTGTTGGTCTGGACAAAAAAAAATAATTTTAGGTTGAATCATCAGCTTTGGGAAACAGTACTTGACAGTCATTGCCGCAACTCTATTGAATATAGTGAATTTATATTCAAAAGTTAAATCACATTTACATTCACCAAAATGCATTTTGCATATTGTTGAGGCGTTTTCTTTGTGTGTGTTTATGTGCTGCGGAGGTAATGAAATGCAAGCGGTGTGAGCGCTGATGTGATTAAAGCGTGTTATCACACACATGAGACACACACACACACACACGGCGCAGCTTAATTTCCCACTTGACTCCCAGTCGTTGTTCACAAGGCTAATGGAGCTCAGCTGGACCTCACTGGGCGAGAGACACTGCCTGACAGAGAGAGAGAGAGGCTGTGAAAGAATGGAAGGCACGATGGGAAAGAGAGAAGAAGCAGGCAGATGTTGCAGATGACCAAACCCTCCATTGTTCATGTGTTTGTTTACCTCCTTATCTCTCATCGTGTCCATCTTTCCTCCTTCTCTGCACTGGGAGAAGAGCCTGTAGCTGTGTGTTTTATGACGCCTTGGCTCCCGTATTCCAGTTTTCTTAGATTGTTTTGTGAGCTTTGAGGGTGTGATCGCACCTTAGGTTTGCTTTCTTTGGTCTGGGACGGAGTGGGAAAAGATCATTTCGTTGTGTTCTTGTGTTTGGCTTGTTCGGACTCACGCTGTGTGCTTATGAAATGGAATTTTGGATTCCCACCATGCTCCAGACGAGAGAATCTCTGCTCGGTTTTTAATGCTTCACCCTTATTGGCAGATTTCTTCCTCTGGAAAAGGGGGATTTTTTTCAAAAGGGAATTTTCAGTTGAGCGTGACAGATTTCCCATTAAGAGCACGACTTCCTAACATGACCGTCATTGTTGTCACGCTTAAATTAACTGAACCACCGGAACTCGCTCAGTTTAAAAACAGCTGAGTCATCGTTTGACCATCCCATTACGCTGAAGAAATCAAACCCTTGTAAATCTGATGGAAATCGCCCCTGATGAGCATTACTACCACATTCCTCCTATGATGCAACATGGACGCCGTGCGGCCTGTCGTAACCGGCCACTCCGGCTGGATTAGGTGAAGGGTCAGCGAGTGTTTCTCAACACATCTGGGGCCTCGGTCTCTGTCAGTAACCACGGTTACCCAACCTGGCTCCATGGAGAAAACCCCCAAACACTCTCACACACTTCCCTGCCAGCACCACTGCCGTCAGTCGGGACAACAGCGGACCCTGCAGGTCCACAGACAGGCTGGAAACAAGCAAGGTTGATCGATCTCCAACAGGAAATGCAGGGAAAAGGTCAAATTACTATTCAACAGTCATTACAGCTACAGCTAACATATATTCTACTAGTCGATTATTGAAATGATTAATCGAATGTTGGGTTGTTAATCACTGTTTCCTAAAGCTGAAGATTCAACCTAAAATGTCTTTTTTTTCCCAGATTAACAGTCAACAACCCAAAAATGATCAGTTCACTATTATAGAAAATAATCAGAGAAGGGAAGCTGAAATCTATCAATTAGTTGGTGATTAGTAGTAGACAACTAATCGATTAATCAACTCATTATTACAGATTTAACCTTCATCATAATTTACAGAAGGTGGAACTTGGGTGAAAAAGATCAATTTAAAGGATTAAAAGAAAGAAAACTATTTTAGTAGTTGTTGGTCTAATACAAACAAGATGTTCACTATTGTCAAAACCAATTATAAACCTCAAATTCACATCTTCTTGATGTCCTTTTTCCCATTTGAATGCTACAAACCTGTCGCGAGTTGTAGTTTACAGTGAGCTTTGTCTCGCTTCTTGTCTGACTTTGATTGTGTGTTCGTGTCTTATACGAAGCCTTGGTTTGACTCGACCTGCTCTCACGCCATGTGAAGAGGCTCCGCCCACTGCAGAGGTTAAAACCCGCAGCTTATGTTGCCGCAGTGACGTCACCAGCGTTTTATTCCATTTGTCACATCTGTGCTCGGGTGGACCAAGGTGCCCGTTCGGGGTTTTCCCACGGCGTGAATATCACTTCCCCGCCGGCACTGTGGAAACCAGGGCTGCCTTAACCTCTTTGTCACTGCACCTTTCAGCCTGAACAATGACTTTATACCTGCTCCTTTGTGCCCAGATATTGAGTTATCAAGACGAGCGGAGGGAGAAGTGCAGTTGGAGGATTTGAGAGCGTTTCCTAACGGCCTCAGTGCTGCCGCTGCAGGCTGGGTCTGCCTCAGGTGTCGGCTTCCCGCTTCACAACCACCTCTATGACTGCCTCCTGCTGCTGCTGCACGACGATCAATTAAAGAGTTATTATTACTTAGGTTTGAAAATCAAGTTTGAAATCAAAGGGATATTGCACATTAAAAAGCATTTCTTTTAATGCACTGGTTTAGTCATTATGGCTTAGAATGCCGACTTTTTGAATATTTGTAGTGCTGAGTATCAAAAAAGTTGGTCAGATTGGGCGTTTGATTGACTTTAATCTGATTTTCCCAGAATTCAATCAGGCGACGCCTCTAACTTAAGATGCAAGGTACGATGCATGTTGGAAAGGAAACTTCACGTTTCGGCCACTGGAAGGAACCTGGAGGCTGTTTTATCACCGTCATTTTTTATCTTCTCTTGGATGAGCCCAAACACTTAGAATCTTTTTTTTTTTTTATCCAACATGACGGCACCAAGAATCAACCTTACACTACACACATTTATCTAAACTATATATAAATATATACGTGTTGTAGTTGATTAATCAGTATCTGAGTAAAAAGGGTTCATATCTTTCAGTTTTCCTGTTTGTCTCCTAGTATTTGAGAGTAAAAAGAATATTTTCAAGTCTCCTCCAGATTAATGAAGATTGTGAATGTTCTTTATTTTCTAGCATTTTAATGACAAAAACAAGTGGTCAGTTAATTGAGAAAATAAGAATAGAATTGCAGGTATATTTCCTGATGTAATCTGTAAGCTGTAAATGTTGTTTCTATTAGTTTGGTGTCATGATATGCAGCACTTAAGATTATATTTTGGGAAATCAAGAAATTACATTTACACATTGTTAAAATACAATTTATTTAGTGTTGTTGGCATTAGTTCAAACACATAGATGTTTGTTGGTGTTGATCCAAAGTTTGAACTCTGCTCTGAGACGCTACAGAATCTTTTCGTAGATCCGTTTCCTTCCAGCTTCTCTTCCCCTCCTTGTATAGCCTTAATATAATCGATGAAATATTACTCAGGCGACATTTCCACTGTGAAACGTTGCAGTCGTTTCGTCTCAACCAGGTGGTGAAATCCTGCTTTTTTTCCTCAGTGAGTCGCTGTGGACTTTTACGGTCATGGTTGTTCTGAGTTTGGCTCGGAGTCTCTTTTTTTTCTCTTTTCCTTGTCTTGTCGTCCGCTCGTCTCTGTGTTTATGGCCTGTTGTTGCAGCTTCAGCCGAGCACTGAAACACATACATTCCCAGAATTATACAATGCTGGAAAACGTCCGAATTCTCTTCTCCCAGCTTCTCAAATCAGATTATTTTCTGCTTCTTTAGTCTTCTATGATAGTGAACTGGTGATCTTTTGTGGTGACAAAAAAACCATACGATGACTCTTCAGGTATTTTGCTGAATGGTTGTTAGTTGCACTGATCTTAAAGCAGAATCAGACGCATGACAGCGTGTTAACTGCATAAACCACATAAACCTCCAAGGAGATCCATAAAACAAAGAGCCTCCTCCTCTTCATAACCTCAGGCTTCAGATTAGGAGTTAAGGAAAAGTGGTAAAGCTGCTGCCTCATGGTTGTGATGCAGAATGTTCATGTGAACATGGGGTCAGATGCTTATTACAGGAGGTTTATTAAGAACATGTTAAAATCTGAGCGTTTGGAATATCAATAAATAGGTTCCTCTATATTTAGGACTGAGGTTATATATATATATATATATATGTTTTAAAGGTGGTGACTATATTAGAAGCCCAACTAATGGATTTACGTATGTATTTCATATACATTTCTCCCTCCGCTCCCTTTATAGAACATACACAACATCGATTTACTACAACATTCACAGGATTCCTCTCAGGAGGAGTTGGCGGCGCAACCTGCAGTGACAGAAATAGCTTTTCATGCGTTTGGTGTGGGAAAAGTGAATTGGGTCATTTCGACATTCTCCCGCTCAGTATAAAGACCTGATTAGATTAGCTTTGATTAGATTTGCCGTCTGAACGATGGCTCCTCGGGGGCGGGTGGAGTGGAGGAGGCCTCCTTATAAGAGGAGGAGGAGGAGGTGGCGGTGGCTTGTTCTGTTAATAACGTGCTAAATTAACCGTCCCCGCTCCTCTCTGCCGGGAGCGACATGTTTTATTCATGTCAATAGTCGAACAGGTGTGCTGTGACAGGTGTTGCTGCGGCTTTTTTTTCCCTCCTCTGATCACAACTCTTAAAAAGTTGTTAATTGGGTCTCAGGCTCTTTTTATTTTTACTTTCAACCACCGACATTCTCTGCTGCTGCAAGTTTTTCAATACCGGGAACATTTCCCCTGATTTTTACCACCTTTTATACAAAACTTGACAGAGGTCGCAGAGGACTAATATATGTTTTTTTTTTTTTACATTCTCAAATATTCAATCGTTTTAATGTTACTCTTGGAAGGTAGGAAATAAGCAGTTGATTGTAGGACTGCAATTAAGGACTAATCTGAGAGTTGATTAATCTATCGATTATTGAAGCAAATAATCGATTAGTTGTTCAGTTCATAAAATGATGTAAAATGTCGAACGCTGTTTCCTAAGCTGAAGATTTAACCTAAAATGTTTTTTTTTGTCCAGACCAACATTCCTCAACCCAAAGATCATCAGTTTACTATTATAGAAGACTAAAGAAAGCAGAAAATAATCAGATTTTAGAAGCTGTAACTAGAGAATTTGGACATTTTCTTCTTAAAAATGACTCGATTATCAAAATAGTTGACGATGTGACATCGTAACAGCATTCGGTGTTCTGGGGACAGATTGGTTGGTATCCACAGACTACTCAAACAACTCGACTTGTTTATCTCAGGTGGAGCTGGTGGAACAATCATAACACACTCATTTTATTATTAACACCTGACGTGGTGGGAAACAGCCTCACTCCACAATCTAAAGGCTTGACTTTTTAAATGCATATATGGCAAATAAACCCCCTGTGAGTGTTAGTGTGTGTGTGTGTGTGGGGGGAGTATTCTCTGGAGAGGTGTGTGTTGCTCGCGGCTGTTCCTGTCGTGGAGCAGCAGTAATTTATTCATTGAACAGGTGAAGGCGGGGAGCAGTGGGCTGGTTTCTCCTCGCCTAATGAAAACCCAAATCCCTCTGACTCCTGTAAATTGGTTAGGAGGTGTCAAGTGTCTCCCGACACCCCCTCACCCCCCTCCCGCTTTCTAACACACACCCCCCCTACACACACACACACACACACACACACATACTTCCCTGTAAACCCCCACCCCCCAATCACACACGCACACACACACACGCACACTTGACTCATAAGGTCGTCTCTCTGCAGACAGCAGGAAGGTGACAGTTCATCCTCGAGCATCTATCCTTCAAGGACACAAACACACACACTCTCCAGACCTGAAACACACACACACATACAGACACACACACTGTGGCCGCTTGGAGGCCGCGGGACAGCTCCATCTGTCCGCGAGGCAGTAGTTGTGACATTTAAGATTGATTACAAAGGGGATGATTGATTATGCTAATGGTCACTTATTTGCACTCATTACAGAATTATGGCTGCACACTGGGCTCATTAATCACTTCTGCGTTCGCTTCGAGGTCGACGCCACGTTCCCGCTGAATTCTCCTCAGGCTGAGGTCACCACTTTTAGGAGTGTTATTGATTGGAGTGATGAGGAGACGTGTGGTTTGGAGATTATTTTCACGTGTAAATCAATATGCACCTGATACAGAGTCCGTCCGTCCGTCTGCTGGAAAACGTCAACGATGCCTAAAACACTTCCCTCCATGAATGGATTGAGTCAGAGGTTTTTCATCAATGCACCAATATAAATAGTGATAATTAACCTTTACATGCACTGTCGGGTGGACCATGCATCCAACTATGACATTATTACATTACCTGCCAACCAATTGATAACCGTTTGAGTCATTTTTAAGAAGAAAATGTCCAAATTCTCTGGTTCCAGTTTCCTAAATATGATTATTTTCTGGTTTCTTTAGTCTTCTATAATAGTAAACTGATGATCTTTGTGTTGTGGACTGTTAGTCTGGACAAGAAATACATTATAGGTTGAATCTTACAATTTGAATTTTACACCATTTTATTAGCAAACACCTAATCCATGAATCATTTCAAAAATCAAAGGGGTGAAGACAATTAGATTTATTACTGTTGGATCAGGGGTTCATTAACTAATTGACTGTTGTTACTTAGCCAGGAGCAGCACATGACTTTGTCACTGCAAACTGTGGAACTGAAAGTTTCTGCCATGGCCACATGTCTGGTTCTGACTGAGCTGAGAGAGTTTCTCAATGTCACCATCTGAGCAGCATCAGTTGTGTCTGAGCTGGATGTCGCCTGCTATTAACTGATTATTTTATATAGATAGATCAGGTCATTACAAAGAACAATGTACTAATATCAGATGTGTGTATTTCAAAAATAATGGGGAAAAAAATATAAACTTTCCGATTTCAAACATTCGAGTTCAGACTTCTTTTTACGACTTTAAGAGCAGCTCCTGAACGCATGGTGAAGTTTTACCCACAGCGCTTGTGCTGTTGGTGTTAAAGACGCCACCAAGGCAGAGACATGACAATTATAACAAGAATATTTTCCTGATATCAGGATAATGATAGAAGAACAAATGGACATGCACTGCAGAACAATCATATGCAGTGAAGGATTTTTCATCAGTTTGCTTTGAAATGAACTAGAATCGCTTCAAGAAAATATAAAATTGTCCTTAACATGAACTGTTTATACTGTTAAATTAGGATTTATGTGTCATTATTTATATTCAGAAGCAAAATCTTTCATCTGATCAGTAAATAATCAGTTCAATTTTTTTTTTACTTTTATGGGCATCTGTGTGTGTGTGTGTGTGTGTGTGTGTGTGTGTGTGTGTGTGTGTGTGTGTGTGTGTGTGTGTGTGTGTGTGTGTGTGTGTGTGTGTGTGTGTGTGTGTGTGTGTGTGTGTGTGTGTGTGTGGTGACCTCATCAAAGCCAAATTTAAAGAGCACCATTATGAATAAACGGCTCCAAACTTGCTGGTGAACCCGCCCTAAAGCAACAACCTGGTACCTGTAACAACACGGTTCGTATCTGACTCACGGTCTGAGTCTCCTGCAGCTTTTGCGTCTCCCCACACTCAAAAAAAAAAGGGAAAAAAACAAGAAAAAGAAGAAGAAAAGAAACTCTTTAGAGCACCATAAAATTACCTTTAAAGCGCCATAAAGCACTTTGGCTGTGGGACCTTCTTGTTTCATGTTTGTGCCTCTAATCTCTGGCAGCGCCGCTGTGCAGCCTCCCTGTAATATTCCCTGTCATATTCCCTGCAGCCTCGGCCGCTCTGAGTCAGACGCGGGTCATGGGAACTCACAGCTGCTCGTCCGGCCCCATGCAGCTGACAGACGGCGAGCTCCATCTCCGTTTGTTTGCTGATGCCCCGTGAACGAAGGAGGAAAAAAAAAAAGGAAAAAAATAGCCCCGCACCTGAAACAATCCAGAGTCGGGGGGTTTGTAGATCCTGTGAAAGTAGGGCAGAGTTTACACAGAACATCCACACGCCGCTGTAAAACAGCAGTAAATAACGCAGGTATTGTTCAGCACATGTGCGGCGCACACCAGAGGCCGAGCTTCATGTGAACATGTGGGGATCGCCGTCGTCGTCCTGTCTAAGTTTAGGGGGGGATCGAGGTGTTAAATCAGTGGTTGGATACGTGTTGCTTCACGTTCCAGCGAGACATGAAATACGACACAAAACGTGCAGTTTGAGCAACAGATCTGTGGATTTTTAAGGCTTATCAGATGCCAAAATGCTGCGTGGCTGTAAATAACACTTTACAACTTTGGAAAGTTTTCACTGGCGCAAATATATCGTCTACATGGTGGTTCTCAAAGTGGGGCCTGGGGACCCCAATGGGATCCTTTAGGGGGGGGTAGGGGTCCCCGGGAAGAAGGGAATCATATTTAACACTATAATTGCGTCCTTAATTAAAACAATGATGGAACGTAGGACCATTTGCCCAAAGGACTGACATAATTAAAAATAAATATTATGTATTTATGTGTGCATGAGTTGCATCAGTTCATCTAATTTCAAGCTTTATAAATTGATGGAAATGCAAAACTATTCGCTTAATTAACTATTATTATTAAAACAGTTGTTTAATAAAGCTGAAGCAACAACGAATCTAAGTTCAATGACTCTGAGAAGAAAATACTGAGACAACAGTTGAACATTTTGAATTACTAACTAATAACTACTAAACTAATTGATTAATGATTCAAATAAACAATTGATTAATTGACTATCAGAATAGTCAGTTAGTTGCAGTGTAACAACTGTCCAAAGAAATTAAGAAACTTTAATGTTAGATTATTTAACTAATGAAAGTAAAATAATTCTTCCTGTATTATCTGTCATTAAAGTGAAGCTGCTGCTGCTGCCGTGATATGCGGCGACTATTTCTCTTGCTGTTTAATCTTAGCTTTTAACTGGATCACAGCGGAGAAGCAGGAAAAAATTGATGAAATCCCCGCAGAGCAAAGAGGGAGCGCCCGTGGGATCCGCACACAGTCCCAGAAACAGGTGAACGGTTGAGGAAATTCAGTCAAGCAGATGATGATAAACACAGGACGTTCGTCAAGTGTGTGAGGGCTGGGTGAGTGTTAACCAGCCCGGGGCCGGCGGGGGCTAATCAGTGACAGCAGTGTGGGAACAGCGGCTATTTTCCCATCGTTATTCACCTTTTAGGTCGAACATGTGCGTGCGTGGCTGGGAGTGCTGATGCGTGCCTGTTTATGGGCGGCTCGTATCGGAGTTTCTGTGTAAACTCCACATCATGTGCACTGTGTCTGGGTCTTAAAGTGGGCATATCTGACTTTCAGCAGGAATGTGTCTTTGTGTGTGTGTGTGTGTGTTTCTGTTTGCAGTGTATTTATATTAGCATGCACTCTGATAACCTCTGCCCCCCCCTTTCTCTGTTTCAGCGAGCGTACACTGTGATAGTGGAGGCGTGGGACAGGGACAACGGAACACACGCCAACGGTAGGGTATTAAAGTCTCAGCTGCTCTTTATTGTAATTCATCATGTCGTTTTAGTATCACAGGTCCACTCCATGTGATCCTTCTATGGCGTTTGTATTTATTCCATATATTTGACTGGTCAAACTGCTGATGGCGTGTCACAGGCGTGTAACACTATTGTTCATATTAATGCATCAACAATCAACAAAAGCCTCCAGCATGATCAACACACTCCAGAATATGAAGCCAGATTTGAGGAGTTCCTGTACTAGAACTGCAGGAGGAGGTGGAGCTAAAAGAATAGTAGTTAGGTCAATAGAAATAGAAATGTATGCTCTGATGAACATAAACTCATGGCACTCTGTCATCTATATATTCCCTGAGGAATATATTTTTGTTTCTGAAACAGTCTCATGTTAATACAACTACATACTATATGTTAATGTGGGAACTATTATTCCGCGGTGGGTCACAACTTCCTTGGAATGAGGAAGTGATTTGATGGAGCAGGTAACAGAAAAAGATGGAAATCGACAGCAGCCATCATTACTCCTTTACAACACCTGGTACAGGGAGAAGAGGTTTTAAACTAATGGGAAATTTATTCTTTTTGAGTGGAAAACACATCCCGTAAATATCATAAGGCCTTTAAAAGAAGGTTTAATTATATTATTACTTTTAAGTGTTTTATCCAAAGTTCTGATAAAACTAACAATATATATTTATCTCAATATAGTTTTACATCTAGAAAGAACAAGTCATTCTGCATTTGTCTTGTGCGTATTAATGAGCGTCACCTCTGATTGGCTGATTTGGACGATGGTGGTTGTACAGCCTTCTCAGCTTCAATTCTATGTTTCTCTACGGACTGAGAGTTTGTAAAATACGAGGCAGCATTTTAGATCACAGAGGAATTCTTATGGTCAGAAATGTGTTGAAATCCCATTTTCATTGATATTTACTTAAATGATGAGGAATCCTCCTCCAAACTTCACGTCCAGTGGCCGCCCAGATGATTTCCTCCGTGACAAAGTGCAGGAACTCTCGTCATCATGAGGCTGTTTTCTTGTTGCTTTGCTGAGGTTCGTTCCACTGGTCCAAAGCTTTAATCGACTTTTCATCCATTCTTCACTCAGCTTTTCTCAGATGGTTCCAACAATCTGTCCACTGTCCATCCGCATAAAAACACGTCTCTTCTCATGAGAACATTTCCTGAAAAGTCACTAACTGTGTGAACAGGAGCCAAAGAGAAAGTTTGGTTCCAACCTGCTAGTTTTCCCTGGTACCTGGATCCTGTTTCTGCATGTAGCTGTGATCTCTGAGCTGTTAGGGGGAGCTAATATGAGGTTAATGTGCTTTATAGTATCTATCTACACATTTCATTGTACATTTCTATTGGGAAATAGGTTTTTTCCTTCCTCTTTCTTAGTAGGATTTGTTTGCAATGACTAATATAATTTTATTTATACCTTGACTTTTTCCACTGAGCTAACAAACAGGAGCTGTGCTAAAATATTTACAGTATTTCCTGCAATAGAAGATAACGGCTCTTCGAGCCCCAAACTGAATGAGGTGTTTGTCTGGACAATTTCAACCAGAAACAACATCTTCCACATCAAGTTGCATCAAGACTAAAACCTGCAGGTTTCAATGTAGTAAAAAAGATTGAAGCAGGACGGGAAAGAAACTTGACAAAAAAGTTAGCAAAGCACACTGTGACCTAACAGGGTCATGACCCCCAACTCATCCTTTTTTCAGTGTTGGAAATAGGGCTGCAGCTAACAACTATTTAAAGAGTTAATCAATATATTGAAATGATTAATTGAATAGTTGTTTGGTTCATAAAATGGTATAAAATGTCAATCAGTTTCCCAAAGTAGATGATTCAACATAAAATGTCTTTTTTTGTCCAGACCAACAGTCCACAACCCAAAGATCATCAGTTTAGTATTATAAATGAATAAAGAAACAGAAAATAATCAGATTTGACAAGCTGGAATCTGAGAATTTGGATGATGTTCTTCTTAAAAATTACTTTTCTGGTAAAGTGGTTAAAAAGTAATTGGCAACTAACTAATCATTGCAGCTTCAGTCCAAAGCAGATGCTCATTGACAAACATCTTCCCATGAGTATTTTCATAGGGAAAACTGTGGGAAATCATGCTAAATATCACAGGAAAACATTCGTGGAATGTGAGAATTTTATAATGCAGAGCTATGCAACTGTCAAACACTTTTCTCAGATTAAAGGCTGCGAGTCTCCCTGAAATCGACCGTGCGCTGTGCAGCTGTTTTTCACAGGAGAACACGGAACAGTGTGATCAGGACGTGGCGGTGGATAATCAGACCCAGAAACAGACGAGTGAAAGTGAATAATAACGCTTAATCTCTAAATACCTCCACGAATACACCGAGCCGTCACAGATAATTGCACGGAATGTTCCTTTGCTATAATTGATATTTTTAGCCCATCCGGTGGCACGGATCAACAGCAGGTACAGTTTCACCCGGCTGCTGACGTCCCGCTGACATTCTGTGAAAAACCTGTGATCACGCACTGAGGAGATAATCACCGCACGAGACGAAGTTTTTTGAGACATCAGCGCCTCCCTGGTCGGCCGAGGATTAATGAATGGTCCGTTCCGGCACTTACAGGTGGTCGAGCGAGTGGAGACCAGAAAAGCGTCCCGGGCCAAGGCCGCGGGGCGGCGGTCTGGATGCCGGGCTGTCAAACCGCTTCAGGATAATGAAGTGGCGTGCGGTAGCCGGACAGCTGGCGAGATGCTAATTAGGAGACAGACATCTGAGGAAACAAGGGGGGGGGCAGTATGTAATTAATGGCTTAACGAGGCAATGCTCTTGCAGGCTTAATATAGCAGGAGAGTCGAGGACGGTCTCAGTGACCCTGAGGAAAAACGTCACGAGTGGGCGTGCGGCGACCTGTCAATCACCCGTCTGGCTGCTGCTGTTTGTTCGGACTTCGACAGGACAATATTGCATGATGATATCTTTACAATTCTTCCACTTTACTCACTGGCTGACGTGCCTCAGTCTAACTGTGAAATGCCGGCAGCTTCTCTTTATTCTCACTCTTTCTCAGTGTTCATCATATCACCAAACGTGCAGCAGCTGATCTGAGCCCACACACCCTGGGCTCTTTTAAATATCTATAATAATATAATAGTATGATCTCTACTCAGAGTAAATCCTCATGGTTACAGACTTTTTGCGTTTTAACTTGTTTAACTTGCTGTGATGGCATCAACCTGTTGATGGAAATTAGCTATAGGCTCTAATCTAGTATATTTACACATATACATTTATAAATACATTTAACTACATTAAATTCATTTTAAATTAAATAGAAATTTAAATGAAATATTATATATATTCTGTTTATATGTATTAAAGCTCCAATGACAATTCAGTTAAACAGTTAAAAAGCATCTTTAGATGGATTTGTGTGATAAATGCCTTTATCGATATCCTTGTTGTTAATTATGAGCAATTTAGAGCAGTCGATTACGTACAGACTTATACGTTAGTCACTAACTACTCTATTTTGAGTCATTTTAAGGAAAAAAATGTCCAAATTGTCTGGCTCCAGCTTCTCAAATCTGGTTATTTTCTGGTTTCTTTATTCTTCTATAATAGTAAACTGATGATCTTTGGGTTGTGGACTGTTGGTCTGGACAAAAAAGACATCTTAGGTTAAATTTTAAATTTTGGGAGACAGTGATGAACATTTTACAACTTTTTATCACCCAAACAACTGACCCAGTCAGGCCAACACGTCCAAACAACATATGGGCTGACGTAAAACAGAAATAATACCAGCCTTCAGTCCTTGATTCTTATTCATCTGATGATCCGTCAAATACCAGGATGGATAAAATAGCTGTGAGCGAACACCTGGACTCAGCAATGAACAGTGATTCAGCGATGATGAAGCAGGTTGTCAGGGAGTGAACTTTATTTTGAAAATATCTCTCCTCCAGGTGGTGGTGTCATTTATCGCTGCACCACAAATCAAATGTTATCATGTAGCAATAAATAATGAACCAACCACTTTCCAAATGTTTATATGATTAGATAAAGAGGTTAAATTGACCAGCAGCTCCTCTTCTCACTCTCCCTGGTTTTAACCTGCAGCGCGCCTCCAGCCGGGTGGAGCTTAACACACCAGGACTCATCATTTGGAGTCAGGAACATTTTAATGTGCGAGCAATTGCACTGAATCAACGCTGAAATGTCTGTGACTGCCAAAAAACATGTAATGAATCTTTTCATTACAACAACTTGGCATAACTCGACCTGAAAAATAAAAAAAATCCTTGTTACCTCATTTTCACTGCTGACATCAATCTCGATCATTATAAACTGTATAAGCGTATATATCATGACTTTGCTTTGCTGATACCAGACAGATTTATATTATCAGCCTGTCACAACAGGAAATAAATCAGCATCAGTGCAGTGATAGTGCCAGTTACTTAAGGCTGGTTTTATTCTATACAGTTTCTTATTGTCAAGATTTTTTTTTTTTAATCCGTTGCATTGTATCTGTCTGAAGGATAAATTAACAGCTAACAATAAACTTTCGCTTCTAGTTTCTGATCAATGATCATCTGATACATATAGATTATTTTCTATAATTATTTTAAATCAGGTGAAGCTTTCACATCGTTAAAAAATTCAGCGGAGTTAAAGTACTGAACTAATAAAATAAACCTACACCTAGTAAGTAAAAGAGGCAATAGAGGATTATGTGTAGAGAGTTTAAGTAGATGCTCTTTATAAAAAAAATATATTATACATACATAATGTACTATTTCCCAGAAACAATTACAGGACAAAAACTCACATGATTATATGATACAGTATGTAATAAAATGTATGATAAAATGAAATTGATGTGCTTATGGAGCGGTGCCGCTCAGCGTGGGTTGTGGCAGAAAGAGGAACTCAGCTCGAGGAAACAGTGATCAACATTCTAAACCATTTTATGAAGCAAAAACGAATCAATGAGTCATGTCAGCAACGTATCAGCTATTAAAACAGCCCCTTACAGCCAGTATCTGTGGTCCTCTGCCTCCTCCTGACCCCCCGGAGCCCGGCTCAGTCAACAACAGCGTTTCTTTTCTTCTGCCATTTGTGTTTTGTTTTGAAAGAGGCGGCGGCAGCTTCCTGAAGAATAAACAGCCTCACAAACCGCTGCTTCCTGCTCTGCCAGAAATGCCTTTGTTTTCACTACAATTAGTCCACTACTTGGATTATCTTATTCCATCTGCAAATCATTTTTCTTATTTCAAGTTTTTTTTTTTCATTTCTTGTTTTTCAGTCAATTTAATAGTTTTGTCCATCAAAACTATAGGCAAACAAAGTGATAGAACTTAAAAAAGATTGCAGTATATAATGTTGAATTGACCAAAGAAGCAGGATAATTCTACTCAATATTGGACTAAATGTACCTCAAATTTTTACCTTATTATATATATTGTTTTTGCAGTGTGAGATGTGTTCAACCTGCTCAAAGCTGCAGACGCAGACGGACAGAAAACATGCTTCTGACAAACAAATTATATCTTGGGAAACGCGCCTATTAGTTTATGTTAACTCAGCCAGTTACATGATTTGGAATCGCTTCCTAATGTGATGTTATTGGGTCTGATGCAGCCAAAAAGCTCCAGCAAATAGACTCTACATGATTCAGGTTAAAAACTGGCTGCTGTG
The DNA here is from genome assembly GCA_036785175.1 of Eupleurogrammus muticus. Classification (NCBI taxonomy): domain Eukaryota; kingdom Metazoa; phylum Chordata; class Actinopteri; order Scombriformes; family Trichiuridae; genus Eupleurogrammus; species Eupleurogrammus muticus. The sequence goes on along the minus strand of JAYKQN010000012.1, from coordinate 9,842,452 downwards.
CTGTGAAAAAGAATGTGACCTGTAGAAAACAAAGCTGTCAGGTGAAGGATGGAGGAAAGATCACGAGAGCTGCAACTCTTTTTATAGTATAATCTACTAATTATAGAAACGATCAATCGATCATCCATAAAATGTCAATCACTGTTTCCTAAAGATGATGATTCAACGTCTTTTTTATGCAGGCTAACAACCCAAAGATCATTAGTTATCTGACCAATCCCAAATAGAGTTGCAATGATTAACCTGTACCTATACCTGATATAATAGAAGAATTCAGAAACCAGAAAATAATTGGATTTGAGAAGCTGGAACCAGAGAATTTGGACATTTTGGACTCAAATCCATTAATTGATTATTAAAATAGTTAATATGTCGAGTTGTGTTAATACTATAAAATATTTCTGTATTGAATAAACAGGTCATTTCAATTAATTCCCAGCACGAACGTGGGAGTAAAAAGATATTTCCCTATAGAAATGTGGAATGAAATGTGTTGATAAATCATATAATAACCGGTCACCGCTGTTACAGGCTGTCAGCAGAGAAGAAGAGAAGAGGTCAAAGGTCAAAACCTCTCAACAAACCTCTCCGGTTACATGCAGCTTTTTTGCATGTACCTAAAACAAATGTGGGAAAAAAACCTGAAAAACTCTTTGTTAAAACAAGTTCCCCTTTGTTCCTGAAGTGAAGTCGCCTGCTTGCAAACGCACAATCACGTCGCTCCCGACACGATCAGCTGCTCGGATCTGAAGCCCCTGCTTGTTTATATAAGCCGGTTTTATATGGCTGCTCTCCCTAGTAACAACGGCCTCTCTGAGCGTGTCTCCTCCGGCACGCAAAGCTCATGATTGGTCTATATTTTTATATCTAATTGCTGGAGATGAGCAGGACTGAGCGAGTGTTTCAGGTGGTGGGTGTGGGACTGAATCTGTGGCAGCGTGTTAACTCGCACTGAGGCTCGGTAAATCAGGGCGGCGTGAAAATGGATTCTGAGTGGAAATAACTCTTTTTCTGCAGCGTCAAACTTCAGAAGCTATGATAATGATGATGATACACTTATAGGAATGTGTTTATATTTCACATAGTGGATACACTGAGGACACAGTAAGAGGAGAATTCTAATAAAAATGTTTAAAAAAAAAAAGTAAATTTAATCTCCAGCATGCACCAGGACGAAAGTTAAATCACTGAGGGAATAAATGTGATTCAGGAATGAAAGCATTTGGTCAGAATTCATTTTTAGAGCAGTAAATTTGAAGGAATCTGTCTCTGTTGTTAGGTCACATTCTCTTAAAAAAATAAAAAGTTCTATAACACACACACACACACACACACACACACACACACACACACACAGTGTTTCTACTGCTGGAGAACAGAGCTGATACTAATATTCAAAAACTTTTGTCGATAATCAATTAGTCAATTTGAGTCATTTTTAGGAATCTTTAGTCTTATATAACAGTAAACTAATGATCTTAGGTTGTGGACTGTTGGTCTGGACAAAAAAAGACATTTTAGATTGAATCTTCAGCTTCGGGAATCAATGACTGACATTTTATACCACTTTATGAACCAAATAATGGATTTATCGCTCAAATAATCAATAGATTAATCAGATATCAAAAAGGAAGGAAGTAGAACAGTAGTAAAGTTGGATTTGATTGGCTGCTGGGACCTGATTCCTGATATAGACGAGTGGTGCAACTCTGCAACTTCCACTGACAAGTTGAAAATGTTTAAACTTTTAAACTTGCTTCTCTGTAGAGAAACGCTTCAAAGTAGAGCTGCAACTAACAACTTTGTTGGTTAATCTATTGATTATTAGAACAATGAATTGATTCGTTGCTTTGTTCATAAAATGGTATGCTAATCAATTAATTGACCAATGGTTGCAGCTCTACTCATATCATAGGTACTGGAGTAGTGAGGAATGTCAACATTACATGGGAACCGTACAGGACGGTAATGACTGTTCCAGGTATTAGTCAGGGCCTCAGGCGTTGCCAGGGAAACTGAGTATGAAAAAAGTTGATTGAAAATTGCATGAAAACATAAATAGTATAATTGTTAATTGAACAAGCAGGTTAATCAAGTTTTGGGGTGAAGAATCGTGCAAGCTTTAAGCATTAAAATGTTCACATCTCTCCACTGATTCTAAATGAGCAGTTATGCGCTTCAGCGAAGACTTAAGCCGTTACCCTGCAGCACGGCGATCTGCCGACACCTCGACAGGCTCTGAGGAGGAATCCTTCCTTCCCGCAGCCCGGGGCTCGTCCGGGTCGCCCCTCGGCGGCGATGCCTGCGGGTCACGCTGCTTCTGTTCCTTGAGAACGAGCTAAAGGGCCTTTCCTATGTCGCCCTTCCTCGTCTGTTCCCCGTCTCTTATTATTTCCGGCCTGGCTCCGATGGAGTCGGGGCTGGATTTCCTGAGGAGGGGGAGGGCAGAGCGGCGTTCCGGCGGGCAGGAAAAGTGCAGCAGCGTTCGGGTTATCAAGCCCTCGCAGACCTCGCCGCTGCAGCCTCCGATTGTGCTCCTTCATTTTCAAACTCTTTCCCCCGTTTTTTCCCTCTCCTGTTTATTCTACTTCCACATTCTTGGCGTTTGACCGGAGGTGACACGCCCTCCCCTCTGATGTTAACGTACAGTAGCTCTACGGAACACGGGGTTGTTGGGTCAAATCCCCGAGCCGGAATTAGTCCTATTCCCTGGAATGTCATTCCGAACATTTGTTGTTCAGACGTCACATTTTACTATCTGACTGACCCAAATACCTGATCCAGGAATGTTGGCCAACAGTCATTCATTGTGCTGTTTTATTATCTTTGGGATTTGGATTAAATCAGTTATTTAAAGACCTTGAGCTTTGGGATTGGAGCTGCTTAACTTACTGATATAATTAACCGTTTGGTTTATAAAATAGTCTAAATTCAACCTAAAATGTATTTCTTTTGTCCAAACCAACAGTTGGTCTACTATTATTGATTACAAAAGAAACTGACTCAATTCGATCAATCAATTGTCAGAACAGAAAATAATCAGATAAGCTGGAACAAGAGTATTCCTCCTCTTGAAAACAGCTCAAATCCATTAATTGATTAATGTAACAACAAATTGCTTAATTGATTAATCCTTGCAGCTCTATTGATTGATTAACACAACATTAGGTCACCACTGCCAACAGTGTATGAGTGTGTGAAGAAGCCAGTAGCGTTAACTTCTTTGATCAATAGAGCTGCCACGATTAGTCGATTAAACAATTAATCGATTAGTTAATAGCCAACTGATTCATCAATTTTAAACAGTTTCTTTAGTCTTCTAAAATAGTAAACTGATGGTCTGGACAAAAAAAGACATTTTAGGCTGAATCTTCAACTTTGGGAAACAGTGATTGACATTTACCCCATTTTATAAAGCAAACAACTAATCAAGTAATCATTTTAATAATTGATAGATTAATGGACCACAAAATAATTGTTAGTTGCAGCCCTCCGTGGAAAAAGACTAGAAAGGTTTATAATAGTCTGAACAAAAGACTGCCAGAGCCTCTAGGTGGCGCTAATAATCCACTGATTAATCATCTAACACAATCTTTAATTGCTGCTTTTTGCTTTTCTGCAACAGATGTAAGTGCAAACTCATCATATTGAACCAGTGAATGAATGAATGTACCTGTGTGTGTGTCCCAGATGACGAGCTGCTGATCGAGCGCAGCATCCATAAAGGGATGATCAACCCCGGCGACGAGAAGCAGTCGGTGGAGTATAAGAGCGTGGTGGCCAACCTGGAGTACACCATCCGTGTCCGCTGCGACGAGCACTACTACGGCAGCAAGTGCAACAAGGTGTGCCGGCCCCGCGACGACTACTTTGGCCACTACGTGTGCGACCAGTTCGGGAACCCGGGCTGCATGGAGGGCTGGACGGGCACGGACTGCAAGACTGGTGAGGGACACATCACACGTACAGCACAGAGAGACGGGTTTTAAGGAATTTAGCTAAACAATAACTGATACTGAAATAAAAGTCAAACCACAAGAACTGACAAAAGGCAGGGGACAATTATCAGGATGAATCTACCAATAAAAATCTGCATTATAAACATACAGTAGAGCTGCAGCAATTAATCAATTAGTTGCCAACTAATAGGATAATTGATTAATCGATTTGAGTCAATGTCCATTGAAATGCAGTTGTCACCTAACCAGTAAGTAAAGAAACAAAGTTTTATCAATGTAGGAATATAGAAGGTAATGTACAGGGTATGAATATACATTATATATTAATAATAATATATTAGAGCTCCAAGGAATAATTGATTAGCAGCCAACTATTACATTAATCACCAACTAATTTATAATCAACTAATGGATTTGAGTCATTTTGAAGAAGAGAATGTTTTTTTCCTTGTGAAAAACAGCTGCACAGCGCATGGTCGATTTAACGTCGACACAGTCTTTAGCTGCATAGCTCTGTATTATAAAATTCTCACATTCCTTAAATGTTTTCCTGCGATATTTAGCATGAATTCCCACAGTTTTTCCTATAAAAACACTCATAGAAAAATGTTGAGTATCTGCTTTGGACTGAAGCTGCAACGATTAATTGATTAGTTGCCAACTATCGTTAAAGTTATTTTTAAGAAGAAAAGGTCCAAATTCTCTTTGGGTTAGTCATCACAAAGTTTAAAATATTCATGTTTAATTACAGTAAAATAGCCGTAAACCGTTGGAGTATCTTGTAACTTAAATATAATTTATCTCATTCAATAGATCATTTTTTTTTCCTGATTAATCATTTAAATAAAGAATATATTAATCAAAGCAGTCATTAGTTGCAGGATTGAATAAATAATTAAGTTTGTTTTTTCCAAATTGCTCTTCAACAAATACATATTTTTAAAGTGTTTTTTAATCTACTCTAACGTTTTACGAAATGTAAGCGAGGAGCAGAACACGTCAACAGTTTGAGTGATCACGTGTGAGCAGTTTTCTCCCTTCGTGTTTGTTTGCTTCCCTTTTTGGAAAATGAGTTCCCGGAGGTTCACGTCAGGAACGCAGGAATCTAAAGAATGTTTGGAAACTCTCATCAGCGCTGGAGATGCGGCACCTTCAACTTTCCGTCAGCGAGCCGCTGTGACTTCACAAACAAACACAGGAAACGAGAGTTTAACGATTTGTTACTTTCCCCAGATGAAAAAAAACAACAAAAAAACAAGAGAGAACCAGGGAAGGATTGGATGTGAGTTTTGATACGTGCAGGTGGATTAATGCCATATTGTCCTAATATGTGTGCTTTCTCGTTTTCCCCTGAAGCCATCTGCAAGCAGGGCTGCAGCTTCCTGCACGGGACCTGCAGCATTCCTGGCCAGTGCAAGTGAGTTCCCACTTTCTGCTTTGTTTGTTTGTGGCTGTCACTTAATGTAAAATATGATGTTGTTTGGATGGAAAAGGTTCTTAATGAGGAAAACAGTGGTGACACCACAGGAGAGAAGGGAGGGGGGGCTGCTGATAACATACCAACCCCCCCACATCAGGTCTGTGAAGAGCTCCCTCCTCCTCCATCCCGCTCTGCTCTGATCCACAAACCATTGTTCTGCTTCCTGTTCTAAAACTACACACACACACACACACACAGAAAAAGACAGAGAGAGAAACATAGAAAGAGAGAAAGAGTAGACTGAGATAAAGAGAGAGCTGGAGAGAGAGACAGCAATAGAGAGAGAGAGAGAACATTTTTAAAAAATGAATATATAATATATTTTTAATGCCAATGAAGCTGCTGAATTAAACAAATGAAAATTGAGTTCCTCGCTCGCCCTCCTCCAGCAGCAGAGAGAGAGGCTCTGCTCCTTCCTCCTCCTCCTCCTCCTTGTTTAAATGTGAAGGTAGCACCAACAGAGGAGAAATTCATATTCCAAAGAAAAAAAACACTCCTAAAGAATCTGCTCAGGCTTTTAACTACATCTTGTTGTGTAAACTGACAGTAATGCAACAACAACCGGAAAAAGTAGAAAAGACTTTCAGGATTATATAACTCTAGGAGTACTTGGATTGGAAAATGTCACACACAGACCGATTGTTCAGTTTGGCTCTTTATGCGTTAAAACACACAGCTCTGTGGTTTCACATGCTGTGTAAACACACACACACACACTCACAAACACACGTACACAGGAGAAGAACATGGCTGCGTTAAAAAAAAAAGGCCGAGCAGACATTTGTATGGAGACTATATGTGAAGAGGAAGGAGCGAGGCTCTTTACGTGATTACATGTGCAACTCAACTGTACATTTAGACACAGTGGAGCTTTAAAAAGCCAAACACACACACACATTCACCGTGCCAAGTGTTTGGAAATGACAGGAGGAGGGAGGGAGGTTTCATACTCAGGCAGGTTTGATTTTGTTAAGATCATGAAGAGAAAAAAAAATGAAGCCGACATTTCTAAATGGAAATGGCCAGAGGAGGAGGGGGAGGAGAAACACCCTGGAATGTGCCTCAACATGTGATTTGGAGCTTCATCACAATCAGGAACAACACACACACACACACACACACACACACACACGGAGGAAGACGTGTGTGTGTGTGTTTATTTTCTCTCTGTTGGTGTTAATCCTCTAAATCAATTGATGTCATATGTTGAAAGTAGAATAACACAAAGGCGCTGAAAATTGTTTCTAACTAATGTCTTCCCCCGACCTGGGTAACATCTCAGATCGGGTTCAAAAACCTAAAAGAAACACACTCAAATACTTTGCTGCATTTATTTAGGAGAAAATGTCAATTTATAACCTGGCCCCACCTCTTCGGAACTTCCACTCAATCTTCTCTTCATCCTCCTTCTGGGTTTCCTGTATATTAAGATGTTTTCTCTGGACGAATCAGTCTAATCAGTGAACAAGGGGCGTGGTTCTGAATGATGACATGAGGTCATTGCTAGTCGAAGTTGTAGTTGTCTAAAGTTTTTTTCTAAGGAAAAAAGGTGAAATTATGATTTTTCCGAAACTTTTCAACATCTACTGACAAACTTGTGCATGAAGCATTTCACCGTAACTTTTAATGTTGCTTTTACCCAAAAAAGACGCTGTAAAAATGTCAATTTAAGTCCAAAGACATGAGCTTGTCTTCACCTGAAAGGATCTGCTAGTACAGTAAGTTAATTGACCAAGATAAGACGCCTGTCTGACTGTCGTTGCAGCACATACAATCTACAGATAAGATCAAAAAGAGCAATTTCAAGCAATCTAGTTAAGTCTATATGCAACAGACGCCTGTTACCGCTTACCACTACAGGGAGCAAATTATTTCAAATGAGATTTATGAAATTCTTGTTTTAATGGAGCGAAATTAGAACACATGCCCTTTAAAAAAAGGACATTTTTAAACCTGATTAGTTATAATTCAGAGGTTTCACTGAGAGGAAGCTTCTCAATCACATTCCCACACCTGGAAGTTAAAAAATGCTGTCCATTCACTTCCTGCAACCAGATGCATCCTAGTGTTGATGTGTTAGTGTCACAGCTGTTTTCTTTTTTATTTTAGTCAAACACATGTTTCACTTGCAGTGACCATATTAGTTTAACTACATTTCTTAGTGAAGTGATGGTGGCCTCACTGTTTTCTGAGTCAAGTAGCCAAACATCTGAGTTTACTGATGAGGAGCCAGTATAGTAAGTATCACATTTACCTCCAACTGTTTTGATAATCAATTAATCGCTTTAAATAATTTTTAAGACGAAGATGCAAAAAAATTCTCTCTCTTATTTCCTAGTTTCTTTAGTCTTGTATAATAGTAAAATAATAATGTTTGGGTTGTGGTCTTTTGGACAACAAGGTTAAATTCTATATCACTGACGGGGAGAAGTGATGAAGGAGGAACAGAGAGCGAAGGGTTAAATGCAGAGAAAAGGCAGCGGAGACGGAGAAACAGAGAAACAGGAAGAAAAAAAAACAGTCTGGGCCTGGCAGAGGAAACTAAAAATGTGTGTTTGGTATCTTGTTTCTTACACACAGCGCATTCACAACCTACGCTGCCTCATGTGACACTACTAAACACGTAGCTAGGCAACAGCGGGCTAAGTCCGTCCGCTGGGTTTGGGCGCGAGGCTCGCCTGTAAATAATCCAGCATACACACACACACACACACGGACCCTCTACCTCTACCCACCATCCCGTCCTGGGTGTGGTCAGTCTGGGGGGGGGTGTTGTGGGCAGGCAGGATATTTTGGGCTATGGCTGCCGGCCCCCGCGGCCCCTTCCATTGATGGGATGGCAGTGGCCCTCCGCCGGGGCTTGTGGGTAATGCCACCCTTGGCCTGTGGCTGCTCGAACCATTCCACCGCTCTCCCACACTGCAGCCAGACAGACTGTCCACGCCGCCGCCGCTGCAGGGCTGACAGCGAGCAGGGCAGCGCCGCCGCCGCCGACCGCAGCGCCGGACAACACCACATACTGTAGTAAACAACACACAGCACTGTCACTCACACACACACACACACACACACACACATAACTGAGCTTCACTTACCGTGCGAGATCAGATTAAAATTGTTGGGGTCCTGCGTGCAGATGCTGACAGTTCACTTTACAAATTGTGCATAAAGCAAGACCTGTCGTGCATGTTTTTACGTAACTTGTTTTTTTTTTATTTTATTTTATTTTTTTTGTGATGAGAATCTTTGATGATCAGTATCTGAAAAATTCCAAACTCATGATATGTGTTTCAGAGGTGCCAAATTCTTCTGGCTCTTATGTAAGCCCCTTTAAAGGGGAGATTCTCCACACTGTCTCTGGGAAGATTTTGGAAATGTAGTTTTTAATGAGTTTATATTTGATTTATTGCAGTGGAGGCAGAAATTGGACAGAAATATCAAAATCTGGATGGAGAAATTCACAATGGACTGTATGGCTAGGCTTCATTCAGTTTTATTATTTTTTTTATTTATGACATAAAAAAACACATTGACACCACAAGGTTTAATGGCAACATTATTAGACAAAAAAAGCAAATATGAGGTTAAAGGACAAAAATGTGACATAAGCAGAGACAAATATGAGATAACATGACACAAATATTAGTGAAAAAGTCCAACAATATAATCTCAAATCTTAAACTGACAGAAATCATAAAAAATCTTGAAATAAATGAATTGATCTGCCACTAGAATCAGATAAATCAGGTTTATTCTACTCTATATTGGACTCATTGTATCACAAACAAGATATTTCTAACTGTTAAGTCAGTAAAAAAAACAAAAAACAATGAAGATTCAACTCGATTTGAGTAATAGGAACATATTTCTCCTTTGAAAAAAAGCATGTTTTTCAATCTTGGCAAATAAGCCAAAGCTCATTTGTTCTACTGTTCAAACCAATTAGACATAAATGAACCGCCCAGCCTTAAATAAGGGAAGCGTTTGAGGAGATTTTGAGGTTTTAGCGGCCTGTCGGCGGAGCGTCCGCCGCTGTCTTCAGCTCCTCAGGCTACTACACATCACATCACTACGGCCGTATATCACCGCCCTACAAGTGTTTGGGCAGGGTCCATTTTGTAGGGTTTGTGAGGCCAGGCGGGGGGAGGGGCGGCGGTGGAAAAGCGCGGAGGCTGCTACCCTAAAATAGCGCCGACGGAGAAATGACAGGACAGGTGGGGCAAGGTTACCGCTGGCCTTGGAATAACAGAGTGCTGCCATAAACCAACAGATTAGCCCACCCTCCCTGCCACGGAACCGCCGCCACAGACCCTCCGTCATTCCACATCTGACCTCTGCCGTGCTCACGGCGGCGTTCTGCGCCCATCTCCACCAGTCTGGACCTCACTTAGCCTAACTTGTTGCTCAGTGCAGCGACTCAAACATGAGATTTTTTTAATTAATTAACCGCCTGTTGGAAAAAAATAAGTCATTTTACAAATAATCGTTTTATTTAGGTCAAATTATGTTTACATTTTAATGAAGCGGGTGCAGCATTCAAGCAAACGTTGTCTTGTTTCAAGCTATATCATCAAGTTTAAATATTCACACATTGCAGAAAAGTGTTTTTGACCACTTTTGAGTGGAATTATCTTGAAATATTACTCCATTGGCAGATCAGTTCACTAATTGCAAGTTCCTTTTCTTGATTTTGGTCATTTTCATTTTTGGTCATCTCCTGATAAAATAAATATTTTGAAATTTAAGATTTTTTTGCAGTTTATTGCATATACTGAATGAAATTGTAACAGTATCTTAACATTTTGAAATTTTATCTCAGAATTTTTGATCTGACTGATCACTTACAGAAGATTGCTCATTTTAAGTAAAAGAAAATAAATTGAGATTATAATCAGAAATCAGTGAGTGTGCTCTATAATAGGACACGCATATACCCACACAGATGTGTGTGTGTGTGTGTGTGTTTCTCTTAATCCTAAACCCTGCCTCTTGTCCCTCTGTTCTCTAAGTCATAGTTATAGAACATGTTTGGAACCTGGTTTACTTCCCTTTTTCCTGTACGTGATGCTCATTATCTTTGAAATACTTAGCAACAGTAACCGAGGGAGGCGGGACTTGGTAACCGTCAGTTCCAGCTGTGACGTCCAGCTGATTCGCTGGCTCTCAGACTCAACATGTGTCCTTTTCCTAGCTTTAACATTCCTCCCTGTCAGATGATTCAAGTTTTTATAAGTGTTCTCCTCTTTTTTTATCCTGTGGCACCTGCATCCTTCTTCATTCTTTTTTTATTCAACAGGCGTGATACCGACATCAAGGGCCTCAGTTTTTTTTTTTTTTGCACATGCTGTAAAAAGTATTAAAGTACTTGTTTGTCGTCACTGTATCTGCATCTGTGCGCCTGATATTCCCTCTGGCCACAGCTGTAAATAACAACACTCACAGTGTGCTGGGAAATGAGAGGCTTTAGTTTTACAGAAAAATTCACTCTGTTCTCCATGTGCTTTTCTTTGATTAGCCCTACTGGCACACCCTTTTCCGCAAGAAATTTTTGCAATAGTATATTTAAAAGCTATAAATTCAAAAGTCAAAATGCACACACAAGAGAATTTAGGAGTTTTAATGTCTGCTTTAAAATGGAATCTTATTAGGTTAAATTATCTTGATTTTGGTACAATAAGTGCAATTTCAGTAAAATTATCTTTAATGACCTTATTCGCATTGGCATATAATTTTGCTTATTTCTAAAGATTCTTCTTGATTTTGGCCAATTAAAACAAGATTAAATTGAAAAATATGAGATTAACTGAAAAAAATTGGATAAAAATGTTTAAATATTAGATAAATATGAGATTAGTTTTAGTATAAAGAGATAAACAGTTTTAAATTTTAAAATTATTATATAGGAAAAAATGCTTTAGGAAAAAAATCAACATTATGATAACAAAAAACATTTAAAAGGCCCAAAAAAGGAATTTAATTATTATTAGGTCAAAAACACGACTTAAAAAGTTAAAAATATGGGATAAAAAGACATTTTATAAGAAAACAAGATTAAAGTCAAAAAATATTTAAAGTTGAATAGATTATTCAAGAGAATTCCATGCCAAATTTGACTTATCGTGCCAAAAACGAACTATTTTCACAAGATAATAGCAGAGGAAACGGATCGCTTGTACAGTTTGTGTTGCTCACGCCATCCCGCTTGTTGCAGGTGTAACTACGGCTGGCAGGGCCCCTTCTGCGACGAGTGTTTGCCGTATCCCGGCTGCGTCCACGGAACCTGTGACGAGCCCTGGCAGTGCACATGTGAGAAGAACTGGGGAGGCCTGCTCTGTGATAAAGGTCAGACGCCTGAAACACGGCTTCATCGCCTATTCTGGATCATGAACAGAAACTGTGATACATCTGAACAGTTCGTGTAGTTTCATGAATGCCCTAATGCACAGTATATCTCTGTTTTGTCTACAGTGAACTCCATTAATTTTTTCCTGTTGCTTTGTATCACATAACACACCTCAACACAATACAATGATTAATATTAATCTGTTGAATATTGACACAGACCAACATTCGAAACCCCAAAGATCATCAGTTTACTATTATAGAAAAGTAAAGAAACCAGAAAATAGTCAGATTTGGAAAGCTGGAACCAGAGAATATGGACATTTTCTCCTTAAATGACTCTAATCCACCAATCAATGCCAAAATAGTGGGTAAATTAAGTTATAGTTGGCAACTAATAAAGTAATTGATAAAACGTTGCAGCTCTAATATATTATTATTATTTATATAAAATGTCTATTTATATTCTTTATATATAACCTTAAGCACTTCTGTAGCGATAACAGTTTTTGCTTTAGTTGCACTTACGGGTCAGACCTCAACTCTATTTCAGTAGTTCAGTACATGTACTCTGGTTATCGACAATAAATCTAATCTAATCCAATATAATTTAAATTTTAATTTATTCTGTTGGGTTATATTTTCTAGAAGAAGCAAAAACAAGTTTTCAAAGGGCATCAGGACTTAAAAAACTTCAGTTCATTTGAAATAATTGTAGAAAATAATTAATATAATAGGATATAAATGTGATCCCTTAAATACACCCTGTATTTTTGTATTTTTAGATCCAAACCTTTAAACTATTTTCAATTTTCATTACTTTTGACCATTTTCCTGTTCCCAGGCAACCATCGTTTTCCATCATTTTCATGCCGTCTTAAAATCAGCAAGAACAAACTGAAAAAAATCTGCAAGACATTATCCCCCAAAAACAATAACCCTGATATATTTCAAAACTCAAGCGACTTTTGACTTTCACGCTTCATGGAGACAAATGGAGTCTGCATCAAAAAGATCTGAAACACTACGGCATGAGTCACAAAACAGTTATTGTGAAGTATGTGTGGTTTCCAGCAAATGGGCTAAAACATGCAAAATCACTGGTCTGTTCCCTCAAAGTTGCCACATCAGTCACATGAGGACAGTGTGATGACGCAGTGAACAGAAGAAAGGAATTACAATTTACATTTGTTGTAAAAAAAATCTCCTGACATCGTCTTCATATTCCTCTTCTTGTTTATAACAATTAAGAATCTTTGGATGTAAAAAAAAAAAAGAAGCTGCACAAGCAGTTTGTAAATGAGCTTTTTCCGCAGCAGCCGTGTGGTTTCTGCCTCTCTCCTGAATGCTGCTGCTGCAGGAAGTTGTGCATCATCTGTTAATTGTGTGTTAACTGACAGATCTGAATTACTGTGGCACCAACCGACCCTGCAAGAATGGAGGAACGTGCATGAACACGGAACCAGACGAGTACAACTGCGCCTGCCCGGACGGATACTCCGGCAAAAACTGCGAGATCGGTGAGTCTGAGATTTAAGACCAGGTCAAGAAAAGAGGTTTCAGTGCATCGTTCAGGAACTGGTGGAGAGTTTATGGATATTCCCAATTCCTCTTCCTGTGTCCAGCTGAACACGCCTGTGTGTCCAACCCCTGCGCCAATGGAGGAACGTGTCATGAAGTCCCGTCAGGCTTCGAGTGTCACTGTCCGGCAGGTTGGTCCGGGCCCACCTGTGCTAAAGGTGAGGACTCAACCTAATGAAAATGTTATTATTCCTGCTTACCAGCATGGTGCTGTATTTCTGAACGTTTTTATTTTGTGTTTATTTAATGTTACATGTAAACTACTGTACACCTATATGTTATAATTGGATTTTTGTTTAAATAAGAACAAGGTTTGGCCTTATCATTTGTTTCAGGTCTCCTTCTTTAATAGAGGACAATGTTGGAAAATCAGTTTACACTTGAATCTTATGTATTGTGAAAAAAAAATCATCTAAATCAAATTTGTTGCAGTAATATGATAACACAACTCAATTTGTCAGAATCAATATATTGACTTAAAATCATTGAAAGTTATTATATTATTCTAAATAAGCCAATATCATTGTTGTGTCATATTAGTGGAGCTGCAACAATTAGTCTATTAATCAAATCATTGCCAGTTTTTTACATTAATCTTTATATTATTTTGATAATTGATTTCATTTTTAAGTAGACAATGTCCACATTTCCTGAATCCAGCTTCCTTAATGTTCTATAACAGTAAACTGATGACTTTGTGCTGTGGACTGTTGGTCTAGACAGAAAAAGAGACATTTTAGGTTGAATCTTCAGCTTTGGGAAACACTGACATTTTACACCATTTTATGAATCATGCAATAAAGCCGAGTATTCCTTACAATAATTGGCAGATTAGTCAACTATCAAAAATGATTACTGTAACATATTGTTCCCAGCCTCAAACAGCAGCTGTGATTGTGTTTCAGACACAGATGAATGTGCCTCCAGCCCCTGTGCTCAGGGCGGGACCTGCATCGATATGGAAAACGGCTTCGAATGTCTCTGTCCTCCACAGTGGACGGGAAAAACCTGCCAGTTAGGTACAACTCTCAAATCACTCACAAGTTAATAATAAGTTGTAACAAATACAGGGATTTATCTATTTTAAATATTTCTGTCAAATATCCCAGCGGATGATTTTTGAGCATTTGTCAGGGAAAATTTAGTCTAACTCAGATTAATTTTTAAATGTCTGCTGCATGCTGGAAGACGTGTTTTTGTGGTGAAGCTGCTGTGTTGTATCTACAGTGAATGCCATGTGTCCAAATTCATTCCGGGAATCCCAGTTGCTTGCAGAGTTACAGCATATCTGTCTGTTTGTTTATGCTGCCGTGTCATTTAACCAGTAGTATTACTGCGGGAGGGCCACTAATTTCAAATGTGTGTGTTTGTGTATGCGCTCGCCGGGTATCAACTGCAACTCGAGCCAGGTGATTTGAGTAAAGCTAAAAATAGCCTCCCGCCTGGCAACTGCTGGCCTTGGGACCAAATATACTCCAGCGGGGGGTTATCTTTGGCTCCAGACTGGGCGTAACGGGGGAGTTGCTCCGCGCGGCATCGAGAAGACGCCTGCGACCGTAGCCAAGAAATCTCCGAATAACCTGTGAACATGCGCGAAGGCTGCGACTGGTGATGTACAGGAGCAGGGTGATACCTAGGAGCGAGGGTGGGAGGGGGAGCAGGGCGGGCCCGGGGTGGGGCGGACGGGGGGTGTTCTGGGTCGGGTTTTGGGGGTGTTTAGTTTCAGAAGGCCAACAGGTGCCACTTACCTCCTGGGAGTAGTATTAATGCTCTGTGTCGGTTTATAAAGAGCGAGGCGGCGCGGCGACCGCTGCCTCTGAAACTGACCACTTGGAATTCTGCAGGTTGGCCTGTGGGGAATGTTATAGAGGGGGGGGGGCGGTGGAAGAAATAAAACCATCTCACACATGAACTTCACCCTGTAAATGTTCTGGCAATTTTACACGTTTGGAAAATCACCCGGAGCACAGGATCAGATATTGTTCGTTTAACAGTTAACAGGATAATTTAGCATTAATATTATTATTATTATTTTTAATTTACCCCTGTTTTCCAAAATGTAACTGATCCCTACAGTAGTGATTTTCATTATATTGGTAGTTCTCCTGGCAGATTAGTATATAAACCTATTTAGCTAAGGCAAGGCAGCTTTACTTAAAAAGTGCATCTTATACACAAGGAAACTCAATGAGCTTTACATGAAAAGTTTTAAAAACAAAATGCATTAAACACAAGACATAATAAACAATAAATTGGTTTCAAGTTCATTAAAATATAAAATAAAATGACACCCGTAATAAGATATGACCAAAGAAATATAAAATAGAATACAGCAAGTGCAACACATTGATAAAACAGATCTAATAAAAAACAACAGTGAAATAAAAACATTTTCAGCCTTGAGAGATGGTGCAGATGTGCAGTTTTCAGGGAGTTTGTTTCAGATACATTAGGCATAAAAGCTAAACGCTGCCTTTCCATGTCTAGTATTAACTCTGGGGCTTGGGAGCTCAGTGTGCAATTGTATTCATATAGAAGTACTCATTCAGAAGTAGAAGTATAGATACTAGGGCTTAAAAATACTTTTGTAGAAGTTAAAGTATCAACTCAAGCTTTTTACTCAAGCAAAAGTGTTAAAAGATCTGGTTTCAGAACTGCTGAGAGTATAAAAGTAAAATTGAAAAGGGAAACATCTTTTTCCAAAATCCTGAACTATCCCTTTAAAGTGTGACATAGAGAGTATACATGTTCTAATTCTATAATTGTTAAATGTCAGTGCTTGGTGACGGGGCTTCTCCGCTCTCTCACTCTGTCTCTCTCTCGTCTCCATTTTTGCAGACGTTAATGAGTGTACAGTGAAGCCTTGCATCAATGCTTACTCTTGCAAAAACTTGATTGGTGGATATCACTGTGCCTGCTTTCGTGGATGGGTGGGCCAGAACTGTGACAGCAGTTAGTATCAAACCAGCAAATTATTAGTCTCCTCTTTCCGCTCACTTTAGCACTAAGGCGAAGCTGCCGCCGTCTTCCTCAGCTAACATCTGTTCTGCTAGCATCTGTAGTTCAATGTATTTTCTCATAAAAGGTTCATTTATCTTTCTGAAAAGTTGAAAATGTTCCTACTACTGTACTGGACACTACTTGCTATTAGCACAGTAGTAGTGCTAATAATTAAGGAATGTATTGTTGCTGAATGCTAAAATAAAGCTTTGTCAATCTTAAAAAAATACACCTCTAGGATTTTAATATCTTGTAGTATAATATATATGTATTTGTTTTCCAATATTGGCAAATAAGGATTCGCTAAAGATATAATTGGGATTTTATAGCATGCTAAGCAAGCTAAAGCCAATGGAAAATGTTGTTGCCGAATGCTTGGAATATAATGCTAAATTTCTCTAAACTTAAGATTTGGATATCTAGTATGATAATACCTATTTAAAATAATTATTTTTCTTAATATTGACATATTAGAATTCAGTTATGTTAGTAGTGGGCTTTTATAGCTAAGAACATGACATTCCTTGAATGCTAGCAAAGTAATATTAGCTTTCGTAAAATATGTAACTTGTTAAGGTTTAATTATTATTTAATAATACAATGTTGCTGAATACTAGCAAAAAAAGCTTTGTCATTTGTAAAAAAAATAATAAAAATTAAGATTTAATCTGGTTTATGATAAATTTTTGCCCAATATTAACGAACTACGATTTAGTAAAGTTACCATTAGCCTTTAATAGCATGCTAATGGCTATAACCCAAGGGATATATTGTTGCTGACTGCTAAGTTGTTAAGATTCAAATATCTTATCAATAATATATACCATTGGACTTTCATAGCATGCTGACTGCTAAGAACTGTGGGATATGTTTCTGCTGAATGATAGGTGTTTCTAGCCTACCAATCTTTTTTCTACCATCCAGTAAGTAGTAGTAATATACTCATTTATCTTCCAGAGTTAGCGATAAATAAAACTCTCTATGAGAAAAAGCTAAAGATGCTAGTGGAACAAAGGCTAGCTAGCAAAGGGAGAGGGATTGTAGCTTCTCGTTTATTCTTCTTTCTTGCCTCCTGTTCTGTTTGTACCTGCCAAACTCTTGGCAGACTCTTCAAGGATCTGAGACTGAAACTAAATCTTTTGCCCAACTGTGGAACTTGTGTTTTAAACCTTGAGTAGTTTGGTTCTGCCGCATGTTTTCACACCGTCTGCATCTGACATTTCCTTCAGGCACAAATCACTAATTCCTGCATGTCCTCACACTGATGCATGTTCCACTTTCCAATGTATTAACCCAAACTGGAGCCTGACGTGTTCCACTCTGTGATCTCTCACCAGACATGTACAGCTGCCACGGACAGTGCCAGAACGGAGGCACCTGCAAGGTGAGATTCACAACTGCCTTCAAACACACAGGGGTTTGTTTGACGATTTATGTTCGATGGAACATGACACATTTATGGAACTGGAGCGAAACTATTGCTGATGTCAGAACACAAAGGAATGAGCTCAAGGGTATTATAGATTTTATCCATCAGTTTGTGGTTCCTCAAAGGTTTGAGTGCAAGGTGAACTACAGGAAGACTTTGAAAACACTCTGGTTCCTCAAGTAAAGTCATGTTTTTACAAAAATATTGAAATCATCAAAATTCATGTACCAATGGAATAAAATAATTCAAGAGTTCTAGTTATACTAATATTGGACTAATTGTACTAAAACCAAGATATTTTTACCCAATACAATACATTTTTTGCAGTGTGCTTATCGCATTCTTCTAGTGATTGACAAATCATTTCACTGCTAGTTTTAACACTGCATATTCCATAGAATACCTCAAAACATGAATGAGCAGTTCTGGAATTGTTTGACTGATGCATTCCTGCGTTGCTGTGTAGGAGGTAGGCAGAGGCTACCAGTGTGTCTGTCAGGCGGGTTACGTGGGCCGACACTGCGAGATCCAGCGGAGCCGCTGTGCCAGCAGCCCGTGCAGGAACGGCGGCCGCTGCCACGCCCTGCTCGACGGGTTCATGTGCGAATGCCTGCAGGGCTTCACCGGCATGACCTGCGAGGTGAGGATGAGTAAAAAAAACTGCGGCCGCTTTTTCACCGATTGTCATAGCAAGTCTGCAGCTCAGTGTTCCTTCGTCCGCAGGTGCAGAGCGACCCGTGCAGCCCCAACCCGTGTCACAACAAGGCCCGGTGCCACAGCCTGAAGGGAGATTTCTACTGCAGCTGCTCCGATGACTACGAAGGAAAGACCTGCTCCGAGCTGAAGGACCACTGCAAGACCAACCACTGCCAAGGTAACAGCACCTGGACCCAAAAGTTCTGATCTTTTAATGAATAATATCTGAAAAAGGAAACTAAAAAATATTAGATATAGACAACAGGTCTGTGCACAAGACAAACAAAACGATTTATGTACAGAAGAAACCCTAACCCTTTAAACATTTAACCTTATTTTTAATGCCCATAATAATTTGTTAATTAACTAACTGTTTCACCTTTCTACCTCAAAGTGATAGACAGCTGCACAGTTGCTGTGGCATCTAACGATACCCAAAAGAGGGTGTGGCACATCTCGTCCAATGTGTGCGGACCCCATGGCCGCTGCATCAGCCTGCCGGCGGGGAACTTCAGCTGCTCCTGTGAGGCTGGATTCACTGGCATCTACTGCCACGAGAGTGAGTCATTATTAGCCCAACACACACACACACAGACTATATTTATCACCGTTACCATCACTCGGAACCACATGATTCGTACGGTAATTCAGATCCAGATCTAGTTTCACTAATCGTCACCCTCTTAGTTTTGTTTATAGCGGAGGTAAAAACATGAGAAGTAAATTCAAAGGAAAACACAAGCAGCTTAATGTCTGTGCTGACACTTCTGTTTGTGTTTGATTACTTTTTTTATTTTTAGTTTTGTACTTTTACCGGATGCTTTTCAAAACCCATTTAGAGTTTTTCTAATTCTCACAGACATATGAGATCAATATGTGTCCATCATTGACATTTTAGCCGCAACAAACAAGAACAAAAGCTTAGCTGCATTGGTAGATTTGCCCAGAAAATCCAGCAACATGACAACACATGTCGCGGGATTGACAATTGACAAATCAGCCTGTATATCAGGGGTGTCAGACATGTGGCTCTGGGCCAGAACCACCCCACCAAAGGGTCCAGCCCATTGGATGATTGTACATTTAAGTACAGTGAAGAAGTGTGACCAAAAAATGGACCAGTTCCTGTGTCTTAACAGAAATATGAGTCTCAAGGAATAAAATATTTACAGTATGGATTTTTAAATGGTTTCTAAGGCAGGAGAATTTACACCTGCTACTTGAAAGAAGGAAATTTGCATGTTACTACAACTCTACAAAATCAGTGAGCGACAACAAACTAAAGTAAAAAAAGACTAAAATCAATATGAATAATAATGAATAGTGTATATATGTAAAATAAATACATCCACACATACATATTGAATAAATATTGTTAAGTTAGTAAATGTTTTGAATTGAAATGCAACAGTAGACTGACTCAATTTGACCCAACTGAGACATCATGTTGTTTAAAATTTCATTTTTTTCTTAAGTCACCTTTCCTGTTCTGTAAATTAAAGGTTAACTAACCTGAGTTTGATTCCCCTCCTGTAAATGTTTATTCTCTTCTTTGTGCAGACATCAATGACTGTGCATCTTCTCCTTGTAAGAATGGAGGTACCTGCATCGACGGCATCAACTCCTTCCAGTGTTTCTGTCCAAACGGCTGGGAGGGCAGCCTGTGTGATGTCGGTGAGTGTGGGTGTGCGTAGATTGGTGATTTGGGTTTTTTTTTAGGGTCGGTGTAGGCAACAGAGCAGGTTCTCAGTCTCCTCTCGCTATGTCAAACCAAGCTGTGAGTCACATATCCTGCGCCTGCAGGAATAATCAGCAGTCTTAGCATCTCACAGCCGACAAAACAAAGGAGGATTTGTTTGGGAGATAAAAGAACACGGAAAAATGTGGTAAAATCACCAGCTGACAGACTCGTAAGCAGGATGTGCCTATGGTTCCGTTCGCCAACGTGCGCATTTGCAGATGACACCGTTATTTTTATCAGCGTTTCTCAGGGGGAGAACTGCTCCAAAAGCAGAGATAATTACACTTTCTCAGACACAGGAGCCAAAGAGAAACGATTCTGGGTGGCAAATAATAACAAAGCTGCAAAATCTTTTTATTACTGTGACTCCTCTTAGTTGTTGATTCATGATAAAAGCAGGAACATCATCACAAAGGATATGTGATTATTTAGCTCCGCCCACTGATATGTAGTTGAACAAACATAATTATTTCTGCCATTTCTACTTCTTCCTTATTTATTTCTATCCTCACCACTCCTTCCTTCTGTGTTCCTATCCCTGACTCATTTTTACTTGAGTCCTCTATAGTGGTCTAAATGGGTCTCTGGATGTCAGCATGTTACAGAATCAGTACCTAAAGCCTTTCTCTGACTCGTTGTTTGATTGTGTCCCAGATGTGAACGAGTGCAACAGAAACTCCTGTCAGAACGGAGGCCAGTGCGTTGATCTGGTCAACGACTTCTACTGCAACTGTGTGGACAACTGGAAAGGAAAAACCTGTCACTCACGTGAGTTCAGAGCAGAAATGTATGAACCTCTGAATCACAGAATGGTTCAGTTTAAATATATTTTACTTTTAAACAGAACATTTATTTATAACATGTTGCAGGTTGGGAGGTAAAGAAACAGCCTGGTAACAACTAAAGCTAAAGCTAACGTTAAATAAAATGACATGTGACCAATGAATGGCTCACTTCTGGTTTACTTCAAATTAAACGCATCTGCCTAGCCTAAATAATGTATTTCATTCACAGTTACTTAAAAAAATTACTGCTACCAGGCACTTTTCAGAAATACACCTGTTTACTGTGGATGTAAACATAATATAAATATCCCTTTTTTATATTGATCTATAACAAATATGAACTAAACATTTATTTTCTTCTATTATCTGCCTCACAACTGGCCTCAGAGGAAAATAAGATGAGTTTAAAGGTTTTTTTTAGATTGTGTAAATAAGTGTAACAACCTCAGCCTGTTAATCTTCTGTGAGGCGTGACGCTGCTGCACAGGCTTGTTTTCTCCTCCGATGGCGTCTCAGAGCTCTTTAGAGCTGCAGTAATTGATAGTTAACGTTGGCATGGAGTCAAACTGTTTGAAATCCGTTTCCCATGCTGCCTCGGTCCAGGTGAGAGCCAGTGCGACTCCACTACCTGCAGTAATGGAGGGACTTGTTACGACCACGGAGACTCCTTCCTGTGTAGCTGCCCCTCAGGGTGGGGCGGCAGTACCTGCAACACAGGTCAGAGTCTCTCTAATTACATCACTAATAACAGCCTGTTAATGAGAAGTCATATTACCCCATTACAACATGTCAAAGTCTGTCATCACAGGCCAACAAGAAGCTTGACAGAACATTAATAATCTTTTTTTCTGTTTCTTCTTTTTTTTCTTTTTTAGCCAAGAACAGCACATGTGACTCTGGTCCATGTGAGAACGGAGGAACGTGTGTCGGAGGAGGAGACGCATTCACCTGCATTTGCAAAGATGGATGGGGAGGAGCCACCTGTTCACAGAGTACGTTATCCACAGCTACAGTAATCAGATAATTAGAGTTAATTATAAATACTCATGCACACTGAATTATAGCTATTACATTGTGGTTTATATGACTACAACCATGGATGGCCTGTGGAGAAACACCTGTATTGAATTTCTATATAATTTAGCTTGAAATCAAACACAAAACTAAAACACAAAAAAAGCTGATGATTTGTTGATTAGTTCCCAGCTATTACATTATTAGGCAATTATATTGATAATGGATCGATTTGAATCATTTTTAAGAAGAAATGCTCTCAGTGTTCTGTTTCCAGCTCCTTAAATCTATTTTTTTGGTTCATTTAGTCTTCTATAATAGTAAACGGATGATCTTTGGGGTTGTGGTCTACATCAATAATAAACAGATTATTTGACTATCAAAATAGTTATTAGTTGCAGCCCTAATGGAGATTTTAACACTGTGTGGTGATGTAATTGCCTTCAACAATAGTCTTTGTCTGCCTTGAAACATCTTGGTTTGAATTTCCTTATTATTTAGCTTTGGATAATATATATCAGAGCCTTAAAAAAATAACGGTTTCACAGCTGATGTTGCATTTAACAAGTTGTAAATTAATACAGGTGCATCTCAAATAATTAGAATATTGTTAAATCACTTCATAAGAACAGCTCATTACAAGAAATAAAGACTTGAAATATTTCATTTGATGTCTAATAAAACTATATAATATATGTGTCACTTTCTGAAATGATTGACCAAAAATATTTAAGTTCCTCATGATATATTAATTATCTGAGATGTACCCATACAAACAAGATTGCAAATAACTTTTGGACAACAATTTCTTTAACAAGAGTTTCCCATCAGTGCCGTGTGGCAATGCGGAAAATCCGTGTGCGTATTTTCCGCATGCACAACCGTGCACACAGGCTCCGGCGCGAATTATCCGCGAATTATCCACGTTGATTTGTCAGAAAATGGATATTACATTTATATCTCAATGGGGGAACACCGTGCAACTCCGAGTGATTCCGTAGAAGGAAATGTGTGTCATTCAGCACATACGTGTGATGTTGTAACAGGTTTTATCTTCAGCATCATTCTATGTCATCTCAGCCAGTCCAGACCCAGTTAGAAAAATACAACCTCAAACAAAACAAATGATTCCATTGGTCAAGTGTGTAGGTTCACAGATGGAATTCCACAACGACAAAGTGATTCCGGACATTTTTCTTACCGCCCTGGTGTGCAAACTTCCATTATAATGCATGAAATCATTTTTGATCCACAAGGAAAATTCTCACAAATGGCTCTAAACCTCCTTTCAGTCTGCTGCAGCGTGTCAATGAATGTGTTTGTGTTTGTGGAATGCTGTCTTAATTTGTATTTTTTCTCTCACTTGCAGATGTTGATGACTGTAATCCACATCCCTGGTAAGACCAACTTTGTCTTTATTGTCATACTGAAACATTTTAGCCTTGTTTTTTTAGGATTATGTCCGTGTAGAACTATGTAGGAAGCTGAGTTTTTCTATTGTTCAGATTGTGAGGTTGTTTCCTTCATTCACTCACTTCTCAGCTAAAAAGTAAAAAAGTTCAGAACACAACATGCACTCTGATTAATGAAACTGAAAACATCAGCATCTGTCTCCAAAGTAAATCATCTTTTGGGTGTTTGATAGTTACGTTGTGCTTTGGAACACAAGTTTTATTTCTATTAATTCAATGACAGAAGCAAACCCCTTTACTTTAAATAATTTAACATCATTTATTTCAATCAGCTAAAATGTTCAACAATCTTAAAAACAAAAAATATGGCTGAATATGAGCTTAAAGCTTCTGAACCCTTGGAATTATGTTCCAAAGCACTTTAGGGCCAATAAACAAAAAACTAATGAAAATGAATAACTACACAGAGACACATAAATAATCGAAGGAGAAAGGAGAAAACCGAAATCTCCAAAATTGGCTGCAAAACAAATTAGCCTATCATGTCCCATAATCATTTAGGTTCTCAAGAAATAAACCTTTACTGTTATCCACGTAGTCCAATCTTTGCTTTAGAAGTTATTAAAGAAGAGAAAAATCCTTTTCTCATCCTAAATCCAAAGCTACAGGATCCCTTCCAGCAGAAGCAGCTCGGTGTAAAAACCTTTGTATGGATGAGTTAGCAAGATGAGTTAACGTTTTGTCTTTACATGTGGAAAGAATAGAGGTCAATCCTCATCTACCTCACTGTAAATCCAGAATCATGAGCTCAGTGATTGTCATTTGCATCTTTTCCGAGTCACTCTGGATCAGCTCCAACAAACTGAGGCGCCTCGTTTCGACCTAAGAAATCTAAAACGGAGCTGAACCTGCTGATCTCTGCACCGACACATGTCGGTTTCCCAGCGACTCTCACACTCGGCTCTTATCCTGCAAATCTGATTTCATGCTCAGGGATTTTCCAGTTAAAGGCTGTGATGTGTGAGTGCATGATTGTTTGTGTGTTTGTACTGGAATCTGTTTGGGCCGGAATGTGCATTTCTTTTTTTTCTTTTTTTTATACCTTTTTATGCAGGGCTGCAAATACCTGTAGTATACCTTCAGTTCTCAACCCAGAGATGTTCAGTTTATCAGCAAAAAAGCTGGAGCCAGAGAATTTAAATTTTTTCTTCACAACTACTTAATGTTTGATGCTTTTGGTGTTGGAAACTTTTGTGGTAGACTGAAAGACTGTGTGTGTGTGTGTGTGTGTGTGTGTGTGTGTGTGTGTGTGTGTGCGTGTGTGCGTGCGTGCGTGCGTGCGTGCGTGCGTGTGTGTGTGTGTTACATAAAAGGCTTTAACTAACAACTAATTAATCAATTACTTTGGTTATTAAAATTGTGTAAAATACCTATCACTGTTATTCAAAGCTGACGATTCACCCTAAAATGACTTTTTTTCCACAGTCCACAACCCAAATATAGTTTACTATTATAGACGACTAAGGAAACCAGAAAATAATCAGATTTAAGAAGATGGAACTGAAGATTTTGGACATTTTCTTCTTAAACATGACTCAAATTGATGAATCAATCATCCAAAATAATTGTGTTATACATAGCTAATCACACAGTTATGTGTGTTTGCAGCAGTGTGTTAAATTACTGTAAAAGTTTGAAATACTTGCTGATTCATATCATAGTCTATTTTTGGGAAACTTTTCAAAAAACTTTTATAAGTTTTGGGATGTATTTTCTGTTTTTTTTGTCTTCTGTAATAGTAAACTAAAAAGTAATATTTGGGTTGTGGACTCTTGGAACGAAACAATTGATTAATCAGTTCAAAACCTGATAGATGAATCCACTGGCAGAATAGTCGTTAGTTCCAGCCCTACTTGAACAAAAACAGGGAGATGCGTCTCTAGATAACAGAAGCCTCCCAGGACAAAGCCCCCTCCTCCTCCCTCCTCACCCTTTATCCTCATCCTCCTCTTCAATGACTGACAGGTGGATTAGTGGAGGTTTGTGGTTTTGTGGTGAGGATGCGGCGGGGGGAGTGTGAAAAGACGCCCATTCACCATTCACCAGCCTCCAAACGGGGTGGGGGAGGCCTCAGTATGTGGTCAGCAGGGATTTACATATGAAGTCTGGACATTGATCAGGGATCAGAATGAGCCTGAAAACACAGTCTGCAGCTCAGAAGACAGAAACAACTTCTGTTACCTGGAAACAACTTTATTTAAATAGTCACTGATGCACATGTTTACAATTACAAAACAAAATGAATCCCTTCTCCATAAGTTATTAATAATCATCTTTTTTTGGCCTTTGTTTAGCCTTTATTGATAGTAAATAGCGGAGAGAGACAGGAAGGGGAGGGGTCGGCCAGGGGAACGACCTGCAGGACAGGGCCGCCTGCAGGGAGGACTGTAGCCTCTCTACAGGGGGCAGCTTCCCGCCACCAGCGGGAAGTAGGACCACTTGTTTGTGGAGGAAATGGTCAAATATATGTCATTTGAAAAAAAAAATTAGAGACGATTCTTCCTAAACAAAAATAATTTATCCACATGACACCAGCAGAAAATCTCAACGTCATGTTGTCTCATCTGTTGCATGATCCCTCGTTTAACGGAACTTCCTGCCAAGTGTAATAGATTCTTACAGGTGTTTTGAAGCCTTTTGATAAATAACAAAAAGAGCAGGAAATAAAAAAAGGCCTCAGTGGAGATAATAAAGAATTGAAAGAGGGGATTTTTTTTTGTTACAACAGAGAGCACATATGTTCTGCTTAAATCTGCAGCGATCGGTCACGGATTCTTTTGAAAGATGGTGACATTTGAAGAGACGTCTTTGGAAATTTCTCTTGACACTTTCCCCAGTGAAGTCAGAGGATTTCAAGGAATTTTACAAATGTGTTAGTTGGCAGCGGCACCACTCACGAGAAGTTGTTTTCCAACTGGTTTCACATGTTTATCAGATCACATGGTGGTGAGAACCAGAGATCTTTACACCCTCAGAGGAGCGTTCGGAGCAGGAGGAAATCAGCCGCTCATTCATGCGTTTGTTTCTCTTTCTTTTCTCCAGCTACAACGGCGGCATCTGTGTCGACGGCGTGAACTGGTTCCGCTGCGAGTGCGCCCCAGGATTCGCCGGACCGGACTGCCGCATAAGTGAGTTCCCCTGGGAACCAGAGGGGGCGTGTGCGGGGGTCGGGTGGGCGAGGGATCAGAGGTGAAAGGGCGCCGCGGGGGATCGTGAGGCGATTGTTTCAGGGAGGAGGATTAGGAGCCTTTTAGGAAGACGGTGTTAACCTCTCCACTCCACACTGATCCTGGGTCAGAGCTGAGGACGGTGGCCGGGGCAGAGCTGCCTCCCGCAGCCTCCCGGGAAATATCTTCTGAGAAAAGCCTTTTCAGGACCAGAGTGTTATCCAATTGAAGCATTTCAAACCGAACCGATATAACCCCATTGTGCAGAGAGAGATCCTCTGAATTCCTTTAGCAATTGGAGATATTTAAGGTTTTCCCTCAACTGTCCTGCAGGATGATTCAATAAAGCAAGTTAGAGCTGGAGCAATTAGTTGATTAATCAATTAATCGGTTAGTCACCAATTACATTAATCTATATTTATTTTAGAAAAATTAATTCATCACTTTGAGTCATTTTTAAGAAGAAAACATCAAACAAGTTCTCTGGTTACACTTTCTGATATCAGATTTTTTGTTGATTCGTTAGTCTTGGGAAACAGTAATTCCAAAGCTGAAGATTCCACCTAAAATGTCTTTTTTATCCAGACCAACAATCCACAACCTAAAGATCATCAGTTTGCTATTATAGAAGAAACCAGAAAATAATAAGATTTCAGAAACTGGAACCAGAGAAGTTGGACATTTTCATCTTAAAAATGACTCCGTTCTATTAATTGAGTATCAAAATAGTATGTATAGATTAATGTAATTGTTGGTCACCAATGGCTGATGATTAGAGCTGCAACAATTAGTCGACATCACAACTGGAGTACAAGGGCAATGACATGAGGTGGATTGTTTCATACTGTATGTATAGTGAAGCCTGTCACTGTTAAAGGAAAAGTTCAATAAGATAAGCTAATAAGTGTGTAAATTCTGTTGAAATGTTTGATCACAGATATAGATGAGTGTCAGTCGTCTCCCTGCGCTGAAGGATCAACCTGCATGGACGAGATCAACGGTTTTCGCTGCGTCTGTCCCCCGGGTCACGCTGGCCCTCGCTGTCAGGAGTGTAAGTACAGAGTGGATTCACTCTGCTCTCTCAGTGTTTGTTTTTTTTCATCAACTTACCTTCATTTTAAATGAATAATAATAACAGAAACAATAGCTGTATGGACCAATACACACTCACTGTATTTAAATATTCAAATGCTGAAACACTTCTCTACATTGATGCATTTCTCAGGATGTTTTACTCTCACAGCAACATGGCAATATTTGCTTTTTTCATTTAAACTTGCAAAGTTGTCTTTTTTCGTCATTAGAACGTGATAATCTTAAAAGTGGAATACCAAATGCAAGCAATAATAAGCAATATTTTCTCCAGTTATTGGTCTGGGTAAATCCTGTCGTCACGCCGGCCTCCAGTTTCCTCACGGCAGCAGGTGGGATGAGGAGTGTAACACGTGTCAGTGCGTCAACGGCTACGTCCGCTGCTCCAAGGTCAGTCTCTGGTTCTGTAGCACTGTTAATGCCGTAGATATAAAGCGAGACGGTATGTGACTGGCGTCGTGTTTTTCTTCAGGTGAGATGTGGGCGTCGGCCGTGTCTCCTCCCAAAGTCTCATCCTCCTGCCGACAAAAACGCTCCGTCGTGTCCCGGGGGTCACGAGTGCGTGGAGCATCAGTTCCTGACCTGCTTCTCACCGCCGTGCCGCCGGTGGGGCGTCTGTTCCACCCCTGACCCCCCGACGCCACTGCACACGCAGTGCGAGCCCAACAGCGGTTACCTAGACAACAGCTGCGCCCGCATCACGCTCATCTTCAAAAAAGACAAAGTGCCAGAGGTAAGAGAGCTAAAATTCACTGTTTAATAAATGAAAAACAGTGTTTTCATTTAAAACATTGATCAAGCAAAAATAGTTTTCTGTTATATAGATGTAACATGGAGTTTTTGATGCATTTCTAAATACAGTGATTATTATGTTTATTACATAACATAACATACTTGTTCAATAATTGCTGTCACCTGTTAGATTACTTTTACCAGCAGAAATTGATTAACTGCAGCTTCAAAAACGGCTTCAAACCAAAATATTAAATGTTCTCTATCACATTTTTAATCTCTTATTGATCATAAAAAGGTCTTTTTGTTCTATAATGATATAAATTCCTTAATCCACAGAGAATTATTTAAAGACATATTCATAAACTGTCTTAAAACCATCATCAGAATGTTGTTGAAATTGTTTAAAACTTCAGAGAGAGAAAATGTAAAGATATTATTGTGTTGAATATCAAAACAAAAAAATAGTAAAAATAAAAATTAGGGGACCTTTCCAATTCTCAATGTTCCATAATAAAATTGGTTGTGTTTTAAATCACATCTTTGCTCTTTGAGTTAAAAACGAATCTTGCTCTATCAATGAGAAAGTGATGAGAGCCTCACTGCATGATTCACTGTATTCATGATTAACTAGACAATTTTTGAACTTCAAAACATGAAGCTCTCTGGTTTCAATATCCCCCCCAGAGCAGGGCTGCTGGTGGACACTGTTGTAAATTAAATGGCAGATGTGATAACTGATGCAGTGCAGAGAATCCGTGAGCTGGAAGCAAAAGTCTGAAATAAAGCGGAAGAGACAGCGAGTCTAGTTCACCATCAAACCAACTTTCATCCTTGTTGATGTGTTCTGTCATAACAAAAGATTTGAAATCATTTTCCACCCACCCTGCATTGTTTGCATTTGATAATTCCTTCAATTATCAAATGTTAACAATGCAGGGTGGGTGCAGAATGATTTCAAATGTATTGTGTTTTGAGTCTGAAACCACAAACACATGTTTCTCAGATGAGGGCAGCTCTGGACTCTGATAGTTTGATCGGTTAACAAATGGTCTCATGGTGAACACGTGTATCCCTGAATCACCTACTGTAACCCTGCTTGGCACGGTGTGACGTCACCATGCCGATGGACACATATAGGGGCCGATTGTGCACAGAGTTGGAGACTCAAAACTGAAGCAGGGAGGGAGCAGAAATGAGTGAAGCTGCAGGTTTAGAGTCTGATTTCAACAGAAACAGCAAGAAGCTGCACAAAATACACAAAATAGTGTAAAATGTAAAATGTCAATCACAGTTTTCCCAAAGCTTGATTCAACCTAAAATGTCTTTTTTTGTCCAGACCAACAATCCACTCTTCGTTGCAGCTTCTGTGTCCTGCTTGTTCAACTTGTTCATCCTGATAGTGTTGTTTACTACTGTGTCATGAAACTTTAACTGGCTCCCGCGGTGGATCTGCATAAAGTTTTATGAATGGAAATTGAATGTTATCGTTGGTCTGATGAAATGCTGAGCTGAGATCTGAGCTGCTGCTGCTCAGACTGAGGGGGAATCACAGCCTGCTTGTTGCTCAGCAGCAGATACTAATCTCTGGTTTGTGTGTGTGTGTGTGTGTGTGTGTGTGTGTGTGTGGTCACAGGGCACCACGGTGGAGAACATCTGCTCGGAGCTGAGGTATCTGCCTGTGACTCAGACGCTGGCTGAAGAGCGAGCGCTGCTCATCCTCTGTGACCTGTCCTACTCCAACAGTGACGCCGTGGAGGTTGCCATGGTGATTATTACACACACACACACACACACACACACACACACACACACATTACTGTAGTCTGTAGAATATCATCTGCTTCCTGTAGCTGTGTTTTGGACCTGCTAAAAAGTTCTAAGACTGTGTCAGGAAAGAAATTGTCGATTCAGTAGCATTTCGGTCACGACACCCAATAAGCACATTAATAAACTACCATCCGGATGGTTTCAAATTTGTAGAATTTTGTCCAGTAAAAAAGTTGGCTTACTCATTTTATACAGACAAATATCTTTATAATAATACAAAAAAAGAATCACACCTCCTGCAAATTATCCAAATAATGGCCAATATGTAAAAAAAACATGACAATTCAATGAAATATTTAATAAAGATGAATAATAGAATTAACAATAATAATAAATAAATATACATAATAAATTGACCTGCAGGGATTTACTCATTTGAATCTGTGGTACTGACTGAAGCTACAACCAGCAGCTAATTAGCTTAGCTTTGCTTAGTTTCCCTTCATTTAGCTTAGCTTAGTTTAGCTTAGCATCGACTACATATAGAAATGTAAAAAAGAAAGGTTGTAGTTTTACAGGTGTTATGTACTGAATTTTTTTCCTACCTACTTGTGAAAAAATATACTGAATTGAAAGTATCCTAAACTTTTATTGACAGGAGCCCCACCTCAAACTTGAATCGATTAATGTACATAAATGCTTTTATTTATTTGACAGAATAAAGCAGGAAAACGTGTTCCTGCTGTTTGTTGCCACGTTGTCAGATGAAGACAACGTCACTTCTCCTCCGTTATTCTTCCACTTTATTAAATCACACTTAATCCATCACTGCAAATTATTCCCAGAACAGCGGCTCTATTCTTCTATTGTTCCTTTGATTAGGAAAAAAAGGAACAAGAAGGAGAAAAGAAAGAAGGCGTATAAAGCTTTTAACATCTGGATGAGATTTATCTTTTTTTGCAGGAACACCTTTTTCTTCTTCTTCTGTCCTCCTCCTCTTTTTTCTCTTTTATTTGCTTTCTTGTGTGTTTTCTCTTCTCATTTCTTCTTCTCTCCTATTCTCTGTCTCTGTCTCTCTCTCTTGGCCACCCAGACTCGGGAAATCAGTCTCTTGAGGCTCTAAGCTCTTAATAGAAGGGATTAGTTGTTGTTCGTCTGCTGTTTGAAGCCTGTTTTGAGCGACAGATACAGGAAAAGCAGCAGAGAGCCTCACATCCACCCAAATCCAATAGCTCTGATAAAAATAAATAAACAATAAATAATAACAATAAAAACTCACTCCCATTCGCTGTCAACTCGTGTTGCAGAGAAATATCAGAGCTTGGTGTGTGTCCGCTTTCCTGTGTTATAGCTGCATTGAGCCTGTTTGAAGGAATAATCAAGATCTTCAAGTAGCTTCAGTCAAATATTTGGAAGAGTCGTTCAAACATGCTCGACGCCGTGAAGCCAAGTCAAAGTTTTTTCAGCAGACAAAGAGTCTGCTCGATTCGGCTAAGTTACATGGACAAACAACAAAATATTCAATTGGGAATTCAAGCTGTCAAACGTCTGATAAATGTTATTACTGTTGTTAATAGAAACACATTATTTAGCCGCAGCCATTTTTCAATTCATGCAACTCACATTAATGGTCATTTATTTTGATTATCAATGAATTGATTTGAGACCGAAGAAGAAAATGTCGAAATTTTCTGCTTCCAGCTTCTCAAATCTGATTATTTTCTGGTTTCTATATTTTTCTATGATAGTGAACTGATGATCTTTGGGTTGTGGGCTGTTGCTCTGGACAAAAGAAAACATTTTAGGTCGAAACAGTGATTGACATTTTAAACTATTTCCTCTTCGTCTTAAACAACAATAAGTCTCAGCTCATTGTATTTTTTTCTCCTTACAGTCTTTTCGGACAACCTTAACAAAGATGTATATTTTCCAAAAATAATAAATCAGGTATATGAATAATTGTGTGAGTGTATACAGGTGCATCTCAAATAATTAGATTATGGTGAAAGGTTTTGGGTTTTCATTATCTGTAAATTATAATGCTCAACAAAGGTGGCTTGACATTCACTCAGTGTAAATAATTCTCTATAATATATTTGACTTTTTGAAATGAAAGATAGATAATGCACCTATATGAAAATAAAAAAAATAAAATCAGCAAAACAAAAACATTTAAACAGACGACAAATTGTAGTAGATATAAGGTTAAGTAGTAATGAGTGAAGTTATAAAATGGTCAGACATTGATTCTATATTATATCAGATGCTGAAAATGTTCATGGGAGGTTTCTTGTTTATCGGGCTATTATCAGCAATTAAGTAAATCCCCTAAATTAAAAAGAAGACAAAAGACAGATCCAGTGTTAAAGTAAACTTTATTCATGTTGGATCTCCTTTGTGCTTGAGGCTGTGTCACAGCCCGTGTGGCTGAAACCTCCTGTCAATCATCCCGGGGGGGGCGGGGCTTGAGGTGTGAGAATGAGCTGGTGTTTCCTCAGGAGAAGAAAAGGTTTGTCCCTGCCAAGAGCCCCAATCTGATCTCTGCTGCTCTGCTGCTCGTCCTGATTGATCTGCAGAACTCCGCTAATCCTTATTAGGCAATTAACTCCACCCTCTGTGTCCCAGCAGGGTGCAGCTCAGCTGCCAGATGCGAGTTAGGAGGAGGATGTCCTTTATTCTGACAGATAAATGTGTTGTCTTCTCTCTGTTGTCCTGTTGCCTTGAGCTGGACGCGACCATTTGGCAAATGGGGCTGTTCTTACTCTACTGTACTGACCTGTGCTTTTTTAACCCACTGACTGCAACATTTGTCCATTCAACCACAAACGCCCAAGAACAAACAATACACAATTAATCATTTTTAGCACTATACCAAATAGGAGGAAACAGGGCATTTGTTAGGGACAATTTTCATTACAGCGAGTATTTCTGGCAGCAATTAACTATAGGGCACCAACTAACAACTATTCTGATAGTCAATTCAATCTTGATTATTGAAATGATTCTTAAAAATGAAAGTCGTAAAAATCAGTCACTGTTTCCCTAAGCTGATGATTCAACATAAAATGTTTAATTTTTTTCCAGATCAGCAGTCCACAACCAAAAGATCATCAGTTAACTATGAAACTATGTGAAAACTGAATAAAGAAACCAGAAAATAATCAGATTTGAGGCAAAGCATTAACGATTTGATCCTGAAAATCTGCATCAGTCTAAAATATTTAATAATAAAACTTCAGAAATAACAGTCAAAGTTAACGGAAAACAAAGCCAATGAAAAGCTTCTGTGAGGAATTCTAATTTAATAATCTGTGTAACATAACTTGATGTTTTCATAGTGTAAATGAAAGGAATAACAAACATTGTCTGCAGAGAAAAGGATTTAAAATCGTCATCAGTTATGTATAATAAGTCTGATTCTGCCAAATCTAAATCACACTACACACTATCATACACACACACTATCTCACAACAAAGCTGATCCCTGTCGTCTTTCTGTCTCTGTGTCTTCAGTCCTTCGAGCAGGATGGACGGTCGAAGGACAGTAACCGTGGGCAGATCCAGAAAGCGGCCAACGGCATCATCGGAGCTTTGTCCAAACGGCAGAACAGCACGGTCATGCTCGCCGTGGTGGAGGTGAAAGTGGAGACAGGGGTGGAGCCTCCGTCTGACGGTGAGTCACGTACTCACACAAACAGCAAATTCTCTCATGTCATTGATAAATTCATGATTCTCTCTCTTTTTAAGATTCAGATCATCACTTTTTTCTATTTATCACATGAGGTAGAGTCAGCTCTGATTGGTTAGTAAAGCTTAGAGCCCAGAAGAAGCTGAAACTGCTTTTCTAGCTCCTCCAGTACTGATGATTCACTAGTTAT
Organism: Eupleurogrammus muticus; assembly: GCA_036785175.1. Lineage (NCBI taxonomy): Eukaryota > Metazoa > Chordata > Actinopteri > Scombriformes > Trichiuridae > Eupleurogrammus > Eupleurogrammus muticus. Next base: position 9,808,314 of record JAYKQN010000012.1, on the reverse strand, counting down.
ATATAATGTGTGAAGGAACTAGGATTTTCCTGCTGCTCCTTATCCTTGTGCTAAGTAGAGCTGCACCATACCACTATTTTGATAGTTAAATAACCTAGCAATTTTTGAAATGATGAATCACTGTTGCCCAAAGCCAAAGATAAAACCTATTTTTTTTGTCCAGACCAACAATCAGATTTAAGAAGATGGAAGCAGAGAATTTTCTTCCTAAAAATATCTTTTTCATTAATTGATTATCAAAACAGTTGAGGAGTAATGTAATAGTCTTTGTGAAACAGTTATCAACATATAATCAATTTATTGTTTTAATTTATTGTTAATAATCGCTAGGGTAGTTGCAGCCCTGATCCCTTCCTTCTTCCTTCTTACGCCTCCCATCTCTGTCTCCATCAGGCTACCTGGTCCCGGTGCTGTGCGTGGTCTTCAGCGTCCTCTGGATCTTCTGCATCGTGGTTTGCATCTGGTGGACCCGCAAGAGGAAGAAAGAGCGCGAGAGAGCGGCGAGGTCCGAGGAGACGACGGTCAACAACCAGCTGGAGCCGCTGCGCAGCAACGCCCTCAAAGACAACCGAGACAAATACATTCAGTACGAATGCAAGAAACTGATGGGCCCGTCCGACAGGACGTGCGACGGAGCCGAGGGCGAGGAGAAGGCGGAGCAGGAGGCGGAGCAGGAGGACGAGGAGGCGGGCCTGGGGGACAAGTGTCCAGCCCAGAAGTGCTCCATAGTGGGGGCGCAGGACAGGGGGATGATGGGTAAGGGAGTGATGATCTGCACGACGCGCAGCGGCCCGGCCAAGGCGCCGCACCGGACAGCGTACAGCCCCAAAGACAACAGGTGTAAAAACCTGAACGCCGCCAAGCTGAGCGAGGACATTAAAGACCACTATGAGGGACCGGCCTGAACCTGGGACACGTCTCAGACGCTTCAACTCTGAAAAGCACCAAAAGTGAAGATTACAGATGCTTAATTTTCTATTTTTGTTTGTCCTACCTTATTTAACTTCTTCGTCTGCGGCACGGAGGCTTATTTTACCAAAAAACAGAAAAAAATACAGAAAACGATAAAAAACACTGATAAAAAAAAAGACAGAAAATAAACATCACAGCTTCTGCATCGCTGGATTTTCATTTTAATCGTCACACTGATGGAATCAAGAAGAATTTTTCTTTTCACCGCTCCGAATTTTTTTTTTTTTTCCTGTTTACAAACTGCAGAACTAACTCTCACCTTTTCTTTTGTCCTTTGACCTTTTTGCGATGGGCGTGGTCGGCTGGCAGCTGTCCTTTCTACTGTTTGGTGCATTCGGTTCCTGTTTGCCTTAGCCCAGACCTGCGGGCCTTTTCTACACTGTCTTCATTTTTTTTTTAATGAAAAATACTAAAGAAAATGTAAAAAAAACACTAGGTTTTATATACATTCTATATACAAGTCCTTTGAAAGTCGGCACAGAGAATCCACTGTATGATACCTGGCATGAGCATTTTTTGTTTACATTTATAAACATCTTTTCCATATTGTGTTGAAGCTTAACAGTTCTAACATACAGTTTATCCTTCACTGCATCCTGCGAGTCTATGTGACGATTTCTCAGTATTTGCTTTGGTAGAAAAGTGCCTTCAGCTCTTTTTATTTCTCCTTTTTCGCTCCTCCTGTAGAGTTTATGCAAAATTTAAACACATATAAAGGGAAAGATGTCCTAGTAACAACTCTTCATACAACAGTAAAGGTTATTTTCTTTGCAATGTACATATGTAAATATGAAAAAATGGCTGTGTATATTTGAATTTGGTAACTTAAGTGATGCTTTGTACCATAGTTATTCTAAAGAATAAGTTTTGTGGTTGTGTTTTTTTTTTTTTCTTTTTAATGATGTCATTCCGTTTATTAGTGTCTTTTGACACTTATGACAGGTTTTATACAGAGTTTCGGACTGTGTCCAGGGTCCCACGTTGGTTTCAAACAGATCATGATTGTCTGTGTTGATGTGCTACGATTATTTGTTCCAGCTCCTAAAAACACAGAGACAGAGTTTGAAGAGCTGAAGGTTCGGCCTGTGAATCATTGCGGGACGTTGTAAAGACCCGAGCAGCTGCGGTTTCATTCAGGAGTTCATGCAGACTGTGCTACACTACAAAAATATCCTGTGCAATTTAATGGAGACTTCAAAATATCAGGATGTCTCCTAATCCCATAAGGACTCATTTTTGTCATATTTCTACATTTAACGGAGGGAATAGTTTTTTTAATCATGCCTCTACACCTAAAAAAGACACAGTGACCGCTTCGAATCATCAACCTCTTAAAAGCAGTTTATTTTCTATTCATTTTTTCTGTGCAAATAGTGTTTCAAGAGCCCTTCTACACACACAAATCCACAATATTGTTTGTGTGGCACCCTCCAAAAACCAATGTATGAACAGTATTACAGCCACTGAGGCGTATATTGTTTTTATTTATTCTAGGTGGGAAAAAAATCTGAATTCTGAATTATACTCTGTTCTAACTTCAATCTCGGAATTCTGCATTGTTTTTCCTCAGAATCCTGGGATTTAAGAGAGTTATGTCCTTATTTTAGTATTCTGAATTTTTTCCCCCCAATTGTTTTTTTTTTTACAGAAATTTGACAAAAATGTCAATTCTAACTTTAGTATCAGAAATCTGACTTGTTTTCTGGAACAAATAAAAAAATGACCACAAAATGGCCCTAATACTCTTCCTTACCATGTCAGTGATTTCACTGTTTGTTCAACTGTTTTTCTGTATGTTAACGCAGGCTCTAAATGATGTCTTTGCTCAGTCCAACAGAAATTCTAGGAGAAATACTGTAGGTCTTATAGCGTTTTACACATTTCATGCTGGTGTGTGTACTGTGTGTGAACACTGAAACACCCTGCTGTCATCTGGCAGAGATCTGAGCTGACGACTCCTCAAAAGGCAGGAAACCTCTTCTTTTTTTTTCTTTGATAGGATGCCACGGTTTCTTCTTTGACACGTAAATATGTATATTAAAAATTAGATATCCGTCAGTCGAAATAGTTTGGAAACTGTAGGAGGAAAGTTTCTTGCTTTATTTGCTTTGGCCACTTAATTTGATATGATAAATAATGCTATATATATATATATATATATATATATATATATATATATATACACACTATAATAATAATAATAATTGACTACAGCACAAAGTCAGAATTCTTACTCAAGATTAAAGTTGGAATTGTGACTTTTAGTTTAGAATTCCAACTTTTTTTCTAAGAATTCATACTTTTTTCTATATTGAATAAAACAAATTAGACCTTATTTTCTGTATGTTTTCTTACATTATAGTAAAAATAATATTATTGTGCACCAGGTTGCAAATTGGACAACTTCCTTTGAGGTGATTTGACAGCACCCATTTTCCTCTCTGTAATATTTCAATTCACCATTATTCCAAATTCGGGACTCAAACGAGGAGTGGTGTGTGGAGCAGCATGGATGCATGTGATTTGCTACTCTACACACACACACACACACACACACACACACACACATACACACTTACGAGTCCCAGGGTCCAAACAACTTAAAAGCAGCATTGCCGGTCTCTCTTCAGCCTGCTCCAGCTTCAAAGTTATAAATTGACTATTTTACAATCTGGTGACAGCAGAGATGCCATGCAAGGCAGCAGGGTGTTTAGTGAGTATTAAAATCCCTTCATGACTGCAATAACCCGCCCTGCTGGAGTGCCTTTTAGCAAGGCACCAAATCCCCATCATAGACGAATCAAAGAGCGCGTGGTGTGATGGGGAATCTCGCGGCAGATGAGTATGTATCCTGAATTATTTCTCTGTTCAGCCCCTCCTCTCCTTGTGTAACTATTCTGGTCTAATGAAGGGAACACGTTGTGTTGCTGTTCATGTTGTCGACTGTAGTGGTTGTTGCCGAGTGTCTGTAGAGTCTGTTTCTGCACTAAAACACAGGAAGACGTCAACGTTCAGCTCCACGGCGGTAGTGGGGAAAAACAATATTCAATATTCACATATTGTCACTATTTGTGGATGAACACTATGTTTGTTTTTTGTTAATAATGCTGATGCTAATCATGAAAAGCCCAAATTTATATTCTGTTAGTAAATTTTACCTTGTGTTGGCCCCAGAGGACGAGCTGAGGCTGAATGTGCAGCATTCAACATTGTAATTATTTTGTACAAAATTTGGTAAAAGTCTTGGTTTGTTAGTGGAACTTTTTTTTGTTTGTTCTTAGAACAATCCTATTATTTATTAAAGTATTTTATACCAAAGTTTATATGTTCTGTCTTTTTTTTTTTTTTTTTTTTTAGATTTTAAAGATACTGAGTTACTTTGTGACTAGCTGGCTAACAGGGCTGCAAAGAACACTGTTATTAAATGTGCATTGTCTCAGTTCTACAAATAAATAAATAAAGAAAAGGATTAACATCTTACTATACAAATTTTACTGCATGTGACAAGAAATAACACCACAAATACATTGTGATTTTCTTGTAATATATAAACCAAAAAACAATGAAATGCAATTCAATCAACCCATTTAGTGCTAAGTTACTGTTAGAGCTGCAATACTGATCAATCAGTTGCTAACTATCACATTAATCTAAATCTATTTTGACAGTCAATGATTGATTTGAATCATTTTAAGAAGAAAATTCTCTGCTTTCTTTATTCTTCTATAATAGTAAACTCGTGATCTTTGGGTTGTGGTCTGTTGGTCTGGACAAAAAAATACACTTTGGGTTGAATCTTCAGCTCTGCAATTCTATGATCTACATTTTACACTATTTTATGAACCAAATAACTCATTGATTAATCAATACAATAATCAATTGGTTAATTGAGTATTAAAATAGTCATTAGTTGCAGAACTAGTACAAACCCTGACAAAAATGGACCAGTTCTTATTGCTTCACAGAAATGTGAAGTCAGAGAGCATTTCAGGACTCAAGAGAATATTGACAGTTTTGGTTTGTACATGGTTTGTAAGGCAGGAGATAACTTCACCTGCTGCTTATAAAAACTAAATATCGCTCTGTGAATAAATGATTTGAATATGAAATAACTGAGACATTATTTGTTGAAAGTGCACTTTTATTTTATTAAGCGATCTCCACCGTTTTGTAAATTGAATATTATCAATTGTGTAAATGTTCATACAACTACTTGTTAGTGTTTTTTATGAGTTTATTTTTACTGGTCTGGCCCGCCTAAAATCAAAGTTCGTTGAATGTGATCCTCGAAATCATCATCATCTTACTTATTCTGTTCTATTATATTCCTCGTCCGTATCCATGTAGCCAATCCGCCGTCTCTCAGCCTCCCGCTTCATTTAGCGCCGAGCCAATGAGGTGAGTCCTTCGCGTGCCTCCATCTGCCCCGTAATGACACAATGGGAAATGATTAACACGTCCATAATGCTTGGCAGGACGTTATGTGCCGCGCAGTGTGTTCATTAACCCGGCAGTTGTTTTGGTAAGAATGGGAAACGTGTCTGGAATCCTGGATGCTGCCGCGCTCAGGTCACTGGCGCGAACAGCGCACAATATCTCGCGACCTACTTGGAGGGGAAAATGCGGCACAGGAGGCTGTGAAATAGGTGAAATAGAAACAGGCCTGAACCTGTGGTGGGTTTAGGATTGTGTGTTGTCCTATAATGTAGCATGAAAGCTAATACCAGATTCCGACAGGAGCTGGGTAGAGTGAAGGTGATTGATCCACAATACATGTGTTAATGTTTCCATGCTGCATGGAAGGAATCACATTGTTCCAGTGCCAGAGAGTGTGTGGAGCTTTACAGCTGAGTATGGAAATAGGTGCAAATTGTTTCATTAATTGAGATTAGATGTTCATTGTTCATTTTGGCAGTTAGCATCACTACAGTTTGTGCAGTGTCTGGAGCTTTAAATTAGATCACATGCACTAAGCTTTGTCAGTTGCTCTGTAATAATAGATTCACATTCCCAATTTTGATCTGAGCACTTTAAGACTCCTTGTTAAAGACTGGGCATCTACACTTGACCCCTAGTTACTGTTGCTATGTAAACACAACACAACTAGATCTGTGTTTCATTGCCATAAAACAGTTTAATGCGGGTTCACTTCGTGATGCTCCTTCATCAGTAAAACCATGTCTTCATGTTTATTGCTGTGTCCACATGCTATCTATCATTGAATGTCAACCAGGAATACAACAACCTGGATGTTTTGGTGATTTTTTTATTTATTGTTTAGTATTCTTTTCTGCAAAATTTAAGCAGTAATTTAACTTCTTTTTCTTGCTGATCACATTTCCACTGACAACCATGCTCCATGACAACCATAACATATTTAAATACATTTAAATGCAATAATACTTATATTGCATTTGTTTAAATACTATTTACATTTAAAATAGCATTGTTTTATTTTGAAACTACTCGTTTTATTTTGACATTTCTACCGGAAGTGCCGCAATAGCGTCGTTGCTAACTTGAAGAAGGCTGTAATGCTTAATAAGTGCAATCATGGAGAATGGGAGAAAAAAGTGAGTAAATAATGAAAATTGGGTTTCGAAAACAGAAAAGGAGGGAAATAGTGGGAATGAGTAATGGGAGAAAGTTTAAGAACATATTTATCACGAGGGGAATGGGAAATAAGATAATTGTGGCTAATTGAAAGAGCTAATTAGCATCTTCGGCATTTTCCAGGTGTTTCGGTTTAATGAGCAGAGTTTAAGGAACTGGTGGCATTGTAAAGGTGAAGGCAGCGGTACAATCAGTTAAATTATATAAAATAAAGATTAATTGTGAATTGAATGTTAAACATAGTATATAGTCTGGACATTGACAGTTAGTCAACAGCGGAAAAGTCACCAGTTACCAAGGTTTCTCTTTAAACACCGGTAACTGAATGTAATGTTGGTTGTCTGTTTTTTGTCTTTTTGTGTAGCTCTTGCTTTGTTCGGTTGAATGCTTGGCTCAACAACAACGGAGCAATAAAGGCATAACTTTATGCTTGGACAACGCGAGCTGAGCATCCTGGTTTCCCGCTTCATTTGACGCTTACCCTCGTGCACCATTTAAAGCGCCAACACAAGGCCGTATCCATGGTGACGCGATGGCGGCTCCGTTTGATGTTTAACTGAAAAAAGGCGGTTTTCTGCATGAGTGTGGCCGATCATCTGCTGTCATAGCACAGTCACCAAGCTGGATCACGTGCTGTTCACTGGAGCCACAGGTACGAACAGAATGGCTGCAAACTGCCTCCAGAATAATAAAGAATGAATAATTTACATTTTAAATTGATCAGTTTCCCGGAAATAGGCAACAATAAACTTGACAGCAGAATGTATAAATTAAACACAGTTCAAAATGACAGTATTTAAAGCAAAGTAAATATGTATGGATATAGTACTTTGTAATTTATGCCAGCAACATATACAGTTTAGCTGCATCATTAACTGATAGATTGATTATTTGCCAACAGTTACATTACAATTGTTGATAATTGAATTAAGTCATTATTAAGAGAAAATTGTCCAAATTCTTTTGTTCCAGTTTCTCAAATCTGTTTTTCTGGTTTCTTTAGTCTTGGTAATATAGTAAAATGTTCTTTTTTGTGGCATGTTGACAATATAAGACATTTTACACCATTTTATGAACTATGAGGGCTGCAACTTTTTTAATAGTCAATTTATTTATTGCTTATTGAAACTTTAAATTTTTTTAGTTAGATGGTTCAATAAAGCATGTATGTTTTCCCAGACTAAAGGTAAATTCTGTTATAAAAGAAATCTTTATTAGAACAACTTTACTATTTGACTATTTCACTGCCAGAAATTTACAACTAAGGGAAATACATTTTTTTGCATGTGTAAAAAGTGAAACGTCCAAACACTTGATATCACTATTTCTTAATGCCTGGATAGGCTTGTCTCATTTGAATAAATCCTTTTTTTTGTGAATTTATAAAATAAATGGTCCATGTCGCTTTCTGGTTAAGTCAAATCCATTTTTATTGATATAGTCCAATATCACACATTTGCCTCAGGGGACTTTACAACAGCACCCCCCATAAATAGAGGCCTAATTGAATAAAAAAAAAAAAAACATCAACCACTGTTTTTACATAGGATCCGTCTTTCAGCAGAAGCAGGGACATATTAACTGCACTATGATCATAACTGGGCCCGGGAATTAATGTTGAAGTGTGGTGTAGTGTTGAGGGTTTGATAAATGTTAGTCATATCCCAGCAGTGTAAGAAAAAAGAGAAATCAGAGGTATTCTCTGATGACCTGCTGCTCTGGCGCCGCACAGCTTTTAAACACAATGACCCAGATATAATGAAGCCGGGAGGCTCAATGACTTTCCCTAACCACCTCCTGCTTCTCACACACACACACACACACAGACACACACACACACACACACACACACACAGACACACACACACAGACCTCAATTTACACACACCTGTTTTCACCACCAGCTTTAGTCTTAAGTGATGATGAAATAATGCCACAAACACTTCTGCTGGGCTGAGTCTTGGTGTATCTGTGTGTCTCCATGAGTCTTTGAGAGTCTTATGTTTGTCTCTATTTTTCTCTTTGTATCCCTGTGAGATTCTGTGAGTCCTTGTATGTGTCTCTGTGAGTCCATATGTGTCTCTGAGTGTCTATGTGAGTCCATGTGTGTCTCTGAGTCTCTGCAAGTATTTGTGTGTCTCTGTGACTCTATGTTTGTCTCTGTGACTCTTTGTGTGTCTCCACGAGTCTGTGTATCTTTGAATCTTTGTGTGTCTCTGTAAGTCCCTGTGTCTTGTCTTTGTTTCTCAGTGATTTTCTGTCACTTCTAGTCTCTGGGTGTCTCTGTGCTTCTGTGTGAGTCTTGTTTGTTTCCATGAGTCTCTGCTTGTCTTTGAGTGTCTTTGTATGTCTCTCCATGTCTTCATGTGCCCTGCATGGCTCTGTGAGTCTTTGTCTGTGTCATCTAGTTCACTCTAGAGGACTGACGAACGAAGGAGTAATGATTGAAGCAGAGAAAGGAGGATGAAAGGAGGGGGGAGGATAGAAGTAAAGACATGAGGAAGGATAGAATTCAAGCTAGAAGGCAGGGGGAAGAATAAATGATATAATGAGGAAGGACAGAAGAAGGGATATGAGAGAATATGTCAACTTAAACTCAGCCGAGCATGAAAATTTCTTTTGCTTATTTATGCATCCATATTCATTTCCTGCACAAAAACAACAGTGGCTATGGATTTCTCTGTTAAGCACATTTTATACATGTTCATTTCAATCAGTTATTGCACAGCCTCTCACAGATTCAATCACGGTGGCAAGTGGAGCAGTGGGTAGAGCAGCTGCCTCATGTAGAGAAGCTACAGTCCTCACTGCGGGTGCCCTAGTTTGTATCCTGCAGTGGGCACCCATTCCTGCATGTCACTCCCCCCCATGCCTCCCCCTTTTCTGTCTCTCTCCACTAATCAATAAAGGCATCAAAAGCCAAAAAATATGCTAAAAAAGACTCGCATTGATTATCAAAATAGTTGGTAATTAATTTAATACTTGTTGCGGAATTTGTAGATGTTTTGTTCCCCTATAACATTATGAGGCTTTGATGCAGAGCTTCACATGAACTATTATCTTTCATGTAAAGCATGATCTCTTCCTTAGTTAGCTCGGCTGCTACATCTGCATGTGACAAATAATGGAAAGTCTTAATGAACTACTTTTTTACTTTTGCTCTGATGCTTAATAAAATGTGACAGATTCAGATTTTGAACACAAATAATAATTTAATAATTGTTTGAGAGAGTTTTAAGGGCACACTTGATTTCATTTGCACAAATTATCAAACTAGATTCATCCAATGGCTCCTGGGCTCCATCTATTCATCAAATCTGTTAATTTTTTATCCAGAGTGTTGACTCATTCGCCTGCAGAAGCCTTTAACCTTTTAATTGGTTTAAGTTGGAAGGTGATCAGACTCTACATTTTAAGATTATATGGGAGTAATTAAAAATCTCAATAAATTCCGTGGAACCTAAAGGCGGATTATTTGAGAACGTCGTAGGTGGTGAGTGATGCTTGTCCGTGGGTATAGAGGGAAGAAGGAATGCTCGGCGGAGATCCTGAGGACAGCAGGAGAGCCGGATTCCTCTTCAGAGCGGCCACGCCTCGGCCTCGCTGCTGGCGGCGGGCCCTCCGACTCCTCCCAGGGTTAGAGCCAAGTCCACATGTTCAAACGGAGATGAAAGGCCCCTGGTAGGTAGGCTGTCAGTGCCAATACCAACCACCTGCCAAGTAAGCTCTGCTTAGCGCACTCGCCCAGATGTTCCCAACGCTGAATATTCTGCTCCTCGCTGCCCCCCGGGGACGAGGAGGGAGCCTCCGCTTGACCCCTTCACTTCAAAGTGTGGAGGAGGACTCAAAACAATGAGCACTTCCAGGGAGAGGAGTGAAACTTTATGTGTGTATGTGAGCAGAGAAGCAATCATTGATTTAGGAGGGTAAGATGTGGGTTGGGCCCCTCATCAGAATGGCTGACGTTAATGTCCTGTGGGTATGTTTCATACAGCAGAGATTCAGCCAGCACATACTTTCAGACCACTCCTGCATCCGTTCATTCTATTTGTGCTCTACATACTGTACATACATCATTCTCTCCATGTGTTTTACTGTAAGAGATAAACCCTTTAAAGAGGCTATAAAATATATTTTTATAAAAACAAACTATAGCTAAAGGGGTGTAATGTGTCAGTCGTGGCTTGTGATGCACCTACAGAAAATTATCTGTAACTTCACAGCTTCAAAGAGACACCCTCCAGTGGACCTCATGTATGGCTGCAACTAATGACTATTTAGATATTAATCCAGACCTGCCAACATACAGATTTTGCATAGCGGTCTTACATTTGACCTTCTCTGCTTGTATTATGCATATTTGAATCTTGCATTTTGTCCATTTCAGTCAAGATGTCACTGGAGTTGATTTCCGCTGCTAAGCCACAGATCCACATAAGTAGAGTGCTTTCGGCCAATCAGAGCGAGGTCAGAGGAATAAGACAGCCCCCTTTCGCCGTTGAGCAGAAAAAAGGTAAAAATGAATATGTTAAGTGAGCCGTACATGTCCTAAATAAGCAGTATGATCTTAACCTGACAGGTGGGGGTGGCTGCTCTTGGGGAAGCTCATGTCTGGCCTCGTTAGCTTGTTAGCTAGCTGTGACAAGGCTGTAACTGCCTGTATGTGCTTTGTGACAATGGAGACTCACAGCTGAAGCCTCTCTTTGTGGCGCAAGAGCAGAGCGATGAGAAGTCAGTTTTCAAAAACAACAGGACAGTCTAGTAACACTGGAAGAAAATGCTAATAAAATATTTTAACAAAGAAAAAGTAACTAAGATCATTTCTAATATCTCCAGATAGTGGTATATATTTTAACATCGCAGATTTGCTCATTTGGCTATCAATCAAAAGGAGACATAGACATGCTTCCCTATTCAAGTCTATCGGTGATGAGCGGCAACACTGTTTAATGTACTGACACTAGATGAATAAGAAGAAAGTTGCGTCAGTGACCTGGGAAAAGTAGCTGATTCTGAACTAAAATTGTACGCTTTCTAGTACATTGTTAGTCTATCGATTACTGACCATTATAATTAGATGACAGCAACCTCCTCTAAGTTCAGACAGATAATTCACAAAAACTGAAAAAATTAGACTTTATTAGATGGCTGTGTGAAAAACTGTAGGAAAGTAGTACAGTATATTTCAAAATGATTCTGTCTGTAATTTGAAGGTGAACATGTTTTCCAAAACTACTTCAAATCTCTTTAAAAAACTCCCGTTTTTCAAATAAAATGTACAGGTTATAGATCACATTAAAGGTGGAATTGTTAAATTATTAATCTTGGCCTTTTAAATTATTAATCTTGGCCTTTTTTACATCACAAAAACTGGCATTTTCCACTGTGTTAGAAGGGATCTGTAGATTTTATATCCATTAGATCAGTTATTTTCAAGGTAGAATTGACTTTCATGGTTCAGGACAAAATACTCTATAGCAATGCAACATAATGGAGCAGAAAATGCAAAACTTATGGTAATATAAGGTATCATTGAAACAGTTGACTTACATCTGTCTAAGCAGATAAGGCAGCGCTCCTGACTTATAAAGAAACCACCAACGGCAACACATTTCAAAGACAAGCCTCAACTCAAAAAAGAATGGACTGAACCAGGTCATGTCAGTTTTACTGCAGGGAAATAATATGCTGAGGAGATGCTTTAGGGGAAAATAGACCTTATTTTATGTTAAACGCTTACACTTATGTAGTTGCGCGTGCAGCGCTCTGCATGCTTTGATATACGACACAAGTTTTTTTTTCACTTTTATAGTGGAAAGACAGTGTCAAGGTGAAAGAAAAAGTTCAGCTGGGGTTTCTGCAGTTGCATGTATACCGGTATTTAAAATTAATAGAATCAATATAATAAATACATAATACATAAAATACATTCAAATGTATGCCAACATTGTATCAAATTAAACAGAAATATTATGTATTAGTATTTCTGAAATAGTTAAATACATGAAATTCATGTTTTGTTTGAAATATTTTAGAAGCTTAGATATGAAATTGGTTGAATATTGAATATGAGTGGTTTATAAAATGGTGTAAAATGTTGATAAAACAGTTGTTGATTATTGTAATGAATATGATAGCCACTCTGGAGCATCCTCAATTGCTGCCCGGAGGCCTTGAGGGAAGGTAGGTATCGCTGGCATCATGACCAGGTCTTCAAGGTTCTGGCAGAAATGGTCAGCACAGCACTTTCCACCTGCAAGTTCCAGCACACCCCTAAGCAGTCCATCACCTTTGTCAGAGCCGGGGAGAAGGCACAACTCCAGCCAAGTCCCTCTGGTGGGCTCCTTACCACGGCAAAAGACTGGAGACTCCAAGTCGACCTGGGAAGACAGTTCCCAGAACACATCTTGGCCACTTCGCTTCGTCCAGATATGGTGTTAACATCAGAATCGTCAGAGCAAGTGGTCCTGGTTGAGCTGAATGTCCCCTGGGAAGACGGAATGGAGGAGGCCAAGAGGGAAAAATACACAGAGCTAGTGGTGGAATGCCGAAATAGGGGCTGGAAGGCGCGCTGTGAGCCAGTTGAGGTCGGGTGTCGTGGTTTTTTCCAGCCAGTCCCTCACCTGCACTCTCAAACTCCTTGGAGTTAACGGTCAGCTGTGCAAAAGGGCCATCAAAAACATCACAAAGGCAACTAATCAACTCGGCTAATCTAGTTATTGTTGCAGCTCCATGATCTGAATCAGACTTTCTTCTAAATTCTGCAATGTAAACCAGATCTGGAAACCGATTGGTTGTACAAACTGACTCTCTGACCTCTCACTTCTGTCTCTTTTAGTCCGTCCAACTCACACACACACACACACACACACATACATTCTCTCTCTCTCTCGCACACACACACACAGACGTGACACGGGGCGAGTCGGACCTTACGTCATGCCATTTGCACGCTGTGAGGTCGAGCCCCAGGGCGGCTGGGTTGAGACAGCGCGATTGTCCACTGTGTCATCAGTTGGCCGGAGGTGCAACAATAAGGCCTTAATGCATGATTAAGTCCCAAATCAGCTCTCATTATGAGTGAGCACATCAACCACGAGAGCAACGCTGCTCCCTTTCAGAAAACTGAACCCAGGCTCCACATCACCCCCCTCTGCACCGGCTCTGTGGCTCCAACACTTTCTGCTGCTTTTGTCGCTCGGCATCTTTTACTCTGTCACCATCAGCCGGCGTCTGTCTCCTCACACTTTATTTAAAGCTGCAACGCCATGAGTCAGCAGCAACACATGGACAAATACTCGAGATACTTTACCTAAGTAGAAATACCATCATCTAAAAGTACTCAAAAGTCCAGAAGTACTATCAGCAAAATGTACTTCAAGTAATAGTTCTTAGTATACATAATATTGTATATTATATAAATAGTATTTATCATAACTTACAAACATACAAGAACATTAAAAAAGTGTATGTTTGTTTAATACACTATACATCAGCTTTACAGAAGAGTAACTAATGTATATATAAACAAACGTCTTACCTTAGTTTCCTGGTTTGCTTATTATGTTTAGCTTCAGTATTTTCCTGTAGTTTGACCTCTGACTTCACTATCATGTCCAAGTCTGCAAACCACTGAAAGCATCACAATATGTGATGTCAATCTACCTTTTCATTTTCACCCTTAAGCTTATTTTCTCTCATGAACAAAACCCAAAGATACACAAACCTCTTCACTCAGAGCAGCAACAGCAGAAGAGTGTTCCGTTTTCCTGACTGGTGGCTAACATCAAACTGTTTCCTAATGAAGAGTTTTTCACAAACGCCCTTATTTTTATTTGTCAAAAACATTGTCAAAATGTCTGCTTCCCCTGCAGTCAGAAGTTAACATAAATGAAGAGAGAGCCAGAGTGAAATAAAATCCACTCTGACTCCTAAAAGTAAAAAAATGACGAAAGGTGAAGCAACAGTTTGTCGCAGCTAATTCTTTGATGTTGGTTTTGTGTGTCACGGCCCTTAAACGTGAACACCAGAGGTTTTGCACATCAAAGTGTTTTCAGGTAATGGGAAGTAATACAGATCATGTGTGAAATCTGATAAGCTGCCTCAAGTGACGTCATTTGATGCAGCTTCAGTTGGGCAGAGGATGAGAAGTCAGAAGTTAGAAAATGAAAAGCGTTCTTTGCGCGTGGAGTCAGAAAGAAATGAGGTAACCAGACCTCTGTAGCTCCTCAGCTCTGCTGGAGGTTTGCAGCTTCAGGCTTCATTAGCTGCTACTAAAATAGTTGCTGGTTGAGTTGTATTGTGGGAAATGTACAGATGTGTTGTGTAAGGAAGTAGTAATACTTCACTGTATTAGTCAAGTAGGTTTGAGTATCTGTTTTGCTGGAGTCATTTTTCACCAGACTTTTTACTTTTGCCCCTTATATTTTCACGCAATTATCTGTACATTCTACTCCTCACATTTTAAAAATCATTCTTGTTACTCCTGTTTCATTCTGGTTTGTCATTGTTCAGACACACAGAAACAAAATCCAAACCTCTCCAGATAAATTGCGCCATCCCGATAGAATGAATTTAATTGTGGTATCAATCATATATCATTCTGACACCGTATTGGTTTGTACATGATCCATCACACCTGCACATGACACAAATCACATCCAGTGAGAACAGAGCAGATGCAACATAGCTTCGTACAAACATGTTTGTGGCATAGCAGAGACTCAGGAGACCACCAGTTTTAATGCTTTGACTTTTACCCCTTGCATTACTTGCTTTATACTTTAAATAGTTTTGGAACAAGTACTTTTACAGTGGTATAAAAAGCCTGAATTCATACTTCAACTACTACAGAAGTATTTTAAAATCCTGATATCTAATATCTATACTTCAACCTATGTAATGAAAGGGACTATTTTTTACAGTAACGTCAGCATTAGGTTTTGTAAAGGAAGAAATATGTGTGGATTAAGAAAGACAAAATCATCATTTTTGGATCGATTTTCCTTTTATTTTTACCGTGACAGACAGCTGTCCATAAGTCTATTTGAATTCCTTTTGAATGAGAGATCTCAAACCTACTCTCTACTCTCTGTGTTCAGCCGTCTTTGCCCTTTTTACAGCTACTGTGTAGCTCTCAGTCCTCTGTTCTCCTGATTTCTTACATCACTTTTATCGCCCCTGTTTTGCAGTAAATTATTGTGACATTGGTGCAAAGAGCATGTAGAGGTCAGAGAATGTGTTTTAGTTCAAAGATGTACACTACACTGCAACTGTAAAAACACAGTGTCAACGCTGACATACTTAAGACTTAGTTTGTCCATAGCTGTCAAATTTTTAATTTTGCTGAATAATTGTATTATGATTGTACATAGTGTTGTGTATTTTTCTTTTTTATAGCTTTTCTTTTCTTTTTCTTTACTCTGTACGCTGCAGTAACAAGCAAATTTCCCCGTTGTGGGATCAATAAAGTCATATCTTATCTTATCTTAAAAACACACGTAGTAAACTTAAACAAAACTGCTCGTCTTCTCCTCTTTCCCCTATCAAAGCTTTTTCTTTGGCTCTGACACTCATCACATCCAAATCCCCTGAAGTGAAACCTCAGACTGATCTTTGTGTTCCTGATTCCTCGAACATGTTCTCCTCTCTACGCTCTTATCCGGTCTTGCTCACTCTTTCATCAGACTCCAACCTTTTCTACCTCCCGATACTAAAAAACTGCCAGAATTAGTTTGTGCCAAGCAACACTACTGTAACAGTAAATCATCCTTCCATGAAGGAAAGTATTGTTCTGGACCGTATATCACTGCAGTTTGCCTCCCTAGGGGACATTTCATTCATACCACTATATGCTACCTATCTGTCAACGCACCGCAGGCACCAGCTGAAGCACCAAAGTACAATATGATCAAAGAATAATAAAACAAGCTGACGATTTCATAAGAACTGAACTGACATTTTAAATCAAGCATGTTGAGATCTGCGTGTTTCACTGAAGTGGAAGTGAAGAAGCTGTGAAAATGTTACTTTAGTGCTGCTGTTTGATAACCACAATTAAAACGCCGCAGCCAATGTAATGCAACTCATTTTACTGCTCTAGCAAGTCGACTGACCATTGGATGACTACAAACTGTAACAAAAAAATGGACTATTTCCTGTTTCTTCACAGAAATGTGAAGTCAGTGAGCATCTTTCTTCCATATTGATGAAATTGCACTTTTTATATCCTCTCCCTGCTGTTTGATTCCTCCACATTTACCCTGATATTTCTCTTATTCACAGATGAATGCAGAGATGATGTATGTTCAGAATCACATCCGCCTGCTCCAGTGAAACCTTGACCAGCAAAGCAGCGGTGTCTGCAGGACAAGAGCCTCCGAACCTGTGAGTTGACCACATCCACATCCACAAAGTTCACAAATTAAAGAGGAACTTGACCTGGCCATGATTTCCTAGAGTCAAGAGTCTGTAGAGAATCAACAAGGATCCTATAATTTTCCTTCTTGTCTTCAATTAAACTAAATTAGCAGACATCATCAGAAACATTTTGTTCTAATGAATGGTGGAGTAATATTCATTCTAATAAGGCCTTTTTATTTGAGCACTGCTCAGATGTTCTGTGTTGAACTAGTCCAGTGGACGAATCAGACTTTTAGGGCAGAAACACCTGTTGTATAATTGCTTTTGAACTTCAGGGCATGAGATTGCAGATTCAAGAGTTTTATTGTCATGTGACAGTAAAACAGGCACCACCACCACCACCACACAATGAGATATTTTCCCATGCTCCCTAGAAAGGGTTTCCAAGCATTAATAAAAGGTTCAGAGCAAAGGGTTCACATACAAAAAAACACTTATTAAATGACCCATTTGGTGTCTGGGCTTCAGAGCTGACTTGTGTGCATATTTTGTCCGTTGAGACTTTAGCCAGACTATGGGAATCCCTGCCATAATGATGAAAAGCAGGGAAGTAACAATCATTCAGAGTGTGAAGTATGTGTGTGTTGAGCTCTGCCCCAGTGATGGACTATTGTCTTAATCACTTTCCTGTCCTGGTATCTTCAGTTACTACACCTGTAGAAGCTGCTGAGAGTTTTAAGATATAGGGACACAAAGCAACAAACAGAACAAAGTTATACAACAGGAGCATTTTTCCTAGATTATGAGGCCTTCTCTGATCCCCAGCATCTTTAAATCTTACTAAGGATTTTCCATGACCTCTTTAGACTTGAGTGGACGGAATAACAACAAATCCATATTCATGCGTGATGTGACTTTTCTACACACAAGCCTCATGATAAACATGAGGTTTCTGATGATTAACGTGAGATGCCTTCCGTTTTCCTCTGGTGTCTGTTTGCTGAAAACTGTACTACACAAGTACTTCCTGTGAAGTAGTATTGTACTGTAGTTGGGCTGAACCTAAAAACAGTTTTAATGGTTGATTAATTGATCATTATAATATGGATTATTTATGATAATAATAGAATAGTCTAACATGTCAATTACTGTTTCCAAAAGCTGAAGATTCAACCTTAAATGTCTTTTTTTGTCCAAACCAACAGCACGCAAAGAATATCAATTTTCTATTATAGAAGGCTAAAGAAACCAGAAAATAATCAATCAGACATAATATAATCAGATATGATATTTTTTCTTTAAAATCAATTATCAAAGGAGCTAGCAAATAATGTAATAGTTGGAAAAAAATTTATTATTCGTTGAATCTCTATACTGAGGTAACAGGGTCAGGAATTTGAAAAATTAAGAAATCAGAACAAAATCTTAAAAAATAAAGTAAAGTATGAGTTTCCATATTTAGAATCCATCATATTTATAGTTCTGATATTGTGAATAAGGAAAGTATGTGTCATCAAACCACTTTGTGATTCACCATGAGCCATGAATAAGTTGTTATGAATCATTACTACTGATGAAATGTTTTGTGATCTGTGTTAATGTTTCACAGACACTCAGTGGTGTGGATGTGGCATCATTGATCTGTTTGGCAAATCTCTGAATGATATGAGAACATTTCATTCCAGCAGCTGCACCATAGTAAACGTACAAGCATTAGGTTCATTTATTTGTGAGTTTTGTGATCAATGACTTCTGGCACTAACACAACATGATTATTATTCACAGATCCTCAGCACTAATACAGTAATACAATAATACCCACATCAAGTAAACATCCTGCAGTACATGAATATTATCAGTAAAATGTACTGCAACACTTAGTCAATTATTTGATAAGTTGACAATTTAGTTAGTTTTATTATTTGCCAATTAAATGTCCAAATTCTGTTCCAGCTTTTCAAATCTGAATATTTTCAGTTTTTTTTCAGGAAACTGATGATCTTTGCATTGTAGACTGTTGGTCCAGGCATTTTAGGTTGAATCTTCAGCTTTGGGAAAACCATGAATGACATTTTATTAACCTCCTTTCAATAATCATTACAATAATTGACTATCACGATAGTGGTTAGTTGCAGCTCTACTATAAGTATTAAAGTAAAAGTACCTGTTTTATCCCTCCAATATGTATGAAATCATTAGCTCATTATTACCAAAACATTTTACTGTTTGCGATTACGTGATAAGTCCAGTGGTTCCCAACCTAGGGGTTAGGCCCCTCTAAGGGGTCCTAAAATGATTAAGGGGAGAAGAAATTTCTGATTCACTAATCTCCTTTCAAGTTGTGGGCTTTTTCTCTAATTATTGGTTTTGGAATAATCTTGGATCATTTGAGCATGTATTGAAATGAGACCATGTGAGAGGTTTAGATGGAACACTCTTTTTGCTGTTGCTGTTAAGAACTCATAGACACATGAAATATGAGTCGACTGCACTGTTGGTTGTAAGACTGAAACGTTGTAAACATTGCATCTGAAGAAAAACTCTTTCCCGTGTTTTTTCTTTGGAATTGAGTGTGACATTCTCTGGCGGTTTCTGCCAAGCTGTCGTATGAGCTATAACTCTTAACACAGCAGCTGTCAAAGTGTAAGAAAAGCCGTGTATAAACATGTATCAACCTGACAGAGGAACACGACCAGCAGATAAATCTCATGCTTCCAGGACCTCGGCTTTGATGTCCGCAACAAGAGCAGACCTGTGTTTTTACACCCTGCAAGTGAAACCAAAGATGTCAGTGGACGTTTTGGAGGAGGTATAGGACCTTTTTTTTCAGCTGACATCTTTACTTAGGAGAAGCCTTTGAATTTAACACTCCGTAGGAGGCTTGTTGTCCTGCGCTGGCTGCTGCAGGGTGGAGGGATGACTTGTCCTGAAAGGTTTTCCACCCTTCGCAGGCAGCTGGGCTCAGAACGTAAGTGGCTGCTGTTATGAGGCTGCAGACATCCAGGCTGAGGTTAATGGGCCACTTCACCTCTAAGTTTCCAGGTCAGATCTCAAGATAGGTTTCACTCCACGGCGCAGACTAACCACACGACCACAGATTGCGGGGGGGAGAAAATTAGTGTCTGCTAATGATGATGTGTTAATGTAATATCGTCCCATTAAAGGGGAACTCCATCGTTTGTGACACATCAGAGGGTGAATAGTGATCGTCTTAACTGTATCCACATTTTCATCACAAGGAAAGAGAAGAACAGGACGTTTTTTCTCTGAATCTTTGCTTCACATTCCACATGTGTATAGATCATTCCTCTATTATATTTTTATATAGTCTGTTCATAACTTTTAGGGATGCAACTAATTACTATTTTGATAGTTGTTTAAATAGTATAATGAACATTGATCGATTATTAAAATAATTACTTGATTTTTTGGTTCAATAAATGACGTAATATGTCAATCAATATTTTTGAAAGCAGAAGATTCAACCTTAAGCAAAATAATCAGAGTTGATAAGCTGTAACCAGAAAATTTGGATGTTTTTTTTTTTTATTATTATTTTTTTTTTAAACTGAAATTAATCAATCAATTATCAAAATAGTTATCTATATTCTAGATTAATAGATCATTAATTTATAACCATAATAATAATATTGTTATCTGATGTTATTAGAGCTGCAATGAGTAGTCAGTCGAAAATGTCCAATATCTCTGGTTCCAGCTTTCTTTATTCTTCTATAATAGTAAACCACTATTCTTTAGCTTGTGGACTGCTAGACTGAACAAAAAAAGACAGGTTGACATTTTACACCAATCTATGAACCAAACAAGGATTTAATTATTCAAAATAGGTGTTAGTTCCAGCCCTTAAAATGGAAAAAATGGCTAAGTTAACATATTCAAATTTTTTTGTCTTACAAACAGTCGACAAAGTTGTTGAGTTCATCATTAATAGAAAATGAGCAAATACTCTAGTTTGAGAAGCTGCTGCTAGTGGATTCACTATATACTGCAGTTGAGTACTTGGAATGTCTAACTAACTAATCAACTTAGTATTTGACTCCTAATGCATTGTTCCAGCCTTTTAGTTATTAACAGCTACATCTGATACCTGTTCTTCTATTAAATTGCTGGGAAACTCACACTTTATTGATGAGAGACATGGATGACAGATTCTGATGTGGATAACCTTGACAGGCCTGCACCGATTCCAGAACCTCAACCTGATAGATCATGATAGAACACCTTTGGGATGTTTTGGACCGGACAACATCAGTGTGTGACCTCACTAATGTGTTTCTGGAAGAATGATTGTTGAAAACACTCCTAAACTTTGTGGACAGCCTTCCCAGACGAGGTGAAGCTGTTATAGCTGCCAAGTGTGGACCAGTGTCATATTGAACCCTATAGACGAGGCTTTGCATGTCCCTTAAATTCAAATACTTTTGGAAATATACCGTATCACGAGTGGATATTTGACAGTTGATTACATTATGGCTGCATTTGTTGATGGTAAAAGACTGTATTTGTGAAACTGCTTCCAGTATGTTTTGGGCATTAACTAAGACTGTCTGATTCTAAAGCACCAAAATATACATATATTGGGAGTCAACTAGGGAAGCGTTTTCCCTGAGCCCCATACAAGGTTAAATCAGACATACACAGGGTATCAAAGATTCCTTTTCATGACCTTTCTGTGTATGTGTGTGAAGGCGTGTGGAACGTTCAGATTCAGATCCGTCAGTGTATTTACATCTGTGTTTCAGTGTGGTTCAGTGCTGCTTCTGCACATAAATAACTCCTCTTCTAACTGCAATGGAATTTTAATGCCTCCTGTAAATGGGTCCATGTGACATAAATCATCATACCTTACTGCTTCAACATTGAAACATGTGGAACCTGAACATCCCGGTTTTCACAGTGCTGAGAAGTTTTGAGTTTGTGTTACAGCATAGGGGCAAAAAGAGGGAGAGGAGAGAAACGTGTATTTAAATCAGGGCATATTTCTGGACTTCCTCTGTGATCCCCCTGTAGCCTCCTACACCTTGGCCTGGCTGGTGCAGGCAGGTCGGTGTGTTGGCCCGCGCTTCAAAGCTTCAACTTTGCTTTTAACCAAAGTCTGAGACAGAGAGAAAGACAGAAAGATAGAGAGAGAGATGTCGCAGATGAATATCTGACATGTTGGAAAACAGACAGACAGACATTGTGTCTCCCAGTCTGCAGATCAGTTAATAAACTTGGTGTTTCTCACCTCAGGGAAACAGGATCAACACGTCAAGCTCAGAACATAAGAAAGAAACACTTGCTGCACAAGTTAATGCACATAGGAATGAATGTCTGGCTTCAACATAATATCAACCAAATGAGCCAAATGTCTTATTTAGAATAACTTTAAGTTATCCAGTTAAGTTTTAATGTGGAGTCAACCTTTGTAACCTGGACTCCTCTGCTGCTGCTGTTTTTTTTAGACTATAATATCCTATTTGTAGTGGTGTGTGGTGTGACTGCAATAATGGTATATTGGGTTAAGAAAACTGTGTGACAGGATTATTACAAACTGTTCAAAACATGCCAAGCAATTACACATGTGGAGGGTCAGAAACTGCTTTCTTACACCGACTTGGAAAACAGTGATAATTTTAAACTATTTTATAAACCAACAACTAATCTACACACTGCAGATTATCTCTTCCCACCTTGTATTTTTTCACTTTTGAAACAGCTTGACAGACACATAAACATGCTGTCGTGCACGCATCTTTAGTTTTGGGTAATGATGATCAATATTTGACACCATTTTATGAACCAACCAACCGATGGATTAATTGTTGTAATAGTCAAAAGATCAGAATAGTGGTTATTTGCAGCCCTACAATAACTGCTCCACCTGTATAGCTGCCTGAAGCTGAGGGAGAACAGCTGGTGTGAAATGGACAGAAATAAAAAGGAGGGTAAGCGGCAGCAGACCACTGCTGTCCGGTATGACACTGTGCATGGTCGCTGGGAAGTAAAATAGAGCAGCTCCGCACCAGTGCCAGGGTATGTTTTGAGTACCGGGAATCTAGCATGGTGGTGTTTACAGAGACATGGCTCCCTCGGGATATTCCAGACTCTCTGATCGAGCTGGAGGGTTTCTCTGTTTCCCTGCCCGGGCCGACAGGGCTGGGACTTTAGGGAGGGGGAGGCGGCATCTGTCTGTCTGTCAGTGGCAGCTGCTGCAGACATTACACCGTGAGAGACTTTACGTAACACTGATGTTCAACCACCGTGTCTGTCGCCTTTTCTCCAAAGGAGTTCAGGGACATCACGACATGTGCTGTTTCTGTTCCTCAGCTGACATGCATAGGGACTTTCATCACTGTAAATTAGATTTCGAACAACATGTTAAGTGTGACACAAAATCACAATAATCACCAATATTTTGACAATTGATTAATTAATTTGACTAATTTTTAGGAAGAAAATGTTCAAATTATCTGGTTCCAGCTTCTCAAATTTGATCATTTTCTAGCTGTGGTTTTCTGGTTAACTGATGATCTTTAGGTGCACTATTGGTGCAGGCATTTTAGGTAGAATCTTCAGCTTTGGGAAACAGTGATTAACATTTTACATCGTTTTATGAACTCCTTATCCTAATATATTAATCATTTTAATAATCAATACATTATTCGACTATTGGAATAGTTAACTGCAACAAAAGTCATTACACAGAGAATTGTTGCTACAGACTTTGGTTCTTCAAAATTAGGAATAATAGGAATCGCCCATTGTGAATGATGATCTGCAAAAAATCCAATAAACTGAATGATTTTATTTTTGCTTGGAAATGCATATTTTTTTCACAGATTCAGATCAATGTCTGTCTCTATCTATCCATCCATACATTCAAATGTCATCTCACTTACACACTATTCAGCTCCTTCAGGTTATTTTTTTACCCATCAATTATCCATGTGCTGCTGCTCTGACTAAACGTTGTGTTGATGTATGTGTGCATGCAACCAGTCATGCTGACAGATTTTACCTTCAGGTTAAATGACATTTCAGACGAACAGTAGCTGTGTTGTGTTCGCTTTGATTTTCCCGTTTGGGTGACTTATTAACGCCATAATGTGTAGTAAATGAAGAGACCTTTAACTCTGCCATTATCCTAGTAATTATTTCACAGATAAAACAACTCTTGCCCCTTGGAAAAAAAAAAAAAAGATTGATGAACCATTCTTTTGGACCACTTTCAGAAAGCAAAGCAGCCAAGACCCAGCACTCTTCAAAGAACTTTATCTCCATCAGCAGCTTGATGCATGCAGATTATAAAGGAATCAATACTTATTATACAAGCAGTTTGTGCTCAGGAAAGTTGTGCTTTAGTTAATGATATGTTGTGTGTCATATCTGCAGCATTTACAAACAAGGATAATATAATATTGTGTTGTAAATTACATTTGCAGAAAATTAACAAAATACCAAGGCAGCACATCAATAACATAAAAGTACATCAAACAAGTCTTTGGCATTTCATAATAAATACATTAAAAAACAATATTTATGACTGACAATAAATAAATTAATTAAACAAGACTGGTGGCAATAACTTTTACTTTACATTCGAATATCTGTAGACAGCTTTTGCATTAAATTAATGCAATCACAATTTTAAAAACAACAAAGGAAAATGATTCTTCATTTGTATAATGATATTATAGCTGTACCTCATATTCAAATGAAATTCACACAATTGTAGGAGATTTATGGTTTTTGGTGAGGTCACAGCTTTAAAATTGTGTTCATTGCACTTAACACAGTAAAGATCATTTCAAACACAGCTCGGGTTTCAAGGCACACACTTCTTGGTCCAAAGGATTGTCATCAATATTGCGGGTGATTAGCAGTTTAATAATCCTGGCTGGCCTAGTTTCAGCAACGTCTCTGGCAACAAAGAAAACCTGTTGAAGCACAATCTGATACGAGCACATTGTTCAGGTCCAGCTCAGGTTTCCAGAGCGTCACCTCCAGCTCGAGCTGGACAGCAGATCTGCAGCGCTTCTACCACGCACCTGCTTCTCATTCACACACACACATGCCGTATTAGCCATGATCACTGGCAGGTCGGTTTTGCTCGTCCTCCCTATAGAAAAGGCTGGATCCACTCATGAGGAAAGATGAAGGCTTTTATTTCAAAGCCTTGTCCATTTTCAGGAATTCATCAGTCAGTAGTTGAAAGACCATGATGACTGAATCCTCCAAAAATGTTAGTGCACGGTTGGCAAATGGCAAACTGTCCTGACTAATGTTGTAAAGCAGTGTGGTCATCATGTCGGTGTTGTTGAAGAACTCTGCGTGATACAGATTCATGAAACTCCCCCGCTAAATAACCACATTATCAGTTCATTACAGTGAGGAATCGGCTGGTTTCAAAGTGTGTCATTGACAGCGCTACATTTACAGTATATGATTCTTCATGATCCCAGGCCCATCCACATGTTTGCCAGGTGTGCAGCACAACTCTGGAACATAATAAAAGGGATAAAAGCTAAAAGTGCACAAGCTTCTGCCTCACTGCACTAGACAATATTAGCTGTGACTTCTGAAACTTCACCAGCGATTTGACTTAAAAGGAAAGGACTGAAATATTCAAAAAACAAAAGCTTCGGAAGAACAAAACCAACCATGTGTTTTGCAATACGCAAGAGAGAGATACCTAAAGGCCTAAGGACAATTAATCCTATGATAAATATTAGTTGTCTACTTTCAATAATGTTAGATTAAACACCGCCATAAGTAGAGTTACTGAAGAAATAGATTTGTTAATAATTGCACTCGTGGAGATTGTGAGGAAGGAAAAGATATTTTGCAATAGGGTGTCAGACAGTCACAAAAACATAGTGATTCATCCTCCAGGGAGCATGAACTTGTTTAACAAATGTAGTTAGTGGATTTCATCAGACTGTAATGAAACATGTTTTAATTGCAGGATGTTTTGTTCGGTGCAGTGGTGCACAACGGGTTCTGGTTTGTTTTTTCATCAAGCTCGATTAAAGACTTGATTCCTTAGGTAACGTCAGTATAACGTCAGAGTAATGTCAGCGTAAATCAGGTGAACCATATGTAACATCGGTAGCTGAAGTAAATTTGTCCCAGTGCTGCCTCAGTGTCCCTAACAAAAGTAAACCAACATTAATATATACATTCCAATATATAACTGACTGTTATGACTGACTGAATTTAAATTTAATGAAGTCTAAAGTAAAATCTGCAGTCACAGCCCTGCTGCTAAAACTCCTAGAGGAAAGATTTCACAAGATCTCACAATAATTAGTGTAAAATTGTTGGATTTATGGACTTGATAGTATTGACTTAATTTTTTGTCATATCTTACTCTGTTGTTAGAAGCCATTTCTGACTGTTATAGACTACAATTTGAGAAGATGAACACAGATTCTTGAGCAGTTTGGGTTTTAGCTGGGATTTGATTTTCAGTAAAAGCAGAACAGAGACAGTGAGCGCTGATCACACAGACTTAAACTCATATTGTTTTACTGCCCCATGTGTGAATCCTGTCCAACAGGAAATAGCTACCAGATCCATGTGGCGAGGAGTGAAAACATTACAAGCCGTGATGGCCGCATACCTCCTCTGATGCCGAGTGCCGGAACAGCTGGACGCCGGGCAACAGCGTCGAGTGTCATCTGTCTTTTTCTTTTTACGTCATTTGGCGTGTTGCACTTTGACCCCTGAGCTGTCCGAGATGATTTTTCAGCTCCACTCACATTCCCACAGCATTCCTAGTGAGACTCGACAGCTGATTTAGCAGATTAAGAGCATCACTTTTTTTTTTTCAGAGGCCTGTTCATGTGTCTGTTTCAAAAGGAAAAAAAATACAAGGTGGAAGGAGACCATCCGCAGTTCACATGTTATATTTGTTTTACTTAAAGTTACTACATTTAAGCAATGAAGCATATCAAAAACATCCTTCCTTGAAAATTCCTATAAAAATAGGTGCATTTGTTTAAATTTTCCTGTGCGAAACTCATTTGAAATATAAATCACATCAGAATTATAGTACTGTATAATCAACGAAAGCACAAAATATTTGACCTACAAAATCAACATTTATTGAGACGTTGAGACAAAGTTAATATGCTTTCCTATTTGAAAGGGATTATAAGGTTAGAAACAAATGTATAGAACAGTCTTCATGAAGTTTGTAGAAATGCTGATTTTAATTAGTTACTTTACTTAGCTTCTCTTCTGTGTGTGTGTGTGTGTGTAGTGTTTTCCACGATGCACCACACAATGAATTTGCAGCACCAAACTGAATCCGCCTTGTGATGTTATTCTCACTCATACACACAGTGAGTGAGCGAGCAGGCGAGTGCAACAGCTGCGCACACATGTCAACGGCGTGAGGCTTTCTAGAAAAATACCAGAGAGGAAAAGAAAATGATTATCATTCGTTTTAGCCCCAAGTTGAAGACTGCAGATAAATACTATAGCTAGAAAAGATTTGGGAGACAATTAGTCAGTGCAACCACATGGTCTTAGTGTACAGTACCTATGGGGATGTGTCAAATACACACAGACTTAGACATTAGTTTAGAAGGATTCCAAAAATGGTACACCAGGTAATAAAAAATGATCTTTGTGATATGAAAATTAATGTAATCACAGTAGATTTACGAGATTTCCAACTGAGTTGAAAGTGTTAGCTTTATTCAGGCAATGCTTTCAGTGTAACCTGTGTACGTGTGTGTGTGTGTGTGTGTGCACGTGTGTGTGTGTGAAGACATGCCATGTCTGATTATTCATCGTGGTCTGCAGCAGCTGTTCTTTGTGGAGAAAAGTATTCATGAATTTACCTTAGTTACTGGACATCCAAACCTGACTCACACACACACTCAAACACACACTCAAACACACACACACACACACACACACACACACACACACACACACACACACACACTCACTCACATCGACTAGACACAACTCATCTGTTCGTTTCTTCTGGAACAAACTCTGAATGATATTCAGCAGTCTGCTTTAACTTGCCTGCAGAAGTGAAAGTGATTTTTTATATCAAAGTTACTCATCAGGCAGGTGTTTTAAAACTCAGTCCCAGTGCATCGAAGCCTGATACACCACTGGTGATTTAAGTGTTGTACGATAAAAAGGTCTCAGAGCAAAATCAAAGCCAGAAAATGACCAATGAGCAAAAACATACCTATCATAGAGGATCATGTTAGTTTGGTTGTGTTTTTTGTAAAAGGCTGTAAAACGTCATTCTGTGAATACTGGTGTAAATCAGTTATCTGTTACCTTGGTGTCTTTACACATGTACAACAAACAGTAAACCAAGACTACTGACGCTGCTTCGTCTCACATCACACACACTTCCCAGTGAGCGGATTAGTTCTGTTTGGATCTGTTACCTGGAAACACGACAGAGCTGATTTCCACCAACCCTCCAAATCTGCCAATAATCTTTAGAAAGCTGCTAAACCGAGACGCCAACACATGAATCATCACACTTTCCTGTTCCTGTTCTACTGTAAACAGTTTGTGCACAACTGTCAAAATAAGGATTTATCATTCTGTTGGTATGGAACTGTGTAAAACAGCCGTAGAAGAATTCAAATTATATATTATAAGTCTATAAAACTATTAATTATAAAGATATGATTTTGAATAAGCATGCCTACAAGTGTTAGGAAAGTTACTTTTAGAAAGGTTATTGTACAGTTACTAGTTACTAAATTAAAATAACTAAATGAGTGAGTGTCAAATTATTAAAGTAGTTTGTAAAGTTACTACTTACTTCCAGTTCAAATGCCTCCATCTCTTCAGCAGAATACATGTTCAATTATTTATGATAAATGTGAATACTATATAATGAAACAGACAGTTAATACAATAAATTATTACCAGAAATCTTAACCATTTTAACGTTGCTGTGGGACAAAATGACTCTCCAATAAAATATGAATAGATAAATCAATAAATTGCCTAATTTTGAAGTCTCCAGGAAATGATCAGGCATGTTGTGTATGTTCAGGATGAGGCAGGTGTGCTGTTTCTCTCCCGTTTCAGTTATAAAAACAGTAATAATGATGGGAAGAGTCATCACTTAGATTATTGATGAATGCAAAAGGTGATGCTTTCATTTAGAATGGTTATTCCCATCACTGGTTTCCTTTTTTTTTATACCACCATAAGTGTTTTAAACCTACACTTTATCTTTAAAATCACTTTTATACAGTGAACACATGGTTTTGAATTTATTACAATTATTTACTTACATTTGAAATGCTCCCAAAAAATAAAGAAAATAAATTCAAAACTAAATCCTATATTGAATATGCTTGAAATTGTGATATTGATTATTAATGGTAATGAGTTTTATTCATTATTGATTTGCTTAAAGTTTCTAGGTAATTACCCTCGTCAATGATACCATTTTACAGTCATGTTAAAGGTTTGCATTAAGTTTTAGAACACAGTTAGGACCCTTCTTAGAGAACTTGTACACAAGTTTAAATGTATTGAGTTAGTTCTAACCGTAAGCGTAAAGATTCTATAAAGCCTTCCTTATTACTATTTGTATTGCGAAGGTCTTATTTATCGTGGGAACGTCGTCTTCTTTGTGGTAATCCAGTCACTGCTCTGACAAGTCCTCATATATTTATCTACTAATTACTCTTCCTGGTCTTAACAAATCTGCATCATAATACATCAAACATCGGTGGAATAAGCAGAGTTTTGCAACCTGCTGTGTGGGAACCAGCTTTCTGTCTTTCAGATATTCACACAACAGTAATTTGATGTTTGCTGGTGAATCTGGTGAAACCACCGCAAACTTTCTCAAGGAATTTAGCAAAACAGCGTAATCGCATTTCCTGATTGTTCAGGCGATTAAAACAATCTTTAGACAAGAAAGCGAGAGTCTGGTGTCTCTGCATCCATCAATTATTCTTTCTTCTCCGATGGCTTCAGACCTGAACATCAACAACCTAAATGCGCAGAGATGATCCGCGACGTGGGTGATGTTATTCCTGTGTGTTTTTTTTTTTTTTTTTTTTTTTTATCCTACGTTCTGTCTTGATCTAATGCTTATCCTGTCACAGGCTGGTGGGCTGCCAACACAACCCTGAGTTTGGTCTAACTCGCCCCTGATCCTCCACAACAAGAGAAAAACAATCCGCTTTAAGAGGTTCCTGGCAGGACGTTCAACATGTGGCACCGCGTTCTAGTCTTTACCTGCAGCAGGTTATCGTCCTTGGTGTTTGTTCCACTCCACTGGCAGCAGCTAAGACTCTAATTGGAGGATTTCATTTTTATAGATTCTCGACCCTGATTGATGTGATGATCACCCAGAGAAGTTTGAAGTTACGTTTGTTTTCATGTAGAGAACAACAAAACAGGGGTGCAATCAAGATTTGAGAACAAAAGTATCACACCTAATAAAAATGTTTTATTGTGAGTAAATAAATACAAAAAAATCCCAGAGTTCTGTTTGCTGCTTCATCCAGTAAATTGTGTGTCTTTATTATTCAATTAAAGGAAAATAGGGTTGCAATCAAAATACAGATTTGAGAATAAAAACTGTTTTTAAACTGTTTTGTTTAAATATCTTTTTATATTTGTTTGCAAATCTTGCTTCCGCTTAAAATTCCATTTTTGTTTGCAAATAATATTTTGTGTTTGTGAATCATTTTTTGTTTGTTAATCATGGGTGTAGAAACACACCTCGACATGCAGCTCCATATAACGTTCGATAATTGATAGTCTTACAGATTTCATTGAAAGTTCCCCCACGAAGTTTTGCTTTTGATTGGTCAAAAATTGTCAAAAAAAAGATTTGCAAACAAATTTTTAAAAAACAAATCTATGTTAAAACAAAATGATTGCGTTTTAAACCAAAAACTTTATTCCTAAATCTATATTTTTAATTGCAAACGTATTTATATTAACTGAATAATAATAAAGTGACTGTGTGAAGCAGCCAAAAAAACTTCTGGATTTAAAAATAAACTTTTCTATCTGTGTTTTAATTATTTATTTAACTTACAATAACACATTTTTTAAATTACAGTTACAGTGTTAATTACTTTTGCTCTCAGATATATATTTGTTTTAATGCAAACCTGCTCAGTTTGATGCATAATATAGAAGTAAACGCAGCTCTATAGACAGAAAAGCCGGTCTTAAGGTTATTGAGCGATTGTTCACGTTTCCTCAGCAATATTCAAACAGTTTTGTTTTTTGTGGCATCATCTACCACAGCAATGTGGCAGCAGCTTACAGTGCCATCAATGACTCCCATTCAGAAGGCAGCAGCCTCCAGTCCATGATTAGTACTAGTCATGTATTTTCTGCCTCCATCTCTAGACCAGAATGTCAACAAGTGAAGCACACGTGGGAGATTCGGCATATTAGGCTTTTTCTATGGAGCCTGTATTAATCTGGTGATTACCCTCATGAAAACCTGCCAACGCAAACCGCTTCATCCAACAAACGCCAGCTCTGACTCATATCAAAAACCATTTTTTCTCTTAGCCGCTGATCCCAAATGAAAGAGGAGGATGACAGCGTGACAGAGACTAATGAGTGATTAATACTCTGAGGTGTGCTGCTTTGTTCCTCTTTGAACATTACTATCAGCACGTTAAACCCTCGTCCCTGCCGAAACACGCCGCCTTCGGCGAGCCTACCTGAGCTTGTCTGGGCAAACGGCAGCAGGCGCAGCAGGATGGAGAGAGTTTCAGTGATGGGTGAAATACTTTGGCACGGGATAAACATCTTTAACACATAACAGCAGGAGTCGTTCGCTGTTCAGTGACTCAACAAGAGAAACTGTGAGTGGGCGATTTGGAAACGTATGGGGGACGCTATTACGTTGACTGGAAGTTGTATTCCAAAAGTCTTACAGGAAGGGACGGGAGGCAGTTTAATAAAACACTAATATATAATAGTTCATAATATAAATCACACCCTGATTAAAGATGCCTCATCATCATGGTAGCATCAGAGGAGACTACTTTAAATGCTTTGACCTTTCGTTTGCCTTGACACAGGTTTCAGCTGGATTCTTGTAATCCGATAATTCATTCTTAAAATTCTTTAAGTCTTTTAAAACGTAATGGAATACAATTATTTCCAAAGGCAGGATTTGAGGATGTTCATAAGAAACCGGTATACGTTTTCCTTTTTCATGTTCATCAGATGAAACTGATCAGGACAGTCCACCACGATCATGAGGTCAGAGGTAATACCTACAGCTTACTTATCTTATCCTGGCGTCGTCCTCCTACTTACCATAGCTACATTTTCATTTCCTTTCTCCATCTGGGATTGTGGTATATTTGTAGGTTTCTCTGTACAAATCTTCACCCGTCCAATCAGAGGACGGGGGTCGCGGCTGGGACCGCTGTAATTCAGTAATAGCGGTGGAGAAAGATGCGGGCCAAGCCGTTGTGGAATTTTGCAGCTGCTGAATATTCAAAAAGTTGAAGCAACAAAATCTTTGCTGAGTTTTTCAACAGACGTCAGGACCAAACCTCAGTGACTGTTATGATCCGGAGTGACAATACAATACCTGAGTTACCACTTGTCAATGGTGAGTGAACACAGTCTGTACAGAGGAGATGTAGGAACTGACAGTCTGGTAGGAGCAGGCTTCAGATCTTTTTAGAAATTGCTTCTCTATTTGGTTGAAAACTCAACTTGAAAATACTTCTGATTGTCAGTTTCTCTCCCTTCAGTGTCAGGTTTTCTGGTGACTTCTTAAAGTCAATGATGATGTCTTCCATTTTCGACACAGCTCATGAAAAGAAGAGTCTCTGGGGTCATTGGACCCTGGAGGTGATAAAACGGGTAGTTCAGTGAGGTCAGGGTGATCCCCCCTGACATCTGGAGACCCTGCAGTCAAACTGCAGACGCTCTAGTGAACTCTAGGCCTGCTGCAGAACAGCCGGTTTTAGAATTGTCCCAAACACCAAAGTCCTCTGATCTTTATTACAATGTGTATATTGACTGTAAGTTTTACTGGCAAAACCCATAGGTCACCCCTTCTCAAACAGGCACTATTTAGATAAACTAACCACATACAGTATTGGGAATCTAATTTACTCACTTAATCACCTTTTTTGTACAGCTAAACATCATGATATATGACATTAGGCAATTTTACATGTCCACAGTGAACCTAGTGGTGATATATTGCATTTTAACCGTAGTATCACACTTCTGTCATCACGTTCATCTCCAGCTCAGATTTCCCAGAGCCAAGAGGTTTCTGAGGACACAATCTGTCTGTCATGCGTCTGTGGGACAAAGCTCCCACCTTTTGTTTGTGCTGTGGGATTCCCAGGCTGCTCCTGTCCTCACATGCTCACTCTAGTCTGGTTCAGGAAATGAACGGGCACTTCCTCCGACATTAAGTGGAGAGGTGTGTGCAGCGGTGTGTGTGTGTGCTCTGTGGTCGGTAATCATCGCCTCTCTGATGATTTGCTAAGCGTCATGTTTGAAAACCACTTACGCATCACTTGTACAAACGATGTGTCAGTTTCAAATGTAGTAAAGATGGAGAGCAGGCACAGAGCCAGAGCCAGAGGACGTGTGTGTTCCCTGGTCTGTGTCTGTTTTCCACATGAAAACGAGGTTTTATCCACTCTGAGTCTGCGCGCTGACATGTTTGTGCAGCCACACGTCGGTGTGTGTGGGTGTATTTACTGTATGTGTGTGTCAGGAGTGTGTGGAAGTGTTGCTCTTATGTCATGCAGCTTATTATGCAGTAGCACTGCTTGGAAAGACCCGAAGTGACTCATGTCGGTTTCTGTATTTCCATCTTCACGAGGAGCAAAATGAATGTGAGGGACTCTGAACACTTTTGGGAAATGAGGATATTTTTAGAAACAAGGACATAAATTGTTAAGTGCAGACTTTTTGGGAATTGAGATTCAGGAGATTGACAGAGAGGCTGTTCAAAGAAAGGTTGTAAAGTTAGAATATTTTGAGGAAAAAAGGATGTTTCTAGAATGAGTCTGTCTGTTGTTCAAGTCGGCTCATATAGGGGATTTTTTTTCATTGACTAACCTTTGTATTTGCAGACTAGTATTCAAGGTTTATTTTCTTATGCTGGAGAATGTGTAGGCAGGTTTCTTTATTTTTTCTATTTTAGCTTTATTCACCAGGCAGGTTTAGTTAGGCAGTTCATGGATTCGAACCTAGTTTATCCCAAACCTAGTCAATTACTGTTTTCCAAAGCAAAAAAAAATATACATCTTGGTGACACTACCAGAAAGACTTTTTACACATATTTTAAAACTATAGAAAAACTACATTTTTACTGCAGATACCTTTGCAATTCAAATTTATCCAAAGCATTATATATATTAATACCCATAGTAAACAGACATTAGCAGTTTTAAATGTATAGTATTTGCCTGGTAGACATTTTTGTATGTAATAACTTAAACAAAGAAATAGACTAGATTAATTTTACATTACTTACTATTATCAATATTGCTATTCATCATTCTAAAATATAGTTCATTTTGACTTACATGAGATAAGCAAATGATAATATTTTCAAGCAGCAGAAAAAAAGCAATTTGAATTAGTTTGAAGGAAGAGAAACTGCTGCTGATGCACAAATGACTAATGTTGTGAATGTTAAACTGACTGGTGTGCAAATGTTACTAGTCATGTGAGAAATGCACCAAAGCGAGTGAGAAAAGCTGTAACAGGTGAATTATTTCTTATACTTATGTTGCTGGTACCTGTAGTAAACTTGTTTCTTGTTTGGTGCTGTAAATAAGATGCAGGTGAACATCAAAACTGGACAGTTAATTAGGCAGAATGTGGATATGATGGTGACTGATTCTTGACTTTTTAATTCATCACTGTCATGTCATAATCTGTCTACACATCTATACACTTTGTATACTTAAAACGTGTAAACATCTTTGCAAATGGCTTTTAAAGCACCAAAAAGCACAAGACGTTTTATTCAAGTGTACCTCATAATCTCTAAAATATATAGCATACTCAGATGACCTTGAAAGCTGTTTAAACAGGACATTTTCTATTTGTGTATTCCAATCTTCAAAAATTCCTTAAAATAATCAAATCAAACTGTTAGCAGCAAACAATTCTTGTTATCCCTGAGGAGTTTCTGTGTTTTACTGTAGCTCTTTGTATAAGTAGATACTAAAATCATTATAATACGATCATGTTTGTTTCTAAATATGCATATTGAAAACATACATAGAAGAAACTCATCAGCGAAATCAAACACTTTGTTTTGAGGTGGAAATATTTGAGGCAGTTCTCATATCGGACTCTTACTGTTGGTATCGAGACAACTTTAGTTAGGATTAGATTAACTTTAAGGTTAAGGGCTGAAGATTGTGTGTGTGTGTGTGTGTGTGTGTGTGTGTGTGTGTGTGTGTGTGTGTGTGTGTGTGTGTGTGTGTGTGTGTGTGTGTGTGTGTGTGTGTGTGTGTGTGTGTGTGTGTGTGAGAAAGCGAGAGAGAAAGACCAAGAGTGTGAGCAGAGTAATCTCAAGGTGAACAGGATAAAATCCAGCCAACACAACCAAGATAACTGTGTGCGTTTAGCGGTTTGTAAATATTCATTGTATTGTTGAGTGAATTCTCTACATTTTATCATGAACTGTATAAATATATCAACAGGAAAGTGCCGATCTTTTGCCATTTCACAAAAATAAGATATGAAGTGCAATTTAAAGAGGTGAGGACATTTTTTTTAATATGTACAACTGTACATAGATGAAAAAAGATGTAAAATGTACAGCTTGACTTGGCCTGCGGAGGATTCTCGTCAGTTATTACAGCCTCAGACATTAACTTCACAGAAACCAAAACTATTGGTGCGGTCGCTCGCTCCTCCTGGAGTCATAAACGTGCAGCTTTACAACCAGAAAGTTCTACTTGAAGAACCACTAAAGGTGTAAATACCAGTGGTAAAAAAACACACAGGTTCTGACAAGTCACTTCCACACAGAATGGAAACGACCTACAAGTAGCCGCCAATTAAATGAGCGTCACCACTTGTTCTATCAAATAATATAACGTCTAGTAGAGCTGCAACAATCAGTTGAATAATAAGTTGCCACCTGTTATATTAATCGCCAAAAATTTTGATCAATTTGAGTCATTTTTATTCTATCGATCAATTGATTATGGGAACGATTAATTGATTAGTTGTTTGGTTCATGAAATGTCTATCACAGTTTCCCAAAGCTTAAGAGTCAACCTAAAATGTCTTTGTCCAGACTAACAGTTCACAACCCAAAGATCATCAGTTTACTATTAAAGAAGACAAAAAAAAAACCCAAAACAGTTTTGAGAATCTGGAACTAGAGGATCTGGACATTTTCTTCTTAAAAATACTCAAATTGATTAATCAAGTAGCTGGTTATTAATGTAATAGTTAGTAACTAATCGATTCTGTTTCAGGACAAAACTAGTCGTAGTAGTTAATCAGCTGCCCTGAGACAAACTGTGGAGCAGTAAAAACCCTTTAAAAGAGTCTGAGGAGCGGTTAATGTGAGGCATTGAAACATCACACACACGTATACATAGTACACCTGTGTATACATACATGTGACCTCTCACATGTATCACTGCATCACACACACACACACATATACACACCTCACTGTTATTAGTGCGGCCAGCCCACACACCCTTTCCTCCCTCTCATTATCAATGCTCTCTGGCTCCAAACTGTGGGTGAGAGAAGACCAAAGCACAGCTCCCTCATTACTATCTGAGGCTAATACAATAACTACCACGTGCGTCCTCTCTGTCTCAGCGGTTCAGCCTGAGCTGACTCCACCCTGCAGGTAATTACCTGCATTCACAGTATCTGCAGGAAATTACGTTGATTCATCCTTTGTGTCGGAGTTTGGCCTTTATCACTTCCGCTGATTCTGGTAACGTTTCACATCACAATTTGGAGGACTAGTTCACTATTCTTCTTTGTTTGCACTGCAAACAAACAAGATTAAATTGAAATATGACATAAAGTTTAAAAATTGAGATAAAATTCAAATATATGAGCTAGTAATAAGGCAAATATGTGATTAAAAATTGGGAAAAAAATGAAATACATGCATAAATAATACAAATGAATTGTAATACAAATACAAATGAAAGACAGAATTGTTTTAACATACATTTACCAAAATCAAATTTGCTATTTATTAATTTTCTCATGTCACATCTCATTTTGACTTTCATCATATTGGTTTCACAACGTTTATTCTATTAGATTGTTAAATTGTTCTATTTTTTGTAGTTTTGATTGACCAAAACTAAGGAAAAAATAGAAGCAAAATGATCGGTCAGTGGACTGAAGTCATTCAAGATAATTTAAGATAATAAGGTGCACTTATAGAACCAAAATAAAGATATTTTCACCTAATAAGATCCATTTTTTGCATTGTTTATCTTCCCTTTTAGGTTTTCCCAATTTCTCTTATCTGACCTGAAGCTGAAGAGTCGAACACACAACAGTGACTTTTATTTTCTCAAAACTAACACAAATCAGAAAACATTAACTAATGCATCTTCTTATAGAAAATCTGACCAAACCAGTTTTCTGCATCCCCAATAATGATGTTTAATTAATAGACAACTTTAATCTGATTGTGTGAAAAGCTTTAAAATATCTGACACGATGCGTAAAGCTCCAATGATTATTCAATTCATTGCAAACTATTACATTACTCGCCAAACTATTTTGACGATCAATTAGTAATTTTTAAGATAAAAAGAGAGCTCATGAACTGACATGTTCACATCAACGTATCAGTAGTTTGCTGAAATGTTCACTGTTGACGTTTCTCTGAGTCGGGTCTGTCTGTGAAACAGAAGCTGACAAACACACTTGTTCTGCCGCTTTTGACCTTACCACAAGATCTTTATCAACAGGTGAGGTTTGTTCTGTTGTCACAGAGATGAAGCTGTTCAGTTGGTTTAACTTCACTCTGAGAACATTATTACCAGGAGGTGGAGGAGCTTGTCGCTTCAGCCTCAGATTATTTCTGCTGACAAACGTGTCCTCTGCTCTTACAATCTTCAGGTGCAAACGTGAACGGCTACAACCCAAATACTGAATTGCAAAACATTACTTTGGGTGTAATTTTCCTGCCCTGGAGAGGAAATGGGGAGTTAATTGCCTAAACTGAAACTCAAGTACATGAGCCTTAAACAGTATTTACTGTAAGTCCCCGACTTGGATCCGAATGATTTTCCTGGCAGTGTGGAGACAATAATATGGTCGGACTGTTTGTGGATTTGGAGACTCTCCCTCCAGCACTTTCTCTTCCAAATAATTAGATTTAGATTATTTTGTTAAACTGTTCCACTTGGTTTTATTTTTTGGGGTCTGACTGCGTTTTCGATGCAAGTCGTGTGGCCAAAGTCCACAGAGCTTCTAGTTATTTAAAAGTAGATCTGAAGCTTATATACAAGGCTGTAGGAACTTGAGTCAGATCAAGTGCATTTCGGCCACTCTTACATTTTTAGCATAAAAAATGCCTCTCTGGGAATTTGTATTTGTCCACCTTGTGTCGATTATTGAAATAATTAGTCTATTCGTTTTTTTTGTTCATAAAATGGTGTAAAAAAATGGTGTCGCTTTACTGTTTCCCAAAACTGAAGCTTCAAATGACTTTTCTGTCCAGACCAACAAAGGTCATCAACTTAATATTATAAAAGAGTAAAGAAACCATAAAATATTCAGATTTGAGAAGCTGAAACCAGAATTTTCTTTTCTTAAAAATGAGTCAAATCATTGGTTTTCAAAATAGTTGGCAATTTATGTGATAGTTGGTGACTGATCGATTTATTGACTAATCGTTGTAGCTCTTTGTGAGGGTCCCATTTCAGACTATGAGGTGACTATGACAGTTTTGAAAGAAACTTTAACTCTGTGTTATTACTTATGACAACAAAGGCAGAACTTACCCAACACAGAATGTTTCATGAAGCCGAATAAAGTGACCATTTGAGCCCAAACTGTGGTCTTAACCACATCATAAAACATTGTTATTTTTCACAGTTCAGTTTATTACAATCTTCATTAGCTGCCACTGCTCTTACAGGGGTCTGTCACCTATGCCTAAAAAAACATTATTTTGTATCTTCAATTTAAAGCATTAAAAAAATAATTAAACTTTAATGCAATGTTGCTCTTCAGGTGGTTTTATTGAGTCCCACATATGTTGGTGTTTTTACATGTTTCCATCTATCAGATTAACCAAAACAATAGAAAAAGAAATATAATATGTCATGCTGGACAGGTTTAAAATGACAGGAAGACATTTAGGATGTAATAAGTACTGGAGTTGTGGGGTAAAATCTCCCACATACTCGCAGACTGGTTTAAAATGACCTGAGCAACATCAGGTCATTTTAATCCAGTC
Source organism: Eupleurogrammus muticus (assembly GCA_036785175.1). Taxonomy (NCBI): domain Eukaryota; kingdom Metazoa; phylum Chordata; class Actinopteri; order Scombriformes; family Trichiuridae; genus Eupleurogrammus; species Eupleurogrammus muticus. The sequence continues at coordinate 9,768,917 of JAYKQN010000012.1, read as the reverse complement.
TAAATTCGTCCCTAATCAGCCTCTGAGATCGTATCTGCCTCCTGTGCGGCTCTGAGTAATAGAAGTAAATCTCTTTTGGAGGTCAAGCTGTCCCGGGGTTTGTCATGTTCTCTCCACGTGACGCACAGCGTGAGAACGCGGCATTATCGTTGGCCGAACCGCTGCTTTGTTGTGTTTCTGCCGTGCGGCTCTCTATATTCTGACATTCGTGAACAGCCTGGTGGAGGTCAAACTGTGTAAACGCCAACAGTGATAGACTGTATGTGTGTGTGTGTGTATCTGATTTACTGTGTGTGAGAACATGCAGCCTGTCATTTCACAAAACCACATGACTGGCGCTAAAAAGAGGAGGAGGAGGTGGGGTGGGGGGGGGTTCAGACCACATTTGGATATGTTAAGAAGTCCTTGAGAGGTAGTTCTAATTGTCAGATATACCAGTCTGACTCATTGTTTACGGCTCGCGACAAAGGCCTGTGTGTACCGTAGCCGTCCATTCATCACGCCAGCGTTACTGATTAGGCCTCAGCTGAGTTATGGTGGGAACCAGTAACATTTCCTCCCTCGTGTAGACGCGGGTTCCTGCTGATAACGACCAGCGCTGCTGTGTGTACGTGCAGCGCGGCCGTGTCTGCTGCGGCGGGGAGAGAACGCCGCGTTGGAAGGGACCCGCCGCGTTCAGATTGTTGGGAGGGTATTAATAGATTTATGAGACATGAAGGACCCTTATATAAACCAGGAAGTACACATCAGAGGAAGGTTCCTGTGCTGCACAGCCACTTGTTCTATTTTCTGTTCTGTCGCGGTTTCATGACAGAACACGAGTGTTTACTTGTGGGTCTGATGCATGTCTGATATTGTCAAACACTGTTTCATTCTGTATATGATACACATTTCTATTAATTATCCAGAAGTGGCAGCAGCTTATTATACATCTGTGATAACACATTGTACAAAATTAATCTGATCAGGAGAAAATATATTGGTTTTGGTGTAATTTTAGGCATTTTATTTGTTTAGGTAATAATTCAGCATGTTTTAATTATGTGATGAAATGAATAAATATGAGATGGAAATACATTATTACAAGGAACATCTGCCAAAAGTGAAAAATATTAGATATAAATAAAAAAAATAGATAAAAATAGGAGATAAATAATAAATATGAATGTTGTGATTTTTTAATGTTTTGTAGCTAATATTTTGTACTTTTTATCTCATAATACCGACTTTTAGCTTGTATTTTGTATTTTTTTATCATGTTGTCTTATTAATATCATATTATGGACATTTTATATTACATTCTTGTTTTTTTAAAACAAGATTAAATTGACCAAAATCATTAATTATCTGTCATTGGAATGCGATGATTCACGATTATCCTGTTCATTATCATGTTGTGTTTTTGAAGTTTGAAACATGCTTGAACGTTAAAGTGCTTGGAAATACTTGAAATGTTACGCCGAGCATATTTATTTATATTTATATTCTGACTCAATAGACCAATTATTAAATAAAGGGAAATAAACTAAGTTTGTTTAATCACAGCGGCAACATGGGAGCACAGTGGGTAGCGCTGATTCCTTGGCGGGCTCAGGTTCAAGGACTTGAGTTGAGACCTTTCTTTTCTTCTTGGTTTTCTCTGGGTTCTCCAGCTTCCTCCCACCACTTCCCTCCAGCAGACCCCTGTGATCCCTAGTGAGGAATAAGCAGGTATAGAGAATGTTTAATGTACATCACAGCGGCAGGCTCGTTTTGATGGTTTTGCGTGGTGAGCGTTTTGATGGTTGTTGCATCACAGTGTCTTATTCCTCATTAGGGTCAACGGGTCTGCTGGTGCCAATCCCGTTGCATTACACGCATGTGGCAGCGATATACCTCAGACAGGTACCAGCCTATCATGGAGCACACACACCATTCACACACACACTCACACCTACCGCCAACTTAGAATATCCAATTAATTAGAGGAAGCCAGAGAACCTGGGAAAAAAATGCGTAACAAAGAGAGCATGCAAACTCCACACAGAAAGGTCCCAGCCCAAGGACTTGAACCTGTCTTGGACCTTATTGCTGTGAGGCAACGGTACCCACTGCTTCCCCGTGTCACCCTGGCTAGAAAATGAGTCCTATGGAAGGTATGCCACAGAGATAACTAGCCCTACAGGTTATGACAAGTTATGTTTACCTGTTCGGTTTAACTGTCTCAGTCCGGTTCATGTGTGTTCCGTTTGGTTCATAACCGTGAGCTGCCCTTTTTACTTTTTCTGCTTCTACTCATAGGTGAAGCGTTTACCCTGAGCAAAAGGTAGAAGAAGTGAAGCAGCAGATAGTAGATGGACAGTAAGCAGATAGTCAGTTGTTTTGAAGACTTGTGTTTATGGAGAGTGGGAAAGAGTCAGAGTTAGAAGATGACCAGCAGCACTTTGTAGGTCTGCAGCACTTTGCAGTGAAGCTGCATTGAGTGACCTATTGAGTGACCATTGAGTGACCTATGATGACGGCGGCAAGAAAGTTGGTGACAAAACTACAACAGTATTCAGCTCTATGATTAAAGCACCGGAGCCATGATGTAAATCATGGCTCCATCACAAACACTTCAGCTACATGGTTCCTGCACTGTATAAAGAGACATTTCAGACTATGTAAAGAAAAGCTAGGTTTCTACCTACATTTCTCAATGGGATACTGTAATGTTAGGAACTTCCCGCTAAAAATTTAAGCTCAGCTGACGTTAGCCCAGGTACAGCGACAGACCAGGGGAAACATGCAACATAGAAATGGTGCACAACACAACAAACACACAAAACAAATGACAAAAAAACACTGTAAGAGAAAAAAGCTGCAAAAATAACTATATATATATATATATATATATATATATATATATATATATATATATATATATATATATCACATTATGTAATGACACAGAGCAATACAATGTGATGCAATCCATGCTGTTTGACTTCATTAAATGCTGTCAGTCAACACTCATGTGAAGGGTGAAAACTTTGTTTTATTTTTATTTTTATTATATTCGGTCCATTCAGTTGATGATAGCCACTTGTTCAATAGGTTGTATACAATTGTCTGATTCTTTGTCCTAGAGATAGCATTTCGTGACCTCTAGAAACTTTCTCCTTCAAAGTTACTGATTAAAACTGATTTGTCTTAAAACTTCTTAAAAAGTGCTTGAATTTATCCATAAGAAGGACTAACTTATTAGACTAATTATACTAAATACAAGATATTTTCATCTGATTAGTTGTAATTTGGTGCAGTGATGTCACTAATATTTATTTGTTATCAATTACTCTACCAATTACTTTTCTGAACAATATTTTGGTTAGTTATTGTATGTTTATACAGTGCCAACATTAATTCCTATTTCATCGCAGTGGTTTTTACTGCTCATAATATTTTATCTTTTGTGTCTTTATTAGAGTTTACCATTGTTTTATTGGTGCCTGTTCTCTCCAAGCTCGTTTCTTTTTTGCTGACATGTTTTCCCCCTCAGGGACCAATAATTTCTCTTCTCCTGCAGCCACTCCTCCTTGTCCTCCTCTTCCTCCTCCTTCTCCTCTTGCTGCTTCTCCTCCTTCTCCTTGTCTTCTTTGTCCTCCTCCTCCTCTTCTTCCTCCTCCTCCTCTATGTTCTCCTCCTCCTCCTCCTCCTTTTGCTCCTCCTCCTCCTCCACGTCTCTGTAAGTGAGAATCTGTTCTTTCTCCAGCTGCCAAGTTAAATAACCCCTAAACTGCATAATGCATTAATGAAGACAAATGGATGTGTGCGTGTGTAAGCTCCTCTTTCCTTCTGTTCCTTCGAATGTGTGTGTGTGTTTAGTTTGGTTTCCAGGCACTGAGATCATGTTTGACAGCAGCTTAGAACAAAACAAAAAAAAATATCTTTGCACTTAGTTTTCTTTGGAGAGGCTGAGTCCTGTTTGTTCACCTGTGTTGTGTTCTACAACAATCAGCGCAGTGTGTGTCTGAACCGCACTAATTACATGTAGGAACCGACCACGTGATCCACTGCACCAAATCTGTGCTGCTGAGGAGCAAACTATTTCTATTTAAGTTATTTTTTGTCTTTTCAACTTTTTTTTTTCAGTGAGGTAGAAACGGACAGAAAGGTGGGAGACGGAGAGATGGAATGATATGCAGGAAAGCTTATTTCAGGGCTTGAGCTATAGACTCTCTCTCTCTCTCTCTCTCTCTCTCTCTCTCTCTATATATATATATATATATATATATATATATATATATATATATATATATATATATATATATATATATATATATATATATGGGGCGCTGCTCAACTTGTTGTGCCACTTGCTTCACTATTTCTATTTCTACATGAATGTGCAAAGTTATAAATATAATATAATATTGCTACGCATCAACGGGGAAATAACAAAGTTCGAAATAACAGATTTCACAGCATTAACTTTTTAAGTAACAATCTTTTTTTTTGTGAAATTGTAATAAAACAGACAAGTTGACATAGGGAACAAATACATTACACACAGGGACAAACGTACAAACTAAGAACTGTATAACGGGAGATGAAAAGTAAAAACCTCCTGAACATACACAACATGCCCGAGTTCAAATTAAAAGCTTTTTGTTTTGTAGATGCAAATAAAATTGTTCAATATATTCTCTGGAGAACATGTTTAGATAGCTAAAACAGTGAGGACCATTGTAAATTTCCTTTGCAACCACAATAATATGTCTCGTTGAGCTGCAATGATTAGACAATGAAACAAATAAATCATCATTATCAATTTACATATTTTTAAGAAGGACATTTTCCAATTTCTCAAATAAATTGTAAATAATGAAAATGAAATATTTCTATAGTTAATTGAAGGGGAGATTTGCTGTTAAGGACAAACGCTCATTTTCTAAATGCCATAATGACTATGATGTTATATTAAAAGGTTGAAATGGATTGAAAATGGATTTTCACACTATTAACTTTTACCTTTGGGGAACTCATTAAATTTTCCAACATTTAATGAACAAAATAAATATATTAATGATTTTAATGACCGGTTAATTCAGTATTATTACAGTTGTCAGGTGCAGCACACACAGAAAGAAGAATTAAGCAGAAGGCAACATAACAGAGGATTCTTACATATACGCTTGTGCAAAAGATAAAGCAAATGTTCTTTTCCAACTTTAAAAAGTTTCTGACCTGCAGCTATGAGAGAACAGCAGAGATTGTGGCTGGCAGCTAACAACAGGACAGGCCTGATTAGCCAGACACAGAGGAGCGCTGGCTCTGCATTCCCAGCTGCCTCTGTCTCGAACTCACTGTCAACAGCACATCAGCAGGACCCCCCCCAAACCACCCAAACCACCCAAATCACCCTTCAGAGAGGCGAAAATAATGTAAAATATCAATCACTGTTTCCCAAAGCTGAAGATTCAACCTAAAATGTCCTTTTTAGTCCAGACCATCAGTTAACGACCCAAAGATCATTTACTATGACAGAAGACTAAAGAAACCAGAAAATAATCAGATTTGAGAAGCTGAACCCAGAAAATTTCGCTGTTTTCTTCTAAAAAATAATTCAAATTGATTCTTTATCAAAAAAACTGACTAATTGATTGACTCATCATTGCAATTCTTAGTGCTCCATATGCACTCCTGTAACTTAATTTAAAAATAAAAATGCAGTAAGTGTGGTGATGTTCTTATTGTCCCAGCCTGATGCATCACTCATCCTCTCCTCCATCAGTCACTCATTCATCCTGCAGATCTGACAACTGCATTGTTGGTTTCCCTCGGGGAGCATGTGGATGTCTGTTTGCTGCACGTGGAGCTTTAAAATAGATTTAAAAGCAGGGAGTGACAGATTTACACTACATGACATAAATAACATTAGAAGCATATGAAAGAGGTGTCTCTTCACTCTGCTCCATCGTTGTATGTATTTTTTTAAATTTATTGAAAGAGTGAAGCAGTGTTTCTGCCATTCAGAGAAAATGTTTTTATGACTTTCCACAGTGGAGAACAAGTCTGAATCAGTAGTGAACCTGAGTTCAGTCTCTCTAGCAGCAATAAAAACATAAATCACCTTTGATTCCTCCTGTGTGTGTTTGGTTGATGAGTTAAAACATCCTGATATGCAGGATGACTTTTATCTGAACAATCACTGAACAATCACTAACTGTGTTATTCTTGGGAAGTCAGATGCATCGCCTCTGATATTTGTCTTCATGCTCTTGTTGCGCCCTCCCTTCATGAACCTGTGAGCGTGGTGAGAAACACGTCGAGTCTGGACTCACATCATCACAACTTCCTCAGGAGTTTGCGTGTTGGAAGATAGATTGGTTGGGGTTTATAGTAATTGAGTTGTGCCTGGCGTGTTGATGAGATTCTGAAGAGGCCACTCCTGTGCCACGTCCATTTTTATTCATTTTAATTTCGGATGGTGAGAGAGCTGTTGATTTCTGCTCATTTTTCCGGGTAAAAGCACCCCATTACCATCAGTGAGGGCCCATTGTGTCCCTTTAGCCATTCAGGAAGTTTCTAGCAGCAGTTGCTGGATAAACGGACTAATCAGGCAGGCGGGCCATGCCAGGCCACGCCACGAACCTTGAAGGAGTGTAATCTAATCTGCAGTGGGGTGGAAAGGATGTTCTGCCAGTCAGCTACTCTCTTATTAGGACATGTGGGACCAGCTGTTTGTGCATGTTTGTTCCTCACTCATTCGAGCCTGTTCGGCCGCAGATGCTGAGGAGCCCGACACAAACAAAATGCACAAGGGGAAACTTTTCAAACAGCAAGCACGTTGCGCGCAGGTGGAAACACGAACACGCTCTCAGAGGATCCTTCTCTGCTGCAGTGGTGGCAAAATTATTCATTCTTTCCTCAGGTAAAAGTGTAGATATTCTGGGTTAAAATATTTTTGTAGAAGTTGATGTTCCTACTCAAGTAAAAGTGTAAAAGTTCTGGTTTTCAAAACTTTGTGAGAAATAATAGTAAAAGTAATGAAAAGAGGCTGTTAAATGCTCTTAATGACAAAAGCTTAGGTAGTTTTCTAAAGGCCATAATGACTATGATGTTATATTAAAGGGTTGATGTTAATAACAAAAAAAATTGGGATGCACATGTTTTAGCTACATCCACAGGAAGTAAATTTCCACATTTTCTGGTTCCAGCTTCTTAAATCTGAATACTTTCTTTAGTTTTCTATACTAGTGAACTGATGATCTTTGGGTTGTGGACTGTTGGTCTGGACAACAAAACATATTTTAGGTTGAATCTTCATTTTTGGGAAACGTGTTTTGTGGTGAAGAAGCTGTGATCCCTTTTTGGCACAGTTTGTTGTGTTGTCCCTTTAAAAGCATTTTAACAGGTGATTAAGCTAAAATCGATTTAAATATAACAAACAAGAATGAGAACAAGTAATTTTCAGGCAGAAAAACCTTTAACTCCCAATGTATGAGCTATCATCTATTAAAGACAAACAGCATTAAATGCATCATATTGTCCTTATAATGTTAATTACAGTCTAGTTTTAAAGAAATGAGTTTTACAGAGAGAAACGTTCATTAACACCGTAGACATGAAGTTGTGTGTATTTGCAGGTTCTGACTGCAGATGTCAATGAAGTGTAAGATACAGATTTACATCACTTTCCTGCACAAAATGACTTTCTGACCCAACAGTGGTCATGAAAACAAGCCAGAATGAAAGAGGAGTGCAGTAATGAAGTATTTGTTGTTCATTACTTGACACCTTTGCTGGTCTCTGCGGCTTCAGGTCGGGAAACTTTTTCTGCTGAGTTGCGGTTTCGCTGTGAGTGTGTTAGCGCTTGCTGAACTTCACATCTATTCATCCTGACCCGGTATCAGAGGCTGGAAACTTCACATCTCAATATTTACTTTTTCCTTCCTTCCTTAAATAGTCACGGGAACACCAAGTTCATAAAAACCTCTCCAGATCTAAATAATCACACAAAGTTTTAGAGCCATTATGTTATTTTGTGACAGCAGAGATATGGATGAAACAATAGTGGAGGGATAAGTCACAGGAATAAAACAAAGCAGCAACACAGGAGTGAAAGTTTATTCCTGACCCCAAGGTTCATTTAGGAGCTTTTTCTGGAGCCTTTACCCAGGGCTGCAACAAATACTAGTATTTGATTAATCTATTGATTGAATTATTGTTCAATTAGTTGATTGGTTCATTAATTGGTGTAAAATGTTCCCAAAGCTGAAGATGCTGCCTAGATAACTATAATATTGTGAAAATTCAATCATTTCAGAATGGGAAACTCATATTTTATATAGATTCACTGACATAGAGTCAATATTTTAAGCTGTTGTTGCTTGTAATTTTGAGGACTATGTTTTGCAGATAATGAAAACACAAAACTTCACAATGTTCTAATTATTTGAGATGCACCTGCATGATGGTTTTCAACACTTCCTGTTGGGCTACTGAATCATTATTTAACCTGTTTCTTGTAACTTGAGTTAGGAAACCTAAAACTTATATACCAATATTGTAATTATATGACATCTACCTGTACTATAAAATGAACAACAGCTCAGAACAAAAAATCATTATGAGCTGGAAATATAAGAAACAAAACTCAACATTGTCCTTTTTTTAGCAACCAAGAGATTAGAGCTGCAACTAATGACTATTTTAATAGTCAAATTTATTGATTATTAAAACTATTACTTTATTGGTTGTTTGGACCATAACACAGTGTAAAATGTTGATTGCTAAACCTGAAAAGAAACCAGAAAATCATCAGATTTTAGAAGTTTGAACTTAAGAATTTTTACTTTTAGCATTTCCAACAATTTATATTGTCACCAATTCATCCTGCAGGTGGTTTGATTTTTTTTATTTGAATTTATCCAGTCCATGATTGCCTCTCCTTAGCCCATTGGAGTCTTGTTCTTTTCTGTTCAGGCATCAATGATGGTTTTCTTCTCGCTTTCCTGTATAAAAATCTCATTTACTTCAGGCTATTTTGCGCAGTTCTGTCACACACATTGACTCCAGCTTCCTCCTATTTCTTCTTCATTTGTGTATTTTCTGTTTTCGAGGCATATGGCCTTTAGTTTTTGTCTAGACACTTAGATGTCTTCCTTGGTCTACCAGTACACTTGGCTTCAACAACCTTCCCATGATCTTTGTACTTGGTCCATATCTTCAATACAGCTGACTGTGAACAGCCCACATCTTTGGCAACCATACGTGATGAGTTACCATCTTCAAGAAGTTTGACAATCCTCTCTTTGTTTCAAGAGACATCTCTCTTGTTGGAGCCATGATTTTTCCAAATCCACTTGGTCTAGCAGCCCTCCAAGGTGTGATAACTGCACTTGTTTTAACTGCTGACTAACAAGCAGAGCCAATCTGAGGCAGGGGCCCAGTTAAGGAAAGGAAATTGACTTTGTGTGTGTTCTCATTTTATAACTCAAAATTGAGTGATTCCAATTTTTTTCCTCAGAATGGAGTGATTCCATATGTTTTTTTTTTTTTAATTAATTTCCTTTAGTGTTTGTAAATGCCAAAGAGTTGCACTTTTGAATGACTTCATTATTGTTTCATACTTTTGATGCAAGTTTGTTCTACAGAATAAAATGTCTGAGTGAGTGCTCGCACAAGATTGGTGATTCCATACTTTTTGCTAGGGGTTGTAGTAGTGAGCTGGGACTACGTCCAAATCCATTCTTGGCGGTGCATTCACTGACCCAACGTCATCCAAGAACTAATTATTAGCTGCTCAGAACCATTGTAATGAGAAGCTTTTTCCTCGGAAAGTTAAAGTCCAGAACACAAACAAGGATAGTGAATTCAGTAAATTATACAATGTTATTTTCTTCTGTTAATAACTGAATTTCCACATTTTACAAATTAAAGGTGACGTCATATTTACTTCCAAACCAAGCATGGAAGTGCTCATACACACACACACGCACACACTACACATTTTTCCAGAGCGTTCCCCTTCGACGCCGGCTGAAAATAGATCCATCCCTTAGATGTGTGAAGTGTCGCGGCTCCTGCAGCTGATTGTGGCCTGAGCAGTGTGTGACTGTGGGATGTAACTACATTAATCCTCCATATCATTAAGCGCTGTAGGTCTGCTCAGCTGTCGGCCGCATGCGGGTGAAGTTAAATTGGTGCAGGACTGATTTGTCTGCCTGTGAAATAGAAAAAGTCTTGAATTAGTAATCAAATTTATTAGAAACAGAAGAATCTCTGTTTTACAAATGGTGCAAATCCCTGTGATTATTTCTGCTGATACTGACATAATGCCGGATGTCTATAAAGAGGATCAAAATTACAAAACATGAGGGGAGCGTCTGTCAAACAAACCTCCTCTCTGTGAGAAGAATCCAGGTTTTCAGCCTTGAACGATCTATCTGAGAAATTGACATAAGGATCAAGCAACAAGAAACCGGTGACTTTTTGTTCATGTATCAGACAGGAGACAAATTATACTATCATAAAAAAAAATACAGACCTGGACACATGTATGTTTCCCTTTAAAGGAAGGATATTTTAGTTTACCTAAAAGTTTCTGTTTTCACATTGTTTAATAAAAAAAAAAAAATGTCTTGTCTTTGGTACAATGTGTCCAATCCATAGAAAAGTGAGTCAAATTATCTTAAATTATCTTATTCCATCATTTATCTTATTTCCAGTCGCTTTTTTTATTGATTTTGGGTAATTTCATCAATGTTAATTAATGATCAAATTGTTTAACAAATATAATGTCTTCTAATCTCATATTTATATGTTTTGATCTCATAATGTTGTCTTTTAATATCATCATATCATTTTGGACTTGTTTTCTTAAAACAGGAAGTAAGTTGAATAGAATCATGAAACACTACATGATGTGACAATGGAACAAGATATTATGTGATTATTGGTATAATATTGGACTGATTGTACCGAATAAGAGCTATTTTCCCTGATTAGATTACTTTTTTTTTAAGTGCAGAGTCCATTACACCCTCTCCGAATATGTGATCAGTTTGTCTTTGCAGAACGTTAATATGAAGACAACAGCTTTATGCCTTTCATAAAACCTCGTGGTGGTGTGAAGCGTCTCTACACAACAGCACCGTCAGTTTAACAGCTACATTTAGCAGCAGTATGATTAGTATTGTCGCTAAAGCGTGAGAACGTCCCGCCAGTGTGTGTGTGTGTCTGTGTCGTCCTCCGTGATCCAAATCCCCCCCAAACCTTTCATCCTCCAGTTCTCACGTCTGTCCGGACTTCCTGCTCACGCCCAGCTGGCCCCGCCCCCTGCGTGCTGACAGCCCACCCGCCCGCTGTCACTGCGGAGCTATATCCTTCCCTTTAATTGGCCTGAGTCTTTAAAGATTTTCTCAATAACACAGTCTGCACAACGTTGTGTGTTCCATGCGCGGTGCTTTTATTGTGAAAGGCCATGTATGCATATGTATACAGTGTGGAGATTTTGACAGCTGCTGGTGACTGAGATACTGTGAGCGTCCATGGAAGTTATAATTACCTACAAACACTGACTGCTGGTACAAACGTGAGTGCAGCCAGTGATTTATAGCACAATAAATGTCACTTATGAATTGGATAAATGTGTGGTTGGAGATGCATGAAATTATCCTGTGTCTGGGCTCGAAACTACTTTGGACAAATAAAACAACCAAAAACTTTATAAAAAATGACCAGAATAAGAAAAAAAGATCTGGCAGAGGAATAAGATAATTTAAGATTATTTTACTTAATATTGGGATAAAAAAGATATTTCTACCTGAAACAATATTGTTTGTAGTTTAACATCAAATTCTATTGATGACTGTTTACAGCTATTCTAGGATGGAACTGTGGTTACAACCAGACATGTTGAGAGACGTTTGGAAAAGACTCGGTGAGGAGTGAGAAACAGAAGAACCCTTTTGTTTTTATATAGAGTCTGCACTGTATAAACTGGTATAATTTACCAAGTGATCCGTCAAATGCGTTAACATTTCTCACATAAAGTTAAACTCAGTTCAACAAATTGTGGACTGTTTGTAAAATGAGTAAATTTGGCCACCAGGCCGCTGGTGTCGCCACCCCAGCATAAAGACTGAAAAACAATGATCAGACAAATTATATACAACATAATGTAAGTCTCTGCAGCATATTCATTTTTTATCTTCATAAATACACATCATTTTACTTCAGTCCATATATCATCAGCAGAATCTTGTTTTTCTATATTAAACAGATTCTTTTACCAGATCATTGTTGCAGTTTTCATTATTAAAGAAACAATTTTAAAAGCTTTACCTTGTAAAAATTAAAAGTTGAAACTTTATTGGGTTATTAGCTGAAATATTCTTCAAACTCCAGGAAGGAAATGTTTTAAATGATCACCTGTTTGGTTTAATGACATGTAATCGTATTCTCATGTTTATATTGTCCACTTCCGTCATGCAGAATCACTGCCGCCGTAATGACCCAATTTCCCACTTCTGCCTGCTGTGTTTGTCATAATCCGCAGGGAAACAACCGTGTGTTTCCTGGTGGAAAGGAAGGTGCTGCTGTGTGTGAGCGGCGGTGATGATTTAGCACGGATGAGAGCCAGTGTGGGTGAGCTGCGAGCTGGGAGAGGCCGGGATGGGAAGTCTGGGAAAGTCTTAATGACAGACTAGTGGCGAGACGAGACACAGAGCCATAACCATGAATCACATGGTAATTAATGACCAGGTTCCCATGGTCGGGGCTTGTTTGATGGTAAAACAAAAGCTATCTGGACCACGCAAGCGCTATTTACACACACATTAGACAGATTAAGAGAGGTGGAGGCGGAGGAGAGGCGGGGGCCAAGGTTAAAGAGAGCAGCGGCGATAAGGCGAGGCAGCGACGCGACCGGCAGGTAACGTGGAGCGGAGGGGGAGCGGAGCTAATGAGGGAGCGGGGGACCAGCTGGCTGCAGAGTGGAGGGGAGGGACGCGGGTCCAGCTAATCATAGCCCCGGCTCCTCACAGCTCCACTGGGGTCACACACACACACACACACACAGGCAATAAACCGCGCTGCATCTGCATGAAGACATCAGCATCAGAGAACTCACGCTCGACCTGCTCAGCTCCACCTGAGTCACGGTGGCAGTTTCTCACAGGAAAGAAAAGACAGGAACAGATAATGAGAGCGGGATTATGAGAAGCTGAAAACATGTTTATAAACGTCCAGTGACATCACCTGTGAGACGCCGCAGGGCTTTTGAAGGTTATATCACTCACACTTAATACTCCAAGATATTTACTTATGATAAAATAAAGGCAGCCGTGTTATTTTATCACATTTATTTGACAGCTGTCGTTAGGAGCTACTTCACATTCTAGTTTGAGTTTGTAAAAACATGACAGGACAATAGATGGCGGTGATTTGTTCTAGGATAAATTATTAAGCACAATACAAAGCAGTGGTGGAAAGTAACCAAGTACAATTACTTCAATACAGTTTTGAGGTACTTAAATTATCTTTTTTTTATTCAATTATTATCATAATTGAGTAATTTAGATGACAGTAGTTGCACCTTTACTTAAGTAAGGTATCTGAGTACTTTGTTACCCGCTGATACAAAACAGATCTGAGCTCTGACATGTTTCTTACACCATTATCACTGAGTAATAAGTTTGTTTTTACTATGCAACACTTTTGTAATGTAATTTATATTGTTGATTGATATTGTTTGAAGTCAAACTGTTCAAACAAGTTTTTGTCAATACAAAAAACTAATAATAAAACATAACACTAAATATTACAAAAGCAAGTTATAGCCTTATAAAAAAAATGTCACAATAAATAAGTTGTAGCACACTAGAGCTGCAATGGTTGGTTAATTAGTTCCCAACTTTTACATTAATCACCAAATATTTTGATAATCAATCATGACTTTGTTCATTTAATTATATTTAATATTTTACAACCAGAACTTAAAAAGGGTAACTAAAATTCATCAATCATTTTATGTCATTTTAAAGAAAATGTCCATGGTTTCTTTAGTCTTGACAGGAAGTGCCTGACTATTGCTATATTGCATAATTGAAAGAAGGCAGTCTTAGAAATTGTTGTTTAATGTGTCTTAACATGGGCAGTGAATGACATATCTTGGATCAAGATGCTGGAGGCTAAGGCGATCCCACCCAAACAAGCTATATCACTGGATATTGAATCTCTATAATGTTCAGGCCGAAGGAAAATGTTTTATATTTTTAGGACATGCTTGAATTTTTGCTAGCTGGTTAGCTTTGTTTGGCTCATTTGAGAGATACAGTTGTGTATCATCCGCATAACAGTAGAAATTAATGGAGTGTTTCCTAATATTTCCTAATGGGAGCATATTTATTGTACATGATTTTATGAAGTATGAACAGCTAATCGTTTATCTGTTTCAGTAATCACAAGGAAATCTAAATAATTATTAATAATGTATTTTTTTAATGATTTTGAAACCTATTTTTATGTCTTTTGTGACCTTTATAATCAGTGAAATCATCCCATGCTCTTTGCTCAGACTTTAAATGAATTGAAAAACCAGCAGTTTCTACACTTGATTAAACCCGACTCATTTCTGCAGTTCACATCAGGGTTTTTTCCTCTCTTCATTATGTAGTTTAGGTTTCTAGTTTATACAGACGCTGTGGCCAAGCCAGCGTCAAAATGTCTTAATTTGTTTGTTAGAAATGTTGATTCGTTTGGCTCTTGAGCACACATGTTTAAGTGTGATTTAGCAGGGTTTTTTTTTGTGCTGCTGAACTCAGGGCTGAATCCTCTGAGGACCAGAGGCTGCTGTCAGTCTGACTTATGGCTGCAGTTGCTGCATCAGCTTGAGTTTTAGTAACAGCTACAAACTGGACAGGGATAAAGCCAAGAGGCTGGCAGGGGTAATCTTACTGAACGCCCACCCAAACACTTGCTCTGCTCACACTGCGTGTGTGACTTTTTTATGGAAGCTCATTAATGACATGTGCTGGAAAATCACATTCACACACAATACATCTACTCTATGTTTATAAATGCAGCTTTCAGGTATTTAACATGTACTTGACTTGAAATGACACAAAATCCTACTTCATCAGGGAGACTTCAGAAACTTTGGCCTCAGAATTTGACACACTTGTGATAGTTCCTACTGGACCATGATCGGCTCCAAACTGAAAGTGATGTCACAAATTTGGTGTGAAACTCTGCACATTGTAGGTCGATCAGATAATAATAAATACAGTTTTGAGTGGATGATGGCTTTAAAGCCCTAGATCAAATTTGCCTCACTTATTTGTTGTATATTCTGTATTTGAAATGACTGCACTTAATATTTTGTATTTTTCTAAAATCACAATTTGAATGAGTATAAATAGAATACTTACATTATGGATATTAATTATTATTCCTTACCACTGAACACAAAATCCTTTGAAAGAGAACTCCGCAACTAGAGCAGCAATAGTTAGTTGATTAATCAATTAGTTGCCAACTATTACATAAATCACCAACTATTTTGATAAGCTTCTTAAATCTGATTATTTTCTGCTTTCTTTAGACTTTTATAACAGAAAACTGATCCTTTTCGGGTTGTGGACTGTTGGGCTGGACAAAAAAAAACAAATTAGACTGATTCAATAATTGCATGATTAATTGACTATAAATTTGGTCTTTACTTGCTTGCTATCTACAAGTCAAGACTGGAGACCACACATAGGCTGATATGCAATGGCAGAAGAAAAAAAAGGGAGGAAAGATGGCTCAATCTTAAACTGCATGTGCCGACACTTACAGTTTGTGTCCTTTAGCAATTTCCTTTGGATGAAACTGGAAGTGGAAGATCTCTTGTCATGATAAGAAGAGGTTGATTTTATTGCTTTTTTTACTCAACTCGGTTAAATCAGTAAACAAGTTTTATTCCAAACAAAGGTTGGTACACAGGAGGGCAAAGGTATCCAAAACATCAGGCAAAAGGCAAGGTCAAAAAAACAAGCTGTGTTCATAATAGCAGAAGGTTAAGACTGTGCTGTAGTAAGAGAGCTGGCCCATGGTCTATGAAGCCCAACGATCTGGCAACAAGACAAAACACAAAGGGGAATGTGCATGTATAGAGGAGTGATTAGACAGGAATCAGGCGCACACAGATGATGGGGGGCAGATAGGAACCTAGAACAAAGACACGGGGGAGTGTTACAAAATAAAACAGGAAGACATGAGAGATAAAGGAAGAAATATATACTATATGTGACTCAAGAAACCCAAAAATTCAGATTTGAGAACCTGGAAACAGAGAATTTCTTAAAAATTAAGTAGTGGTAGATGGTGATTAAAATAACAATTTCCTTTTTAAAAGAAAAAAAAATTATAAACAGAAACTTTCATAAACAGAGGGATTATGTAATAATTGGCAGCTAATTTATTAATTGACTGATGATAAATTTACTGTAATTGATTGAATTTTTTTTGTTTTTTTTTGTTGGCCCAGTAATAAATTTTGGCTTTAATTAACCTCCATAGCGTGTGTGTGTGCGTGTGTGTGTGCTTAATACAGGAAACGCAACCTAAATCTTGCAATTCGTGTGTGTGTGTGTGTGTGTGTGTGTGTACTGTACAACTGTGAGTGGCCATGAGTGTTTTTGTGTGTGTTGCTCCAGCTGCCCCAGACTGTAACCTACTCTACACACACACACACACACAAACACACCCTACTTGACCTCCTCAGCCCAAACAGTTGCTCACGTCACTTCACTTTAGGTGAGAGCAGCCAGACTCTGACTGTAAACGCTCTGGTCGCTGATCAAATGATATTAGCCAATAATTCCTGGTGTCGAGTGTCTGCACATCTCATTTTGCAGCTTGTGTCCCGCTGTCCTTTTGTAGCGTTGTGTCAGCATGAATGCTTCAGATGTCTACATTAGCAGTGCCACCAAAGAGACACTTAAAATAGCTCTATCAAACCAACAGGTAAAATCATACAATAATAATGAATTTAAGAATATATTTTAGTCATTTATTCTTTTCCTCCCATTAATCATCCCTTAATCCCTTCAAATTTATCTTGTGCTCAGAACCTGTACCATCCTGTTTAGGGCCAACATTTACAACTGTGTCTTTCAGGCACTGTAACAGAACTGTTGGGCTGTTGTGGTCCTGGTGATGCCTGGAACAACATTTGTGCATAATAGAAAACTAAAATCCATCGTGTAGTGTAATATTAAAAGGCAAATTCATTTGAAATGTGTATGTTGACAAAGAAAAGGTGAATTTAGCTGTCAATGTTTGTTTTAATTGTGTTTGCATGTGGGTTTAATTCTTGTAATTCTAACACTGAAACAAATAGATTCAGTTAGTTTTACTGTCTGTTAAGTTTAAAGGCTTTTGGAGGATGTTTCTGAGGTTCTGGAGAAGAGTTTAGAGGTTTTGAAGCATGTTTTAGAGATTCTGGGAAAGGGGTTAGTGGTTCTAGAGAAGGTTATAGCAGATTGGAGGATTCTGAAGGTTTAATGGTTTTCATTTATGTCTAATTTATTTCTTCAGTTGAATTATATTTAAAGGAAATCCCTTGTTAAAAAAAAAATCATGATATTAAATTCTATGAATAATCTTGTTAAATTATCATGGTCTGAAAATTACAACCTAGTATTAGGGCCACAGGGTTGTAATTTACAAGGGTAAAGTTTATGAGATTAACATTCGCATTTAACATGAACATTTATGAGATTAAAGTCATTATTTAAAACAATAAAATTGTAAATTTAGTTGGTTCCTGTCTCTTGTGCATGTAACACTTCACTCCCGTTGCTGTGCCAGTGCAGCAAAGAGAAAAACATGTGAGGAAGATAGAGACTTCATGAGGGAATGATGCACAAACAGTGAAAAGTTCTTTGTTATAACGATACAAAGCTAAATTCAAATGGCTGAACTATCCCTTCATGATAATCCAGCAGCACGTTACCCTACACTTGTATTAACTGTGCGCCTATGATCATAACTAATGACTTTATACTTGTAACTAATAACTTCAACCTCATAAAAAATGACCTTATTTTAATAACTAATGACTTTAATAAAGTCCTGTTGCTGATTGCAGCTTCAGGTGGTGATGAGGTCTTTAAGAGGTCTTTATAAGCGATTGAGTTTCAGGATCTGTGTCTGCTGCTGCCGCCGATCTCCTCGGTCCCTCTTACACACAACATAAACAAATGCACAGCCACACACTAATTAATGCTTATGCACAAACTCTCAGAGTGAAGTTCAGCTTCCAACAGGCTCCTTCTGATCCTTTATGTGCCTCCCGCTATTTTTAGCCACCTCATTAAACTGCTGCTAATGATTCTTTGCCGTGTAAATGGTCTGATAAGCTAATTATTGGAGGAGAAAAAACCCATTTCCATCCCGCCCACATGAAGGTCTCTGTGCCCCGTTAAAGCCGGTGTGATTAATAGCGTGAGGCCTGGCGTGTGCGGCGTGTTTTTTATTATTACTGGAGAGAAGTTCTCTGTGTGCACTGAAAACACAAACATTTACATAGTGAACAGTGGAGACAGCTTCGGCTGATTATGTGATGTGGGATTGTTGAAACATCCAAATCAATCGTTGATGTCGCTCGACTGACTGAGGATCATGTTGAAATATTCCTGCTTGGCTGGTCGTAATCATTTCTGCAGGTTTTGCTGCTTCTTTTTCCGCTATCAGTTTGTCCCATTCATGATTTCTTTACTTTATTTGCTTTCTTGTCTCGGCCTGAAGGGAGAAGTAGTTGATACTTTGCTTCTTATTTCTATTTTAGGAAAATAAGATTAGATTTTATTCATATGACATGACAACTAGAGCTGCAAATCTAAAAGCAATTAATTGATTAATAATAATTGTTTAGTTGCCAACTTTTAGATCAAATAATTTATCTATTTGAGCCATTTTTAGGAAAATGTGTCAAAATTCTCCAGTTCCAGCTTCTGAAATCTGATATTTCCTGCTTTCTCTTTGGGTTGTGGACTGTTGGTCTGGATAAAAAAAACAAAATTTTAAGTTGAATCGTCAGCTTTGTGAAACAGTGATCGATATTTTAAACCATTTAATGAACCAAACAGCTAATAGTTTCAGTCATCAATAGATTAATTGACTGTCAAACTATTTGTTACAACCAGAATGACATCTTGAGGCTGCTGCGGAAATGTAAGTTCCATAGACGGCTAGTAGATTCTTCTTCCTCCCAACTTTATTTTTTCAACAATTTTTAAGCACAAATCTTCTCTGTCTTATTTTCTCTCTTGGTGTTCAGCTCCTTACTTCCACTTTTTGCAGAACAAGAAGATGAGGAAAGAAAATCATTGAAAGCCAAGCAGCGGTTTGATGGAGTAATTACAGAGCCTCACAAACACAGAATGAATGTAATCAATATTTTAATATATTTATCTTTTATTAATGTGATCTTGTACGTGATGACAGGCGACAGCCTTGACAAGCTGTTTTGTGTGTGGTCGAACGTGCACGTGCCACAGAAAAACCATCGTATTTTGCTAAAGCTTTAGCAAGGAAAGGTCTGACACGCATGTTTGAACTGGAAGGAAGCGCTTTGTGTGAAAACACGAGCCCATCGCTGCTCGGCGGACCCCTCTGCAGTCGCCACAGGACGAGCTCCGACATGTGCGCTGACCCTGCCGTAGATCTTAGGATCCAGAGGAATGCCAGGCGCGCACGTGTTGAGGAGTGGGGCCGGCGGCCGCGGCGGCGGTAGACGGCGCAGAGCTGCGTCTATATATAACTGTCATGTAGGTTTACAGAGGGACGGCTGGACGGGGGAGGGGAGGATACCTTACACCACCTCCTTAAATTATGTTAGCATGTTTACAAGGATGCTTCAGTGACATCAAGTCTTCATTTTTCAACAGTCTGCACACACGCATGCACGCACGCACACACACACACACACACACTCTGTAGTAATTGCAGACACAACTGTCAGAACTTTAGGGAATTTCATTGACAGCAGAGCTCATACACAAGTTCTTTTTTTCTTCAGGTAATGACTATTTAAGTTGTTTTGTATTTTATGTATAGTTGATACAATAATCAATAAATTCTTCTGTTCATTGGTTTATAAAATGGTGTTGAATGTGCACCTAACAACAAATCTTTTTGCTTGGTTCATAAAATGTTAAAAAATATCAATCACTGGTTCCACCTAAAAATTATTTTCTTGGTGATCCTCAGTTTACTGTTATAGAAGAATAAAGACACCAGGATTTGATTTGATTTTCTTTAAAAATGACTCAAAATGATCAATCGATTATCAAAATGCAACTAATTGATTAATTGCAGCTTTAATATATGTTTAATACTTGCTGCCACATTTCAACTAGTTTCTGACCAAACACCCAAAAAAAACAGATTTGAAGAAAAATTTGATCATAGTAATGAGCCTAATGACACTGGTAAGGCCCTTAAAGGCCATTAAAACGTACTTAAATTAAAAAGCGGATATCAATGTTTGTAAAAAGGATCTCAGGTTCTTGCAGAGTTGATTTGGACATTTTCTTCTTAAAAATGGCTGAAATCAATTAATCCATTATTAAAATAGTTTATTGATTATTGTAATAGTTGGAAATGAATCCAGTGACTAATCATTGCATCTCTAGCTGAAAATCATGAATTGCATCCATGTTAAAGTTACAGCATTTGTACTGTGAAGTCTCCATTGAAAATAACTATTCAAAGATAAAGTTGTGTTTCCCTCCACTATCAGAAAAAAACTCTTTCATGTTCCACATGCCTGATTTGTAGAAACAAAAGAAGAATATAAGAAAGGAAGCGAATGGAAGAAGGAAGGATGTAAGATAAGAAATAAAGAGAAAGACGGACACAGGAAGGAAGGAAAGAGAAAGTAGGATGTAGAATCTGAAGAAGGAAGAAATGAAACAATATTTAGCCAGAATTCAGGGCTGAGCTGTTAGAAACAATCAGCCTGATGTTTGCACTTGCATCAGACCAGTTCCATTCAACACAGGAACAAAAAAAAAGTCTTGTTCTCCTCTTGGCTGCATCTCTAATCCCTCTTCAGAGACTCGAAGTGATGAATGAGGATAAGCACCTTTCTCCTTGAAGGCATTTAAAGGTGTTGCGCTGGGTTATCCACTCAAAACCATCAGGAAGCGTCAGAAAAAGAAAAGGAGTTCAAACGCGCCTCACAGTATTTTCACATCAGAAAAGCTCTTTCAGGCTTATTTTGGCTTCCTCCTGCCTGTATTTTCACATCATTGATCTGACTTCTACAGCGATGAGGATGCCTCACAAAAACAGATCAAATGAAAGGTCTTTATTTCTTTCCTCAGTTTTTCTGTGCTTTGCTTACTTCTTCAAAACTTCTCCTTATTTGATCCACATGATGATTTTTGTCAAAGGATGTTGCTTCGGGAAACAGTGATGGACATTTTTGGTCATTTTAGACTAAACGTATAATGTTATTCATGAAAAATAATAATGGTCTTGACGAGAGTGGAGTACTACAGTACTATGTGATACCAATGACACTCATCTGTTTTAAGGTGCATCTGCTGCTTTGCAGAGTGACTTGTTTGAAGGGACAGTGAAATGAATGCCATGATTCCCCTCCTCAGCGGCTCAGAGCCGCGTTTTTATGACAGAGCTGGACATTTGGAAGCTCTTTACACTTCCCAGACTCGTGTTCTCGGTCAGTCACCATCTCCCCGTCTGCACCTGCTGACTGCGTTTCCCTCCGTGACGCCACTGTCGCCAGTAATCATAACCTCTGGCGAACAGGCATAAACAGACATTAGGTGTGCTGCTACTCCAGCCTGCACTTATGAGATTGAGCCTGGACGCAGGTTTGCCCCCGTACAGATTCTCCCCCTGACTGTACAGTAATTAGAGAGATCAGCTCACCACGGTGGAAGTTCAGCAGACGTGAAGCTGCTGAAAGCCGCTGTCTGTAGCTCCCCCAGGTGGAAAAGCAGGTCCATGAAATCATCAACAGGCAAATTTAAAGGCAAGTACGTCAAATCGGGTAAACGATTGCTAAAAGATCACTGCTGGAGTTATTTGTTCAGTTATTTTAGGTTATTTTTACATGATTCAAGCTGCATGTTCTGAGTGGGCAGCACTTGGTTTCGAGTGTGGCGTCACACGGGGGTCAGAGGTCGACGTCCTTTGACCGAGACGTCGGGCTGCAGACAGACGGTCTCACCCCTCAGCTGATTTATAAACTGTGGAAAGTCTGAGGAGCTAAAATAGACTGAGGAGGAACACAGAAGACACCAGTGACACGTTTAAGTCTGTTGTCTGTGTTTTCAAGCTGCAATGAATAATCATTTTACATTCATTTTAATCAACGATTTTGTTAATTAGTTGATTTGAGTAATTTTTAAGGAAAACTTTCTTGTATATTGATGATATATGGGTTTTGGACTATTGATCTGGACAAATTAAAACATTTAAGGTTGTATCTGCACCTTCGGGAAATGGCGATTAACATTTTACATTATTTTTTTAACCTAAACAGTTGTTGCTGATCACTGTTTCCAAAAAAAAAATCAACCTAAAATCTTTTTTTTTGTCCTGACCATCAGTCCAGAACCAAAAGATCATCAGTTTACTATTATAGAAGACCAAAGAAACCAGAAAATAATCAGAATTGAGAAGCTGGAACCAGAGAATTTGGACATTTTCTTTAAAAAATGACAAAAATGATTGTTTGATTATCAAACTAGTTGGTAATTAATGTAATAGACAGCACCTAAAATTGAGAAAATGTGAACAGATGGATATTTGCCTCACACTTAGCTAAAAAGCGAATATAATTTATTGAGTGAACTGAGCACAAATCTTTGTGTTGAATTATCACCTGGCGACACTCTGGCCTGTTTGATGTGTCTCCCCCACATCGCCTCTCACCTCACGTCTCTCGCGTCGCTTGTGATTGAAGATGTGAGTGTGTGTGTGTGTGTGTGTGTGTGTGTGTGTGTGTGTGTGTGTGTGTGTGTGTGCGTCTCCTTTGAACTTCGCCCTAATAGGAGACCAGGCTGCATGTCGGCCCAGCTTCAAACCTTGTTGTGTGGCCCCCGAGTGGCTGACCTGAAGGCTCGAGTTTGTTTAGCTGCTCTTCAAGTGCTCTTAAATGGAGATGTCTGCTGCGGTGTGTGTTTGTGTGTGTATATGTGTGTGTGTGTGTGGTGGGGGGAGATGGTGATGAATGGTCTGTCTCTCGCCCTTCCCCTCCCTCACTTTGCCCATTTGCAGCTGATCACCTGTTCTCTGGTCACAGGGAGGGGGGCCTGTGGGTTCAGAGGTGTGTGTGTGTGTGTGTGTGTGTGTGTGTGTGTGTGTTTGTGTGTGTGGATGTTATTGATTTTCTCCTGCTGTGTTGGTGGGAGCTGGTTGCAGCTCTGCAGTTCGTCGTCTGTGTGCGTCTGTTCTTGTTCTTGTGTCTTTGTGATACTCTAGGTTTTACGTATCTGCTCCTCGTGCCTGTTTGATAGTTAAAAGTATGTTTTAAGGACGTAGAAATGTTTTCCATCAACTAGGATCCTTTCAGTTTTAGAAACCCAAATGTGTGGGTGAAAGAGAGCAAAAATAGAAACGTGACTATGTATGAGAATTGGTGCCTGCGAGTGAGCGTGTGTGTGTGTGTGTGTGTGTGTGTGCGTGTGTGTGTGTGTGTGTGTGTGTGTGTGTGTGTGTGTGTGTGTTACAGTAACTGTGTTGACTACACATTCTTGCATGTTTGGCATTTTTTCAGGCTTCAGGAATGGCAACTGTGTTAGCTGGAAATAATTAGTTTGTAAAACAACCATTGAAATGTCAACAGTTGCTGATTTGCTTAAAAGCTGCGCTAATCAATTTCTTTTTACATTAATAATGGAAAAAAATAAAAAATGAAGGTGTAACGTGATACAGTGATAAAACCTGTGGTGCCTAATGACCCGACCGCAGATTTCTTCAACTCATATGTTGGCTGCTTTCTGTCGACTTGGCAACAGTCAAAACTTGGTTCAGTTTACTTGCTCTGATTATTAATCAGTTTACCTATTCTAGGTATTAGTCAGTTTACCTGCTGTGGTAAATAATCAGTTCACCTTTGCTTATTAATAATCATATCAGTTTACCTCCCTCTGATAATTAATCATTTCACCTTCGTTAATTATTAATCAACCTACCGACTGTGACTGGATTCCTAAATGCTTTTGAAATCATAAACCTCCTTTTTAGTTCTGCTGCTGTGTTGTCTCTTCTACACAGATCATCAGAGTATTTAGATAAATAAAACAGCCCCGGTGCACAAGTCGTGGTGGCAGACTGACGACTGTACGCAGAAGTGAGTCACTTACTCCAGTTACAATCACTGTTTGTTTTCAGTGGAACAGCTGCAGGATCCGTCTCTGAATGACGTCACCAGACTCCGTCCTGTTTCTGTTGTCTGTAGATATTACCAAATTCACAGATCATAGGCGTCCGGAAGATCATCATTATAAAGATCGGTCTAGATCACAGGAGTGAGGTGGGCGACGTGTGTTTTAAGTCGGATTTTCCCTTTAAGCTTCCTTAAGGCCTGCACTTTAGAAACAGCTGTAACTCTATGATCCTCCTTGCTTTGTTTGCATTCATCTTCCCAACTTCCAGCAGAAAAGGGAAGCATTTCAGTTTCTTTGTTGTTTGGGGGCTCTACAAGTAATTAAATCTTGTGCGATGGTGGAGACCTAAAAAATGGAGACCTCAAATAAAAGCGGAGCACAGCCATGGATAATGCTGACACTCAATACCATATCAACGCAGCCTCGCATTGTCCCCGCCAGAGTAAGGCGATTCTGCTTGTCATCTTTGGCAACAAAAGCTACCAGCTGCCTTTGTGCAGCCAACAAGTGTCGTTATTCAGCCCCACAAACGCATCCGTCAGCCGAGGCGGTGCTGAGTTGAGAAATCTGCGTCCTGCTGCAGTGTCTGAAGTTGCCCGCGGGGCAGGTTTCCTGGCAGCACATGTGGGCGTAGCCGTACACATCTGTTTCAGAAGAATAAGGAGTTGAGGCTTCTCACCCTCACATTCCTTCAAGCTGATTAGTTGTTTGCAAAACCAAGACATTTGATAAAATCAAATATTGCACTGTCATAATCATCTCAGATGTCTGTGGTGGATCCTGAAATATTGTTGCTGTAACACTAATAAGCTGTTACATGAAAGTATCTCCTTGATAATGTAGGTTACATCCAGCCGTTTCCGTGAAATAATTCTGCCTCGTTGAGCTAATGGTCTCTGGTGAAATTCCACCTTTGCAAACACCTGGGCTTTGATTCCCCGGTCTAACTATTACTTCAGCTCCATTGCTGTTTGTTACAGTGAACACAACGGTCTGTGTAGGAGGCTTTGCACCCTGTTGCTGCAATAATAGCAGGTTAGTTAGCGTTCAGTTATTCCAAATTTAGCCTGAAAAGGCTGGAGAGGCAAGACATAAAAAGCCCTGACTTGTGTCAGACATTTATGGCCTATTTTTTTTCTTTAATATTACCTGAAACCTGAAAATGTAATAAATGTATCTTGATTAAATGCCAAATATTACATTAATTACCAACTAGTGTGATAATTGATTAATCAATTTGAATCAATTTTAAGATGAAAATGTCTAGATTTTCTGGTTTCTGCTTCTCAAAGTTGTTTGTTTTACTACCTGTACATCTACTACCTGTACAATGCCCGTTAGTGCTGTCCTACCATACATATAACTCAGTGGACACAAAGCCACATTAACTACATTTACCAGAAAGGTAAGCACTCCAGAAGACTGCACAAAGTGGTCGGCATTGTGGAGATGTTACAATAATGCTTATGTTTACTTCTACATTACTTATAAACCATAAAAGTCATTAAAACAGTCACTAAGCCTGCACCAGAATAAATTAAATCACCAGTCGTCAACATCCATTATGTCTCAGTTAAAAGACACAAGCTATTGTCTTTTAATCTCATATTTCAACAATGGGCAGGTGCATAAAAGAATGCTAAAAAACATGTGCAGATTAATAAGAAAGCTCCAACTGTTAGTCACTAGCAAAATATGACATTAAATATAACAATGTAACAAGATTATATTGAGCTAAAATCAGGAATGAAAACTTTAAACAAGCCAATAGAATGAGGTAATTCACAACCATTCTGCTCAGGATTGGACTAATTGTATAGAAGACAAGATATAATCAACTGATAACATTCTATGTTTTCGCAGTGCAGACTCTAGTCTGAAGCGTTCAGACACCCGTGAGTCTCGTCACTTGGTTGCGACACAAGATAAGAAATTTACTCTTACTAATTTGCTTTTTAATCTTTAACCAAAACCACAGTGTTTCCCTAACCGTATGCAAAGTGCTTTTGTTGCAGGAACTCAACCACACACAGATGCAAACTTAGATATCCGATGTCAAAGTGCTGGTGCTCTTGGGCTCAACATGCTCCCAGCGACAGAAACACATTACATACTGTAAATAGTTCAGGGAGAGCAGCAGCAGCAGCAAAGTATTAACCAGTGAGCAGCATGATTTTCACATGTTGAAGGTGTCATCGGGTGTGGAGCGGCGTTGTTGTGGTCTCATGTTTCCGGTCTGTTAAAGACACAGCATGCATGTTGGGATTATCTTGCGATCTGCAGGGCAACGCCAGGCAGCTTTGTGCTGTACAGGAAGTGTGTAAAGATATATCTTAACGCTTCCCCGTGTCCTGGGGGCTGTAAACCACATAAAGGAGACACAACAATGCCGCCACAGCCGGAAATCCTGCCAGCACAGACAGGTGGGGGGACAATGACTGTCCTCCCCTCCTTCCCTGTCTCTCCCTCATCCATCACTCCTTCCCCTTCTGGTTTCTCTTCACTCTCTGTCCCTTCGTTTTGTTTCTCTTCAAACGTTCTTTCATCTCCTCTCTTTTCTCTCCCTGTCTTACTCTAGCTTGCTGCTCCCCCGGTTGATCCGTCACTTATCTCCCCGTGTCTCACTCATCACATCCTTTGATTCTTGTCTCTTCTTTACTTTCTCTCACCTGCTTATCTTTTCTCTTATGCACATGGACATTTTCACCTCAAGAACAGTGATGCACACTGAGAGACAACAGGATGACACTCCACTCATTAGAGCTGCAATTAACCACTGTTTTGATAGTTTATTATTGATTACTTGTTTGATGTTTGCAAAAGATAAATTAATTCTTTAATGACCGCAGCTCTGTGATAGAGTCAGTGAGAGTCCTAAAACAGACTGCGAAACATTTTTCCTGCTTTTCTATAATAATATTTGAGTAGCTGAAACCAGAGAATTTGGACATTTTCTTCTAAAACTGACTCAAATCAATTAATGGATATTCAGAATAACTGGTGATTTATGTCATATTTGGCAAGTAACTAATTAATGGTTGAATTGTTCTAGCTCTAAGACTGCTTAACAAACAAAGGTAGTCAGGAAGAAACTGAGCAAACAAAGTGTTTCTGTGTCTGTCAGTCTCATTAAATCAGTCGTACACACATTTCTGTTCTGTAGACATGCTGCTGCAGTGTCTGTGTGTGCAAATCACTTCACAGTGTGTCCCCTAGATTAGTCAATTAATTGATTAATCAATTCAAAAATCAAAAAAGTTTTAATAAGAAAATGGCCAAATCCCCTGGCTCCAGCCTCTCATATCTGATTTTGAATCTGTTTTTTTGTTCTTCTATAATAGTGAACTGATGATCTTTGACTTGTGGACAGTTGGTCTGGACAAAAAAAGACATTTTTTCTTTTTCCTCTGCATGTCACCCTTTCCACCCTTTATTTATTTCCTGTCTTTCTCCTTCTCCGCTCTGTTCATTTATCCTCTCATGTTTTTATTTTCCTTTCTCTCTATTCATCTACCTGCCATAATACCATCTCTGTCCCCCCGCCTTCGTCCTCCTCTCGCCTCCTCACTCACATATCACCTCCTCGTTCCTCCTTATCGCTCTCCTATCTGCGTCGCATCCTTCTTTCCTCTCTCCCCTCTCCCTGTGTATCTGTTACATCATCTGTGTTATTCTGGCTTTGTTTCGCCGTCACCTCGGCTCGCTCTGCCTCCGACCAATCGCTCGCTCAGATGATTGACGGGCGGGAAGCGGAGAAAGAGTGTTTATTTTGATTCCTCGCCCTTCTTATCTGATGGGACGTGTAATTATCTCCTCAGAATAAGAAGGTTTGTGGAAGGAAATGGCTTTCGCGGCGTTTGATGTGGCAGCGTAGAAGACAGACGGCAGAGCGTGTGTGTGTGTGTGTGTGTGTGCATTTGTGTTCACATGTAATGTATAATCATGTTTTATTGTGTATGTGTAAACACAATTCAGTTGGCGCAGATTTCTCACACTGACAGTTTTCATATCCTGCTGCCACAGCCAGGTTGTTTCAGATATAAAGATGAGCGATGGAAACTCGTCGTGGTGAATGTGGTTAGGCCTCATGCAAAGACAGTTTTCACATTAATTCCCGGAATTTGTATCCTTACTGTTGTTTATACAAGTCAGTCACCAAATTAAATCCTTTAAAATAGACTTTGAACAACTTTGCTGAAAGTTACATTCAGAAAAATGTGACCAAGAGGGAAAAGAACTGTCAGAAATCAGGTGAAACATCAATCATGTTATCACGAAAAACAAACATGGATTGTGAATGTGAAGCTGCTTCATTTAATATCCTAACTGTCGGAGAAAAATGTGCAGCTAATCTGATTAAAAAGAAACATCAGGTTAGCAGCGACGGCTACTCCATAACGTCATCAACTCCATTCTTTGTTATTGTTTTGATTGAGAGACAACCTAGCGGCAGAAAATTATACATTGTGCATTTAAATTACATTGTATGTGCCACAAATAAATCTGTTTTTACGAGCGGTTCTTCCTTGAGGCCACGTTTATTTTCTTCCATTCAACACTCTTTGCCCACAACTGGCCGCACCACAAAAACAGCAGCAGTGGCTCTTTGTTGTCTCTGACCAGCTGAGTCCAGCGACAACGTGATAAACTTGTAAAATCTCTGGGTGGACATCCATAGTGTTGAGGAAACAGTTTCTTTCACTCCTGTACACCATACCCTGAAGATAGTTGGGCTATTTTCAGTGTCGACAGGCGACCTGTTTGTCTTTTAATGATGGAAACTGGCAGCAGAGCTCGTCCTCTTTAAGCATCAGACAACGCTGTTCTGTCCTCTCGTGTCCTTTTGACCTGACAAACAGCGTTGGTCTGTCTGCGGCTTAGAGGTGTTTGTGAGTTTCAGAGGTGAAGCTGGAGCATCGCAACAGAGTGTGGCAGTGTGAAAACATGAAAGAACTTTGGATATAGTGTTAAATTGGATTGTTTTTTACTGTGTAAGAGAAGTGTCTGCATGTATTGTTGTCCTATTAAGACAATTAAGATCATCTGGCAACTTTAATGAATGTTTTTTTCTATGGTTAAGAAGCAATAAATATATTTTTTTTTCAATTTTAATAGAATTAAACTAGCAGACTGTCGAAAATGTCAAAAAGAACCACTCATTAAAGTTGTGGTTTGCTCTATTTGTACTGATGATAAACACAAATTACTTAAAACACCACAACTTCACTGCTCACAAGTGATAGAGTGATATGAACTCATGTTATGTTTGTGCTCTCTGTTTTATTTATTTATTAGTTTAGTATTCATATCATATTTATTTCAATTTCTGTCACTGTTCTTGAGCTGTGTTCAAAGAAGAGCATCACTTGTGAGCATCACTTGTGAGCATCACTTGTGAGCACCCCGATGTGGGATCAATAAAATCTAATCTGATGTTGCAGTAATATTAATAACATGATAATACTATACAGAGAAGATATTGATGGTGTTAATTGTAAGAGAGCAAATGTCTGATAAATTATGAATCCCTCACTATATTATCATACAGGCTTTGGAGTAATCTTCTTTCTGGCCAGATGTGGAGAAAGACAAGATCCATCAGAAATGTCCTAAAGAAGAGAATTGTCAGAATAGTGTTAAGATTCAGATTAATTTATTTTTCCCAAAGCAGAGGTTTATTGTTGCTAATAATAATTATTTCAACTTACACCATATGAAACATAGCCTACATGTGTTATATTGTTG
Organism: Eupleurogrammus muticus; assembly: GCA_036785175.1. Lineage (NCBI taxonomy): Eukaryota > Metazoa > Chordata > Actinopteri > Scombriformes > Trichiuridae > Eupleurogrammus > Eupleurogrammus muticus. Next base: position 9,738,795 of record JAYKQN010000012.1, on the reverse strand, counting down.
AGGGTTTCCCAGTGTGTTTCAGTGTGTGTCGGGTCAGTTTGACTGATGACTTTACAGCCATGAGACAGACAGCAGCACAGGAGTGTGCCGAGAGGAGGGGTGTGTGTGTGCGTGTGTGTGCCACTGAAAGATGATCCCATTGTCTCGTCTTCAGCCTCCTTCACAGCAATTCCAGTTGCTGTATGAGTAGAAGTGGACGGTGCAAGGTCGGAGTTTATCAAGCCTGTTTTCACAGTTGTTTCTCTCCTCCTGGAGACAGCCTGCTGCCAGCGTTCTGAAGCTGAAGCTCATGGCGTAAGAGATAATAAGAATAAATGACTTAGATGCACACAATGTGTAGTGGATATGTTCTGATACCAATGCTCCACTTTTAACATTCAAATTTAGAAAAAACTTGTGGTTATTATAGATTATACAGCACAAATCTCAGCAGAGCATGTTCTTTTCCATCCTGAATGAAACGACTTCACCTTCTCTGAGCAATGCTGTGGTTCTCTGAGGGTTAAACCGACAAATTGACGATGAATCTGGCAACTTGGTTAAAAACTGGATCGTATTGAGTTTACAAAAAGTCACCTAAATGTCAGATAGACGACTTTATCTCGCTGTGAAACCGGTCTAAACCAAACTTTAAATACTATAATCTGTAACCATAACATCTACAGTGGGACCATTTTACATTTTACATGTAATGTAAATCAATCTTTTCTTCCTTTCTACTGCTGAGAGTAAGAACTGATAAAGGTGAAGTAGCTCAATGGAGGTACTGAATGTGTTTGCTCACTTTTACTGCTTTAAACAAATTTTCGCAAATAACTTCCCCACATCTAATGCGTTTAGGAGACAAACTCTCATTCCGTCTTAAATTATTGAATCTTCTTTAGAAACAGCTGCAATATTCTTATAATCATCGCATGTGATTTATCCTCATGTTGTCATTCGGACGTCAGGAGGGAGACGAGACGCAAGACAATGTGGAGACACTCTGGTTTTCACAGTGGCACCAGTCCTGTCAGATCTGCTTTTTCCATCCACCACTACTGTTAATAAAACTCAAATGTTGGGGGATTTTTTTATTGACTTTGGTGTAAATCAGACGCTCCTGCATCAGTCAGCTTTCACTGCTTTGGCAGCTGAGTTGTTTTAGTGTCTAGAGAGTGATGCTTTTCAAATTCCAGGACCAGTGATTTCTTTTTTTTATGTATTAACATATACAACCTCTCAAAATAGAAATACTATGAGACAATTTTTTGCTGAGTTATACCACTTAAACAAATTACACATTAGCCTTTTCCAGACGTTACTGGACTCTTGTGATCACTCTGACATAATTGCTGTCCAAAATGAAGACGCCGCATGCGGAAATTACAATTTTAGACCTAAATATCTGGTCATTGCCCTGAAATCATGAATTAAAACCTAATTTCTTTTCATTAAACAACATGTTGAGCCACTCTTAGGATCATGATGGTTCATGTGTTTGTATTGAACCGTTTCAGTATGGGACATTAAGTTCAGTCCACAAAGCAGAATAATCAGAATATTGAACATGAAAGTTCTTATCTGAGTTTACTATTTGCCTCATTCCATAATTTAGTCTCTAAGGGAGCCACGCTGAAGTTGTGAAGTTTACATTATTCAAAACAAAAGAACAAAATGTCTTTTTTCTGTCCTGCTGTAGGAAAACAGACGAGTGGTGAATGTTACACCGTTACACCTCTACTTGTAGTGCACGATCCCCTAGATCCCCTAGAGACACTTTGGTGAAACACTCTATCATCAGCTCCCTACCACAGTACGTTTGAGGTTCTGGAAACATCACGGTTGTGTTTAAGAAAACCAGCAAAACCTTAATTTCAGGTATGTGACACAAGCTCCAGTCTCCTGTTTGTCTCCGCAAACTTTCACTAAACTTAAGCAAAAGTGCTTATGTTGCACAACCAGACACGCACACACACACACACACACACACACACACACGGGACTCAGGTTGTGTCATTGAAACAGATGTTGCTAAACAAACACTGATTTTCAAGCTCAGCTTTATTTAGACTCTCACACTGTGATATTTTGTGAGCTCGTGAAAGTCTTGTTATCACCAGAACAGAGATATTTTCACCAGAAAAAAGTGGAGATGGGAAGGTATTTTTTCACCGATTAAAATTAATCAGGCTGTATTATTCAGATAGAAAAACAAATAAGGGACATATCAACACTGACATCATTTATTAGCCGCTATTTTGCATGTCTCAAGCATAGGTGCAACTGTTGATTATTTTTTTTTGATTGAGTGAATTAATCTTTCGATTATCAAATTGTGTGACATGTCGATTACTGCTTTCCAAAGGTGAAGATTCAACCTAAAATGTCTTATTTTGTCCAAACCTACAATCGACAACCTAAAGATCATTTTACTATACTTTTCCTATTGAAGAATAAAGTAACCAGACAATAATCAGATTTGACTCAAAATGACTCAAAATTGTTGGTGAACGTACTGTAACTAATGACTATTGTTCAGAATAGTTGTTAGTTCATCCTTTAACTGCTCTTGAAATTTGAACATCTACTATATTCTTGTTGTTTTTCCCTTCCACTGGTTTAAATGTCTTTTGGAGAAAAAAATCCCACTTTGTCTAAATAAACCTAAAAAAAGAAAGGAAAAAAGTACAATACTGACATTTATTTATAGAACATTCACATAAAAATAGGTTTTAAACTATTCAGGGATGCCATTTTCTTTTTAGATCAGCTCTTATGTAAAGAGTGATTTTTTTGTAGTTATTCTTCGGTTTGCTCCCAGTTGAAACTGTAGAACTGTCAGGAGCACTTGAGTTTGTTTTAAGAAATCCAACGTAGCCAATGGCACGAGCCAAATGTGACCAGCAGCCTCATGCATCGTTTCTGTTTCACAATTTTATGGACACATAATTGGAGCCATCACCCCCCTCACACACACACACACACACACTCACACACACACACACACTGAAGCTGAAAGTGACCACAGATTAGACAGCTGTCATTGACGCCTGTAAACAACTTCTCCTCTCATAGAGTCAGAGGAAAACTTGATGTGGGAGACAAAAAAAGCTAAATTTCAATATTGGACACGCACACACACACACACACACACACACACATGTTGTCCCCGGTGACTTCAGCAGGACTGATGCAACACCCCAGTGAAACAGCGTGTGCTCCGATTGACCCGCCATGACCTTTCCTCACGGTTGAACTCACAGACCTCGCTGGCGTCCATCAGCCCCGTTTCCACGACAGCGACAGAGCCCGGGCCTAATCCCCGCCCACCGCCTGTCAGCCGTACGGGGCGGCGACCATAACGACTTCTGCGGCTCAGCCACTCAGCACAGCGAGGTCAGGGAGGCATGCCTGTAGCGCTCAGCGGGGCTTGGCAGCGCCGCGCCGCATAATAGGCTAATCACTGTAAAACAAACACACCGACCTACCCCCACACACACGCCGGCCCCCTCCCCACCATGATTTAGGAGGTTGTGGTGCACAGTGGAGGCAAACTGGTATTAAATTTGAAGAGGAAAACAGTATTTATACTTGATTCTTTGCACACACATTTCCTGTAGTTATTCTGCGTTTAATTCAGCTCTAAGGCTTCAACCCTCTGCTGTGTCTGCTGCTGTTTGAGCAGGCTGAAGGGACGCGTTCTGTTTCCTGATGGTTCGGAATCAGCGCAGAATCACGTTATTCAAGCTGTCTTCTAATATCCAAACTCCATGACTTGCTACTGTCTCTGCAAAACTCTTATTGAATTTTAATCCTGTTTTACAGATGTCTGTGCTTTACATCTAAACAGTATTTTTTATCAGTGTCAAAAATATTAATGTTGAAATCCTGCTTCTTTGGTTAGTCTGATTAGATTCAGGCAACTTTCACTATATGGTTAATGTTTGGAAAAAATGGTGATCACGGTTAAAATTAAACCAGCCCCTGACAGAAAATTGTAGAGATAAGTCAAACTATACACTCATTTGATAATTGATTAATTTGTCAATTATAGATACATTGAATCAATTTGTTGCTCATCATTAAATTGTTGAAAAATGTCATCATGGATTCCTGAAGCTAAAGATCCATAACCCAAAAAACATCAGTTTACTATTATAAGACTAAAGAAACCAGAAAGTAATCGGATTTGAGAAGAGAATTTGGACATTTTCTACCTAAACTGACTAAAATCTCTCATCAAATAGTTTGCGAGTAACGAGAATTTGGACATTTTCTTTATAAAAACAACTCATATCGATCAATCAGTTATGGAACTAGATGGTGATTAATCCAATAACTAGCAACTAATCGATGAATCTAGTAATCTTTGCAGCTGTAACCTTACACTACAGTAACCCTACACTACAGCAGTAAACAGAATCTGAATAATTATATCATTTTTTAAACGTGACTTTCACATCACTACATTTATAAGACAAAAAATGTTCTTTTTCCTCCTCTACATTCCAATGAAGCGCCTCATTACTCCCAACCTTTTGAAGTCGGTTGGAACAGCTTTTCTTTCTAAAATGCATCTGTGTGTTAATTCTTGAATTAGTGATACGTGCATGTCACTCATGTGCTACAGAGACACATGCAATGAGCTAATGTTCACAGTTTATCTCGGCAGATAAGGAATGCATTGTATGTTTTTTTGGTATTTGTCAATTTGTATGGTATTTTCGAGCTTCACTGCCACCTATAGATGTGTGCAATAGCATGTTTTATTTGGCAGGAATGTATAATGAATCACCTGTTTCCATGCTGCACGCTGATGGTTAAAAACACATTTAAATTTATAAGTGTAAAGCACATCTATGCATGTTAATTGAATATGTCGTTTAGTGCAGTGCTGCATGAAACGTGTCATTTACTGTGTGATGCTGCAGATGGAATGTGTGAACGAGCCCATTTTCACTTGTGGCTATCTGATCTAAAAATAATCTGTGTGTAAATGCGTCTAAGAGGATAAGTGAATTGAATTAAAATGTAATTATAGGCAGATGTTAAAAAGGCAGATGTTAAAAAGGAAAAAAGGTTATTCATCTGTTCCAAAACCGGCGGAGACACATTCATGTGGTAAAACATCGACCAGAGTCTAATCTGTGTTTTATCCAGATATGACACGTGAAATGACAAGTAGAAAATGCGGTTTTAACAAAAACAATCGACATGAGTAACGCTGGTTTCTGTGGGTTACTAAAAGTTGAAGTGATGAGTCGTTGACTTTCTCCATAAGTTGTGTCACAAGAAAAAAACAACGGCGCACTCGGCAGTGAGGAAGGAAAAGGAAATCACCAAATCAGTCACAGAAAAACCAGATTGGAGTTAGACTCCCTTTAAATCACACACACCAGTGTCCATTCCTGTAATAAAAGCAGGTTTCCAGCAGCAGTCAGTATAATTAACCTGAATTGCGCCACTTGACAGAGTTTATTCGAGCATCCAGGTCTCTGAAAATGTTGGCCACGGTTTCACCACGAAGTAGTTTCCTAATCTCTGACCGTCCAACTAGTTTCCAAACAGTTGCGACTGTGAAATTGAAAACAGTGTGTGTGTGTGTGTGTGTGTGTGTGTGTGTGAGTGTGTGTGTGTATGTGTGTGTGTGTGTGTGTGTGTGTGTGTGTGTGTGTGTGTGTGTGTGAGTGTGTGTGTGTGTGAGTGTGTGTGTGTGTACTCATTTTCTATTCAGGTCTGTAGTAGCAGTGTACACTGGCAGGCAGAGCTGTAGTTACAGTAGGTAGTAATATGTTATTATGGCTGTTTGGAAGCATTTGGAAGAGTCCGTGACACCAACAAATCACATAGTGAAGGGGGGGGGTGTTTTTCCTGCCTTTGGCTGCGTTCAGTCCCGTGCACCCCACCCCCACCCCCACCCCGGGTCCCCCCCACCCCCCGTTGTGTAGTCTTACCACTGTCACATGCATGTCTGTAATTGAAGTGGCTGAAAAGAGAAGGGGGGGGGATGATTCTGAGCAATAAAGAATAAGAAGCGTGGTTACATTTGAGCCGCGCCGGTGCCAAGTTCCTATTGAGGATATATGGGCCTGGGCCGAGCCCCCGCGTTTCCATGCCTCCCCTGCCATGGCAACAAAACACTGAGATGTGAAAACAATGTGAGCGCGAGCGGTTTCGGGCCATGTCCGCCACCACAATGAGCCGTGCAATTAGCCGCTTGGACCGAGGAGGGGCCACTTAGTGGATCTGAGAGGCCTGAACTGCAGACAGGGGCCACTTCTGGGGCGGTGGTTGATAACTGCAGGATCTGATCCAGGGTCTGGTGTAGTGTGCCGCTACCTCCCAGTCACAAAAGGCAATTAGCCTAATGGAGCTCTCAGCTGGCTGCACGTAACGGGTGGGGACGCGGAGACGGTGTCACTTCCCCACATAATGAACAGTGTTTGCTTTATTTTCTTCTTCTACCAGCTCAGCTCAGCTTTATTTATAGAGCACAGCGGAAAGGAAGAGCTATATAATCATTAAAATATGAAACACAACATAAAAAAACAAGCAGAGTCTCAATTTGTGTTGAAAGCCAAGTAATAAAACTAGTTATTTCATATTCTATTCTGAAATATCTGATTGATCGATTAACCTAGACTTGAACTGGAGCTGCACTTAGTTGCGATTGATTAGTTCGAAGATGATAGAATGATAGAACTTAAAATGTCTTCTTTGTCCGGACTAACAGTCCACACCCAAAGAGAATTAATTTATTGATTAATCAGTTAGTTGCCTAGTATTGCATAGTATTAGATTTTGATAGCTAATTCATTTTTAGGGAGAAAACGTCCAAATTCTGTGGTTCCAGCCTCTCAAATCTGATTATTTTCTGGTTTCTTTTTTCTATAATAGAAAACTGATGATGTGCGGGTTGTGGATTTCTGCTCTTTAAAGTAATGAACCAAACAACTAATTGATTAACGGTTTCAATAACTGAATATCAAAATAGTTATTAGTTTCAGCCCCAAAGTATATAATGATACAGTGATTTTTATCTATGCAGTAATATATTGTTCTTGAGTGGTAGTTTTGAATTTCAGATCCCATCATAAAAAAACAGCTTATGATGCTCTTATTTTTTTATTTAATAAACTAATCTTTCGTTAGACCACGGCCATAAAATATAGCTGAGGGGCTACTTGAGGCAGGAAGCAAGCAACAATGATTAGGAGGAATATATTCATATAAGAAGCCATGGCATGCATGAGCACATGTGCCTGAGCATGCACACACACACACACACACACACACACCACACCCTTTATTAAAACAGGCCAGGTTGATGCCAGGTCCCTGCTGTGTAAGGATTAAGACGACGTCAGAGAACAGGATTCAGCTGTGTCATGATGTCAGAGAAGCATTGTGAACATGTATGTTGCATGTAAGCAGCATGTTTATTGTCCCGTAAAAACACCTCCATTCCCCCTGATCTTTGCAGCACATGCTCACTGTGACACTGTAACAGCTTCTCTGTGGAGCCTCGTACTGTCCTGTTCAGTCCTGATGAATTATCACATGGCCCAGTGGCTCCTCATGCTAAGTGATAACTGTTGATGCAGCAGGATCCTACAGTAGATACTCCAGATTTATGATGAGGTGGTCAACATGACAATACTATATAAAAAAGCCTTTTGATAAATTGTTAGTCGGAGCAGTTAAGCAACTGCCAGCACATGCATACAGACCTACACACTGAATCTATCAGGTGATTTTATTATATTACTTCCCCTTTTTGTGTTAATCATAGTAAAATTCATTTGGGCTGCGCAACTTGGATGATGTCTCGGTTCATAAAAGTTTCTTAGAACAATAGTTGGGTGCCCAAATCAACACTGATGAAATCAACACAGGTTTTGGCTCTTATCACTCCTCTCTTTAAAACATACATTTTGCTGTGCCTGCTACATAGCGATGGGGAGAGACTCCATAATCCACATTAGGGCTGACACTTATGAGTATTTTAACAGTTGATTAATCTATCAATATCAGTTATTTGGTTCATAAAAAGGTGTGAAATGTTGATTGGTGTTTCCAAAGATGAAGATTCGGATTGTCTTTTTTTTGTAGAAACAGTCCACAACCTAAAGATCATCAGTTTACTATTTTAGAAAACTAAAGAAACCAGAAAATAATCATATTTGAGAAGCTAGAACCAGAAAAGTTAGACATTTTCTTCTTAAAAATGACTCAAATCGATTAATCAATCATCAAAATAGTTGGCAATTAATTTAACATTTGGAAACTAATCGATTAATCATTGCAGCTCTAGTCCACATATGTGTGAAATCCAGGCTTAGGACCACACACCACGGATCCATGATAATATAACAGCTGACGGGATTTACAGTAGACATGTGGAACCTCACAGCTATGCAGAGAGTTAAAGAACAATTTAAAGACTCAGATCAGTTATTGCAATGGAACATTTAAATATACAGCAGAAGAAGAAGGTTCTTATTATCTTATGAGGGTGAAGGATGTTGTGAAAACCCATTGGATCGAGTTATTGATGTGTGACACTGATTTATATGAATATGTCCTAGGATTCCAACCAGTAGCTATAGCTGTATTTATAAAGACACAGCTCAGCCTGTGTGAGAAAAAAACTCCAACTCCTCAGTACGACACAAACACACACATCAGGATCAGTACCCAGCAGAGCTGCAACGATTAGGCCATTCATCCATTAACTGCCAGCTATCACTTGCCAAGTGTCATAGATTACTTGATTTGACTAATTTTTAGGAAGAAAATTTCTAAATCCTCAGTTTCCAACTTCTCAAGTCTGATTATTTTCTGGTTTCTTTAGTCTTGGGAAGCAGCGATCAACATTTACTACTATTTTATGAGCCAAACAACTAAACAAAATAATCATTTCAATAATCAAACATCAAAATAGTTGTTTTAGGTTGGAAACAATATTCAATCTATTAAATGAATGAATATCATAATAGTCATAATAGTAGTAACAATTCTAGTTCCTAACTCCATCTGAAGTTGTTCTGGGCTGAAAACATGGTTTAAACAAACAGATATCTCATTAGACAGTAAACGCAAAAGGACATAAATAGGGGCGACACGGTGGAGCAGTGGGTAGCACTGTTGCCTCACAGCAAGAAGGTCGCAGGTTCAAGACCGCCTTGGGCCTGGGTCTGGGACCTTTCTGTGTGGAGTTTGCATGTTCTCCCCGTGTCTGCGTGGGTTTTCACCGGGTACTCCGGCTTCCTCCCACAATACAAAACATGCTCAGGTTAATTGGCAAATCTAAATTGCCCATAGGTGTGAGTGTGTGTGTGAATGGTGTGTGAATGGTGTGTGTGCCCCACGATTGGCTGGCGACCATCTGGGGTGTATCCCTGCCTCTCACCATAAATGCGCTGGGATAGGCTCCAGCAGACCCCTGCGACCCCGAAAGGGAATAAGCGGGATAGAAAATGGATGGATGGATGGATGGACATAAATAGTACATCACTTAAAAAAACAATAAACAAAACAATAAGTAACAGGCCACAGAATAATGTAAGTTACAGTTCTCTCATGATAGAGAAGAAAAATCATCAGGTTTCCGTCTGTGTTAATGATCAGTTAAGGATCATGGATCTAAAAGTCTCTGAGTGGTGAGTCAAATCTTGTGAGTGTGTTGTGCTGCTTCAGCTGATACCTGAGGAGATGCTGCCCTCTACTGGTGTTTACAGACCAATACACAGCTTCCGCTGCTGTCAGCTGCTTTTCAGTGACTGTAAGGACCAGCAGTGGTTTCTCTTGTTGCTGTACTGTAAATCTAAGCGGACTTCATGATACATTCTGAAACTTAACTGAGTTGTGCTTTGTGGTAATATAGATGGTCTAGGACATCAGCTGTATTTCCAATAGCTATTTCATGGGAGAGGTGCAATTAAGATCTATACTGCTAGTCAATTAATCTATCGATGTTTGAAATGATTCATTGAGTAGTTGTTTAGTCCATAAAAAAGTTCAGTTTACATTTACCAAAGCTGAAGATTTAACTTAAAATCAGTTTTTTCACAGTTCACAACCCAAAGATCATCAGTTCACCATTATAGAAGACTAAAGAAACCAGAAAATTATCAGATTTGAGAAGCTGGAACCAGAGAATTTGGACATTTTCTTCTCCGATATATACTCATAATATATATTATAACTAATATAATTCATATTGATTAATTGATTATCAAAATAAGTGATTAATATAAAAGTTGTCAGCTAATCAATTAATGCAACAACAGTTGCAGCTTTGTTTTAGATGGCATCATGTTTTGGGAAGTTTATTCTAATGAATGGATCTTCCTCTTAATGTTTCTTGTGTTCATGCAATGTTAATTTCTTTATTTTTCTATAAGAGTAAACTGATGATCTTTGTGTTGTGGACTGTTGGTCTGGACAAAAAAGACATATTAGATTGAATCTTCAGCCTTGGGAACCAGTGATCGACATTTTCCTTTCACTTAACAGATCTGGCATTTGTTTATGACCAGGTGACAGTTTGTCTGCGTCACGTCGCATCCCCTGACCCTCATCCCACTCTTGCAGCGGTGCCTGCACAGAACATGCATGCGGTATGAGTTTAGCCTGAATATGGTCGTGCAGAGTCAGTGGTCATGTCTTCTTCCTTGTTTTTTTTTTTTTTGTCTAATAAATTAGACTCAGTTCTTATTTGGAACTGGAAGGTATTTATCATATGTATGATCCTGTTTTCTAATGGGCCCAGCAGTTACTTGAAACTTGGCTATCATTTGGTATTTTATGGTAATAAAACACGAAATGATTTCAGGTGTTTTGCTCCTTGAGGAGTTGACTCACAGGTGTCAGGTTAATATTCTTCTTGTGATTGTCACATACATATGACCTCTTATTATCAATGGAACCCACATTTATTGCTTTCTAAATAAAAAGCTGCTTCACACATTCTGTAGGTAGATAGACACACACACATCCCTTTTCTGTTTCTGATTTAAAAGAGAATTGTTAGTTGTGGAAACAGCAGCTTGATGGCAGTCTGAGTTTTCTAGTGGATCTGGCAGCTTAAATAACATGTGCTGCAGTTTGCAGAGGTTCCAGTCTGATATGATAACATGAAATGTTAGTAGTGTGAGTTCATGGTTTGGTAGACATTGTTGGCAAACTACTCTATAGAACATCATCACCTAAATGTTTCTGAATGGAGGTGCCTATTTACTATTTTATTCGGTGTATTTCATCCTGTTCCTGCTCTTAGTGCAGAGTGTATAGTGACAGACGATTTGTTCCTCACCGACTGTCTGTAAATAAAGCAGAAAGGAGCTGGTATAAACAAGACGTATATTTTTGGAAGCCAATAAAACCTGGTTGAGATTCTGGGAAGCTGCAGAGCAGATTCCTAGAAAACACCTGTTCGTGCACAGCTGGTACATCCAGTCCTCCGCAGTCCGCTGACAGTGGAGAGGTGGAAATAAAACGGATTAGGTTCAGAGAAGATACGGGGGTGTGCTTTTACATCATGCTGTTCAGCATCAGCCAGGGTGTTTGTGCAGCCCTAATAATTATTAAACACATAGTTCAGTATGTTGGATTTTGGGCCCGTGTCCCATGATGCTTTATGTATTTAAAGCATACACTTGTTTCGTCGTCCTTTACTGAGGCTGCACATGCTGCATCTAATTGAGTCTGAAGCTTAACTCCACAGTGTGTGTCACATTGATATTTCAGACTGAGTGCTCTGGTAATAAGAGAATTTAACCCTGCTGTGGTAACTTTGGAAACATCATTCATTGTACCTTCAAAACCCTCCATGGAGAACAGAGAGGAGGAAGGAGTGTTTTCAGGTTTGGTTTAAAGAACTGTATAAGCTGATAATAGGAATTTATTATATATTATATATACTATACCAATAATCAGCCCACATGGGGACCAGCTAGTGATTTAGCAATTCAAGCAAAGTTAAATACCACTTGAAATGGTGATGATTTATTACAATCAAAAATAAAATAAAGTAATGTCAGGACAACTAAACTTTCTGAAAATTCTCTTCAAATGAGATTAATTGCTGTTTCCTGAATTTATTTAGTGATGTGTTTTCCTCATTAGTTTGTAATCCCCTTACATGTGCAGCAAAATAACAAACTGATTGATTTTTTCCTTTGCGTGTGTTATGGTCCACGCATCACTGACTGTCAGTGAAGGGAAAGAATCTACCTGTGAGACGCTCAAAATAAGAACTTGATAGGACCCTTTGTTCATCATTTACTGTCTGTGGAAAAAGTGAGGATTCAGTCTGATCATGTTATCATCATGTCAAGCTTTCTGTTAAGTTACCCTTTATCTTTCCACATTTACCACAATTGGTTGCAATTTATTGCAATTTAAGTCATTTTTTCCAGTGGCTACATCTTAAAAAATGGACAGTGGACTTTCATAATGCAACATGGTCATGTGCAAAATAGAAGAAAAAAAAGATTAAAAAAGTGAAAATATGCAGTAAAAAGTTTTGCATTTGATGTTAGTGATTGATAATAGTGCCTAACACTTATATTTTATAATCAAAGTGTTTTCTATAGTATGTTCAATTTTAAAATTTTAATTATGATAAATATATAGATAATAACAATAATATGACACTAAGTGCTTTCCAATGAAAAAATTCACCTAGAAGTAAAAAAAATAAAAATATGTAGTGAAATAAGAAAGCATAATACCTCTGATAATACATATTAGTTTCCTTTCGACAGATGGCAGCATTGAGCCTCTTCATTTTCTACCGTCTGTTCTTAAAAATAGGAACCAAGCTGAGACAAGAAATATAAAAGATGAGTTGAGTTGCACCGATTAGTCAATTGATTAGTTGCCCACTATTTCGTTAAGCACCAACTATTTTGATAATTGCTTAGAAACAGTGGTCAATATTGTAAACAATTTCATCAACCAAACAATGTATCGATGAATCATTTTAATAATTAACGATTATTCAACTTGTTAGTTGCAGCGTTATTAGATGTTTAAATGTTGAAACTGGACACAGTACTCATTAGGTGTGTTTGTTAATGCACCTGATCTACACATATGATGTACTTTATTCTCCAGTCCTGACACATGTTTGCTTTCTCTGCCAGTGATTGTCTCAGTAGTATCAGGTCATCTTCTGTGATCGTGGGATAATGTTCAGTTTTGGCAGAAACTTTCTGATTCCAGACTGTAGTGAACTCATTGTGTTTAATGCCTCAGTGGTTAATGAGGTGGTTATAGCCAGATGTCTCTAACAGACAGGAACTGACTAAACCTCACAGAGGTTAAGATCATTTTTTGTTTTTGTGTTGGAAAAAAATATAGTTTTCATTGTCCTAGAAATATTTAAAATTGAGTCTAAGTATACTATAAAGTATAACATCTGGGTTTTTTTTTATAGTTTCAATCACATGATAGATCAGGCGTTCATTTGAGACCAGGCAGCAGTCTCAGACAGGCTACTTTCCTGACAAAAATCCTGCTCAGCAAAGCTGGAAAAAATGATAATTTACTCATATTCTTTTATTAAACCAGAAATGACTACCAAATAATTTACATTATTAAAACTTTGTCTGTGGTGCAATGCCTCCCCATTCTGTTACAGAACAATATAAAAAAAATCAAATTTATTCAATTGTTTTAAATAACACTGTGTTTATTTGAAACCAGTGGTTATTCATCAAAATATACACCTGCACCATGACATAAATTCATGTCTCTCACTCTTTCCATGAGCTACACAGAGCCGCTGAAGTGTTGTTTTTGTGTTGGTGATGTACTATACTCACTGAGCTATTTTACACACACCTACTAATCAAATCACTATTTTACACTTATTTTGTAGTGACATGAGTTGACCAACATCTATCTTAAAGCAAGGAGCCTCTGTGTGTCTGTGGCTTGCATATCTCTGACTTTGTTGGATCAACCTCAACTTTTGTCTATAGCTTGCGTATGGCACAATGGTGTATATACTTTTTTATTGTTTGTAGGGATATTTGAAACATCACTATTATCATTGTTAACATTAAACATTAAAGTCCCATATGGATGCTGTGGTGGTGTAGGGGTAGAGCGCTTACCTCTTAAGCAACAGATCTAGGTTTGAGTCTATAGTGAAATGTTCCTTTGCTGTATGTCTCCTACTCTCTGTGTGTGATAAAAGCTGCAAGATATCTTTAACAAAAAAATGTATCACAGCACTATCCTGCAACAGCACGTTAGTTACTTAGTTCTAATTAGTATAATGAGGACTCATCCTTATGTTGCTTCCCAGCATTAATTTAAAGCTCTGTTGTTCCATTTCTTGCTGCACCGATTGTGCAGACAATATAAAGGTATTTTAACGTCTCTCAAAAACCACACACTAGGTTGTTTAGCCGCTGAATTATTCCCCATGCTAACACAGGTCTCACTCAAAGATAGGCTCACAGAATCTGGTCCTTACCTCATTTATTTAGAAACACATCTAACAGTAACACTATACAGAAAAGTTTGGTTTTACTTGGCCATACATTGTAATTTTTTTTCATACAATAAGTCTTTTTGCATGTCTCCGCTTATCTCAATATATGTCCAAGTCTTACTCATATACAATTTGCATGTATGTGATTGATGGTTTTACTTGTTCAAAATGGGCAAAAGTACACAAATCAGTTTTTTTTAATTGAAATCTCCTCTGTTTGTAGCTCAATTTCTTATCTGTTGTGATATGCTCTGTTCAGCATGATGACTTTTCTCTAAAATAATGTGTTAAAGAGTTAAGTCTTCTTTATGTCTTGGTTTTCTGTGGTTAATTGAATGTTTTAATCTGTGTTTATCCATCAATTCACAATCAGATTGACCCAGAGCAGATTCCTTGATCATCTTATGGGGGCGTTGTCATATCTAAGCCAATATTTGAAAATCACCTCCTTTATGCAGCAGTTGTTGACTAATAAAATACTACAGTGGTGAAAGACCTCATCCATCACATATCAGTTTATTCAATTATAAAACAGGAAACACATTCTTAGAGCATCAGGCCTGTAATATCTTAGTGCAGGACTTCTCCCTGATTAAATGGCCTCCTCCTTTGTGATATGCACCGATTCTTGATTTTACTCTGGATTTCAATTTCCACCACATCTGGACCCTGAAAGGTTTTTTGTGCGACAAGAGAACAATGAAACGATGGGAGAAGAAAATAAGGAGAGTTCGAACCTTTTTCCGAATCTACTTTTTCCCAGCGCTGCACCTCCTCCTGTTCCTTTGTTGAGACGCTGCAGAGCCAACAGGGAAAAAAGGGTCAGAGCTGAATAGTGTCATTGCTTTCGAGAGGCAAGGAGAAACTGCCTGGCACATAAAAGTGTCTATCAGCTCAGGTGGAAGACGTTTATTTTGGAGGGAAAAAGACAGAGATGTCTAATAAAAAAAGGCTGATAGGTAGAAAAAAGGAAACCCTACCCTTCTGACAGTAGGTTCAACAGTAAAGCCGCAGTCAAATGAAGGAATTAGGTTTCCTCGGAGGAGACGTTAAATTTGCTCGCATGAATATTCAACCGTCACCTCTCCCTGTTTCTCATATAAAGCCGCAGGATTTTAAGAGAGCATTTATTAAAAGTGAGCAAACATTCCTCTCCGGTTACAGATCTGTGCTGTAATAAAACTTTGTTTACTGTCTCAGAATTAATAAGGCTAAATGCTTGGCTGAGTTCATCTGCAGAGATGAAGCAGATAAGCTGCACTGAAAACCTCCAAAAGTTTTGTGACTCATCTACTGTAGATCACGGAAATACAGAAGTTTTGAAGTTAGTTAAGATAATTTAAGGTTTATGAGTGAGAGTGAAACTTCACAATTCCATGTGTGAATAGGGTCAACAGATGTTTTAATATTTTAAGTGTTTGTCTGTGAGATGTTGTGTGGTGGTTGCAGTGGAAGTTACGAGTAAAGCAGATGCTGAATACATCAGAAATGTCACTTGACTGCGTTTATGTGTTTGAGTGTCAAAATGGACATTGTTGTGTTTTATAAAACAAGATAAATCTGCCACTCATATTCTTTATACTGTATCTGCAGTAAATCATCATCACCTGTTGTTTCCAATCTTAACTAACAGTGCTTAGTGTATGTGTGTGTACACACCCTTTCCTTACTGACAAGGGAGTAATGTTGATGTCCTGCACCTCGAAAGTAACCTGGATGCCAGAAAACTTTTTCAGCGAATGTGCCGGATGTTATTAATTTATTTGTTCTTCTAACAAGTCTTGCTCTGCTCTGTGATACATTGACACAAAATCAGAGCAGCTCAGTAAAAACAGACTCAGCACATCAGGTCCAGCTGTAACATCTCTGATATTACGCTGACGTTACTCTGGCGTTACGCTGATATACTCTTGACGTTACACTGACATTACTCTGACGTTAAACTAGCATTACACTGATGTTAAGACTTTTTAATAACTAGGCGTTATTATGGTCTTACTCTGACATTATGTGAAGCTATGCTGACAAGATGTTACTCTGAAGTTACTGTTATGTTACGCTGACATTACACAACATAACTCTAACGTTACTGACATTACACGGACGTTACTCTGATGTTATACAGATGTTACTCTGATAATACACAGGCAGTATGCTGACGTTACTCTAACATTACAGGGACGTTACAGGCAGTATGCTGAAGTTACTCTAACATTACAGGGACGTTACTCTGATGATGCAGCTCATTGTCTTCATACATTGAGTTCTGCCAGGCCCAGCAGATCCCGCTGTAAAGGTCAGAGTTTATGATGTCAGCTGTTGCCCGTGAGCCTTGAGCTGCTGCTTATCTGCTCCAGAATCCTCCGACCTTTCTAGAAAATGTGCTATGATGCACCTGTAGTTAGAGGCGAGGGAGGATGAGACCTTCCTGCTGTCGTCCATCCATCATGTGGCCTGAGAGCGGGTTGACTTCATAACATTCTGACTTTGTCGGGGGCCTTGAGCTCTGTCCATTCCATGGTTCCAGGGCAGTTATGCTATGAAGCAGAAAAATGTCACCATCAACCAGAAGATTTACTGTGGAAACTACCACAGTTTTTTTAGTTTTTATCCTTTTCATTCATAAAATCCAACTAATTTAGCAGTAAATACAATGTCAACGAGATGATGAATCTGATGCAGTGCATCATGGGAGCATTAAATGAGGCCATTGCTTGTTTTCAGTTGTTTTGGGGCTTTGCTTGGTCCTGCATCTTCTTTCTGTTCCTTCTCCAGCATTAAATTCCTCCTGATTAGCAACTTACTTGCTAGCACAGCTATATTATCACAGTTTAGAGAGAACCCTTATTAACCAATTACTTGTCTAAACATTTTTAACATTTGTAGTTGTCTCCAGAAAGTCAGTTTAACAGTTTTTAAGATGTTTTGCAGCGTGTAGCCAGCAGACAGCAGCACCTCCTCACAAAGGTGTGTAAAATACCTGCGCAGTGAACTATGGGATAAGGAGGCATTTCGGAAAAGCAGCACAGTATGAAACTATTTTCCATAAAGAAAATAAAAACTTGGTTTAATGCAGGTTGTGTCAGACCAAACTGACAAATATAGTAACTAGATTCAGTACAGACGAGTGGACGTTAACCTGCTAACGGTAGCTGCGATCTGTCAACGTTCACTAGTTCAGACTTGTTGTTCAATGTTTATTAATAGGTGGCGATAAGTGAAACTACTGCAGTATTTAAAATAGCATTTGGTTGTTGAACAGCATACTAAATGGAATCTAATCTCTATGTTGAAATAACATTTAACAAACCTTAAACTGTGACTTTTTTCTGTGTTTTCTCACTAGTCGGCTCGTCTACTATTTTCTTTTTCATTTAATCAATGGGTAAATTATTTATTATAAACATCGCTCTCACAGCTGATAGAAATGCATGACCTAACCTACAAAAAACTGATTATAACCATAATAAACACATTTTTGTTCTCTGGGGCAGTGTCACCTCCATCCTGTAAATATCCAATTTAAATATTTACCAGGATGTTTAGGTCAATCTTCTGAGAATTGATCCTGCATTCGCAAAGTGGAACATAGCGCTAGTCACATAGCTGATGAGCGTAATCATGATTTATGTTGTAGTTTTATCAGATTGGAGGCAGAATGAGCTCAGATTTGGGAGGGTTGGAGATGTTAGTAGTAGAAGAGGAGGAGGCTTCAATAAAGAATAAAGGTTGAATCTGAAGTTCTGGATTCACTGAAGCGAACGCTTTGATACCAAAAGATCAGAAGGAATCATTACAGGGCAGCAAGGCCTGTTTCATTTCAAAGGCTCCGCTGAAGACAAGCGGACAGGCTTTTATTCGTATCCAAATAAAACTACTCATTATCCTATAATCAATCTATTAATTAATCCTACATGCAGCAGTTTTAAAGCTAACATGCTGAAACAGTGATGAAAAAAACAATGATCTTTCAGTCAAAGAATTTCTTTCTGAAATTTCTTAAGCAAAAAGCAAAAAATACCTATAAAGTCTTGAAGCTAAAGTTTTGACAAGTAACCACAAGTTCCCAGAAAAAGTCAGGATCAGATACAACTAGATTTTATTGACCAAACTTCTACTTCAACAAAGTTGTACCAGCTGAAACTAGCAAATCAATGGGTTTTATTGTTCTGCCTGTTTTTCATTACTCAACATGACATTATTAAATGCTTACTCAGCACTACAGCATTTTTTGGCACATTTTTTAATGTGATAATGTTGCATTTCACTGGTTTGAGTTATTTTCGAGGCTTCATTCTTGTTTTAACTACAATAACAGTACATATGTGTAGGGTGAAAAAAGTGTCCTTAAACTGGAACTATTGACGTAGTAATTTTGCTCAACATGTATTTATTTCTCCTGATGGGACGTCCTGTTTTCTGAATTTCAGAATGTGGAGAAATCACTGATTTAGGCCTTAATATAATTATCTTCTTTGTTACCAGGCTCGGGCTAATTCATCACTTTTATGATGCGTGCTGCATAGCAACCAGGTTGGTAATGATGTTCGTTGACCTCTTGCTCTGTTTGTCTCTCTGTGTCTGATCATCTGATGAAAATGTTCCGTCTCTAACTGAAGCTTTAAACTAAAGTTGATGTCTGGGCTGCTCAGAAGTGGATGCTTTGTGCCTGTGTCTCACCAACCTACATCAGGTATATTCTTAAAGTGATGAGCTGCAGCTGTCAGTGTTCTCTGTACCTGGTACCTTGGTAGCTTGATCCAAAGTAAGCACTCACCAAAAATATGCAATTGACATTCAGTTCAGTTTGAAAAGGGATGCCAAATACACTTTTTGTAGCCTAGGGTTTAAAAAAAAAAAAAAAAAAAAGACAAAGCCATCATTGAACTTAAGCAAAGCTTTCAAGGATAGTATCAATTAGGCATCCCTGTGAGCAACTGTTAATGCATTGTATGTAAGCAACTGATAAGTTCGTATTAATTGTAAATGCTACTTAGGGTATTGTGGGCGATCGGTGTGGCCTTCCAACACAAGGGATCAAGGCAACTTATTAACTTTTGCATGATTGCTTTTAGGGAAAAATGTGCTAATGTAATAAGGCAGGTAACTCACAACTGCAGCTACGCATCAATATTGTAACAGTTCTAAATGCAAGATATGTTAGTTTTACAGAAGCAAGTATAGCCACAAATGAGCTATGTAACAGCATGACCTATACATTTTAAGATAAGTAGGTTGGGAAGAAGATCTGGTACTTTATTTTAATATAAACGTGAGGCTCCCATTGTGGTGGTGATTGCTCCAGAACTTCCCTAAATTTCAAGCTCAGAATCAGCTGCTCTTTTCACAGGTTACTGAAGTAATTTTCTTCTCATTCATTCATTCATTCATTCATTCATTCATTCGGTGCATTAACCAGCGTTGAAGCTCAGCATCAATAGAATGGGGGATCTTACAGTGGGTTGTCCCACTGCAGTGAAACTAGACATGCTGTGTTTGGTCCCTCCCATCGGACACTGAGTGACCATGGGTCCCTGGGCACATGCCCGGTGCACCCCATTTACAACAGCAGGAACCCACCTGACTGGTTGGAAGTTCGCAAAAATATGTGCCTAGTTTAACAAGTAAATATGGTTGTTTCAGAAATGTAAGGAGTAGAAAGCACAGATGATTAAACAAACTGTATTGGAGTAAACCTAAAAGCATGCAGTATTACTTTTACTTAAGTAAAGAACAAATATGACAAAACCTACTTAAATATCAAAGTAAAAATACGTTGTTATATAAGAACACTGGTCTTAGAAGAAGAGTATTTCTTAATTAGAGCAGTAATGGTATGTAAGTGACCTCAAATGGCACTTAGAGATTGAATTTTAATATATAACAACTTATGAATTCAACCTGCGAACAGCCTCCTTGAAGCTCTTCCTAAGTTGGGCACAGAGGGGGCAGTCTGTCCCTTAATTGAATAACTTTTGTTTCAACATATTAAAAAAACAATAACAAATAAAGTAAATAAATATTGTTTTAATTGTAGCATGAAATGCACCTACTTCTGATATTATTGTGCAGTATTTTTAGGACAAAGCTGATACCAGACTGTTGATCAGATGGCTACGGGGTACATAATGATCTATTAAGACATTTAACACAAATGTAAGATATATGTTTTAATGTGGAACTACATGCAATGTATGTAGAGACACAGAGCAGTGTTTTTATCCCATTGAGTTGGTTCACTTGGTTCTCAGCAAAATAAACAGCCTCCATGTCTCCATAGCAGCAGAGAGCTGCAGGCACAGCTACGGCTTTAAAATAGGATCAGAAGTGATGCAGCAGAAACCAAGATAGTCTTTTTATTCCTCATGTTCTTCCACATCAAAATATGACAAATACTTTACCCACACAGCAATTTCATCCACTGCAATTATGATTAAGGAAGTTGAATTTTTCA
Organism: Eupleurogrammus muticus; assembly: GCA_036785175.1. Taxonomy (NCBI): domain Eukaryota; kingdom Metazoa; phylum Chordata; class Actinopteri; order Scombriformes; family Trichiuridae; genus Eupleurogrammus; species Eupleurogrammus muticus. The sequence continues at coordinate 9,717,850 of JAYKQN010000012.1, read as the reverse complement.
GAAAACTCAGATATATACAACTTCATTATTATCATTATTAATATTATTACAAAAGGCCTTGTTCATTTATGCAATGTAATTAAACTCAAATATATTGAATAATTTATTGTATATTAAACCCTCATACTACCAACTCTGTAATCATAAAACATTCTTAACTTGCCAAATGCTAAGAACGATTGTGAGTTTTTAACTTGTTTCCACTATGTAACAGCATCAGCTATTGTAGCCTCAGGCTGTAGGCCTAAAGCAGAAATATTAAACCAATAAGGATGCAAATAACTACTACTTTGATAGTCAATAATTAAATGATTATTGAATTGATTAATCAATCAGATTTTTAGTTCTTAAAATGCTGTAACATGTCAATCACTGTAATATTTAAGAAGCTTCGAACATGAAAATGTTGACATTTTATTCTTAATAGTTAGTAACTAAACCTATGCTAATTTGAGTGGCATCACATTATCCAATTTATTAATTTCACACAACTCCCCCTGGAAATATAAAATAATTTAGTTGTCTCAATCGCCTGGAAATACACTAATGTGTAAAATTTGCATTTTTTCCCTTTAAATATAATAGGACTGGCAGAACTGAATTGAGTACCTGTCAACATATGCGTGTAAAAGTGGGTTTGCTGTATACAGCACTTCTTAATTTACCCAGATTAAGATTATTTTATCGTGATAAACTACCACTCCAATAACATCTGGACTGAAAAACAACTGATTATCCTTTGATTCAGACATGGATCGCTCCCCACTTTTTGAATCCACATTTAGAAGTTCTGGCATCTTCATCTGAATGGAAGCTGCTCGCATTGAATGAAGCCGGGTTCAGGTTGCGAGCGCTGCTGATGAGAATATTATGATCTATTCTGCACAAACAACATCTGTTGCATGTCCGTCTGTTCCCTTTTTTTTTTGTTTTTTCCCCATTAAGGAAAAAAATGTCTCTCCAAAGCTCTGAGGGTAGAGGATGTTGTGCACCACAGAGACACATTTACAAATATAGTTTAATTGACATGTTTTTTAAACCAATGATAGTTTTGGTAAAAGTCCATTAATTTAAGACTTGCCAACAGGAGCAGATTTTGTAATTTTAAACTGCAGGGGTTCTTATTTAAATGCTCCAGACTTTGCTCAGTTCAGTCGTGATTTTTAAATAAATCTGTCATAACTGAGTAAAATACTTAATCTCTCATCTTTTACCGGAGTCTTAATTGAACATATAAAAAGAAAGAAATCCTAATTTTCCTGACAGCGTCTCTTTAAACCTTTAAACCCCAAATGTTCTATCTTAGAAACTGCTAAAGTGAAAATAAACACTATCGCTGCTCCACAAAAAGCAGAGTGCTCCGCTGAATGTGTACTGAGAAATCCTGCTTAATTAAAAACTGATTAAACAACTCATTTCCCCCCTTTTTTCACTTTCTGCCAGCAATGCTCAGGCCTGTGATGCAGCCTCATACTGACGTCTTCTCTCCTTTATGTCCTTTTTGTGTAGTTTCATATGCTTGTTGTCTTCGGAGGATCAGCGTGGGTGAGAGAACGGAGAGTGCTAAGAATCTAATAGCAACAAGCAGATAATGCAGTAAACAACACGGATGAAAGGTACGTGTAAAGTTCTTCTTCGTCATGTTGTGGACCGGAATTATAAAATGTGAGTTTCCATCTGGTGATTGTAGGCTCATTATTCTCTTTTTAGCTCTATTTCTGCCCTCTGACAAGTCCTGAGGGATGTTTTTCACATTTCTATTTAAACAGGAAGTCCCGTTGACAATACCACATAAACATCTACAACTATCTTGCAAACATTTAAAAAGCAAAACCCATAACACATCATAAATGCATGATCCAATATACTGAAAACAGTGACATTAATCAAGCAACACCAAGTATTGAAGGCTATTTCAATTAGGTTTCACAAACTGTTGAATAGAGCTGCAATGATTGGCCATACTATTTTTTTATATAATGGACCTGAGTCATTTTTAAAAAGAGAATGTGCAAATTCTCTTGTTTCAGATCCTCAAATTCTCAATTTTGGTTTATTTAGTCTTCTATAATGGTAAAATGATGATCTAGGTTGTGAATTGTTGGTTTGGACAACAGTGATTGATTTAACATTTGACACCATTTTAATGAACCAAACAACTAATCGATTAATTTAATATTCAATAGGTTATCAGAATAGTCATTAGATGCAGCACTAGTACTAAAAGCAATAGAAACATTGTTGAATATCTTAATCAGTTAATTGCAGCCCTAGAATAATGTTCATTTTATCTCCTGTAACTATGGTCTTTGCATAACCAAGTGGTTTTGTTGATTTACCATAAATGTACTTACCATAGTCTTATTTGTCACAACCACAATATTTTCTCTCCCTTATAGATGTTGTAGAAAATTGGAATTTCCTCAGTTTATCATCTCTGAAAATAGTTGTTAGTTTGTAGCCCTGAACTGACTCATAGAAGCTCCTAAAGCAGCATCTGCTAACTGCTTAAAGTGTAAATATAACGTCATGCAGCCTTTATCCTTGTTGAACAGGGGGCTTCTTTTGAAAACCGCCATCAGGCTTTGTATCTTCTGTTCAAGGACTGAAAGCAGCTCATGTCCTGCCAGAGAATTTCGAAAAAGTCCTAAATTTCCCAGACAAGGGAAGGATTTCCACCAGACTGGAGGTACCAGAGTTCAAGGTAACCCGCCCTGCGGCTCCTCCACACTCCCACATGGCTCTGTTTGGATCCAGAGCACAATTAACAGCTAAAGATACTTTAATAGGATTCAGTTGTGAGGGAAGGACATGATGCAGCTCTGGATTATTTTATTTAAGAATTAAAGTACCTGTGCAGGTCTCGTCTCTGGTGCAGAACCCTGAACTTGTGTAAAATAAATTCTTTCTGTGCAACAATACACATTTATTGCTAATATATTCAGTTAATGAATTAATCAATCAATCCCTCATATTTATACAGACATATAGTTTATATATTTATTCTAAGCTCATCAGGTCCAAATATTTTTTACCTCTTGCAATAACTATATACAAACATATGTGCTATTGACTTATATACAGTGTATACAAAGGTCTATACACCCCTGTTAAAATACCAGGTTTTGTGATATATTAAAATAACAGCAAGATAAATATTTTCACAACTTTTTCCATCTTTAATTTGACCTATAACATGTAAAATACAATTGGAAAAACAAACAAATCTTTCAGGGAAGTGAAGTAAAACTAAACAACCGACATAATGAGGGTGCACAATTTCGCTCACCCTCTTATAACTGGGGATGATGCTGTGTTAAGATTTAGCCAATTACATTAATCATTTTGCTTAATCTCAAATGAAGTTCAGCTGTTCAGGGAGGACTTTCCTGACATTTTTGTAGAAACATCTTCCAGCACAAGCCATGGTCCACATAGAGCTTCCAACACATCAGGGGGATCTCATTGTTCAAGGATATCAGTCAGGTGAAGGATACAAAAGAATTTCCACAGAATTATATATTATATATGTACCACGGAACACAATAAAGACATCAAAGTCATCATCAAATGGAGAAAATATAACACACCAGTGACATTAAAAAGGACAGCAATTCCATCGAGAAGTGATGATAAAACAAGTAAAGTGGTCAGAAAGGCTGCTGAGAGGAAGGAGCTGCAGGAATATCTGGCAGCTACTGGCTGGTAGTACAAGAATCTCCTGGTTTCTCCATACGTCTGGGGTACGGAGTAGGGTGGCACAAAGAAGTCTTATTCTACAAAGAAAAACATCCAAGTCTAGCTTCTTTTTGCAAAAGACATCTGAAATCATCTATACACCTGATTATTAAAAAGATTGATTTGGTAAAGAGAAAAAACTGCTAATCACCAAAACATCTACAGTGAAGCATGGTGGTGGCAGCATCAGACTTTGGGCTGTTTTTCTTCAGCTGGAACTGAGGCTTTATTCAGTCTGGAGGGAGTTATGAACAGTTCCATATATTAGTCTGTGTTGGCACAAAACCTTTGAGTTTCATTGAGGAACCTGAAGATGAAGAGGAACTGTCTGTCAGCACAACAATGACCCAAAGCTCACCTACCAAATCAACAACAAAATGGCTTCATCAAAATAAGATTGAGTCCAGACCTGAATCTGATCGAACATCTGTGGGGTGATGTGAAATCTGTCAGATATAGAGTGGTTTTTCAAATGTGAGTAGACAAATATTGCCACATCAACATGTGCTGCGCTGATAGACTGCTACTCAAAATGATGGAGTGCTGTAATAAAGGCCAGAGGTGCTGCAAGAGTATTAGTTTGAAGGTGTGCATAATAAGCAGCTTATTTTAAGTGTGTCTTATTGTTCTCCTACAAAGGTTTCCATTGTACAGGTTATAGGTCACATTAAAGGTGGAAAAACTTTTGAAATTCTTTATCTCGGTGCAATTTCTTATATCACAAAAACCTGGCATTTTTAACAGAGGTGTGTGGACGTATATCCACTGTATACACAACTTTATGTTTTGGACACTTTTTTTAACGCTTGTAGAATTTCAATTAATCGATTTTTGAAAATGTCCAAGTTCTCTAGTTCCAGCTTCTAAAATATGATTATTTTCTCCAGTCTTCTACCATATTAAACTGGTGATCTTTATGTTGTCAACTGTTTGTACAAAAAAAACCCTGATATTTTCAGTTAAATCATCAGCTTTAGGGAATAGATTGACATTTTACACCATTTTATAGACCAAATAACTACTTAATAAACGTAATAGATCAATCAACTATCAGAACAGTCATTAGTTGCAGCAATAATAGGATTAATAAAGTTATTTTTATTTTGATTAAATTGACAGTACAGCTGAAACTTCAACTTGATTTAATTAAATACTACTCATTTAATTCATAACTCAATTACAGTTCCATCTTATATCATAATAAATCTCAAACAGAGAATGGGAGCTCCAGCTCCTTTGAGAGGAGACATTTGGTTTCTGTACAGATCCTTTCATGCACAAGACAGATGGGTATTGATGCTAATAATCTGTCCGTCTCCTCCTGACCTAACCTGTGCTGCACCTCAGAGCTCGCCGCGCAGCTCAATATCCCGTCTGAGAAAGAGAAATAGGAAGCGGGCGAACAAAAGTGCCGGGAATCCTCGGCCCGTCATTACTGCGGATCAGCCGGAGCGCGCAGCCAATGAAAGTAATAACGCCGTGTTTAAGGAAAACATTCAGGCAAAAGATGAATCAGCTCAAATTTGCAAAGAATTTGGAAATGTGAAGAAGCGCGGCGAGTCCACGTCAGTGCAGAAACACAGTTTGGACACGTGACACACAGTCCACCCTCCCACACACACGTTTTCCACCCGGAGGAGCGGGGGGGCACATGTATCTCCTCTCGCTACTGGAGTAAAGGAGCGGAGAGGACACAGGAGGGAACACACAGTCCCTGCTGCTCTTTGGGTAGGGGGCCGGGCCGCCGCCGCTGCCTGGGATTAAATAACATCACGCTGCAGCCTGTCAGCGACTAATATGGCAAATACAGGCATCAGGGGATGATTGAAGAAGGCAGGGAAGGATCCTGTTTCCCCAAAGGGCGAAACAAGTGAATGAATGAATCATCTGAGGAAAACATAATACAGTAGAGAGACAGTGGGAGGACAACAAACTCTCTTTTCTCCTGCTCTGTTGTGTTTCTGGCTCTGGGTTGAGAACATAGGTCACGTTCAAAGAATTTCAACAATCCTCTAACCAAACTTCCAAAAACATTAGATTTGTACTTCAGTCAGAGCCTTCTTTTCTCACAAAGTTATGGAATCAGGAAAGAAAAAGTTGTAATTTTTCAAATATTGTAATTTGATCTTGAATACTCAACATTGCAGAACTAATCAGAGCAGCCTTTACAACATCTGTCCCGATTCTATCAAAATGATTTACAGTACATTAGTGCATTAGAGTAATACAGGAGGTTTGTTGGAGTTTTAGTGAAGGTTTTTGGATGTTGAACCCTGTTTTAAGAACAACTTATGAACTAGAAACACAAGACCAGAACCTCAGCCACCAGCCCATGTTTATCTCTTTGTCTGTCTAGACTCTTCTCTGCAAACTCCTCTGTTTTTCTGACGTGTTTGACGTCAAACGAATATATCACGTCCTCTGTTTTTGAAATCATCCCTGGACCAATTCCTAAATCGTTGCACTGCTAAGGCTCTGTGTTCTTAAGGGAATTTTGATTCACAACCCTTCACTTACAGTTTAAAAGTGTAAGGCCAAGATTTGGACATGTGCATTTTATTTCCTCTATGAAGTGACCCGGAGGAGTTTATTTTTGGTTATGAAACAAGTCTCATTTTAACATTGTCTTCAATGTACAATATTTTTAGATCATTATTCCATGGCCAATGGGGCTGCACATTAAGACTATTCTGATAGTCTATTAAGCTTTCGTCTTTTGAAATGATTGATTAGTTGTTTGATTCATGAAAAGATTAAAATAATGTTGCAATGATTCGTTAAAGAATTGATTAGTTGCCAAATATTACATCTGTTTTGACAATTTTGATTAATTAATTTGAGTTGAAGAAAATGTCTAAATTCTCTGGTTCCAGCACTCAAACCAGATTATTTACTGGTTTCTTTATTCTTCTATAATAGCCTGGTGATCTTTAAGTTGCAGATTGTATTGAAGACATTGTAAGTTGAATGTTCAGCTTTGGGAAACAGTGATTGACATGTTACAATAGTGCTGCAACTAATGAATTGGTTCATAAAATTGTGTAAAATGTTGATCACTGTTTTCCAAAGCTAAAGATTCAACCTAAAATGTCCTTTTTGTCCAGACCAGCTTCAGTTGGATTGTAAGAACTTTGGAGTGATGGGTAAGTTTCTCATTTGTGTGTAACTTTGTGATTAGACCAGACACAAAGGTGGTTAGAAACTAGTTTTACCAAATCAGCATCATTGATGGTGCAGACTTTCAGTAAAAGTTCAATATCAGTCTCATTTACACTTTTGGAAGTGGCCTTAGAAACTTCTAAAAATTTCAATTCAACTCAGGACAGATTTCCTTTCTGCTGTAAAAGAAAAAAACCCAGAAATACGAATATGGAGACAATGTCACCTTCAATAAAGCAGGTTGACCTTCTACTTCTGAGACTAGTTTAGAAAACTGTGATTAAAGGTGGAATTTAAGTAAATGGATGATACCCGCTGCTCCGACTGAACCAGTTAGAGGGAAACCACTGACAATAAAACTGTGGTCAACATAAAGCTAAAAATGTTTGTTTTAAATCATGCCTGCAGACACAAAAAGGAATAAAAGGCCATTAGATGGGTAACGGGCAATTTATGCATGAGATTGGCCAACACATGTAAGGGTTGTTTCTTCTAATCACCTACAACATGTATAAATGTCGCAATTTTTATAAAAATCTATTTACGTTATCCCTTGGTGATGTTAAATTCTCTTTTCACTTTTTCACAAGCAACGTGCAAGAAACCTCAGTGTAATCTTTTGACTCAGGTCTGAACTTTAAGGCTCCTATTAGATTTGTCACAATATCAAATATTTATTACCAACAGGATTATTAACACAAAACTAACTTGTTTTGTGAATTTAAAGGGATTGTTTCCCTTAAATTTTGTTGACCAAGATCATATTAGGATGCTGATTAAACAAGAATTGCATTAAAATACACACAATATGATGCCCAAGGTGCTGCAAGTAGTTAAGGGGGCAGCGGACGTCAGGAAGGTCAAGCAGAGCTTTTGTCTGTGATCTGAATGTTTGTTTCACACTAATGTTGTTTAGCAGAGTTGTAGCCCCACTGTGCTGACAGGACTCAAATATACATACATCTTCACCCGCTCAACATCAGGACGTGGTGCTGGTCTGAGAACAGACGCCCAGACAGATGATGCAACAGCTGGTTTGCACAACTAAAAAAAAAATTCTGCACAAACCGTCTGAGAGAAGCTCATCAGCTCGTCATCTTCAGCCTCCCTGACTGCAGATCATCGCGTCCTGGGAGCAAACGCCCGTCTTTGTTGCTGTCTGGCACTTTGCAGAAATGTTTTCTTGAGAGATGAGTCCTGGTTTGCTCTGTGCCGGGATGATGGCAGGCAGCGTTTACCGCGTCATGTGGTTGAGCTTTCTGCTGAAGTTAACGTTGTGCACTGAGAGGCAGTGAAACAGGGATAATCCCAGCAGCAAGTTTCAGCAGCAGTAGCTGAATAAGTGGCTGTAAGTTACAGGCCAGAGAGCCTCGTGGAGGATGTATGGATAAAAACTGTTGATGTTCTTGCATGTTTATCTAAACCAAAGGTGACAGCAACTTTTATAGAGGAGTCATCTTGAGAGGAGAGAAAAGAGAATCAACTAGGTGAGAAATGCAAATATGTAGTTTTGATTGGACAGGACAGTAAGTTCTCTTCCCCCCAGGCAGGTGTAGGACCAATCAGCTCTTAGATAAATATGACATAAAACAATGTTGTGTTTTTTTTTTTTTACAGGTAATGTAAAGAAACTCCACTTCTTGTCACTGTGTCCATAGACATCAAGTGTAAGATTATTCCGAAAAAATAACAATGGCTGAGGTCAACTGTCTCAAATCAAACTCTGCATGCAGACGTAGTCCTGGCACCTTCCTCTGTTGTTAAGCTGCTTAGAATAAAACATGGTCAAAGTTCAACAAAGATCTTGGCATCAGTCAAACTAATCCAGCAACCAGGGCTCTGCACCAAGTCATCAAATGACTGAAAGTAATGTACGAGGAAGTAATGTCTCCAGGAAAATTACCAGACATGCTGCGAGATGTTTGTAGGCACAGAGGGGAGGAGAAGAAACACCACAGACTGAGAAGCTGTTATCATGAATAACAAAACAGGAAATACAGAAATGAGAATGAGACAGTGAGTTGATGTGCAGAAAAACTAAATTCATAAACTTTAATGTGAAGTGAAAATGGCAAACTTTTGAACTGAAAAAGGAGAAAAAAGGGAAAGGATTGTGGGAAGGAGACATTTTGGTCTAGATAATAGAAATGAAAATGGTGAAATGTTGATATATTTTTTTTCTAAAATAGGTTTGAAAAAGTTCTTTTATCAGTGAAACCTGGAGCAGAATGTAACCCAGTCAGTAACTGAAAAGCAAACTGAAAACATATTGAAGAAGTTAACCTGGACAAAAAAGGATGAAAATAAAAAGAATTGCTGAGAAAAGACATAGAAAACAAAAAGTTATTGAACAAATAGAATTAAAAGACAAATGAGATATGTTAACAAAAGCAAATGAAAGTTCATATCTTGGGGTAAAAATGCAAGAAAGATGAGAGAAAGAGAACAATTTAAACTTAAAGGATGTAAAACAACAAATGTGGAGAACAGCAAAAGACGATTTACCAACCTGTGTGAAGATGCAGAACTTAAACACTTCATCAACAAGGTAAATTATTAACAGAGGTAAACATGTTCATTGAGCAGAAGAAAGTGCTTGAACGATGCGTTATATGCAGCTCAAAGGACTGAAACACAAGCAGAGAAAAGCAATCCCAGAGAAAGAAATTCAGGAAGTGATGAACAAGCTGTCAAAATAAAAGCACAGAGCAGAAAGTATCTGAGTGAATCCCATCCAGTCTGAGGATCTCCACTTCACAGGCACTGCTTTATTCTGACACCTCCTCTGTGAAGGTGAATTAAGATAAATCAGTTGCTACTAAGAGGATGGTGTGTTTCACTGGAAACCACCACATGTGCTGCCAGTCAGTCCATCAATCAATCAATCACAACTTCATTCATCCTCAGAGTCAATTTAAAAGGCAGAGAGAACAGATTTAATAATCAGCTCACATATGAAACACACAGAAATGAGTAAAGTGCATTCGCTATTGAAAGTATAAATATTAGTAAGTATAAATATTCTGACAGCTGATTAAACTATTAATTATTGATTATTCAACAATTCTCTGGTTCCTGTTTTCTTAATGTGATTATTTTCTGATTTCTTTATATATTAGAACAACTATTTAGTTAATTGACTCATCGTGTTAGCTCTAATTGTGTAGGTGGATCCAACAGGATCATTGAAGGAATAGAACATGGTGAGAAGCTCTTTAAAATTCCTGAGGTGTGTCTGTGATATTTGTTAAATGTGAGCAAGCGTCTGTGTCTGCAGCCGCTGCAGGGTGTGAAGCTTCTGGAGAATCTTGCTCATTCCTATTATACATTCATCATTTAGTGTTGTGTTTCTCGTGTCGTCTGTGGGTGTATTATTTTTAGTTATCTATAACTAATTAGAACGAACAAGTGAGAAGTAAAAAAAAATGTTGACAAACTTCTGTGGAGCAATTTTATTACTCTTCACCTCCAGGAAAGTGAGTGAAGAAATTATTATTAGTCCAGGGTCAAAGATACTGATCATATAATCAAGAGCAGAAATCAGACTCCTGAACTTGCAGTGAACCTAACACACACACACACACACACACACACACACAGTCTAGAGACTACTTTCTAACTGCTCTTTTTATTTTATTTTTTTTCTAACTTCAGCTGCAAGTTTTGCTCACTTATAAAAATCTCACATATATATGTATAGGTATTTGTATGTATATATCCACTTTTGTTTTTGTTTAATGAAATCTGCAGTTTTGTCTAGAAAAAAGAGGTTTATTGGGTGCGATACATCACCTCCACATAGTCAATCAGGCTATTGATTATTGTTCTTCTGGAAAATGACGAATTAACGTATTTGAGATGTAGTTCTACAGAACACTGGACTGCAGCTCGCTTCCCGATGAAGTAGGATGAATAGAGGGAAACGAGGTGTGGAGACAAAGCAGCTTGATGACGAGCAGTAAAGAAACGGAGCCGAGCAAGAGGACATGAAGCAGCTGAGAAGAGAAACAGTTGGAGCCATGAAACACTTCAGATATCAAAGACAACGCTGATGACTGAGCGATGGAAAGAGGAGAGCAACGCTCAGCGTCAGTGTTTGTCCTTCTGTGGAAATACTAGCAGCGGTGACATAACCCTAAAGGTAAGACTACACACACACATTTAAAGATCATATATCATACATGATTTAAAGGGCATGTTGGTGACATGAATAGGCTGGAGCAAATATTCAACTTACCCAAGAGTGATATCTGAAGCCTCCAGAGCACAAATACTGAAAATAGATTTTACAGTGACGAAGGAAACATGTTTGTGGTCAGAAGGAAAATTCATTTAAAACTTCACTTATTATATGCCTATATATATATATTGCTCCTATTTTTTATTGATTACTTATTGTTTTGAGGACAATGACAATAGCGATGTAACTAACTGATGTAAAGAAAACAATGTGGCTCCAAATATTCCAGATGTTGCATTGTCTATCATCAGTTACAGCTGCATCATCAGAATGTATTCATATTTGTATAAACTGCAGCTCTGCTTCCACCACAGAAAATGTGGTTAAAGCTGAATCTGAAGTCTAAACTTGATGTTTGAATATGTTCCAGTGTTTATCGCAGATTATAGAGGCAGGCATGTTGTGGTTGTGCTGTTGGATCCTATTGGGCCTTTCAATCAGTAACTCTGCACAGAAATGACAGTCCCGTCAGATGTGCGCAAACGTCGTGAGGTTGCGTGACTCCACCTGCCCGCAGCGCTGCGGGGCACTTCTCCGAGGAGGCGTGACCGAACCACTGACGTCTCCCACCTCGGCGCAGATCTGCGCGAGGACCGGCCGCGGAGCGGAAGGGAAATATTAGGCGGAGCGCGCGGGGATGAATGAAGTTGCGTGAGCAGCAGCAGCAGCAGCAGCGGCAGCAGCAGGAGACGCGGCGTGCGCTGAATACGTGATGCGCGGCGGCCGCGGCACTCTGACGCGTCGCGGCTCCGGTTTCGTGCTCTCGGCGGCTGTTTGCGGCAGGAGCGGCGGCGGAAAAAGTCACCCGGATCGGTTCCCCTGAGACCGCCTGACGAAACCCCCACCGACAGGTCTGTCACATCCAGCCCCGCTGCTTCTGACTCTACAACTTTTTTTTTACAGCAGAGGCGAAAAGGAAAAAGAAAAAACCGGACACGCGGTTTAGTTCGCAGAGTTTAACAGGTGCAGCTGTTTGATCCGGATTCAACAAACTCCGCTTAACACGTTATTTCTCATTTAATTCCGATGGTTTTCTGGTTTAATTTGACAGAGTGGCAACTCGCTAGAGCACAAACAGCTTCACATGTGACGGAGACGTGTTTGTTTCTGTAAGTTTTTAGGGAGCAGCTTCAGTCCTAAAATTTGTTTTTAACCATAAAACTCGCGTGATGATTGACAGTTTATTGCAGCGTGAGCAGAGCTGACAGGGAAATACGATAATGTGGCTTTGTTTTCAACATCCACTGATAACACACATTTTAAAAACACGAATCTGTCCCAGAGGTCAGTGTTGAGCCCAGACTCCTGTTACAGCTGTGAACTCTTCACTTCTTGTTCCTGTCCGCTTTAATGTGTTTAATGTGGAGTAGAAATGCAACTAATGATCATTGACTGGTGTAATCAATCTATTGATTATTGTATTAATTGTTTGAAAATGTCTATCGCTGTTTCCCAAAGCTGAAGATTCAATCGATCATCAGGTTACTATTATAGAAGAATAAAGAAAGCAATAAAAAGCTAATATAATCGGATTTTGAGAAGCTGGAACCAGAGATTTTGAACAATTTCTTCTTAAAAAATGACTTAAATGAATTGAATCTCAAAATATTTGGCAATTAATGTACAAAAAAAACAATTAGTCAACTAATTGTCAGAGCTCAGTTTCTTGCTCTGGTTTAGCAGACAATAGAGAATCAGCCCTGTTTCCTTCCTTCACTCGGCTGCATCTTCTTTCAGTGAAGGAAGAGTCCAGAGATGAAAACCCTGAAAGTAGAGGTTCACCAGCAAAATGGAAAATACACGTTCAACTTACAGTTCTATTTATAAAACTCAGTATTGCATAGTTCTCTCATGAAGCTTTATAATCAAACATCGTACATCAGACAAAATCCTTGATGAGACTCATTAATTTACTTAATGAATGCAATGTGTGGAAACAGATGAAAACACTATGAACACTAAAGCTACAATGGTTAATGGATTAGTTGTAGTTGTTGATAATCAATTTTAGTCATTTTAAAGAAAGAAATCTCCAAATTCTCTTTCAGTAGTCTTCATTAATAGTAAACTGATGATCTCTGAGTTGTGGACTGTTGGTCTAATTACAATATTATCACTTATCATAAAGATTTTGTAGAAAGTTGGAATTTTATTGACAGTGTCAAACAACTAATCAATTACAAATTTCAAAGCTATTGAAATAGTTGTTAATAGCCTCTAATAAAAACTAGGTAATATCTTGCTTCAGAGATCATTTGTAGAAAATCATTCCCACATCTAATAAATAGAATGTCGATTTTTTTTTTGCTTCATCCCAAATCTGCACAACATATATATATTTCTCTGCAGTTGTTGTGGATCCCTGATATATACAAAAAAAAAGTTTGGTTGCTCCAACTAAGCAGTCACTTTAATTTTCTAGGAAAAAAAGGCTAAATCAACACCAAGATTAAAAATCACCATTAAAGCGACTTTTGTGGGTTGTTTTTAACTTGCTGTTGAGATGCATTCTTTCCAGTCTATTCCAGCATTACTGTCGTTTTCCTGAAAGGAACATTTGGTTATCTCTGTAATCTTCTGACGTTGCTGGCGATTATTTTATCGCAGCCACAATCCGCCTGTATCTGCTGGTGTGGTGCTGCTCTGCAGTGTAAATCAGTGAGGATGTGAGCCTGGCAGCCTCCTCTCCGCAGCCTTGAGACTGCTCACAGTGTAATAATAATCTGCCTGTTGCTGTAAATACCAGATTCCTGTTCCACATGCGAATGGCCGAGTCGTGGGGGAGTTAGAAGTATGTGTGTGGAAGGGAGGATGGAGGGAAGTCCTGCCATTGCCACAAATAAGAAGTCCGACTTTAAGCACATCCCCTTCCGCTCGCCGGGCTTCGCCCACGTTAAGGAGCATTCCAACCTGCTGGCGCCGAAAACTCGCCAAGGTCACGCCGCTCAACGGTTCCTGATACCCTCCCACTCCCAGCCACAGGTCGTCCATCACCCCAGATACAGAGGTACAGAGTGTAACTAAAACACGGCCGCAGTGTGGAAAGCAGCGCCGCACGTTACTGGCTGTTCTCCAAGCAGGTGAGAGGAGGAGGGTGTCACGCTCGCTGGTTGTGCAGCCACTGTGTTTGGTATCCGGGTGTAAACACACTAAACATTCGGCCGTTTGTTTCAGTTTGAGGTGGCAGAGATTCCTGAAAATCCTGAAAAGGACGCCTGATGTCATTTGAGCCGCCCTGGGTTTCATTAGCGTTGATATTGTACATAAATTGCGTGCAGGAGAAGTTGAATCTGATGCCAGTGTGTAACCTTCAGTCCTTGATAAATAAAGCAATAGTAAAGGTTTTTTTTTCTAGCCCCAGTTCCCTCGATCCTTCATGTATCTGAAGCGTAAAGACATAATTTCACTGATTCTCCAGTATTGATCTTTGTAATAATTTTCAGTATAATGTTAGTTCACCTGCAGATTTAGCAGCAGTTTCCCAAACATGAATGTCATGGTTTGATGCAGCTTATTGTCACTGTGTTTTCCTGCAGCTTATAGATGACTCACCAACTGATTATTGAAACCAGAGTTAGATTTGTTCCAACTATGTTACAGACTATAGTATAGCCCTAGTACCAGGTTATTCAGTTTTTACCAAAGTTGAGTAGTTTTTTTCTACTAGGATTAAAGCCTCCTTGGTGAATTAACATTATATTGAAACTCACTACAACAATCAATACTAGAGGATCAGTGAAGTTATGTCTATATGCTTCAGACACATTAGGAAACAATGGAAATGGCTCCCTACAACCAGCTGTAATTATTTTACACACCAATGATTTCAATTTTACATCTCCAGACAAGCTGAAGCTGCACTAATGAGGCTTTAGCAGTTAGACAAATCCAAACTTAACAACCTCAAGTGTGTGAGTCACTATTTGTGCTTTCCTCTCTGAGCCGCAGTGGACAGACATTAACACAAAGATTAAACAAACAAGCTCTGACAGACAGATTCTCTCCTGCAGCTTGCTCTTTAAATGTATTTCTGCACTCAAGGTAGATGGCTAGTTTGTCTCCCGTCAAGACTGGAGTCTGCTGGCAGGTTTTTCTTTCCGAGGTTATAATGTCCCTCACTACTACTCACCTTTGAGAGTCTAAACTCTTTGTTTTTTGATAACTCCAAGCAGACTGTTTGATAGAGAGGATGCACACTACAATGATGTGACATTCTACTAATGGCAGAAGGCAATGATGCTGTCACTGTAATGTGCCACTAAATGTAGTAACTGTCTGAAAAAGAGAATAATGGATGGTATTAATCATTGCAAAGAGGGTTCTGTTTAATTAATTGAACAATTACATTCTTCTTCTTTGTTGTAAATTTCTCATTTCAGCCGGATGAAAGTCACCTGTTCATGTACTAAGAGATGTATTCCTGCAGCTAAATGGGCAGTGATGGGAGGTGTTCAGGGGATGTGACAGTAGTATTAGAGCAGAGAATATTCAGCTGCAACAAGACAATGCTGCACAGACCTGGAGAAAGAAAGAAAAAGAGGAAAGGAATTTCCTGGTGTGGTTTGGTAACGAATGGGTTTCTGTGCCAAAATAAGATGATATAATCTTAGAAAGGTTAGAGAAAAGTGCTGAATGCCACTAGGCACCAAGTTCAAATATATGTAAGGCAACATATATATTTACATATATATATTTTACAATGTGTGGGAAATATATATATATATATATATATATATAATAAGTGTGTGTACACTGGTGTACATTTAGTTACTTCATGTGAATCAGTACAGTACAGATCAATTACATAAACTGAAGGGCTTCTGATCGGTTTGGATTTTTATATAAATAACATAATAGCATTCTGCAGCTACTGATTATTTTTACTCTGCTAAGCTGTTGATTGAGGTAAAGCTGCTCTGAGCCAGGAGCAGAAACTCCTGCTCCTTGTTCCAGACAGAATGGAGGAGTAAAGGCTGGTGAAAGGTTTTGCTGCAGCTCTTTGTGCTTCACTTTGTGTTTTTCCGAGTAGTGCTCAAAGCTTTTCAATGACTGAGACCCATATTTAGAGTGCTGTGCTGATATATATATATATATATATATATATATATATATATATATATATATATATATATATATATATATATATATATATATATATATATATATGAATTATTTTAGTTTAACATTCATTCAACTGTGTAGTGGACTTATTTTAAATGTAGTATCAAAAAAATGTCCACAGGTTATCAAATAATACCTACTAAATACTAATACTAAAATGATAATAATGTGCCTATTTGTAAAAAGTACAGATATAGAGTCAGTGAATATCTTGAGTCAGTCTATCAATTACTGAAACAATCACTATCAATCTCTGTTTCTCAAAACTAGCTTTAACCTAAACTGTATTTTTTTTTTCCCCAGACCAACAGTCCACAACTCAAAGATCATTAGTTTACTATTATAGAAGAATAAAGAAATCAATTTGAGAACAAGACAATTTGGACATTTTATAAATATAATGAATAAAGAACACTAAAATAGTTTAAAATATCGCTTAAAATATAGCTTACAATATCTTTAAAATCAGCCTCAGTAATTTTTTTCCGGATCTCTTGATGCTACTTGCAATGTTTCTTTCCTCAGTGGGAACAGACTCTGTGGCACAGTGACCTTTGACCTGTAATGCTGTGTGTTGCCGCTGCAGAACCCAACACACTCAGCTGGTGCCGTTTACCTTGATTCACTCATGTTTACTCAAACAGGCGGTAACAGCAGAGAATGAGTTTTAAAGCAGCTGGTGCGGTCTGTGCTGCTGATATCGGGTGGCAGCAGGTCGTCATTTGCTTCTGCTTTTATGTGTCAACCAAAGAATTGCTTTCCCCACATTTAGATATAACAACACATGATGGCGAAAGGTAGAAACGGTCTGTCTGTTTGTCTGGTGCCTCTGCACACAGAGGACTCCGCAAACACTGAGCTGAAAACTGGACTTAAGCACAGGATGAGCTGATCAGGGGACAGCGATGAGGTGAAGGGAAACCCGGGGTTTGACTGGAGACTCGGGACAGGTGCAGGGAAACGTGGAGGGAATCGGAACACGGGAGGAAAAACACAGGATCGGTAGATCACGGAGGATAAGAACTGTCTCATGCTCTCCGTTTCAGTTTTATGCTCATACCTGCGACACATCCAAGGTTTTTTCTCAGCCAACGCAAACTATTTGCTCATCTGTGTCACGTCGCCCCCACAGACACACAGATAACCAATCACAGCAAACCGCCGTTCCGCGGGTTTCCTACCCCTCCTCCTTTTATTTCACATGCGGGAAACCATGAAAACTGAAATAAACGCCACTCAAGACTGGATTCCAATAGGTGTCAGCAAAAAGTAGACTTCTACAACACTTGGCAGAGATTCCTTAAAAAATGCAAACACAGATTAAAATCACTGTGGGTCTGTCATTCAGCCTAAATGTTCTTTTTATTTTAGGGTGTCGGACAAACACTCTAACACACCCTGGACACTATTTGGCCTTTAGATGTTACTGTGATATTTTCAGTGAGAATTGACAGACAAAACCTAAAGGTTTTTTTTAAGTCTTTCACTCGATTCAGTCAGTCACAGCATCCCGCTGTTTCTTTAACCCTGAGGGGATCAGGCTTTTTTCCAGCAAACCTCTGACTTCTGACGTCACTTTGTAAATAAACCATAAGAGGCAACAGGACCAACACAGCTCATGTCTGGCAGCAATGATCCTGATCAAACCCTTGGTAAAGTGAGTGTAACAAGGGCTACATTTTTAGTTTGAATCTACCATTCAGCAACTTGCAACACAGCCTTTAAAACAAACCTGAAAAACAATTGTGTCAAAATCATCATCTTGCCATTAAAATATGAAATTATGTTTAGGCTATATCGCCACAGTGACACCATTTTAATGGGAAATAGTGATATGGGGCATGTTCCCATGTTCCAGATTTCTAAGATCTATTTTTTCTGTGTATGTATCTGTAATAGCAGAATTACGCAGAAATTGCTGCTATGATTTGCACCAAATTTGGTGATTGCATGTATGTAGCTCTCACTCTCGTCTTGTACTCACCTGATTGTTAGATTCCTAGATTTACTTTGGCTCACAGGTGGAGCAGGGTCCACTGGTTGGAGGATCGGTGGTTCGATTTCTGACTCCTCCATGCTGAATGTTGATGATTAATCCTGATGGCTGTTCCATCATTGTGTGAGTGATTAGACTCCTGATGAGCTGGTTGTCTCCTTCTATGGCAGCCACCACCATCAGTGTGTAAATCTGTGAATGAACCTGTACTGTGAAGCGGTTTGTGTGGTTAAGAGGACTGGAACAGTACTGTAAAATTCCATTTACCAATACAACATGAATATATTTATTTATACCTTATTCAGGCCGACCCATTAATGTATGTTCAAATTTGCAGTATTTCCTATACTATCCCCCCTATAGGTGCATTGGAGTGTGTGAGTGAATGGTGTGTGTGCTCCATGATAGACTGCTGACCTGTCTGGAGTGTATCCCTGCCTCACGCTTGTAATGCACTGGAATTGGCTCCAGCTGACCCCTGCAACCCTAATGTGTGAGTGACTGACTAAAACAGTGCAGTATCGTAGATGGAATGATAGGACTGCTCCTTTAATGAAGCGGCACCCACTGATAACAGGTGATTGCTGCAACAACTTTGCCAATCCACAAATCCACCAAATGCCAGTTTCCCCCTATGTGTTTAACCAAAGATTAGGATGTGTGTAGGGAATCACTTTCGGTGATTTGGCCTTTTTTTTTTTTTTTTTTTTTTAATCCTAACTTTTGCATTGAATATCTTTGCAAATCAACATTACATTAGAGAGTCACTGGACGGGTTCATCATAATTGTGAGATGAATCCTGTGCACACAGACCTCTAGAGCAGTGATGTGAATGAAGCAATGAAATCAAAGCGTTGCAGTAAGAGTCCTTTGGCCCTCAGTCGTCTGCCTGGTGGTTTACCATGGACAGCTGCCATGATCACCAGTCTGTCCAAAGCTCAAACTTCAGCACACATTCTTACAAAACAGCTTTCTGTGTAGTCGATGGTGCAAATCAAACTGTTCAGCCACGCAGCCTGAAGAAGTAAGTGACCTGTGACCTTTTCGATGTCTTTTGATGCGTTATGCAATTGTTTGGCCTGCTGTTGGGAAATATTTAACTTAAGACTTTTTTTTCCAAGAAACATTGTGATTAATAATTAATGAATCATATATAGACTTTTTAATTCTGGAAAGTTTGAGAAGCGATACAAAGGTTTGGCTGTGGTGATTTCATTTGTGTGTATTTCGATAGTGTTGAAATGGTGTAATTCTTCTGTTTAATGAACCTTGATCTGGTTATTTTCATCACATTTTAATGGACGACTCGATGTCGGACCGGTTGTTGTGTTTGTTAGGGCTGCATCTAACTAATCTATCGATTATTAAACCAGTTAATCAATAACTGGTTTGGTTTATAAAATGGTGTAAAATCTTGATTACTGGTTCCCAAAGATGAAGATTGAACCTAAATGTATTTTTTTGGGGCAGACCATCTGAAATAAAACATCTGAATTATTATTACTGATAATGAAAATAATAACTTTTCACACAAACAGCCGATGGTCACATTGCACAGAGAGAATTCCCATTGGAGAAAGTGGCTGCTTAACAGTGTCACCTGTGTGACGCCAGTGAGATTGAGTAAGGCATCTAGCGACTAATTTACATAGATTAATCCATCAATTATTGAAATGAATAATTGATTAGTTGTTTCGTCCATATAACAGTGTAACAACACTACTTGAGAATAGTGTTGAAACTGAGAAAATGATTTTGTCCAGACCAACGGTTCACAATCCAAAGATCATCAGTTTACTATTATGGTAGAAACCAGAAAATAATCAGATTTGAGAAGCTGGAACCAGAGAATTTGGTAACTCAAATCATTTAGAAAAATATTTGGCAACTAATCAATTTATCGACTAATCATTTCAACTCTAGTATCCATTTTTTTGTTTTTGAGTCCGAATTTGTGTTATTAATATTTAATAGTAGAGCATGTGGTTAACTGAATTTTATATCCTGAACATATTCACCAGTATAAAAGATATGTATTTAGTATAAAGGGTCTTTGGTACTATCAACATTTTACAGCAGCAAAGATAATTGATTTTATTTGCCAGTAAATTTATTCTTAGTTGGTGAACTAAGTCCCTGCTTGAGCCAGTAATTGTCTGCCTAATATCTGACGTCAGTGGGATCCTGATGTTGCCGCGGTGGTCACGGTTACTATAGCTACCACTGTACCTTAATGCCTCCACTATGTTTTCTGTCCTCAAAATCCTTTTTTTGCAGCTTTATTTGTTCACAAGCTTCTGGAGTTCTGCGTGTTTCTGTCAGCTCTACAAATTAATCTCAAAACTAAAATCATTTGATTTGATATTGGATACATCCCAATTTAGCAGTCTGCCTCTGCTTTTTTCCCAGAAAAGATTTTAAGGATAAACGGGTGGAACTAATCAAACAATCAGTTATTGATTCCACTTTTTCCTGCTGTGACATGTCACTGTGTCTCCTGTGAAAAAGGTGGTTTCTAAACTTGTAAAATAATGGTAATGGTAATGGAAAGTAATATCAGAAGTATGTAAATCAACAAAGGAAAATATAAACTTTTTTTAAAACTTTAATATTTTAAGTGACCTTCATGGGGCCTATTCAGATTTCTGAATTTACGAGGTCCATTTGAATGCAACATGAAGTCCTATGTTTTTCCAGGCATCAACATGTTTACCTGGCTGCAGACTCACAATTAATTATGTTGGGGATTTAGGTGGAGATTGTGAAGAGGTAGCTAATGTCTTGATGATATTACATATCTAAACTATCTATATTCAATCTTTTGTGAAGTTGTGTTGTTTACAACAATGGTGTATAATTCAATGTAAAGTGAAAACACAACATATGCTATCTAGTACAGATCTATAATATCAACCCTTTTGTGTGAGTGCTGTGATGAGATGGTCGTGAATTCGCTTTTGTCGAGTTTTAAGCCACATTTTTACAATACGCTTTTTTAAAATCTTGGTTGTTTTTTAGTTGTCAGACAACTGGAACTTAAGTAATCAGAGAAACCACTGAGCTAATGCTAATAGTAGCTCTTCCCATGATGCTTTGCTGCATCATGATATCACTGTCCAATTTATTGTTTAGATTGAGAGACTCCTAGTGGCAGAAATGATATATTCAATCTGTGGTTCTATCACAGAGCAACTTGCAGGTAGTCGGGTAAGGGTGATTTTATTTTGAAGACCACGTTGACCTGACCTGTGGAAGACACATATTGACTTGATGTGACTGACCTCGCGACTGTTTGGAATGTAGCGTCCTGTCCACTTGTTGGATGTTGTGGGTGACCGTTCCTTCCAAAAGTCCAGTTTTCCACAGCAAAAGCACTGGTGGAAGTCGTAATCATCAGCATCGGCCTCTCACTCCGTCATCAGATGTGAAAATCTGCCGTCGCCACCACTCGAGTCTGATGATATCTTGGTGTCTTTATCTACCGGCTACTGGAGCCGCTTCATTTGATTGGCACATGTACTTAATGCGGGATGTTTTCGATAAAGTATCTGGCTTCTTGTTTGTTTTCATTTCAACCATTTTCTCTGAGATTCACTTCCTGGTCGTCTCTCTCTCAACAATGTGAACTCATGAAGGCAGGTGTTGGGAATATGAAGAAAGAAGCAAATTAATAAGCATTAATGTGAGATACTAATACATATACATACATATATATGTATGTATGTGTGTGTTATAGCCAATTTTCTTTTATTTGCAGTGGAAAAACCAGCAGACGTCTCTGCTGTGAGTCTCTTGTCATTCATTTAGTCTGTGGTGGACACTGGTAGCTGTTGTGCTGTTGATCCTGGCACTGATTAACCAGCCCATGGTTTCTCTGGCACAGTCTGGTTACAGTATTTTGCAAGCGAAGGTCACATCGGCTAAGCCTTCTGTGTTTTATGTTCTGACTTTGAGCAAATATTTGATAGATTAAATATGCTGCTAATGACACAATTTATAATTCATTTATTCATCTTTGGCACAGTAATTAGACTGTTGCAACATTTAAATAATTAATATGAATGGACATGTGGGAGAGCAGGTGCTAATTTTCAGTATAATACTGCAAGTAAGTTTGTGTGTCTATTTGACTTGAAAACACATCTGAAATATTATGACTGATGATGCGAATAATATTTTTTCACACAAACACATCGCATTGCATAGAGATACATTCTATTGGAGGAAGTTGCTGCTCAGTTGACAAAATCAAAACAGTGTGACATCAGTGAGATGAAGAGTAGGTCTGCAAATAATTACGATTCTGATATTTGATTGGTCTATCAATTATGGAAATGATGAATTGATTCATTGTTTGGTTCATAAAATTGGGTAAAATGTTGATCATTGTTTTGCAAAGAAGATTCAAGAGAAATGTCTTTTTTTTTTTTTTTTTTTTTTTTTTTTTTTTGTCCAGACCAACAGTCCACAACCCAAAGATCATTAATTTACTTTTATAGAAGACTAAAGAAACCAGAAAATATTTACATTGTGGAACCTGAAACAAAAAAAATGGACATTTTCTTCTTAAAAAGTCACTCAAAGCAATGGATAGATTATCTACATAGCTGGTGATTAATATAATAGTAATAACACAATTAATCAACTAATTGTTGTAGCTCTATTGAAGAGCAAGTTATTTCAAGAAGTTATACCTGCACTCTATCACTGTTCCTTAAACTGTCAACTGTCTGTCATGTAGAAACTGGAGCAATCAGGGAATTTTGGAATTAAGTAATTTGAGAAGTTATGGAAATAATAATAATCATTGGCTTAGACAGAATAGGAGATGTCTTACTGGTTAAAAGAGTAATTCAATGTTCAGGCCGATTATTCATGTTACTTGTGATGTTGAATACTACATGACCGTTTTCGGTCGTTTTTATGTTGCGTATTAAAAAGGGGGTGTCACCATCAACAATTTGTAGATCTGCAATTTTCTAACTAATGGAAAGGACAAACGGGAGAGGGAGGTGCAACAAATCGTGAATAAAATGTAGGTATATTGAACTTGCTCTTGAGAGGTGGTCACCTGTGGTAGTTTAAAGAAATCCACTTCCATTGTCCTAATTGGCCATGAAAGTAAAGACAGGACAGCAGCTACAGGCTTGGAATTGAATCTAAACCAGTTTATTTTTTTTTCCTAGAAAGGTTCCTGTGGTGAAGAAGGCTTTAATGTGTTCATTCATGCTGTTTTGTCAGATCTGATTCACTCACACACTTTACCCTCTGACTGTGATCCACTCAGTAAAGAAAAACATCCCATTATCTTGTGTTCTTCATGTGGTTTCTCAAGTGTCCTTGAATAACAGCAACACACCAATGATTCCCGTTTCCTCCCAGAGAAACAACTGAGTCACAACAGCTGAGTATTAGCAGAGAGCCTCATGTCGTCTAGACCAAATTAAGGAAAAACAATAAAAAAGGTGAATCTTATTAGGTCTATCTGGCGCTTAAAATATCTTTTCCAAGAACAGGTAAATAAAATAAACTTCCCTTCTTTTACCAAGCTCCACAGTTTTTTGAATTTGCTGCTTTTAATTATCGCAGTCACTTAAAATGAACAATCAGTGTTAAGCCATACTCTGGGTACATTAGATTAGACTTTATTATTCCCACAACTGGGAAATTCACTTGCCACAACAACATTGAAATGTCTGAATCTATACACAATATATGCAATAAAAAATAAGATAAACAGGTACAAAAATGGGAAACTGTTATAAAATGACCTGAGAAATGAATGTATAACAAAGTATAAAAAAGTGATCTGAGTATTAATGGTGATCGAAAAAACACTACAACATGATCACAAAATGCAGCTTGTGGAATAGAAGACCTGTGGAAACTTCTTCCTGCAGCGGGGATGTTAAAGTGATTAAATTTGATTTAAATCCTCCTTGTAACTTTAAACCTAATTTTTTTTTTCACAGGGAAATAAATCTAGTAAGATGCGCTTGCTTATGTTTCATGAAGCCTTTAAACTAGGCAGAATGTTGTTGAAAGGGTAGATTGTGAGTTTTTTATATATGGACATATGTGGACATTCTTTTTTTGTTCATACAGAGAGCTATACCTTAAAATGTACACCAATTTATATTATGCCTTTGCATTAAATGTCTATAATAGTATGCGTGTCTCCTCCTCCGTTACAGGTCTTGTTGACTGGATCTTCCTCCTCCTCATCATCATCAGTGTCCTGTCTTATGGTCGCCTGACCCATGATGGCCTCCTCTCCCGGGCTGGACGCTGCCCCCCTTCTGCAGCTCCAGGAGGTGGACTCCAGCAAGGCCTCGGAGAGGCTGAGCTCGCCAGCGCTCCTGCCCGGCATGTATAGCCCCCCGCTGGGCGCGGACAACCACGCTGTGTGCATCCCCTCCCCCTACATGGACAGTAACCACGACTACAGCCACGGCCACGGCCCGCTGACCTTCTACAGCCCGTCGGTGCTGAGCTACGCCCGGCCCCCCATCACCGACAGCCCGTCCTCCCTGTGCCCACCCATCAGCCCCTCGGCCTTCTGGCCGTCCCACGGCCACGCCGCCGTTCCGTCCCTGGCCCTGCGCTGCCCCCCGCCGCTGGTCTACAACGAGCCCGGCTCACACGGCGGCTGGCTGGAGCCCAAAGGCCACAGCATCAACGCCAGCAGGTAGAACCGCTCAGCAGCTACTACATCTAATAATGGGACGTTTAAAAGTTCAGAGTTCATTTCAACACTTTACCAACATTCACTCTACAAGTAGATTAAAAATAATCTTCCCAAAAGTTTTATAAATAAGTGAAATAAAACTTCTGAATTTTGTGATTTCTGCTCCGACCACAATTGAGTGGTTTTCTCAATATAGATGGAAATAGATGGAACTTAAATAAGGGACTTAAAAAGTTCTTGGTTGTGATTTTTTTTTTTTATGTTTCATGAAGTACAAATGAATGGAAAATATTTATCTCTACATAAAGTGGTCTGAACTTATAGTTATAGTCGTATTAAAAAAAAAAAAACACTTTTGCAAAGTTTTTGTGTTTTTATGTTCGAAAACGAGTGGCACATCACATTAAAGGTCTGTAAAGACCTTTATTGACTCATAGCTGGGATAAAGGTTAAAAAAATATAGGTTCAGGAAAACTTATCTGGAAATATTAAACCATTAAGGCCATTATCTCAAATGATTTAACGAATCTTAAGAGGCTGAGTGTGAGTTTATTTAGTCTAAAGGTTAATATATCATGATTCACATGAATTATGCAACACAGAATCCCTAATTTGAAAGAAAACTTCATCCAACAGTTGCTGCTGGCAAATGTATCCACCCTCATCTTATCTCCAATATTACCTATAATTTTTTTCTGCCGTCTGAGGCAGTTTTTCATTTGACTGAAAGGCGGTTGTGGAGACATTTTGAGCAGCACAGCACCTGACGACAGGGGGAGGACAGGCTAAAATTTCACATGTCAAGTTGTCCCTCTCAGAGCCATCGCTGCTTCTTTCAGCTCCATCATCAGCTGTAACAAGCTGATTGGGAAGAGATCCGAGGGAAGAGTGGAAGGCGTCAACTCCTCCTGTTCCTCGGCAGCGGGGAAAGCGGACATGCACTTCTGCGCCGTGTGCCACGACTACGCATCTGGCTACCACTACGGTGTCTGGTCCTGCGAGGGCTGCAAGGCGTTTTTCAAGAGGAGCATCCAAGGTAAGAGCGTTCGCCGTTTCCTACTCGGCTTCAGCCATTAAAAGATATTACTGCTGTAAGTCTGTATTTTCTGTTTTCAGGACACAACGACTACATCTGTCCCGCCACCAACCAGTGCACCATCGATAAGAACCGACGCAAAAGCTGCCAGGCCTGCCGCCTCCGCAAGTGCTACGAAGTGGGAATGATGAAGTGTGGTAGGTGTTCCAGAAGTCACAGTGCTGGAAACCGAATAAAGGGCTGCAACTAGCAATTATTTTGATGGTCGATTAATCTATTGATTATTGAAATGATTCATTAAATAGTTGTTCGGGTCATAAAATGGTCTAAAATGTCAATCAAATCAAAAGCAGACCAACAGTCTGCAACCCAAAGATCATCAGTTTACTATTATAGAAGAATAAAGAAACTAGAAAATAATCAGATTTGACAAACTGGAACCAGAGATTTTCTTCTAAAAAAAAAAAGAAAAAGAAAAGATTAATCGATTAGCAGAATAGACGATTTATGTAATAGTTTGCAACTAATTGATTAATGGACTGATAGGTGACTAGGTGACTGGAGCATTAGTGTGTCTTAGATAAGAGGGCATAAGCGTGTTGTTTCACCGTTATTTGAGTCACGTCAGTTAGATTTATGTTTTAAAATAGCACTAAACATTTAAATCTAAGAAAGAGTAATTGTGCATTCACAGATATTAATTCTCTTCTCCGTAAGAAATGAGTAAAAATAATCACAGTACAGTGGATCTTACCGTCCTTACAGAGCATCTCTAACACACAGAGGAATCAATGTCATCGCACTAAACTGGTTCAGGTTCTACCTCAATAATTCTCTATTAACATTTGATATCCTCCTATGAGGTCCCACAAGGTTCAGTTCTAGGTCTCATTCTCTTCTCTATTTTATATGGTTCCCCTACAATCTTTTAAATCAAGACTTAAGCTTACTTTTTTAACTTAGCATTTGTCCTTAGGTTTTCTCTGAATTTAGTAATAAATCCAAATGAATAGTTTATCTGAATTTGTCCCAACTGAATCAGCATGTTGCTGATGTATAAATCTGTACTGTGGATGTTTATTTTTGTTATCAGAAGCTCAAAACACAAAGCATCTGTTCTTCCGGTACATATCCTCCGTTTTGTAAAAGCTAACCTGGAACATGCTGCCACAGTCCTGACACTGCTTCTCTGGAGGAAGGTCAGTGTGCTTCTCAGGTGCAGCATTGTTGTAAGAAAATTGTTCGAGGGCTTCATCAAGGTCTGAGCACTGCCTCATATCTACTGTCTGTTTCTATGAACCTTTTATTATCATTGATATTTTCCAGTCATTGTCCATCAGGTGTTTGGTTGGATATGAAGCAGCAGTGTCCGACCACATGGAATAAGACGTTATAACCTGTAACCAGACTGTAAATGAGTTACTTCATTTTTTTTTTTTTTTTTTTTTTTTTTTTTTTTTTTTGTGGCATCTAAGATAAAGATTTCATGTATTTCTGTTGTTTCTTCGGGAAAAACAAAACTCATTTATGTGAGTACACAGGAATAACTTAAGATTCTAATATGGATTTTAGTTAAATGTATTTTTAAATAGTTAGAGGCGAAAGTAACTGACTCAGATGAAATGACCCCCTTGAAACACAATCTATCACCTGAGCTCGCTATTAATCAGATTTTTACCGGAGAACTAGAGCTAGAACTGTTATTTAAGAAATAGTACATTAATCGCCAACGATTAATCGATCTGACTGATTCTTAAGAAGAAAATGGCCAAATTCTATCAAAATCTCAAACATAAAATATAAAGTAACAATCAGAAATCGACAGTAACAGAAGATTTCAATTTTCATGAAATAAAATCAAAAAAGCAAGATAGGATATATATATATATATATAATATTTCTTCTGTCACCAGGTGTGAGGCGTGAACGCTGCAGCTACCGAGGAGCCCGGCACCGCCGCAGTGGACCTCAGTCCCGGGATCCCACAGGCAAGGGTCTGGTCAGGGTGGGGATGGGTCCTCGTGCCCGGCGGCACCTGCACCTGGAGGCGCCGCTCACTCCGCTGCTCCAGGCCAACCAGGTGCATCACCTGACCATGAGCCCCGAGGAGTTCATCTCCCGCATCATGGAGGCGGAGCCTCCGGAGATCTACCTCATGGAGGATATGAAGAAGCCCTTCACTGAAGCCAGCATGATGACGTCCCTCACCAACCTGGCCGACAAGGAGCTGGTCCTCATGATCAGCTGGGCCAAGAAGATCCCAGGTACGATCCAACCGATGTTTGTGCTGGCCTACAGGACTGGGATCAGTCTCGCATCTTCAGCTTCTTGTCGGGCTTCTGCTAATTTCTGACTTAAGAGCTAATCGATTAGTTGTCATCTATTACTTTAATCGAACAATATTTTGATAATCAATTTATGAATTAATAAACACATTTAATGGTGATAGGGTGAACAACTAACTTGTATGTCCATATGGTTTAATTATTCATGTTAATTATGGACCCATCAGGTATAATAATTTTGCACCTCTGTGCCGTATATTTATGTATCAATTGTTATCCTATATCTTTTATATCCTCAACTTTTTATATACGGGACACATCATTTTTGTTTTAATTTTATTCTTCTTTCTTTACAATGATACTATTTGTTCTCGGCACTTGTGCACTCGAGTTGAAGCTGTGTTGTAATGCAAGGCACTTTTCCCTTTGGAATAATTTGAGCTGCAACAATTAATTAGTTAATCATATAGTTGCCGATTTTTACATTAGTCAGCAACTAGATTGATAATTGATTTTAATAAGGACAATTCAGATTCTTTGGTTCCAGCTTCACAAATCTGATTATTTTCTGGTTTCTTTAGTCTATAACGGTGACCAATTAATCAATTTTATAATAATAATATAATTATAAGAAAATGTATAAAATTCTTTGGTTCCAGCCAGAAAAAAATAATACATCTGCAAGTATTAAAATAATGTTTTACTTATTGTTGTTCTATTGCTGATGGGATGATTTAAAACAAATACAGTATGGAGTCTCAATACGTTTTATAGATGTTGGTGTGTGTCAACATGCTTGTAATTCTATTTAAATGTATTCATATTTTCACACATGCTACATAAACATCAGTAATTATATTAGTAGTTCCGTATAATTGATCAATTGTTTAAAAAAACAAAAGCAACTGGAAGAAGTTTGTCTGAGAGAGATAATCAATATGAGTTCAGTCAACTATAAAGCAGCTTTTATATTGTGATTTGACTTATTTCCTAAGCATTTATTTAAATTATTATATTATTTCCATTACCTTCAACACAACAGCAGCAACAAACGGAGGGGTGACAAACTCTCATCTCATTATTTTGACACTTGGTGGGAAAAAAATGCATTGATTTCCGTTCACATTCTATTTTAGTCTCGGAAAATGAACGGGTGTGATCTCAGTTTACATGTAATCAAATGAAACATGGCCGGTGTGCACGGCCTCGCTGAGCACAGCTCCTGGGAGAAGGTGAAGGTCAGGTCATGTGATCGCCGCTGCGGAGTCTAGGTCAGTGGGAGCAGTTTGTCTTTGTCACCATCAACAACAAAGCTGCAGCGACAGTAAACACATCATCATTACTCATGTCAGCGTCTGAGACGTCGCGTGTGACGGTTTCATCAACAAACCAGACCGATTTAGACCGATGCAAAGAACATAATCACTATAAAAGTCTGATAGTATAGGGTGCACTCCCTGAATTTTTTTTTTTTAGTCTTGTCTCTTTTTTTATGCTCCTCGGCTCCTTCCTCTTTATTTCTCCCCTCAGCCAGTGTTAAACTCAGCAGGGAACTTCCAGGAGAGGGGGGATCACAAAGGCTCTCCTTTTTTTTTTTCAGTGGAGGCCATTTTCCGTCTTTTTTCCTTCAGTCAGACAGGTGAAAATGAATGTGCATTGTCTGCTCTTCATAGAAGAAGATGCTGGTGGTGACAAGCTGCTGTTCAATTATGTCACTGGACATGTTGAGCCTTACAGATAATGAGAGCAGGGAAGGGCGACACGAATGAGGGTAGAAGTATAAAAGTTAATTTAACAATTTCATGACTTGGAGTAAAGTTGCAATGATTAGTTTATTAATCAACAGGTTACAGGTTAACAGTTTTTTTTCTAGGATTTAAATCTGCAGGTGAACTAACATTATACTGAAAAACCAGTACATTTTTTTTTTTTACAAATTATGTCTATGGCACATGACATATGTGACAGGAACAAAGAAAATGGGACTAAATGTCCAAACTGCACAAATACACTACACCACATATAACAGCCACTTCAGAGTGAGTTTTAAGGGGAGTGCAGCTTTGACAATGCAACATATTAAGTTTCTGTTCTCTAGATAAAAACACCTCCTCCCCACTGCAGCTGTGATTGTTCTGGGTTTCTTCATCAAGATTCACTATAAAAAGTAACACAAATCACACTTTGTTTCTATGAACTCCGCAGCATGGAGGTTGTTGTTTGCTGTTTCATGTAAATTCTTCATCAGCGAAAACTCAAATCTGCAGAAATGGAAACATTAGATGGAGCATGAGATAGAGTCAAAGGAGAAAAATGCCACAAACAACATACACTGTTGTTTTTTAAAGTGTGTTCATTCGGTCTATTCCCTCCCTCGACATTTTCTGGATTCTTGGTAAACTCAGTTGGCACCATTTTTAGGTAAAAAAAAAAGTCAACAGTTAGGCTTCTGGATTGCTTTTGGATGTTTTTTCTTTTTTTTCTTTTTTTTTTCTTTTGTTTTAGGCAAAATAACTGTCATAAACAATGTATATATTTTTGTTTAAATCTGCCTTCCACACACTAGTACTCCTATATCTATCTATATATATATATATATATATATATATATATATATATATATATATATATAATGATTAGATAAAATAATTAAATTACTATGCTCCAGCTACTGTAAATGTTGCAACATTTTGACTGAGGATGCAGAGTAATTTCATATCATTATTAAAGGCTGATTTTATTTTTCTCTGTGTTGCGTCCTCAGGCTTCGTCGAGCTGTGTCTCGCAGACCAGATCCACCTGCTGAAGTGCTGCTGGCTGGAGATCCTGATGCTGGGCCTGATGTGGAGGTCCGTGGATCATCCCGGAAAACTCATCTTTTCCCCAGACTTCAAGCTCAACAGGCAAGGAAGCAACTTTTTCACTCTTTTGTCGGCGGTTCAGGAAGAAACCCAGATTCACGATTCAAAAGACAGAGCCGGCGTTACTCACCCTCAGCGTACGTGTGGTAATGTTTCAATAAAATCTACAATTTCCTTCATCATCGGCCAGTAAAGTGCAGCTTTATTATCATGAGTCATTATTGTGGGAGGACGTGCCCTTGGCAAAGTCTCTTCTTGTCCAACTCCCACATGATGGGACTTGTTCGCTTTTGTTGACTGAACTGGGTTTTGTTCGTTGTTGCATGACTCCTTTATTTATTTATTTATTCATTCATTCATTTTTTTTTTATTTTCTGCAGTTCTGATGTGTTCTCTTCTACATATTAACATACATTTTGCAACTGCTTTATTTAGTATTTTCATGATAATTTCCAATTAGTGATGAGAGATATGATCTGAAGCATCCATTGCAGCATCCTGTGATAATAATATATGTTTAAACATATATTAACATTATAATAGGACCATTCAAAACAGGTTCCATAGACCCCAAGAAGCCAAACTGATAAATGTATTTTTAATACAAATACTAACAAAAGATAAATGGAAAAATAAACACAGGCACAGTTATGCTGCTTCCTCCCTCGTATTTCCTCATATTGATAATAGATCAATCATTGAATTAAACAACATTTTGTGGATTTGTGGTTTGTCATTTAAAGACAAACCACAAATCAAGTTTATTAAAAAATGGTCACATTTTTCCTCCTGGACTTTATTTAAAATAAATATTACAAATGATCAATAATCATCATTATGAACTATTTACATCAATATATGTTCTGTCTATATCGCTGCCTCTATATTAGTGTATCAAAAGTAGGCCAGTAAGCACAAAATGCCACCAAATATTTTAAAGATATTGATCACATTCAACCCACCTGTTGTATATGTGTTCAGTTTATCCAAAGAGCTACAGAGATAAATTAATTAAGCTTCATGCTGTGTTTAGGAGCCATTTCTTCCACATTATACTTCAAGTAGGAGATCGTAACTATTGTCCTACCAGGAGATGACTGAGCTAAATAAAATATTTTCTCTAAAATGTTTCCATGATGAATGAAGCAGCTTTTCTAGTTAAGTAAAAGCTGATTGTGAACACCGGTGAATGAGGGTGAGCGGCTGATGTTCCGAGTCTCGTGTGCAGCTGCCAGTTGTTTGCCACAGCAGTGATGGCCCTTTACTGCGTAATCTTCCCACATTGTTTCCCTCCGATGACGAGCTGCCACCACGCAATAAACACGGAGCTCAGTCTGACCTTGGAAGTGTAAAGATATTAGCCGCATTTGTTGCAGATATATCAGTGATTCTCCTGGACCGCGGCACGTTTTCGTGGCAGAAACCTTTTATCGCCGTGTTCTGCTGCTCTGACCTTCAACTCCGTCCAGGAGACAGTTTGTAGTTTCTGCCTGTGGTCACTTCTGGTTCCCAGGAAACGCGCTGTCGTGAAGATGCTCTTACGGCATCTTGACGAACTGGAGTAAAGCGCTTTGTTGCGACTTCTCATCACTTGGACAGGAAAATCTGGGGCAAAACATTCGAAGGTAATGAAGAGTTAATGTGGTGCTTGTGTAGCAGTGGAATGATGAGATTCCTATCAGTGAGCTGCAAGACGGTGCAGCAGCAGCTGATCTGACGTCTGTAACACGTCTCAAGGTTTTGGGAAGTTTATACATAAAGGAACATCGGATCCATACACAAAGCTGATTCAGCCTGGAACCACCAGGGAACCTCACAGTTGTTTGTCCCTTTTTTTGTGTTTTTTGGTTTTCAGACCAAACGGATCAAAATTCTCAAAGTAAAATAAGTAACTTCATGGAGGTTGAATGACAATTTAAACAATTCATTCCATCCATTCACACATAGCCTGGACCCACAGCAGCGTTCCAGGACCAGGATTGGAGGACCGTGGTGTGATTACTCACTCACAACCAGAAGGAAGAGACACACGTCCTGAACTACAGCTTTACATTCATTTATAGGAGGTTTTCAGAAAAAAATGAAATCAGTTGGAATCAGTTCAGTTGCTGTAGTGTTAAAAGAAAAGAACCTTTCTGTTAGTTGAAGGAGTCAGAACCTGCTGCAGCTGTTTCTGATTCCACAGGACACGCAAGATCCTGCGAAAATATCAGTCAGCAACTGCTGTTGGTTTGATCAAATGTCTGGTTTTTGTTCTCTTTTTGTGGGTCAGTAGGTGAAAGTCTGAATGGTTTTATTTTGAAAACTGAGCAGCCTGGTATGTTGATCAGTGATCAGATCCAACCATTGCGTATTACTGTTTTACTATATTTTCCTTAATGTAAAGATCATTTCTAAGAAAGATGAAAATTAACACTCTTTTTTTTATACTTTAATACTTTATTATTTTATAATAACAATATTGTTTTAAAATAATTACTGTTATTGTTAGATTGTTCATACAACACATTCTAAATTATTGAAATAATAAATAATATATTCAAATTATAGCAGACGTTAATCAAACAGCAAGGCATGGTGCATTCAGGGGCTGTTTTCAGTGGCAGATTAAATCCATACAAACACAGGAATACAGAGGTAAATCACTAAATCTACTGGACCAGTGGGTTGAGGTTGGTGTGTGACCTTTCTCTCTCCTCACTGCCACGGAAACTATCACCACAGGCTTAGGTTAATCTCGATGTGTGTTCACCACACACTTTTCTCTGGAGAGATCCCTGGTCGTCTTTCTCTTTCTGCCTGGTCTGAGGGAAACATCCTGGATGTAAATCCATGCTCTTATACCACAAGAACAAAGACAGGATGCTTCTTGTTTCATTTTCTCCACCTCCAGTCACCTGCTTCTTTCACGTTATTCCCCCTGTGGTTCTTATACTCACTTTTTCTTTTAAAGATTGCATATTGTAAAAAATGTGTTTCTATTGCTTTTTTTTAATAACCTAAGGGTGGTAAAATAGAATCTGTAAAAACATTAAGTAGTTTACTACAACAAGTTATTATTATAGATTCCAAAGACATCACAGAAGTGTTTTAAAACGTTGCAGCGGTGGGAGAGTTTCCAACTGTTGCAAACTCAAATAACCAAATCTGTTGAGTCGAGGTGCAAATTTTAAGAAGATAACGTGTCCATAGTGGAAGTTTTTTGTAAGTAACCAATCAACACTTACTACAGCAGGATGATTCATCCCATGTCTGCGGTTCACCTCATAAATTACAGTGGTAACGCCTGTTTTCATTTTGTGCTGTTAGAGTAAAAATAGCAGCAGCAGGGCGCTTTGTTTCTCCGCTGCTTGTGTGATAATAACCTGTAATGTTAAAAAAAAAAAAAAAAGAAAAGCTAAATACACAATCTGCCAACCAAGAAGTTGTAGGAATCATTGCCAGCTGGGTGCAGGTGTTTTAACTGGATAAAATAATGTATCAAAAGAAAATATTATTTATTCACTGATATTCCTAAGAAAAAAAAGATCATATAAACAACATTCAAAGAAGCCTTTGTTGGTTAGTTCATCAGTTGTGGTCCGATACTGGGCTTAGAATATTGACTAAAATCATTGTCACAGTCAAATATCACATTTACCTCAGCAAGAACTGATCAAACAATATCCTCTACATTAAGTTACTTTTCACATGCAAATTTTGCTCAATAGATAATTAACAATAAACAAACTTTTAAAATACAGCACATAGTTGAAGATGAAAACTTAGCTCTCATTTTCCATAATGTTAAGCTTCATATATAATCCAGAGACACTACAAAGCATAAAATCAGATGATGATTTGTATCTTGTCCATGTTTGTTTAGTGATCAACTACAGAAGAATTTGGTTGACATCTCGCCATCTTGTTTTTTTTAATGTATTTTGCATCTGTGACCACTAGTAGGCGAAGAACATGTCCCCAAACAGGACAAGTTGAGCATAATGAAGTGATTCAGTACAGTGAAGCCAACATATAACATCCCCATAGACAGGATGTTTCATTCAGGACTGGAGCAGAGTATTTGTTCAGTTTTTTACTTTGTCTTCATCATTATTTTGTCATTACTGTTCATATTTAGTTGTTGACAATGGAATGAATGAATGAAATATATCAATATGAAACAGATTAGTTAGTTTAAGGCTCATGAGTTGTTTTCAGTTACCGTTTGTTGCCTTTATAAATATCTTATTTTTGCACTTTTCGCCCATGTATTTCTTTACTTTGTTCCCTCTGCCATTCTGTCTTTCCAGCTCTGTCTCTGTAGTTTTTTTTTCATCTTTTCCTCCTCCTCTTTCTCTTTCCATCCATCTCGAACCTGGTGTTCTTTCTTTTTAATCCCTCTTCCCTCTTCCTGTGTGTGTGTGTGTCCCTGTAGGGAGGAGGGACAGTGTGTTGAGGGCATCATGGAGATTTTCGACATGCTGCTGGCGGCCACCGCTCGCTTCCGTGAGCTCAAGCTGCAGAGGGAGGAGTACGTGTGTTTGAAGGCCATGATCCTCCTCAACTCCAGTGAGTTTTACTGACGCACGCAAACCGCAGAGTCTGCACTCCGCTTCCTCTGAGACGGAGGAGTTGGTTTCACTCAGCAACAAGTCCTGCTCGTCCTGTCCAGAACAGTCAGTATAGGAGGCTGCATCCATACAAAGAGGAAAAAAAACAGTATAACAAATTTCAGTTATTCCATAATTTGTTCTATGTCATATCTGTCCATCCAGTTTTTATTTAACAGGTTAAAAATGATCTTTATGGTTCAATATATTGTTCTAAAGAGACATGCAGCAACTCTTTAGAATCTGCTGGTGTTGAGCCTATACGTGTCACTAATACAGCAACTTTTGAAAGGTCATAACTCTGCAGTCATGAGGACTGATTTTTGTACAAAGCCTGATTATTCCCAGAATTTATATATTATCAATAAATCTGCATAGATGTCATTCCACCACATGAATGTCTAAATATTTGGGATTTAAAATGACTTGATTTAGAGATTTGGCAGCAGAGATGTACTCTGAGATTTTAAAGGTTGTTTTTTTTATGTCAAGTTTTTTGAAATTGCAAATGTCGAAAGTTGCCAGTAAAAAGCTTTTAAGAATCGTACAGCAGGGTTTCACTACTCTCGCCTTTTGGAACGGGCTTTTGTATTTAAAAGCTTCGCTGGACATCCCACAGAACGTGGCTCTGGCAGAAGGATCTGCCTGTGTTACAGTGCAGCTTTTTGTTTTTGAGCCTTTCATGTGCAGCCAGCGGTCAGCCTGTCCTCCCCAGTCCTCTGCAGCCACTGTACAGGTTCCACCGAGGTGAATGACCCCCGTTTGTCCTCACAGGGTTTAACTAAGTTCTCGTCTGCCAGACTCTCTTCTCTCTGTTGACTCCGCTCGTCTGCAGCTGGGCTGAAGGAAAAAAGAAAAACAAAAAAAAAAACAGTACAAGTTGTGCAAGATGTGCAATCAAGTCTGACAAGTGGGAGGAATTGTAGGATTTATTAGTGGAGAGATGGAACGTTGAGGCTCCACTGCTCTGGGTGTCCTCCGTCCTCTGGTGTTTCAGCTGGACTTTTCATTCATTATGAAGGAGCAGGACAGACTCGCGTTGAAGTTGAGTCAAAAAGAAGAAAGCTGACATTTTAAAGGCTCCTTAGCTACATTCACTAACTTTAATCCAACAAGCAGTCATGAGAGATGAGAAGATGCTAACATCTTATGATTGTCTGTTCAACTGTGAATGGTAAAAAAATAATTCTCTAGTTTTAACAAAAAAAATACTTCCTGTAGCCAGGATGTTTATTGTTTAATTAATTTAGAAATCACAGTTGAGATGACTGGTCTTCCTGGGTTCTAAAATACACTAAAATATGTATACATCATTACTAGGCAAGAATGAATAGGTTAAAACTGACATTATATATTGCGTAGATTACAGGATTAAGACATGATACTAAAAAACAAGTTAAACAAATCACAATTTAACCCAAACTACAACAGAATCCCCAAAGTACCTAATGCCTAAAAATAACATAACCTCAATAATATCTGACAGTGTAAAGCACAATAAAGTAATAGAACACAATCCTGAAACAATATAACAGCAAACTAGAGAAGAAGAAAATAAAGATAACAGCATCTAGTTAGGAATATAAATGCTGTCAATTATTTTGTTAAAAATAATGCTTTGTATTTGTATTGCTGTGTTGCAGTTTTCAATAGTAAAAGGAACGCAGTATTGTTATGTTGTATTGTTAATTTCACTTGAAAGTTCCCTGTGGACAAAACGTCAAAACATCTCCAGTGAAAAAAGTCTATAAACGTCAGAGGAAGCTCAGTGACCATTGAACTGATCCAGGTCCAGTTATCTCAGAAATTTATTGCTTGATGTTAGTTTTTTTTTTCAGTGGACATTCATAATCTGCTCCAACATTTTTATGTGGTTGTAGGATTTGCTACAAATTCAGAAACATTAAATACTGCACATTATTACCTTATTATCTAACTGGTGATATATGATAATTGATGTCCGTTTGTCCTGTAAATGACTGTAAATGCTGTCCGTTGCAGACCTGTCCTCGAGCTCCCCGCAGACGGCCGAGGAGCTGGAGAGCAGGAGCAGGCTGCTGCGTCTGCTGGACTCTGTGATCGACGCGCTGGTCTGGGTCATCTCTAAGATGGGCCTGTCCACCCAGCAGCAGACGCTGCGGCTGGGACACCTCACCATGCTGCTGTCACACATCCGACACGTCAGGTAGAACACCAACACCACACACAGATCTGTTCTTTTCACACTATGGCTAATTATCTCAAATAATTAGAATATCCCAAATTAGTTTAGCTTTTATTCTTTTGTCAAACACTTCAGAAAGTGAAACTCATCACAAGGAATAAAAGCTAGAAATATTTCACATTTAATTCATAATTCAGTCATATTTCATATTTAATGACAGGAAGTCAAAATCAGTTTCTAGCTCCAAAATCATTTACTCTGTGCAAACGTGACATTTAGACTGTGGGTAAATCTCATATTCATATTTATTCCAAGTTCACAGCAGGTTCTAATTACCTGAGCTTAAAATAGTTTGTCTTAAGGGGGAAACAAAATAAGAGCTAGTTGAGAAAAGATCATTTGAATTCACACAATTCATCTAAAAATACACAACAATAATTGGGTACACTCTCTGAACTCTAACATAAACATCCAAGTGTTACTTCTGTGGAAGCTCACTCATATCTTGAGTCACACATGAACATAAGATGCCAGAAAACCAAGCAAACATGTTAAAAATCTGTCATTATATGTGTCTTATTACCAAATGTATGCATTTTTTCCAATACACAGTATTTTAAACTTATCAAGCAACTCTTCTGAGTCATTAGATGATATAAATGCTGGAAAGACTAAAAATTCTAAAATCTTCCAAGTGTTTTGTTTTCTAAAACAATTATTTCAAATAATTTAATATATTCAAACAACATTAAGACTACTATAAAAATAAAGAAAACACAAATAAATGCATTTAAACTATACATATATTTAGATTTTCTTACTTTAGAGGCAGAGTTCTGTATCTGCACTTTTATATTTATATTTAATATTAAATCAATCGAGAAAGTGAAACTCATATATTATAGATGTTACCCATTGAGCGAAATCTTCAAGCCTTTATTTCCTAAAGTGAAAAATATTGAACACTCTATGATACCCGTGAGTTGTGAGTCACAGACCCGGCTGTGCTGCCTCCGCAGTAACAAAGGCATGGACCACCTGTCCACCATGAAGAGGAAGAACGTGGTGCTGGTGTACGACCTCCTCCTGGAGATGCTGGACGCCAACACATCCGCCAGCGCCAGCCACGCGTCGGAGTCCTCGTTGAGTTCCGACACCTTCTCTGAGCAGAACCAGTACGCCGCGCCGTACCCGCCCCCCCCTCACCTGCCGCCCGCCACGGACCAGCAGGCCGCCGCCAACCACGCCGACGGACCGGCTGAAGACCTGATGCTGGACTCACAGATGGAGGCCTCAGCCCTCCAGGCCACGCCCCCAGCCCCCGGGGTCGTGGTGGCCCACATGGCCGTGGACAGCAACGAGTAAGGCTTTTACTTTGATATATTTCTATTTAAGATACTTTAGAATGACCAGATATAGGCTTTTGTTTAAAATGTTATGCTCTCAGATCAGGTGAAGATGTATTGTATTTATCTGGACTCATTACATAATTAGGGAAATGTAGTTGTTTTGTTACAGGACTGGAAAGAAGTAAAACCACTGGAAGAGGAGGAAGGACAAAGTAAAAAATATTCTAAAGAAGAAAAAGGTGGAAAGGATACTAGAAAAAAATGAGGAGTGAATCCAGGCACATATGTATGAAGAAAGATATGAGAAGTAAAGAAGGATAGACAGAAGAAAGAATAACTATGGTGTAAAGAACACAGTTTTTTTTAATTATGAAGAGCCTTGTTGACCTATTGTTCATGTATGCATGTATTTATTTTTTTTACCCGTTTAAGGCTTGGAGTGTTTCCTGGTTTGGCTTAGATTTTGGATTTTATTTTGAAAACCACATGCTACTTCCGGGAGTGCGCGACGACAAAAAGTAACTTGACAAAATGGCGAAAAAAAACGTTGAAACTGTGAATATGGACTAAAACAGCTAAAACAAGTAAAATGTGCAGTGAAATATTATCAAACCGAAAAGACACAAGGTTAGTTTTTGTTGTAGTATGAATAATGTTTCTTTTCTTGAAGTACAGAAACTTTTGGACCGTTTAGTTGAAGCTAACGTTAAACGTTTGTTAGCATTAGCTTGGCGCGCTGAGACTGATATTATTTTATTATTAGATGTTATTAGTTCTTGTTCAGTGTTAGATGATAATAATAGCAATAATAGAATCACAATTTACGGCACGATTGTTACGTTGTGTTAAGGAATATTTTAATATAATCCGTGTGTTCCTACGTCTAATTTTATATTCGTAAATGTGTAAACTCCATTCTGGCCTCCACGTGTGACCTGTGCTCTTTAGACAACATTTGGACATTTCCTCTTTTGTTATAATTTAATGACCCAAATTCTCTGGTTCCAGCTTCTCATCTTCAACTATTTTCTGTTTTCTTGTACCATAGTAAACTGATGATCTTTAGGTTGTGGACTGTTAGTCGACAAAAAAAGACATTTTAGGTTGAAGCTTTGGGAAAACAGTGATGAACATCCATCCATCCATTTTCTATCCCGCTTATTCCCTTTCGGGGTCGCAGGGGTCTGCTGGAGCCTATCCCAGCGCATTTATGGCGAGAGGCAGGGGGATACACCCCAGATGGTCGCCAGCCAATCGTGGGGCACACACACCATTCACACCTATGGGCAATTTAGATTTGCCAATTAACCTGAGCATGTTTTGTATTGTGGGAGGAAACCGGAGTACCCGGTGAAAACCCACGCAGACACGGGGAGAACATGCAAACTCGACACAGAAAGGTCCCAGACCCAGGCCCCAAGGCGGTCTTGAACCTGCGACCTTCTTGCTGTGAGGCAACAGTGCTACCCACTGCTCCACCGTGTCGCCCCTAGTGATGAACATTTTACACCATTTTATGAAGTAAAAACCTAATGAGTCGATATTATCGATTAATCAACTATCCAAATATGACATGTGATGTTCTTCACCTCTTTTCCAGTTTCATCCACCCAGAGGCCTGGTCGTTGGTTCCAGGTGACGTCGGGCCTTTGGTGGAAGCGACAAACTACATCATCCATGATCGCGTTGTCATGGAAACCTTGGAGGGGTGACTGGACTGTGAAGAGACGATGAGAGACTGAACACTAACGTTGAGTTAACGTTGCCGCCCCTCCACGGATCCACTAAAGGAAACAAACAAAAAAAGGCAAAAAAAAAACAGACAAACCTAAAGTGCTGTTGTGAGTAAAAGTTTCTTTTTTGTCTCGTTGAGATGTTTTTAGTCTTTGGGTTGAAAAAAAAAAAAAAAAAAAAAAAAAGAAGCAGCAGCAGCAAACGTTTTTGATCGAATGTATATTTTGTGTGCGTAAATATTTCTTGTGAATGTGCACTACAGTCGGTGTTGATGAGCATCGCTGAACTCTGCCGGACGGTTCGTGCTCTTTTTTTGATAAACAGTATTTGTACCTTTTTCACCTTGGTGTAAACGTGAGAACAAGCCAACACACAACCTACAGAGATGCATGTGCCCGACACGGTTTAACGTCTGTTTCCATAAACCAGCTGTAAAATGTCAGTGTTTTCTATCACATCATGGTGTTTTCCTTCTTCACTACTACCGTGTTCTTTGGTGTTTGAAGCGCTGCCTGTTCAGGATTCTCTGCTCTTTGTACAGTCAAGAAGCAGCATCTGTGGCCTTTTAACTAAGTGACTGTTAAAATCGCTTTTCCTCTGTTCAGCTGGTTAAAATAAATCTGAATTTAGACTTTAGGATGCGTGGCACAGATCAGTTCTTTTCACACCAGCAAAACAGCCTGAATAGCAGTTTAACTTTATTTAAACTACATAATGAACTGAAGATTCTTGACTAATTTATTGGTAGAAATTCTAATAACAGATTAGATATTATATTATATTGACAATTTATCTCTTTTTTGTGATACGATTTTCTTAATTCAAGAAATTTGAATGCACAAAGGAGAAATGAAAATAAACCATAGCAAGTAGTACATGAAGCAATCACATGAACAGAAAACAATGACTTAATCCCTAAAAGTAATGACAACCTTGAACTAAAAAAGAAATTGTAGAAATAGACCCTCCTACTTAAAATGTTTCCTTCATGCTATTCATAGCTGCTGTGGAATTTTGCTTTCCAACACCAGTCTCTAAACGAGATGTTAGTTGCCCTGATCAAATTTTTTGGTTTAGCACCAACAAAACCTAGAAAAAAAACAGCTTAACTACAATTTTAAAGAGCATTTGGTCTGTCTCTATAATTAATATTTTAATAAACAAAGCCACCACACTAGCATCTACCCATTGTAACTGCACAGTAAACATTAAAATGTTAAAAGCCGCTAACATTAAACATTATGCATTGATGTTTTCTTGACATCCAGGTTTGATCTGTGCCACCGTCCATCTGTGTAAATTCACCTTTAGAACCAGATTCTCTTTCCCTGCTGATAGACGGATATATGTTCACTGTTCACTATTCTCTTTCCTGATGTCTGTGGCTTGTACTGTAGGTGCATGAACACACACACGCATACACACGTTCATACTCAGATCTTTCAGGACACCGCAACAAAAAGCAGCAAATCATGATGAACACAGTTTATTCTCAATCAAAAAATTACAAATCTCTGCATCCCATAAATACAATTCACAAAATAAATCAGACTTTACACACCAGGCTCTTTGTTTTTGTTCTGTTGGAGTTTAGAGCACGAGGCTGAGATATTTATGTACATAATAGGATCAACACAAGTTTTACACATGAATTCAGTCACATACGGAAACCTGTGACATTCAGGATGAATAATAATATTGTAAATTACGTAGACTTATTGATATGTGATTGTGGACCACTACATTCAGTTCAGTTACATTCAGTCTGTGTTTACAGCAGCGTTCAGGTTGAAAAATGAATCTTTAACCTGTTTGATATTTTGATGCCTACAGGGTTTTTATTTTACTCTACAGGTCATCTCCATTTATGTACAGTAAGTTCTTCTTTTATTCATTTTTTATCTAAAATGCTGCGTGTTCTTTGTTGAAATGTAAAGGCAGGAAGTGTCGTGATATCACAATGATTCAAATGACTAACAATGCTAAAGGCAGGTTGAACATGTGGAACCTTGCCTTTCGCCTGCTAGGTCATATTATACTATGTCACTGATAAAAGGTCATACTATGGTATTTTGAACAGTAAAAGGCCATACTATAGCATATCACTTAAAAAAGGTCATACTAGTATGTCGCTCAAAAAAGTCAAAATGAATTATATCGCTCAAAATAGGTCATATTATACTATATCGTTGATAAAAGGTCATACTATAGTGTTTTAAACAGTAAAGGCCGTACTTTAGCATATCACATAAAAAAGGTCATACTAATATGTCGCTCAAAAACGTCATACTATAGTATGTCGCTCAAAATAGGTCATATTATACCATATCATTAAAAAAAAGGTCATATTGTACTATGTTGCTGATAAAAGGTCTAACTATAGTATTTTGAACAGAAAAAGGCCATACTATAGCATCTCATATAATAAAGGTCATACTAGTGTGTTGCTCAAAAAAGGTCATATTATACCATATCACTCAAAATAGGTCATATTATACTATGTCACTGATAAAAGGTCATACTATAGCATTTTGAACAGAAAAAGGCCATACTATAGCATATCACATAAAAAAGGTCATACTAGTGTGTCGCTCAAAAAAGTCAAAATGTATTATATCGCTCAAAATAGGTCATATTATACTATGTCACTGATAAAAGGTCATACTATAGTGTTTTAAACAGAAAAAGGCCATACTATAGCATATCACTTAAAAAAGGTTATACTAGTGTGTCGCTCAAAAACGTCATACTATAGTATGTCGCTCAAAAAAGTCAAAATGTATTATATCGCTCAAAATAGGTCATCTTATACTATGTCACTGATAAAAGGTCATACTATAGTGGTATAAACAGAAAAAGGCCATACTATAGCATATCACATAAAAAAGGTTATACTAGTGTGTCGCTCAAAAACGTCATACTATAGTATGTCGCTCAAAAAAGTCAAAATGTATTATATCGCTCAAAATAGGTCATCTTATACTATGTCACTGATAAAAGGTCATACTATAGTGGTATAAACAGAAAAAGGCCATACTATAGCATATCACATAAAAAAGGTTATACTAGTGTGTCGCTCAAAAACGTCAAAATGTTTTATATCGCTCAAAATAGGTCATATTATATTATGTCACTGATAAAAGGTCTAACTATAGTATTTTGAACAGAAAAAGGCCATACTATAGCATCTCATATAATAAAGGTCATACTAGTATGTCGCTCAAAAACGTCATACTATAGTATGTCGCTCAAAATAGGTCATATTATACCATATCATTAAAAAAAGGTCATATTGTAC
This sequence comes from Eupleurogrammus muticus, assembly GCA_036785175.1. Taxonomy (NCBI): domain Eukaryota; kingdom Metazoa; phylum Chordata; class Actinopteri; order Scombriformes; family Trichiuridae; genus Eupleurogrammus; species Eupleurogrammus muticus. The sequence continues at coordinate 9,673,588 of JAYKQN010000012.1, read as the reverse complement.
CATGTTGCTGATAAAAGGTCTAACTATAGTATTTTGAACAGAAAAAGGCCATACTATAGCATCTCACTTAATAAAGGTCATACTAGTATGTCGCTCAAAAAAGGTCATATTATACCATATCACTCAAAATAGGTCATATTATACTAGGTCACTGATAAAAGGTCATACTATAGCATTTTGAACAGAAAAAGGCCATACTATAACATATCACATAAAAAAGGTCATACTAGTGTGTCGCTCAAAAAAGTCAAAATGTATTATATCGCTCAAAATAGGTCATATTATACTATGTCACTGATAAAAGGTCATACTATAGTGTTTTAAACAGAAAAAGGCCATACTATAGCATATCACTTAAAAAAGGTCATACTAGTGTGTTGCTCAAAAACGTCATACTATAGTATGTCGCTCAAAATAGGTTATATTATACTATGTCACTGATAAAAGGTCATACTATGGTATTTTGAACAGTAAAAGGCCATACTATAGCATATCACTTAAAAAAGGTCATACTAGTGTGTTGCTCAAAAACGTCATACTATAGTATGTCGCTCAAAAAAGTCAAAATGTATTATATCGCTCAAAATAGGTCATATTATACTATGTCACTGATAAAAGGTCATACTATAGTGTTTTAAACAGAAAAAGGCCATACTATAGCATATCACTTAAAAAAGGTCATACTAGTGTGTTGCTCAAAAACGTCATTACTATAGTATGTCGCTCAAAATAGGTTATATTATACTATGTCACTGATAAAAGGTCTAACTATAGTATTTTGAACAGAAAAAGGCCATACTATAGCATCTCATATAATAAAGGTCATACTAGTGTGTTGCTCAAAAAAGGTCATATTATACCATATCACTCAAAATAGGTCATATTATACTATGTCTCTGATAAAAGGTCATACTATAGTATTTTGAACAGAAAAAGGCCATACTATAGCATATCACTTAAAAAAGGTCATACTAGTGTGTTGCTCAAAAACGTCAAAATGTATTATATCGCTCAAAATAGGTCATCTTATACTATGTCACTGATAAAAGGTCATACTATAGTGGTATAAACAGTAAAAGGCCATACTATAGCATATCACTTAAAAAAGGTCATACTAGTATGTCGCTCAAAAAAGTCAAAATGAATTATATCGCTCAAAATAGGTCATATTATACTATATCGTTGATAAAAGGTCTAACTATAGCATTTTGAACAGAAAAAGGCCATACTATAGCATATCACATAAAAAAGGTCATACTATAGCATCTCATATAATAAAGGTCATACTAGTATGTCGCTCAAAAACGTCATACTATAGTATATCGCTCAAAATAGGTCATCTTATACTATGTCACTGATAAAAGGTCATACTATAGTGGTATAAACAGTAAAAGGCCATACTATAGCATATCACTTAAAAAAGGTCATACTAGTATGTCGCTCAAAAAAGTCAAAATGAATTATATCGCTCAAAATAGGTCATATTATACTATATCGTTGATAAAAGGTCTAACTATAGTATTTTGAACAGAAAAAGGCCATACTATAGCATCTCATATAATAAAGGTCATACTAGTGTGTTGCTCAAAAACGTCATACTATAGTATGTCGCTCAAAAAAGTCAAAATGTATTATATCGCTCAAAATAGGTCATATTATACTATGTCACTGATAAAAGGTCATACTATAGTGTTTTAAACAGAAAAAGGCCATACTATAGCATATCACTTAAAAAAGGTCATACTAGTATGTCGCTCAAAAAAGTCAAAATGAATTATATCGCTCAAAATAGGTCATATTATACTATATCGTTGATAAAAGGTCTAACTATAGCATTTTGAACAGAAAAAGGCCATACTATAGCATATCACATAAAAAAGGTCATACTAGTATGTTGCTCAAAAACGTCATACTATAGTATGTCGCTCAAAATAGGTCATATTATACTATGTCACTGATAAAAGGTCTAACTATAGTATTTTGAACAGAAAAAGGCCATACTATAGCATCTCATATAATAAAGGTCATACTAGTGTGTTGCTCAAAAAAGGTCATATTATACCATATCACTCAAAATAGGTCATATTATACTATGTCACTGATAAAAGGTCATACTATAGCATTTTGAACAGAAAAAGGCCATACTATAGCATATCACTTAAAAAAGGTCATACTAGTGTGTTGCTCAAAAACGTCAAAATGTATTATATCGCTCAAAATAGGTCATCTTATACTATGTCACTGATAAAAGGTCATACTATAGTGGTATAAACAGTAAAAGGCCATACTATAGCATATCACTTAAAAAAGGTCATACTAGTATGTCGCTCAAAAAAGTCAAAATGAATTATATCGCTCAAAATAGGTCATATTATACTATATCGTTGATAAAAGGTCTAACTATAGCATTTTGAACAGAAAAAGGCCATACTATAGCATATCACATAAAAAAGGTCATACTATAGCATCTCATATAATAAAGGTCATACTAGTATGTCGCTCAAAAACGTCATACTATAGTATATCGCTCAAAATAGGTCATCTTATACTATGTCACTGATAAAAGGTCATACTATAGTGGTATAAACAGTAAAAGGCCATACTATAGCATATCACATAAAAAAGGTCATACTATAGCATCTCATATAATAAAGGTCATACTAGTATGTCGCTCAAAAACGTCATACTATAGTATGTCGCTCAAAAAAGTCAAAATGAATTATATCGCTCAAAATAGGTCATATTATACTATATCGTTGATAAAAGGTCTAACTATAGCATTTTGAACAGAAAAAGGCCATACTATAGCATATCACATAAAAAAGGTCATACTAGTATGTTGCTCAAAAACGTCATACTATAGTATGTCGCTCAAAATAGGTCATATTATACTATGTCACTGATAAAAGGTCTAACTATAGTATTTTGAACAGAAAAAGGCCATACTATAGCATCTCATATAATAAAGGTCATACTAGTGTGTTGCTCAAAAAAGGTCATATTATACCATATCACTCAAAATAGGTCATATTATACTATGTCACTGATAAAAGGTCATACTATAGCATTTTGAACAGAAAAAGGCCATACTATAGCATCTCATATAATAAAGGTCATACTAGTGTGTTGCTCAAAAAAGTCATACTATAGTATGTCGCTCAAAATAGGTTATATTATACTATGTCGCTGATAAAAGGTCATACTATAGCATTTTGAACAGAAAAAGGCCATACTATAGCATATCACATGAAAAAGGTCATACTATACAATGTCGCTGATAAAAGGTCGCTCAGAGAAGACATATTATACTATGTTGCTCAGCAGAGGTCACACTATGTCTAGGATGTCGCTAAAAAAGGGTCATATTATTTTTAGAATAGGTCATACTGTAGTATAGGATGTAAACTATGTCACTTAAAATAGTTTATGCAATAGTATTTAACATGCAACACGCTTACACACGTTCATACTCGGATCTTTCAGGACACCGCAACAAAAAGCAGCAAATCATGATGAACACAGTTTATTCTCAATCAAAAAATTACAAATCTCTGCATCCCATAAATACAATTCACAAAATAAATCAGACTTTACACACCAGGCTCTTTGTTTTTGTTCTGTTGGAGTTTAGAGCACGAGGCTGAGATATTTATGTACAAAATAGGATCAACACAAGTTTTACACATGAATTCAGTCACATACGGAAACCTGTGACATTCAGGATGAATAATAATATTGTAAATTACGTAGACTTATTGATATGTGATTGTGGACCACTACATTCAGTTCAGTTACATTCAGTCTGTGTTTACAGCAGCGTTCAGGTTGAAAAATGAATCTTTAACCTGTTTGATATTTTGATGCCTACAGGGTTTTTATTTTACTCTACAGGTCATCTCCATTTATGTACAGTAAGTTCTTCTTTTATTCATTTTTTATCTAAAATGCTGCGTGTTCTTTGTTGAAATGTAAAGGCAGGAAGTGTCGTGATATCACAATGATTCAAATGACTAACAATGCTAAAGGCAGGTTGAACATGTGGAACCTTGCCTTTCGCCTGCTAAAAGTCTTCAAAATTAACCAAAAATTTACATAATTAAAGGAAAATATTTCTCAAAATATACTGGCAGCCACTTAATGTTTGTGATAATATTGTCCAGTCTTAACTTTTATATAGATATCTACACAAATAAGTATTTCCTAGTTATCATTTAACCAGGTTTGAAAGTTGCCAGTTAAACACACATTCATTCGTACACAGAAACAATAAATTACCTATTTCCTTGCAGTACTTTGTCATTATGTACAACAGCATTGAAAGTTCAGTGTTATCTGATAAAAGATGGGAATCCAGAAGCGTGTACTTCTGAAAGGCATTTCTGTCTGCAGAGTTGCTGCCGTGATTTTAAAAATAGTCGTTATATCTTAAATAATTCATAAATAAAACCAAACAAAACTATTTCCTTCCTGTACAAATTGTGCTATAACAACACATGGCTGCCTGCTATGAAAAACCCTAAAAACTGCTGCTGTGGTAGAAAATGTCCTTCATTTTGGATGCTTTGGTAAGAATCATCCTATGTCCTCCAAACTTGTGAAAGTACAGAAGAGAAAATATACTGTAGGTATCAAAAATGAATCTTTTTTTATTCTTTGCACCGTGTGTTGACGCTGGTCAGTGGGGACGTAAAGTACATTTACTAAAATCTAACTTAACAAACCAGTGATATGGCTTTTCATATGTGGGGCTCCACAAATAATAAATACGATAGTTTGTTGCATGTAAGTACATTTTTAAATAGAATTTAGTGGGGAAAAAATGGTGCTGCTTCCACAGAGAAGAGATTAGTCCAATTTGGATTTGAACGCTGGCGTCTCCTGGCCGTGGGGGTTCATGTGGGGGGGGGCCCGTTGGTGTAGTGCAGCATGGGGTAGAAGGAGCGGGCGAAGTTGTTGGACAGCGTGCAGCTGTAGTCCTCCTCGCTGAGGGGGACCAGGCAGGTCAGGACCAGCAGCATGAAGAACAGCAGGTGCAGGGGGAAGGCCGCTCGCAGGACCCGGTACAGGAAGGGTCTGCGTGGGGAGGAGTCCCTCCTGTCCTCCCTGGACCCAGGAGGAACAAGGTAAACTGCTTTAATAGTCACTTCAGCTGTTGATTATTATTAAATAGTGTCTGATTTTTGTTGAACAGCCCACTGTACAATGACCAGCAGTGTACTATTAGACAAGACTCATCTTTTAAATGACTGATGTTGAAATAACATTAACATAACACTTTGACATTTACTGCAAATCCAGGAGCTAATATGACTGGTTAATGACAAATTGAATATAACATTGTTGAGGTAAAGTTTTAGTTTGTTTGTAACGTACCTTCTGGTCAGTGGTTGTGGGGCTGTTGCTGTGTGTGGACCAGACTCCTGCAGAAAACAACACGTTAATCGACTATACAAGCAAAACACTGAAAGATGAGGTTATGATGAATAGTAAAATATAACGTTGGTGTAGAAAAATCTGATTTGTGTCCTGATACTAATGTACTAGTGTTGGTACCGTGTGCAGCAGCAGAGGAGAGCGCAGCGTTCCCAGGCCCACGCTGTCCTCACAGCTGGTGGAGCCGGTTTCCTGAGACACAGACAGTAAACAGACGGACAAATCAGATAAGACTGAACCGACTGGTTTATTCTGATAAACAACCGACACTTCTCTCCCTCTGACTGATGGCAGCTTGTTTTTTTAAACAATGATGTACCCCAGACTCATTAGTTTGTTTATTTTTTCTCTGCAGATTTCAGTGGATTCCGTGATGAAGACAGATGACGAAATGGCAAAACTAACTGGTTAGTTTGCTTCCGTTTACGCTCAAAACATTGTTTCAGAATAGAATGAAGAATGGAAGCAGTTTTTCCTGCTGTAATTAGAAGTTTCTTGTCTATGTATTTCTGGTCTTTAAAACATGTTCAGAAGCATAGAGCCATATTGATCGATTAGCTGCCAACTATCACATTAATAAGAAGGAAAATGTCCAAATTCTGTGGTTCCAGCTCCTCAAATCTGATTATTTAGCTATAGATTTATCAGCAGTTTCCCAAACATGGAGCTCATGGTTTAATCTGTTGTCAGTATGTTTTTCTGCAGTTTACAGACAACTCAGCCCACAGAGTAAATCTCAATTATTTCCAAACATTTCAAAACAAGAACAGATGAATGAAATAACTATTACGTGCTGAGCTTCCTACCAGGGTATATTAACTTTTTAAAAGCTTTTTCTACTTGGATTAAAATCTGCCCTGTGACCTAACATTATACTGACAATCAGTAGAAGATCAATACTGGAGCAGCAGTGAAATATGTCTCTATGCTTCAGACGCATGAAAGAATATGGGCTAATGTCATTTAAGACTATAATTGATGCAAGAAGACATTTAATTGAACAAGTAATGAATAAATCAAAGTAGTGAAGGTTTTATAGAATAATGTTAGGGACAATGAAAACCAAATTTTAGGGGGTAAAAAAAATTTGTTCCAAACAGAAAGTCAGATTTCTTTCTGCCCAGTGGCCCTGATACTATTCTCTAAGTTTTAATTCTTGTTTGATCAGACGATAATTCAAAGCTACAACCACTGGTTTCAATGCAGTGAAACATTTTCTTGGTTACAGTTTATTTGATGACTTTTCTAATATTAATTACCTGACAACTGTCTTGGAAAGAAAAAAAGGAATGTTCTACTAATTCTAGCCAAACAATTTCTGGTTTCACAGTTCCTGAATAACAACTCAATCATTCCCCAGAATGAAGCCAAAGTTCATTTCTACTTTGTATCCTTCTGGGAAATGGTTGAGTTGTTATTCAGAAACTGTAAGTAGTGTTTCCATTTTCTTTAAGGTGAGAAACTCCTGCAGCTTTCTATTAATGTAAAGGCTTCTAGAACCACTAGCAGGACCAGGATCTCTGACCTCCATCCCTGCTTCACCTGATGTGAGTCTGTCTCTGGTCTACTCTCATTAAATCACAGGACACATTTACCTTTGTTAAATTTCCTCTTAATTATGATGCGGGTGTAGTTAATGTTACTGAAAGTTAAGGTGGAATCAGACTAAATCATGTGACACTGCATGAGGGCTTGGAATTACCGCTTGTCGTAGACAGTCACAACACAGCTGCTCTTTCTGATACAAGTACATCTAAAACTCATCAAATGCTTGAGTTACTAAGAAGCCACTTGTACAAACTAAACATTGATGCTGCAGCAGCTCTGTCTAGTGTGTAGGTGACAGCACAACTATATAATGTATGCTTTGTTGTTATGTGGCTCTATGTGAAATATGCTGTAATATAAACGTAACATGTACAGTATATATTTTAACTCTAAGTAAATATTGTAGTACTATAATAATTAAGCTCTCGCCTTTAATGCAATAGTACTGGCTCCAGCAGCCCCCCATGACCTAGTGAGGATTAAGCAGGTATAGGACACATCTGCAGTAAACGTCCTGTGGTGGTAGAGAGTATACGTGACGTACCAGTTGTCCCTGCAGCGTGTACAGATCAGCCGACACCTGCCGCAGCAGGAGGTGCAGCTTGTTGCCGATGACGTGCACCTTCTCCTTGGCCTCCACGCTGTCCTCTCCAGTGGCCTCCAGCAGCAGCTGGGAGGAGATGTCCTGCAGCGAGGAGACGTCTCGCTGGCGCTGCCGCAACTCCTCCTGCAGAGTCTGCACCGAAGCCACAGAGAACCCAACTTATTCTCACAAAATCAACATTCCTATGTATCCTTAGCATTGACCAATCACAGCGTGCGTCTCTCACCAGCAGCATGTCTCTGTGCTGCAGCAGCACGGAGCAGGAGGCCGACGCGTCGCTCAGGTTCACAGCTCGGAGCTTATTCTCCACTTGTGCGAGCCACAGCAGCAGCGAGTGCAGCGTTTCATGAAACTCCTGAAAAACAGGTTCAATAACCAAAGCAAGCAAATGTGAGATCATTGTCACTAAATCTGTGTCTAACTTGAGCGTGATGCAATATAGTAGCAGTAGTTTTTACTCTTGTGATACTAAGCATTGTCACATCAGATTCATTTCCACATTAAAAATGTTTTTCTCCTCAGGATGGAGCAGATGAACTTAACAGAACAGTTAACAAAAACTGGGAATCCCCCCACTTGTAATTTCAAGATAATTTGATAATTAAAATGGAAACAATGACGTTCTTTATGAGACGTCCAGTGTAAAAATGTAGAAATTTTGTCCTACTCTGATTTTTTTTTCTTTAATTTATTTATGATTATGTGAATTAAGTTCGCACTGGCAGATGGATCATAATGACCATCATAATTGATGGTGATTTCAAATAAAGAAAATTTAAAAACACATGTGTGTGTATATATATGCTAGGGCAATAAAGCTGCTTAACTTAACTGTTAAATTTGCATGGTTCAAAAACTTCACTCACATTATATAGATTCTGTACACCTAGAGTGAACCATTTCAACATCCTTTATATCTTCTAATTTAGACGATTATGGCTGTAACAGATCATGAAACCCAAGCCTTTTCACTGGATAATAACAATTAAATACCTGACACTGCATGAGGGCGGCGTGCAGCCTCCTCTCCCAGCCCTCCAGGCCGCCGCAGGCCTGCGTCCAGCTGTGGTTGGCTGAGCTCAGAGCGTCTCCCAGCTCACGCTGCTCGGTGCTGTCGCCGTGCAGGAAGTGACGACTGCTCAGGTTGATGGAAATCATCAGACACTTGTAGCTGCTGAACGTCTTCTGGATCTCCTGAACAAAAGAAAGGGGACAGAGTACTGTGTGTGTGTGTGGGGAATAGAGTTGACTTGATTAATTAATTACTTGATCTCAATTTGAGGAGAAAACCTTTTATAGTTGTTTTAAGACACAAATGGTGAACATTCTCAGGTTCTAACTGCTCAAGAATTTAGATTTTTTTATTCTTCTATAATATTAAACTGACGGTCTTTTGGTTGTGCCAGTTTATTTCAGGCCTGATAAAGATTTTAAAAACTAAACTACATCTTTCAATGACTTATTTATACTTTTTAAAAGTTTTGCACTCAGTTTATTTATGAAGAACCTTCCTTATTAACAGCATCCTGTGTTACCTTGAGTTTCCTGATGTTGGCCTCCATGTCTCGGACGCTGGTGGACAGTGTGATCCGCTGAAGCCTCTCCAGCTCCGGCAGCACCCTGCCCAGCCAGGAAGTGACATCACAAAGGTCAGAGTTGAGCTTCTGCCACTGCTCCAGACCCTGCTTGATGTCCGTCTCGCTGCTGAACTTCTGTACTTGGAGCAGCTCCCAGCGCTGGATCACACCTGACGTCACACGGAGAGAGAAGAGTCGCAGCGTTAGTGTTTTAGATAAGAAAAGTTGGATCTCAGTCTGTGAAAACAAGACTTTAGGTTTAAGAAGAAAGTCCACAGGATTTGGGTTTTGACCCGGATTGACAAAACAGGTTTTCTGAACATGTTACAATGACCTTTAGAACCGAATAATCATATAAATATTCTTTATCATATTTCATTTCATAATGACTAATTAATTAATTCACAATATTTTTAACGGCTCTCCTTCACTCATGTATAAATTTGAGATTATATTTTAAATCTAAATCTAGAGATTGACATTTGTCCATAGAGGTTTCACATGTTTTTGATTCAATGTTAGAAAAGTGTTGCATGTGTTCTCTGAATTTCTGGTAAATTTCATTTTTGAAAAAATGTATCAAAAATTCTGAGCAATATCGGTGAGATTCAATATGACCAAGAGAATTAAATCGAGAAAAATATCACAGAAATAAAAATCTTCATTTTATGTTCATTTTTTCAGCTGGTGTGGTTTACTACAATAATCTCATTCAGCCTGAGTAAAACCAGGAAAACGCTGTTACTAATAAAATTGTCAGTGTGGGCCCTCCTGGGTTTGGTGTGGTGTTCCGTACCTGTGCTGGTCTGTTTGTCGGCCGTGCTGCTGGTCAGACCCGTCTCCTCCAGCTCCTCCTCGTCGTTCAGGATCAGCTTCACTCGCTTCACGCGGTTGATGCTGCCGCTGCACTCAGACATCAGCTTCACCTGAACACACACAGCTGGTTTAACTATTTACTACCTTTTAAGAGCTAGAGTTGCACATGAGTGTGTGTGTGTGTGTGCTTACATATCCCTGCTGGTGGAAGGGGGTGCTGGTGTGTGTGGGAGGAACTCGTTTCCTCTCTGGCGAGCCGGGCTGGTGCCAGCTGGGCGGGTCAGTCACCGATTTCACTGAAGATAAAGACAGGAGAAATAAAATCAGAAACATAGAGGCTGGCACAAACAGAATGACTACAGGGAAACAAACTTTTTCTCTCACTCTTGGTGCTTCTTCCAGCAAACATGTTTGACACGTGCACACAACCAACAACACCTGTAACGTGCAACAACAGCCTGAAAACAATGATGGATTCGCTGTTTCATGCAAGTTTCATGTGACGCGGAAAACAAAGTTATATTGAATAATGCACTGCAGAAAAAAAAGTATTAAATGGGTGGGGATGAGGGGTTGCTAGGAGACGGAATGAGGCAGTTGCATGCAGCACACAGCGCCTACCCGAGGCTGCTTTCACTGGCCTGACACATTCTGAGCTGTCTGTGACCTTCACATCTGGAAGAAAGAGCGAAGGTCAACGTGTGACGGATCAAAGACGCAGAGGAAGCTACGGAGCCGATCAGGATCAACATGTGTCCCGGTCATTTAACACAGATTAAACTTCCACATTTTCCCACCAGGGGCAAAACATAACTTGTTCTATCTAAAGAAAGAAAGAAGAATTGTTAAAAGTAGGAGTATAGGTTCATGATGCATACGTGGGAGCATAAAAAGCTAAAAGTTCATTAAAAAGTCCCCAAAGAAGGAGAAAACTAACATATTAAAATGTTCTCTGCTTCCTTTCTGCAAAATAACTTGATAAAGGTCTGAGCAGCAAAACCTTGTTATATTTGAATATGTTCTGTCTTGCTGGTGTAGACAGCGTGTGGGAGTTTTTCTACTCACAATAATTGACTGACCTTGTTTTAACTCTGTGACACTTTGAGAGACAATGGATCAAAATAAAAGAAAAGAAAACCAACTGTAGCTTCAGTATGTGTGACATAATAACTTCTAACCGATGGTTTTACCTGTTTCGATGCAGAATAAAGTAACTAACTAGTGCCTGAAAGGTCATGACACTTTTCACATTTGTGAGCATGAAGCCCAGTGGTAATGGGATGAATCTCAGCAACTAACTTTGAATTAATCTATTAGTTAATCCATTAGTTACTGAAACGATTGATTAGTTGTTCTTTAAATGGTGTAAAATGTTGATCACTGTTTCCATAAGCTTTCATCCTGAAATGTCTTTTTTTTTTGTTCAGACAAATAGTCCACAACCCAAAGATCATCAGTTTACTATTATAGAGGACTAAAGAAACCAGAAAATTTGGACATTTTCTTCCTAAAAAAAAAAATGTGCTGAATAATGTAGTAGTTGGAAACTAACTCATTAATTACGACATATTAAATTACAGATGGAACAGACAACTTTTACCTTGGTGGTTAAAAAGTTGGATATTATTTAAACTATTTTTAAACTTTTAAACTATTATTTAATTTGAATACAAAAACCTGAAATTAGTTTGAGACGTAGGAGAAGTGAGTCACAGCAAACAAAGTCATTTTGTAGTTTTTTTTTTAGCTAAAAGAGTTTGAAGCAGCGACTGGGTTCAAGGACGCTGTGATTTAATCTATTTAACAATATCCATGTTTGCTCATTGTTCTTTTTCTGGAAATGAGATTCCATTTTTGGACTCAGATCTGAGTAATCCTCCAATCAGAGGATTAAGAAGCAGCTGCACTGTGCTGCACGACGAGAGCAGAAAAATAAAGTTAACAAACTGAAACCAGCGGCTACCTGCCTGAAAAAGAAAAGTGAAGGGAAGGTAAAGTTCTGTCCTGCAGGTGGCGTCCTACCTGACAGGGCGCTGTAGAACGTGGCGTCCTCGTCCTCCTCGTGTGACGACGACCCGCCCACGTCCACCGTGTGGTCCCACTCCAGCGGGATGGAGTCCACGCTGACGGGCGTCTCTCTCCCCGACCGCTCCAGAGGAGGAGCCAGCAGGTGGCATATGACCTGGCGTCCGGCGGAGGCTCCGCCCACGACGGGAACGTCCTCCTCCTTCTTACTGGTCTCTCTCCAGGACGTTGCCGTGGCGAGGTCAGCCGAGTCGTCTAGATCCGTGTCGTGGTCTGACAGCTCCCTCTCCTCCTCCAGAACCTGAGTTGAATGTCAAACTACTCATTCATTGTCTGACCATTATTCATATGATAACCAGATTTATTCCTCTGGCAACGTTGGTTTAATGATGCCCAGTAACGCCATCTGCAGCAGATCATACTGCAGGTGCTTTCTGAGCTGGTCTGTGGCTTGAGTTTGACTCTTCTCACCATCTTTCACCTCTGATTATCTGACATTTTTCTTGTCCTGCCACTCCAAGCCTTTACTAGACCTGTGCCTGTTTTCTTCTATTTACTCACTTTGTTCCTCACAGAGGAAACTGACACTGAAATCTGAGTAGCTTATTGTATCCTTCCTCAAAATCACAATGTTGAATAATCTTGGATTAGGTCATTTGTTTTGAAGCTCCTATGATGCCACTCTTCAGAGAAGATGATTTATAAAGGAAAATGTTTTAAATTATCAAGGGTGCCCAAACCTTTTCATATGACTGCATTTACATTATAGTGGTAGAATAAAGGTTATTGGAACATTCTGTATTAGAATAAAAATTATGTAAATCAAATCATTATACAGACTTCACTTTTGATTGATACTTACATTTGTCATATTCAGTATGATTATTTTGTACATGTGATAAACGCCCTGACTCCTACAGTCATTCAAACAGAGTCCAGGCTGTGGGTGCTGACTGACCGGGCGTCTGTTGACCAGCCGGTGGTGGAAGCGCGCCACCCTGCCGAACACCTCCTGGCAGTAGGAGTGCAGCTCCTCCAGCTCGTCCTCGATCAGCACGGCGTCCAGCGGCGCGCTCTTCTGGATCAGATTCTCCCCGAACACGATCAGGGCGTCGATCTTGTTGGTGTTGAGCGTGATCTCCTGCTGGAAGCCCTGGAGGGACGGAAACGGACGTCTCAGTGTTGGGTCCAGAATAGAAGCAGAAATAAAGGGCTCAGGATTCGGTTGGCGTGCCGTCACAAAGGAGCAGGGGACTCACGTTAAGCTGCCTCATCTTGTCCTCGATGTCGCTCTCGGAGAAGTGCTCCACGTTGGTGAGCTGCAGGTCCATCTCTGTCAACCAGACCAGGATCCCCTCACGCGTCCCCTCAAAGTCTTCTCTCTGAGAGGTGAAGTGCTGCAGGAGCAGAGCATGACAGAGACTTTAAGGATCCCCTCTGTCAAGTCAGATTTTTATAAGAAGTAAAGAGAACTCTTACAACACAAAGGACTGAATCAACATACAAATAAATCTCAGCTTTTTTTATGTTAGTAGATCCTAATTAGAAAAGTGCCTTTAACTAATCTGCAGTATTATGAGTATCTCTCTTGTGTTCAGGCTGCAAGAAAAACAGAAAATTCACAAACAGGTTTGATAAAGCTTCCACTGGATTTACTGACCAGTGATCACCATCCTGCTTCCTCCTTTATGCTGAACTAGGTTAACAGACGTTATACTGGTTCCACATTTCTCATCCAACTCTCTGAAGTTCAGCAAAACGACGGGAAATTCCTCTTTCCCTACGAGTGGATTAACTCCTAGTGGATGTTTCTATGACGGTATTAATCTGTGGGTCTCTGGTGTGCAGCGTATTTCCCTCGTGTTAAAGCTCACAGAGACGGAGCCGGCTGACCTTTAATTACACACATTCACTAAGTAACATAAACATCCTCCATCTGCTCCATGCCATCAGGAAACCGCTCAAAGACGAACCGGACAGGTTTGATGGAGCTCTGCATATTGAGGTTAGCATTTCTCAATATTTTGCTGCTATTTGTGGAAATTTACTGATTTTATCATGATTTTGTTGTTGTTGGTGATTTATCTCTCACCTACAATAAAAGGTTCAAAGTTGGACCCTCTTAGGTTCCCATATTTAGCCTCTTATAAGAAGATGATTTAACTGATTTTACTGTATTTGCTTTTATATCCAATGGTGCCCACAGTAGCTACAGTTCTACTTCTCCGTGTGCTCAGTGATCGTCACCTTGAGCCTCCGGAGGACAGCGGCCACCCTCCTCTGCAGACTGTCCCACCGCTGGTTGCCCTCGTGGACCATGACCTTGAGCCTGCTGGCGGCGTCGGTGCGGTTCTCCCGGGCCAGGCGGCGGTACTGTTTGTTCACCAGCTCCAGCTGAGTCAGGCGCTCATGAACCTGCCGCTGAAACGCCTGAGAGGGGAAGGTCGCGACCATGAGAAATAGACGCTCACCTGAGCCATCATCTTTATCTTCATACTTTATCTATCCATTTTATTGAGGTCACTGCTCAGGACTTTTTCTTATCTTCATGCTGATCATCAAATTCTGTCTGTTTGTAAAACAGCAGAATTGGTTCTTGTGTCAATGCAGCATCTGAGTGTGATCTAAATGTTTTCTCTCTCCCATGTTTGACTGTAGAACAGGAGAAAAATGGTTTGCACAACTAATCTGTAATCTGGGAAATGGGCAGAAAAAAAAGTTTGTTGTTGTAATACTCAGTGTGACCACATGAGGCTGAAGTGCAGCAGCCCAAGTTCTGAATGGATGTAGGAATGAATGAATGAATGAATGAATGACCACCACTACAAACTTATTGTGTATGTAGAGAATGTTTTAGATCTTTGAGTTCATCTCATAAAAAATTGAAGTGCATATATTTTTGTTCAGTATATATGAAGTAATAATGTGCCAGATTCTGTTCTCAAATGGCAAATGTCCAAAAGAAAGTTTGAACAAAGGCCTGGATAAAACATCCAGGCCATAACAAGGTCAATATACAGTTTGACACTGAAAACGACTGAAGTCCAGCAGCCGCTCAGGGGATTAAGCCTTTCCCAGTCTGTGTGTGTGTGTGTGTGTGTGTGCGTGCGGGGTTTTAAAACAACTTCTCTACTGATTACACTCCCACAGCTTCCATCACATGTGATGGGTGGACTGAATCTGGGTCACTGGTCCTCCACAGCAACATGATGGACACAGAATACATGCAGCCCAGAGATTACACACGCCAATCGCAGTTTCTTATCCTGACATCTAACGGTTACCATAGCAACAGTACACCTGAACCCAGGGCTACGTTCAGACACATTATTATAAAGTATGAGTAGGACATTAATATAAAGCATAAAGATGAAGACATTATCATTAGGTTGCTGTGTTTTTTGCAGCTGGTGCTTGATGTCGGAGAAAAAAAAACTCGATCAACAACTAATTAATTCCCTGAACAGGAAATTCTGGAGTCATCACCAATGTTCCAGCGTGCTAGAGCTGCAACTAATAACTTTTGATAGTCTATTGATTATTGAAACAATCGATTTGTCGTCTGCTTGAAATGTTGATCACTGTTTAAAAATGGAAGATTTCACCTAAAATGTCTTTTTGACTAGACCAATCCCCCACAAACAAAAAATCATCAATTTACCGATCAGATTTAATAAGCACAAGCAGCAACCAGAACATTAAGACATTTTGGTGAACCTGTAACTTTTCTCCTGGTGTCGCATATTGGTCCAAACATCATCTTGCACACACAAAAAATCTAAGTCTAAAGGACAAACTTTGCCTCACAGCAACTTTAGTGGAATTTGCTGAACACAATCACCAACTAAACTAGGTGCAGTGTCTTGGTTTTTAATTAGCTACAGGACTTCCTCCATCAATGGGACAGAATCAACGAGGCTTTAGACTAAACAACAGCGATGCGTTAACCTCCGCTCACCTCGAACTTCTTGAGCTCCTCCTTGGCGCAGGTGTAGAGGACGTCAGCGGAGTCTGGGTGAGACGCCGTGAGCTCCGCCGTCTTCAGCCAGTCCTCAAAGCGAGAGTAGTCGTCCAGGAATTTACACCACAGACGCCAGGTCTCCTCGATCCTGAAAGCAACCAAAATCACATCAGCTCATCCTACTATTTCAGTGTGAGCATCATACACAGCATGAATGAAGCTGATTTGGGCACATGCTGTCAGTCCCCACCTCATCCTCCTCTCCATGGACATGGCGCAGATGTTCCTCCAGCGCCGGTCCAGGCTGCGCGTCGTCTGCTGGATGGAGTCGTTCTCCGAGTCGCTCCCGCAGGCGTCGGCGTCGTGGAGCAGGACGTCGCACAGCGTGAGCACCGACGCCACGCTCTCCGTGTGCTGCTCGATGTCCTTCTGCAGATCCTGGAGGGAACGGCACAGACAGCTTGAGTCAGGAGGTAGAGGGGTGAGAAGTCAAACGTTAACACTGTTCAGGTTGTCATGGTGATTGGTGATCGCTTAAAGAACTCGTCCTGGTTTCAGACATCTCTCTTTCTCTAACACGGCAGCCTGTCTCCATCTTTATTTCCATTAATTTGCTTCATGTTTTCTTCCTGTCCGTCACATCTCTCTAGAATCATTTCCCCCCTCAGACGTCTCCCTGTCCCATTTCAGACAGGCAAATCAAGTCCAACTTGTTTTTTGCGGATTTCAAGAGTAAATTTCCTCTTCGTGTTCAGTGCCTTGTTTCAACTCACTAAAAATCCACCTTAAAACTCCAACTAGAAGGAAACTTCATTGCTGCTGCTCAACTTTCAAAATGACTCGTCCAGTCAGGCTGAAGCAGCCCATACTGATACTACTGATACTCTATCATAAACAAACTGCATGGCTCTTTGTTTTTGAAGACTCTCAAACATCACTGTAATTTCTGGTCTAAATTATCCTATATCTTATTTATAAACACAATAATATGATTTATTAGTCCACATCTACTCTAAGTTGAGTTGTGGGTGAATAAAAGCTGATCGCTGACCAACATGGAGCAAGAGGGGAGTGCAATGACTAGAAAATGTTGTAAAGAGGTGAATTACTTTAAGCCAGAGGTATTAATAAAAAGCAGGGGTCATTTTGATACAAGCTCACATATAATAAAACATGTTTCTGACTGGCCAGAAGGGCCAGTGTTGTATTTAACACTGTTTAGTGCTTTTAAGGATCTACTGGTTTTACAGTGAAATTGTTCATTGCTGTTACTGTGGAGATGTTTCCAATGTTGGCCTACTCTCTTTGATTCAGGTTTGGGCTCCTTGTTTGTTCTCTTTGGAAGAGAAGAGAACCAGAACCAGAACTAGAACTAGAACTAGAACTGCCAACAGCTCCAGAGTTTTTGTGCTCACTGTGGCATATTTGGTTTAAATGGTAACAGGGTTGCTGCTTTTTTCTTTTTTCTGCACAGTTTACATAACATTGCTGTTGCCAACACTTCCATTCAGTTGTTTTTCATACCAAAATTCACAGTCCAGCAAAGCTTTTTATTGTTGTATGAGCTGTGTGTGTGTGTCAGTATAATTGTCGTATAGCAGGTCTGCCCAACCCTGCTCCTGGAGAGCTACCATCCTACATGATTTAGGAATCTCCCTACTTTAACACCTCCATACCTCTGATAGTTTCTAACTGATCATTTACTGTGAGACTGATCATTCAGTGATGTTTATGTTGCCTTCGCTCACCTGCTGCTCGGCGAGTTTCCTCTGAATCTCGTCGCTGTGGCAGATGTTGTAAACCACCGGCTTGGCGAGCTCCGCCTCGATTCGAGACAGCCATGTTCGCAGGTTGCTCATGTTCTTTTCCAGCTGCTGCACCGTCACCAGCGTCTCCTTCAGCTTCCTCACCCTGAGGACAAAAACATGCTGGTGTTAGAGTGCTGCTGTACAATATAGGTTGAATTAAAATGAAGCAAGGCAGTAATTTCTCAAACATGTGTTACTATATAGATTTCAACAAACTTCAATCAGACAGGAGAAATGCTGCATTTGTTGGGGACTATATTCATTGGTGGATGAATCTGCATTTGTGTGCAAGACAGTGAGTCAGAGACTGAGTTCAAATAAACTGCATTGATAAAGATTCATGTGATCCAGTGCAATATTGTGACTCAATGAATTTGGCCAACAGCACAGAACCAATATATACTAAAGATACTACTTTATAGTGGATAAATACATTGTTGATTTTCTAAATCTAAGGAGTTATAATATACACAACAAGCTGAACTGTTAATGTATGATTGAACTCTTAGTTACAGCTGTTTGTGGTTTTGTTTGACAGATCTTATTTTGCAGCTAGTAGTGTCTCTGAAAGTGAAAATCTTTAGGTGTTACAGATGTTACGATGAATTCAGCCAGTGTTGCTGCTGATTTGCACAGAGCACACACACGACACATCAGATCTCAGAGTGTGGAAAAGAAAACAAATTAAGATGCAGCGTGTGCACAGCCTCGCTTCCCACGGTGAGAGTCACACCCGCCACCCCGCCATCGTTAGCACGGCGCTCCGCTCCACACTACAGATTATCGGAGTGGCAGGTCGTCACCGTGTCTTCTCACGTGTGACGCAGCAGGAGCCGTCACAGGCGCTGCAGCTGACCTACATCACACAGAGCTGCTGCATTCCAGCTCCGCTGCCAGGTCACTGACCTACATCCCTGCATTCTCCTGCACAACCAGCACAATGTGGAGGGAGTCATGTGACCACAGGCCGGCGAGGGCGGAAACACACACACACACAGCACGACTCTGAGCATCTGAGTGTGTGAGGTTTAAATAAAGCTTTGACCTACACTAACACTGACCTCTGAGAGCAGGTCCAGTCAGTCTAAAGCAGCCTCACACTGATGACAGAACTCATGAGCTGTGATAATATAGTGGCTGATATTATTTTCACACACACACACACACACACACACACACACACACACACACACACACACACACACACACACACACACACACACACACACACACACACACACACACACACACACACACACACACACACACACACACACACACACACACACACACCCACCCACCAAGAACATCAATCCCTTTAACTTTTTGTTTTCCTACTCATTTATTCTATTATGACTCATACATACAAGGTGTACATTTTCTCTATAATGAACAAAATATGACTCATTTTTTGATATTCGCAAACATTCCTGTATTTTCTGGTCTATAATATCTTGTTATTTATAAACACAATAATATGATGTATTAGTCTGTCTCTATTCTAAGTTGAATTGTAGGTAAGTAAAGCTGATCACCATGTTTTTGATGCCTGAACAGACCTGTAGTTGATAGTGTTTGTTTGTTTCTCGCTTTTTCCTCATGGTTTAAAATTATGTTGAGCACGAATCAGTTCAAATGTGTAAACTTCCTTCCCACTAACATGTTTCTGTATTTTAGCTCATTCTATAATTGAAAAAAAGCTCCTGAAATAAGCTGAATCTGTTAAACCTGTTTACACTCTCTAAACAGATTTAACACATACTCAACATAACATTATTAATGAAGGTGGATTTATTCCAGTTGCAGATGTTCTAGTATTAGATTTAAGATGTACCCAATAAACCAGCACATGCCAATGTGCTGCTGAGCATATTAGCGTGTTTATATGGAATAAAACAACCACTGACTGCAGCAGTGTAAATAAAAACAGACTGAGAGTGTAACACAGCGCTTTGGATCACATAAGGTTATTACTACTGAATTATAGGAGCGATAAAAAGCTGCTGCTGGACCTGAACAAACCCTTATTTTATTTGCACATTGACAAACATCTCACAGACTTGTGTGTAGGAGACTGTCAAAATAAAAGCATGCCGTTTCCAGCCTCCTGCTTGCTTCTGCAAATATGAAGATAAGGTCAGGATAGAGGATAAATAATGAATGTGAATATACTGCTTACACTGGTTTCTTTCAAATGTTCCAATTCTGTTCATTCATACCTTCTGGCTTCATGCATGAGTATGTATAGATGTCAATAGAAAACTTTAACTTTTTTATCTTGTCACTGCTTTTTGTATAAATTTCTGACTTAAAAAATGCCATACAGCTGCAAAATAAAATTAAGTTTTGTATCTTTTTTGTGTTAATTGATTTTGATTAAAAAAGTATAGCTCAGAAAATGGTCTAAAAAAAACAGAATTGAAAACACCCAGCCCTAATAGGCATGATGTGTTTCTGTCTCTTCCCATCTCATCTGTTGCTCTATACGTGAATGATGCAACACTGACACCAAAGGCAACAAGCAGCTCATGTTAATGAAGGAGGCGAACTTCTGCTTCTGAGCAACATGCCACATCCAAAACACACGTGTGTGTTTTGCATGAATCAGGACATCACCTGCTGGTGCTGCAGTATCAGCCTGTTCCTGGTGCATCTGCCTGCATTTTTTTGCATTTGTGCAGGTGTGAGCTCCATTTGCATCTCGGTGAGGACGTGGAAGTGGCCGGAGGGGCGGAGCTCAACATCAGTGACATCAGGGAGTGCCTCATGCCATGCTGCAGCGACCACACAGACGTTTAAAGGCTCATGCATCCACATACACCCAAATAAAATAAGCACATCACACACACAGCTGCCGTGTGAGCTACGAGCTCGCAGAGATACCAACACACACGAGATGCTTGGAGCAGGCGAGCTGATCTGAATTAGCTGTGAATGACTTGGCGTGCGTTTGCCTGCCTACATGCCTGCACAGACAAAAACACGGCCCATCCCCCCTCGCTCCGGCTCTCCCTCTGCTTCTCACAACAAAACACAGATCTGCTGCCTTTCACCCTCCTGCTTCCTCAGCCCGACGCTGGCCGGGTGCAGCGGGGTGTGACGAGGCTGGGGATCAGGGCGAGAGTACTTACAGGCGGTGAGGAGGCTACTCCATGGCGATGGCTCATCTGCTAGCGAGCACGGCCCCCCTCCCCTTCCCCTCCCCCTCCCAGGCTGCCTGGTCCATCCTCCTCCTCCAAACAGCTGGGTTCAGTAACAGGTTCATTCACATATGCATCAAGAGCTCTGTATCTAACTCCACCTGAACCTGAAGATATTTTCATTAATTGTAAATAGTAACAATATTTGTATTAACAAACTGTAATCTATGTGAAAAAAGCAGCAGTTTCTATGAAAGTTGGAAACAGCCAAATTCCTCCTGATTGACAAACAGTATTGTACAGAAATGGGTTTTGGTGGTGGTTAAAAATAAGGGCACTTGTGAGCAGAGAAAGCTGCTCACAAGTGCCTGGTTGTACAAGATGAGAACAAGTACAACACACCTGGGTCCTAATGCCATGATGGCTGAAAACACCACATAGTTGACAAAATCTGTAACATACCAAATCACGCTGAATTTTAAAGAAGCTACAAAATGTTTGGAAACAACATGCTGCACAGATCACATATTTTTGATAGTAGAACTCCAGCGTGTGTAGGTGTATGTTTATATGAACATATATCAGAGCTTCAGGAATAATCAGCTGGATAAAAGAGGCACAAAACAAAAGATTGAAATATTTACGCTGAATCTGAACAGTTTCTAACCTGCTTTCTAACCATTTTACAACCTGCGACACCTGCACCAACACAGCAAACGAGGGGGAACACTGTCACTAAATCCCATTAAAGGAGGTCCAGACTACAACAGACTAAAGGTGCAGCTGTCCAGGGATCGTTTGGGTTTCTGGATTCAACCTCAGACATTACAGCCGACACAAATGGACCCAGCAGGGAACTCGTCCTGAGAAACCTCCATCTGCCTGCTGCAGGCGAAGCAGCCCACGGCTCAGAGCACTAAACACAAGCAGTATATCACATGTGTGAATGATGAGGACTCATCGGAGTTACAACAGGTGGAGGAGAAGAAAGAATGATAAGCACAGACACAAGCGGCCAAAAGAGCTTGAAGAAAGAAGAGAGGAATATAAATCTAAAGCTGGAAACAATCACTGTTTTTTTAATATTCATTATGACTTTATTCAGCCAAGAGCTGCAACGCTCACATGATATTTGGCACTTTTGCACTGAGGTGACAGAAATAGTGAAAAATGCCTGTTGTAATTTCTAAGAGCCCAGAGAGATTATCAATTGTGTGATGGAAGTTTCCTGAGCTGCTGAAGTGGTGTAGGGACAGGCTTAGACTGTGTTTCCTGTCATTCTTCAACAGGAGAAGGGAGATCATCAGGACTCATTGTGCTAGTAGACAAGTGTCTTCTCTTAGGCTGCATTTGAGTGGACACTACATAATGTAGTAATTATACAATATTAACACTGGAGCAGCAATCTGACAGCAAAACTGCAACTTGAGGGAATTTGAAGACATTTCCAAGTAAAAAAACAGTTCCACCATGGAAAGATGTTTTACACTTTAATATATTTAAATCTTCAAAAATAACCAAAAAATCATCATTGAAACACAATGTAGAGACAAAAATAGTAACAAACCCCATGTAGTCTCTCCTATACACTTAGAAGAAAACTCCCCAGACCTGTGCACGTGTGCACGTAACCTAGCAACCAAATATAACACCCCACACATAATCGACACACGACACAGCCTTAAAACGTAGAGCTGCAACTATTGGTCAATAAGTTGCCAAATATCACAATAATCACCAACTATTTTGATAATTGATGAATAGATTTGAGTAATTTTTAAGAAAAAAATGTCCAAATTCTCTGGTTCAGCTTCTCAAATCTGATTATTCTAATCTTTAATCTTTAATATTCTATGATAGTAAATTTATGATTTTTGGGTTGTGGACTGTTCAGCTTTGGGAAACAGTAATTGATATTTTACAGCAGCCTTACTTAAAACATCTTATGAGTATCATGACTTCTCTGTCACATACACATCCTTGTTCAAACATGGCCACTGAGCCAACAAGTACTACAAAAAGTGGCATCACTTGAGAAGAGCTGAATAGACTTAACCTCATATTTTATATTTATTGATTGTGCGACTTTAAGTTAACCACAATTTAAGGACAAAACCCCTCAATGTGACAATGAGACGATGTTGGAGGAGCAGCAGGAGGGATGAGGGCGGGACATAGACAAACATCTGCCCCACCCGTGTCTTATTTAGACAATGCGGGGACAGGACCGCGGCCCCCGATGCAGAGGGCCCGTGGCCACAAAGGCTCGTGTCAGCAAACGGCAGCTGCTGGGCCCGGTGACGGAGCACCCGGTTTGTTTTGGGGGACAAAGGCGAGCGGCCCGCCAGTGTCAACGCGTCTAATCCCCCGGCAAGTCAGACCTCAGCAGTCATCTGCCGTGGCGTAGTGAGGCGAGACGCAGACAAAGGGCAGGGGGACGCCGCCCTCAGCGTGGACTCTGAATCAGCTCCTCCTGAACGGCCCTCGGTGCCTGTCCAAACATGTGACACAGTCCTGCAGCACCGCGGCAACGCACCAACGCGTGACTCACTTTGCTGCTGCTGACGTCTTCTCTTTAGACCATGGAACTAAGCAGAAGCTGAGTTAAACGCATTTATAACTGACAAAGAATGCAGAAAAACGATATCAACTAAAACTAAACCGCCTCCTGCAGCACAGTCAGATTTTTAAAAATATTTTTGTCTTTGCATGTCATATTTTTTTCTTTTATTGCATTTTTGTTGTTTTTAATCTCAAATATTATTTTTGTCCATTTATCTCATATTTTGATTTATCATATTTGTGACTTTTATTTCATTGCTCATTATTTAATATTTTCTCTCTTTTTTACCTTGAATTTTAAGTAAAGTAGTTATTAAGTAGAAGTAATTTTGCACATTGTGAAAATAAATGTTTCTCACTCAAATGACCACATGACCAGCCCCTCTGGACTATTTTTTTTGTGTATTCTAATGTGTAATTTTTAGTTTGACTCCCATTGGTTCTTATCACCAATTATTTCCGTCAGGAAGTAATGAAGAGAAAATTGCAGCGAATAGATGTGGTCACTCTACATGATGGTGTCTGTCATGTTCAGGGATGTGGATCATACCCGAGAAAATCTAAGGGCAGGTGCTCTCTGCACTTCGATTCTCATCGGCTTCCTGCAGCCTGAATTCTCATTGGCTCAGAGAGGAGGGGGCGTGTCCACTGGCAGCGTGCAGAGCGGTTTAAGCGGGTCCAGAGTACTGATCTACAAATCTACTTTTAGCCACCAACACACACCAACACACACTTGCTGTGTGGTGTTGTGACCACGTCTGAGACTTTATGACCTCGAAGCGACCAGGATTATTAAGATCTGCCATCAGAACTGAGTACAACATAAGTAAATTTTCAGCTTCATGAATACAAGGTCTTGTGTGAACTCATCATCTCGCATGGTTCACAAATTGGTGTAAAATATCAATCACTGTTTCCCAAAGATGAAGATTCAAACTAAAATGTCTTTTTGTCCAGACCAACAGTCAATAGCTCAAAGATCATCGGTTTACTATTATAGAGACTAAAGAAACCAGAAAATAATCAGATTTAAGAAGCTAGAATCAGAGAATTTAAACATTTTCTTCTGATAAATAACTCAAATTAATTCATTGATTTTTATAATATTTGGCAAAGTTGATTACTATACAATGACAAAGCTGCAGTGATAAACACATGTTAGCTATATATAGCCTCATCTTCCTGATGCACCAATTAAGAACAGTCGTTACAGTTTTAATCAGCTATGGGATGTTCTCTTAAAACAATTTTACCTCCAGTGGCAAAATAATTGCTAAATGCACTGTTTCATGTGACAGCTTCATTAAAACCAAAGCCTGTTTTATGAAGAAGTGGACCTGTTGAACTGTTGCATCGCTGTATTGTGGCGTTGCTCATCTGTGTGTCTGCTTCATGGATCAACGGCCACTGTATAAACGTGCTATATACACACACACTGATTGACTGAAGTACTATTATAGTAATAGCTCTAGTAACTTAGCAGTAACCTAATAAACTGACACTGCGTCTCTGTTTACTGTCCCTGTTGACAGTTATTAAGTTACTGCTAAGTTAACAGTATTATTATAGTAGTAGCCTTAGCAGTAACTTAATAAACTGGCACTGTATCAATGGAAACTGTAAACAGTGATGCTGAAGTGTCTTTGTAATGATAATTAATTTATCAATACATTGAACAGCTGTTGCGGGGGAACTGGTGACCATAATTAAATGATGATTTAATGATGTTTTAGAAGTTCATCATGATAAAATCTGTGTGTGACAACAGCAGATTCCCTCGCAGCCACGAGCTCGTGCCTCAGCAGCGGCTCATTAAAAAGCTTAACCTTGTTATGCTGGTCAGTCCATGACGGGACAGGAGGGGGTGGGGGGGGTCGGGCAGCTAAAGGGGGCGGCAGATCCACTATTGTGTGCCATACTCCCTCCACTTCTGCCGATAACCCATTGTTAAAGATGGAGGACATGTCTCTGTTCTATAAAGCATCAAAACAATTACCCTCACGTTAACAAGGGCAATGTTTCAAATATGTGAGAGTCCTTTAACTTTTATACAACAGGGTTCTAACTAGTATTTTGATAGTCAACCTATACATTATTTAAATGATTATTCAAGTGTAGTGTTAAGTGGCTCATAAAATGTTGATTGCTGTTTCAACTAAAAATGTCTTTTTTTCCAAAAAAAAAAAAGGTACTTAGATTAAAGGTGAGATGTTGACCATCTTGAAACACAAAGTACAACTGTCCAAACACTTGCAGCCTGAACCGTTGAGACATGAGCATTGAGCAGCTACCATATGGCAGACTTAAGGCAGCCATTCTCATGGAGGATAAGTCACCTCCATCCCCCACACACACACCACTTTAACCCATCTGGTTCAAAGAAAACAATCCACTGCAGCTCAGTCTGGATCAGTTTCTCTGTGTGGACTTGACGAACCTGCCATAAACACGGAGGCTTTTTACAGTCACCGCACAGGCAGTTATGAGGAGCAGCCAGTGTTTGCTGGAGCTGCAGCAGTAATTGTTGTGTCCTCCGTCACCCTGAATCCACTCTGCTGCACAGCGTGGCCATAATGATGTTACCTCCTGACTGTGTGGAAGCAGATTTAATAACAGTCAGCATAGAAGGTCAAAGTTCCTCGCTAATGCACAATACTTGTTTCTGAGATCGGCCTAGTTAGTGGTACAAGAAGGCAAAATTAAACACAAAATCTAATCAGAACGTTCAGACTGAAGCAGGCAGGAGATTCACATTAGAGCATTGGTTAAAAGTCAAAGCCAAAAGTCAAAAATAAACTGGTTGACACAGGACTCGGAGTCTGCACCTTTTATTGTTGACTTTATACCTCAAAAATCTATTGAAATAATCCAATTATTTCTTTCTTTTTCCATTTAAATGCTGGATAAAATACAAAACAGTGCATGTTGTACTTCTGATACATTTGTATTGAAAAGAGAAGAACATTGTTGAATTTGGAGACAAAATTACTTTTAAAACTTTGGGTGAATGTAAAATTCTCATCTGGCCAATCAGCAACACCGAGACACATGAACGAACTCTGAGGAGCACAGACCAGCAAATCAATCCCAGTTGTGATCACAGCTGCAGCCTGCGACGCCCCAACGTGTAGTTAGATGTCTAGGGAGATAAGAGTAATTCAACCTTTAGTCCTCTTGTCGGCTCTTAACTCAAGACCTTTGGATATACAATGATCAGAGATCATACCGGGTTTTAAAGAGAGAAAAAGTGTTATTCCTGTTAATAATCCCTCAGATTTATTTATTGTGACCCCGTGTTGAAGCAAGACTGTTGTAAGGTGCCTTAAACTCTGGGTTCTCTCTTCAATGACAAGTTTTAACTCTCTTGAAGGTTGAACTCTACTGAAGTTTAAAACTATTGGACCTTCAGAGACACCCTCCCACAACCGATCACTATCATTTAGTTGTGACTCACGTCGAAAAAAAAACTCGGCAAAGAATGTTGTTGCTCCGGCTGTAGATTCTAAATATACAGCAGCTCCTTAATATTTCACAACGGACTGAACAGCGTCGCTGCATCTTTCTCTGCAGATATTACCGAACTACAACCACAGACCGACTACAGCTCCAACTAGCAACAATCTCAACATCATTGGTCTGGTTGGACACGTGAAGATGAAAACCCTCAATATATACCAGAAGCCCATCATTTCTGATGACAGAATCAGGCTGTGTTTTAAAACAGCAATGTGACCACCAGGCACATTTACTGTCCAGGTGTGGCATTGAGCAACACTTCTGCTGTTTGTTCCAGGCCTCCCGAAGCCTTAATATTCACGACCACAGCATTAACCACTGCATAATGCTGCTGCATGTAGATCAGCAGTAAAGTGGCAGTAGGCTGCGTGGATGGACGTCTCAGCAGCTCCCTGCCTGCAGCACCACTCCGCTGCCCTCTGCGAGTCGGAGTGAGATTTGCATTCATGGATTAATGATAATATCACGTTATCCTCTGTCAGCTCTGAGCTCCTCATACTTTAATCTGCGGCCACAGGAGTAGGACAGCTGTGCTTCTCCTGCTCCGGTTCTCAGAGGCAACAGCAGCAACCTGCAGATGAGGCTGCACAGGTTGAGCTATATACAACAAGGATTCAGACCTGTAAAGAGTCTTAGCTGGATTCACACCAGATCAGCTGGTGTGGGGAAAAAGGAGTTTTTTTCTGAGGTGTGTGCGCGCTTTTATTTGTGCAAATGTTACCCTGTAAATCCGATAACTCACACAGGTGGGCGACTCTTTCTGAAAACACACCCTCAACAACGCAGACTGAGCTCAGACGTCTCCTACCTGGCCTCGATGTGGTCGAACAGGTGCTGCCAGCGGTCGTTGATGTCCTTCAGCTTGTCGTTGATCTCCGTCTCCTTGGTCTTGTTGCTGGCGGTGATGAGTTGTTCTCCCAGCTGCTTCAGGTGTGTTTTATTCTCACTGAACAGGTTGATCTCCTCCATACAGTCCTGATGGGAGAGAGAAAGCGACTCTTCATTTAAGTTAAGAGTCATTCAGCGAAAACAATCTATTCATATATTTGTTTCCTTTTCAGGCAACATGCTGGATAGAAGTTGAACCAGAAATGAACCCTCATTTTTGTCTAAAATTGTATAAACAACTCTGAGCAAATGCATTTAACTATATTACCCTCTCACCTGTTTAAAATAAATGTTTCAAGCACCAGATCATGACAACGTCTGACTTTGGCAGTAACCCCCCCCCGGTGTCACACACACACACAGAAACAAATGGAGGGGGCAGCGGGTTCGGCACAAAACAAACCCGCGTGGCCCTGCTGGGGCTGAACCAGCTGTCGTCTCTTTAACAATCAGGAGGGAATTCACAGCTTTTAGCTTCCACCTCCTGACACAGAGCAGACAGTGACGCAGCGAAAACCAACTCAGTGGGAAAATAAAACAGTTACATGCAATAAACAAGCTGTGGATAATTAAAAGAAAAAAGCTGAATTTCCACTTCAGAAGGTGGATCTCAATTAATTTATAGCTTGTTTTGTTGTTTAACTCTTTAGATTTTCTTCACAATAATAAATATCACAGATTGT
Source organism: Eupleurogrammus muticus (assembly GCA_036785175.1). Taxonomy (NCBI): domain Eukaryota; kingdom Metazoa; phylum Chordata; class Actinopteri; order Scombriformes; family Trichiuridae; genus Eupleurogrammus; species Eupleurogrammus muticus. The sequence goes on along the minus strand of JAYKQN010000012.1, from coordinate 9,645,027 downwards.
GATGTCATGAACAGACTGATCAGGCACAATCATTTATGTAATTAGAGATTTCAGAAAGAAATCTTTAGAGTTATTCACATTTCATCGTTGAGGCCACATTTGCTTCAACAATGTCCAGGACTGAAAACAAAGTTGTTTAGACTGACAACAATTAGTTAGATGATCAATCAGTTATCAACTATTGCATTGCCTCACCAACTACTTTCATAATCAATTTGAGTCATTTTAAAGTTGTTGTTTTTTTTTTTTTTTACAATCACAGAAGACAATATTCACACTTAAGAAGATGGAACCAGAGAATTTGGCTTTTTTAAATTAATTAACTTCTTTATATAAGTCATATATATGATATGCAGCCATGGTATATCTGTTTTTTTGTCATTTATTCAGCAGTTTGTGAGTTGCTGCTTGTGAGTTTGTGAACAAAAAAGTTCCTTTGTTATGTTATTGATACATTTTTTATAGCCAGGGATCCAAAAAAGCACTGTTTAAGATAGCTTACTAACAAGAGACATATTAAGAATACAGGTATATTATACAATATTTTCCATTAAATTACATCAGCCATTTAATGGTTTTCACACATTAACAGAGAACTACACTTGAAAGTGTGAAATGTATCAGATCGTCTAGTGTCAATTGTTGTAAGTGTGTGTGTGTGTGTGTGTGTGTGTGTGTGTGTGTGTGTCTGCTGCAGCCTCCCACCTTCTTGAGTTTCTCCACCATCTCCTCGATGTTGAGGTCTGAGTTGTGCGCCACCTTGTTCTCCATCTGCGTCAGCCACTCGCACAGCTCCTTGTTCTTCTCGTTGAAGATGATCCAGGCGTTCAGGCGGTCTGCGATCTCCTGTTTACGCAGAGACACCTGACAAAAGGGGATCGGAGCGGAGAAATTAAACAGGCTTCATTACTTTAAAGAGGATTATAAACCTAATCTAACTCCTGTTATAACTGATACACATGAAGAATATTTCACTGTTAAATAAATGACAGAGAGCGAGACAAAGTCATAGATAAACTCACTTACTTTCTTCTTATGTTGATTAATCTTTATTAGGATGAATATTTATGTAGATATTAAACAAACACATTTTCTTCCTGTCTCTTGTGTCTGATGAAGTTACAGGTTTTCCAGCAGCGTCTTCAAAAATAAGGTTAAAAGGATAAAGACCTATTTTGGTGATGGTTACTTAAATATGCACCTCCAGTAGAAAGTAACTTTCCTGAACCGTCAACAGGAAGCGTGACAGTCCCACACAGGGCTGATACATAAAACCACACATAGACAGGCAAAAACAGACAACGAGACAGTAAAAAAAGTAAAAGTCACTACTAGCTCCCCTAAACCATTTAAATATAAAAGCTTTTCTTCCTGAGGCTCGTTTCAACATCTCTCTCTCCTGTCACCATCTGTTCCTACAACGCCCCCCCCCCACTACCCCCACCCCGCCCTCCCTATTCAGTCCTGTTGGTTTCTTCAGACGCCCTTTAAAGACTCTCTAAGATTTACTAACTTAACTGCTCATTAATGACAAACCCGTTAACACAAATGACTGGGGACCAGACAAAGAAACCGTAGAAACACAGAACACAGATTACGGATCACAAACTGTCACGGCCAAGTCAAATGACTTCTTGTATTTCAAAAACAACCTTTGATTCAATAAAGGAAATTGAGTTTCTGCATTTAGACTTGTAACACACATATCCCAGCCTTCCTGTGCTTCCTCGTCCAGGAGCAGTTTCAGGAGCTAAATTGTGTCGTCTGACCTGCTGCCGTCGTCCCAAAACAAACCGAAGCTGATGCTGCTCAATGATGAACCCTCTAACAAGTCTGCATTTCAAAAGAGGTTCATGCAGCAAAACATCATCTGAGCCCACAGATTGTTATTTTATTGGAGCGTGACGATTCCAAAGACAACTGGTACAACTCGTTTTGATTAGGAAAACTCATATTTCCTTTCAAAGAAAGAGCCAGCCAGAAAAACTTCTTTTGGGTTCTAATTAGTGCTGAAACTCAAGCTATTATTTTTCTGTCCAGAGCAACAGTCCATAACCCAAAGATCATCAGATATTATGAAAGATTAAATAAACCAGACAATTTATAAAACTGAGAAGCCGGAAGCAGAATTATTGTACATTTTCTTCTTAAAAAACAAATCCAAATCCATTAATCGATTATCAAAATAGTTGTTGACTAATAAATGAATTTACTTCTAACATATTTGAGGATTTTTTTTCAATTTGACCTTAAAGATGCACAGAAAAGATACTAGAGAAAAACAAGGGTTTAATATAAATCTGTGTAGCAGTGATGCTTAGATATTTTACTCCTTGGTTATTTGACTACATCTGAATCAAGACAGATCCCACATGTGATTGAAATAAAAAAGCTGTTATGTTACATGGACTTTAACCCTTTTTCTCTTAAAATTAAAAGCATGACCCAAAGTTTGAATTTTACATGTTGGACAATCAGTTGGTGCCACTTCTAACAGTTAGATTCCACTATGTGTGTTTAAAAATGTAAAATACAGGAGATGCAGTTTTTTCAGACACTTCACTAAAACTCATCTTATTTTTCAGGAAAGGAGTTGTGTGCAGACGAACCTTGAGGCAGAGTTCCTCCCACTGACAGTGCAGGTGCTCCACCTGCTCCTGCAGCAGCAGGACATCGTCCGCGATGATGTACTGGGACAGATCCGTCTTCATGGTGCTCAGCTCCGTCAGGCTCTCGGCCCAGTCCTCCAGGGAGTCCTCGTTCTCCTGCATACCATAACACACAGAGCAGCCACAGCGAAGCGTCAGGGACCCCCTCACACACAGCTGCTCCCTAACCTCTATCTGACCGGCCCCTTTCTCTTTCTTTTCTGCTCGCTCAGTTTTCTCTGCCACACAAGAGCGGATTAAAGGCCACCGGCAGCAGGCAGCGGGCGGCAGGCCGGGCCGGGGGAGGGGTGACAGCGAGGGGGAGGGGACGGGTGGAGGATAAACGGCTGCGATGGGTCAGAGAGGAGGAGTTGGGAGTCAAACCGGTTTTAAACTTGGCTTTGCTGCCATGACACAGAATGTTTCCCTCCAAACTAAAAGGTGTGTTTGTGTAGTTCCGCCACAGTCCTGTCGGCCTGAGGCAGTCTGGCTCATTAATCCCACAGATTTAACTACAGGAAGTAATCTTTGTTCAATAGAATAAAATCCAGTCTTTCCAGTGGAACATTATCACGAAGAGCCTGAGCTATGGAAACTTACATGAACTTATTTGAGTCATTAGCCCAGTTATTTTCAATGTGCATTTTGAAATATCAACTAAAATAATTCAACTCAATGCAAAGTGCTGAACTAAAACTTTAGAAATATCTTCACATATTCAGAGCAACCTGAATTCTTGCACAACATGGTTTTAATAAATCATTAAAACATGAAAGGTCCAAAAAACATAGAAAACAATTTTGTTATTTATTTGTTTTTCTGACACCAAGAACAGCAGCAGATTGTAAAGAGATTAAACAAACAACTCAAAGCTTAGTTTAAAGACAAATTTTCTGTTCTGTTCTTTACTGCTGCTTTTTTATTTTAATTCATCACCAGATAAACAGTATGCGCTGTGAACTAAAGTGTCTTCATGCAGCGGCAAAAAGCAACTTCTGGCTGTGAGGGTTGAAAGATCTGGTCCTTTAAACTGATCTGATCATGTTGTAATGGACTGGATCTCAAATAATTAGAATATTGTGAAAAAGTTCAACATCTTTTGTCAATCATTTAGAAAGTACAACTCATTACCTTGAAATATTTCCCTTGATGTGTAATGAATCCATATAATATATATACAAATTTCATGAAAATAACCTACTACGAATAATCAGTAAAAGTAAAAAATATGTAAGCAAACATTTCTATTTGCATAATGAAGCTCAAACTGAAGAAGCAATAAGCAAAACACATTTTACTGTTTGTCTGTCTTTACTCAAAACTGCTTCAGAAGAAGGAATAATCTCTATGCTCTTTACCTTAATGAGTTTCTCAGCAGTCGGCAGCTCCCCGTCAGACTCTGGCATTGATTGGTTCAGCCTGGTCTTCATGGCCTTCAGCTGCAGCAGACTGTCCGTCAGGCCACCCTCACAGCACTCCCACTTCTGACACGCAACACAGACCAGAACCACAATCAGTGCTGAGGACATCACACACGCACATACACACACACATCAAACTTCTATTGTCTTCACTTCAGGAATCTGAAGCGGGTTTTTAATTAGAGCAGATTGGATTAAGTTGGCACAGAGAAACCATCAGAGGCAGAAGCTAGTGAACATGATGCCATATCATATTAACCAACACAGTGATAATCAACAACACAGCCGAAACCAAGTCCAATATTTCATAAATGTGGTCGAAAGCTGCAGGTGATCTATAAAAACAGTGAAACAGTCGGAAAAATAAATTATATTGTGTTTACACCAAAAGGAAAAGCATGAAATCCTCCTTTTTTTCAGAAGACTAGTAAGTCAAATAGGTTTTAAACTTGGCTTTGCTATCACAGACACAGAATGTTTCCCTCCAATCTAAAATGTGTAGTTTTTTCACAGTCCTGTCGGCCTGACTGAGTCCAGCTCATTATTTTCACAGTTGAATATTGAATATAAGAAAAGAAAAGAATTAAATCTCCAAAATGAAAGAACAGTAAACCTTTGATCTTTTTGTTATCTAAATCACTAAAATTTCCATTAAATTGTGAAAATAGATGCATATTAATTTTGTTTAGATCAATCAATCAATAATAGCTTGATGCCCCTCAGAGCCCCAAGAACGTGATGAGCGTGTACCTTGACGATGGCCTCGGTGAGCTCCATCCTCCGGCCCAGCAGCGTGTGGAAACTGTCCCACTCCTCCTGCAGGGTCCCCAGGTCTGCCTGGAGCTGGGTCTGCGTCTCCTCGTCCCCCATGGAGAAGAGCTGCCGGCCGACCTCCAGGGTGTGGAAGAAGCTGCACTGATACCTCTGGAACAACAGCTCCGTGTGCTAAAGATCAACAGAGGTGTTAAAGAAGCAGATGAAAGGAGGAGGAGGAGAGAGCAGGAAATGAAGGTACAAAGAAAACCAACCAGCAGCTGCTCTGTTTGCACTTTAATGAGAAAACTGGCTGCTTTTATCAGAGCAACACAGTGAAAGGAAAATAAAGTGATCTGCTGCCTCTTCACTCACATTCAATTCAAATCCCCTCAATCCCCTTTCACAGCAATCAAAGACTAATTTCCTCCTTTCATTTATCTTTGTTTTGATGGAAATGCAATCAGCTGCTGGCTTTATTCTGAATAAACAACCGCTGGCAGCATTCAGAGACGCTCAGTCTTACAGAAGACTCATCAGAAGGATCACTGCTGATCACTTCTGGGTTTGTCAAGATCTGAAATTAATAATCTGCACTACAGTCACATTTTACATCTCAGAAATAATACTGTTCTATTGATAACTACAAAAAATAATAATCTGATATATTCACCCTTCTTTGATGAATTTAACCCAAAATTGGTAACACAGCTTTAGTTTCTGCTGATATAATAAAACTATGGTGGTTATGAAACAATATGGTTGTGAAAAATATCTACAATTCTTATTTTGACTGAATATATACATGAATATGAGTATTATATTCCATGTCTGATGGGCAGTTTCACACACTAGACCTGTAACATCTGCTCACATCTCCTTTAAAGTGGCGTCTTTATATTTTAGCGTTCAGAGTCTGACCTTGAGGTCCTGCAGGGAGCGTCTGATCTGCTGCAGGCTGCAGCGGGGCGGCCCCGCTAGGGGCAGCAGGGTCTGCGTGTCCGACAGGAACCTCTGCAGCTTCCTCAGGCTGCGGCTGTACAGGTGCCAGTGCTTCACCAGCCCTTCGATCAAAGAGCGCCGCTGGTCGGCCCGCTGCACCGCGCCCTGCCAGTGCTCCCTGAGCTGGGCCAACTTCAGGATAAAGTCACTCCTAGACACATCCACACATTCAAAGTAAGTCATGGAAACAGGACATTTACTATTCCAAAACACAATTACCTTTTAAAGGATGAGTTCATGATTTAACTCAATCAACAGTCAGGATGAAACTTGCTGTAATCATTCCTGCTGTCAAATCAAGTAGATACTCAACGCTACTTTTTAGTAGATATTTCAACAGCTCACAGAACGGAGTATAAAAACAAAATAAACCTCTAATGCAGACTTTTTGTCAGCTTTATATATATATATATATATATATATATATATATATATATATATATATATATATATATATATATATATATATATATATATATATGTGTGTGTAATGGGAGCTACCAGTATTCCTCACCTGTCCTCCACCTCCCCTTTCTGCAGCAAATGCAGCGCGTCTGTGATGACTGAGTGGAGGATCTGGTGACCAGTGGACAGCTCTGCCTGGAAACGCTGAAACACCAGCACACATCAGAAGCAGATCAGAGCATTTGGTTTCGTTGAGTCTGTCAGGGAGAATCGCGTACAATACCTTGTGTGTGCAGAGCTGCTGTCTGAGGCCCACGTAAGAACCAGCCACGTCCCTGGCCAAACTGTCCTCCATCCTCTGCAGGAAGGACATCCAGCTCTCACACTTCTGCTCAAAGCTCTGCTGCCTCAGAGCCTCTGTCTGCAGCTCACTGCACAAAACAACATTGTGATTACAAGTACATGTTAACAGTGGTAATCGTTCTATTTAAGTCCTTATTATTATGTCTTTAAAAACATTTATGCTTACACATATTGGATAAAACCTGGACTTTCTGGAACCTGGAATTCTTACAATGTTGCTACCTCTATATTCACATTTTTTGCTTGACAACATGTTTTAAGCCGCAAACTGCAAAAACGCATGCATTCAGATTTCTGATTCACTAATGTGCAAAAGTTATTATTTAAATTCCCATTAACATATTTCTTAGTTTTTGTTTACCTTTTTTCCTATTAATTTCAGTGTGTCTTTGGATTGAAATTCTCCAAACTTTTGTTCAGTGTCACTAACAATTAACCATTTAAAAGTGGAGAGCAACTGAATTTAACAGGTTTTTCTGAGAAATGATTTGGATGATAAACTGTTTAACTCAATCATCACGATAAGTCTGGCTTTAATTTTTTTTTCTCTCTTGTTGGTCAGAAAATATATATATATTTTTAATATATTTCAATTTGATCATCATGCAGCAGCATAGAATTAATGGATATGTAACCATGTGCTGCATCAGGTATCGGTTTCTTTCTCATGGTTCAGGCACAGATCTGGTGTGTCGCTGACCTGCAGACCTCCTCAGCTCTGGCGGACACCTCGGCCCAGCAGCGGTTGAGACGTTGCAGGCGGTGAGTTGTGGCGTCACAGAGTGTCAGGCTGCAGCTCAGCTCATTCAGCACATCCAGGTCAGCAGACAGACCGCTCAGCTCCAGGAGGCCAGACTGAAAACATATGGTGACTGTCAGTGACTCAAGGGATCACAGGAGACACATAACACACCTGATCTGTTCTCATTCTGGTCTCTGACTTCTTCATTTCTGTCGACCACTGTTCAGCAATCTTACCAAAAAGCAACATAAGGGATTTTGTAGTCGGACTGTTTTGACAGATTTAGGAGATTATTTTCTGCATATTAATAGAAAACATCATTCCAACAGCTACACTAAAAAAAAGCTAAACATTTTGGAAACAAGTTTAATCTCAATCGGAATGAAAGAAACTTTTTAAAAAGTTTAAGCTGCAATATTAACCACAAACATAATAGCAATGATGATATTTGAACATAAAAGTCTTTCACTCATTCATAAATTTCTTTCACCCCATTTCACCTGATCTGCTGTAGAAGCTGCATCCTCCAGACGCTGCTGCCAAAGCTCCAGGTTTTGCTCCAGTGACTCCAGAACGTTTCTGACCTCCTGCAGCCGCTCAAGCTCCTCCTACACACAAACACGTCACATGACACACGGCCATATGTGCCTTAATTTATAGGTCACTATGGCATTAAGCGTCGAGGTGACAGGTCGATACACGAGTGCGGCGCTGCAGACCGTCACAGAGAGTCAGAGAATGCGTCCCAGCTGATCAGAATGAGTTATAAATAGTGAGGAAGAATACACGTTCTTCTGAAACATTCAACCTGCAGCTTTCCCTGAACTCAGGTGATATGTTTCTAGCACTCTCCTCATGTCAGACACTTATTTAGTCCACTGTCCGTGGTTCTAGAAATCAGTGTGGATATAAAAAATTCAGCATCTGACTTTTCATTCATTCATTCATGGAGTCGTACCTGCAGCTGACCCAGTTTCCCTGACAGCATCTGGCTGAGCTGCAGGACGCCACGTGACAAGAAGCGACATTCTGATTGGATCAGGCCAGCAGCTGAAGGTTCCAGGAGGCTAATCAGGTCCTTGGAAGCCTCCAGCACCCCCTCCAGGTCAGACTGCAGGGTGTCCGTCCTCTGCTGGAGGCTCTGGAGCAACAGAATGCACGGATGAGTTTGAAGCGTGAACAGTTCGAAGGCCTGGATCTGCTCCTGGATAGGAAAAGAAAAAAGGAATCTCCAAAACTCAGGAAATGCAAACCTCAACATTTGTTGTTTGAAGATAATGAGATAATTAACCCCTTATCACCAGGAAACAAAAGGTTGTTTCCTTGTTTTACAGAGATCAGAAGCAACACTTCAATGTATCAGGTGATACTTCATCAACACAGGCAGACACTGAATCACGTCTTTCTATTAGAGAAAACATAGACATCAGCACTCATTTATAGAGAAGAGGAGTCTGGCTTGCAAGAAAACAAGCTTTGTTATTTCAAAGTACAGACTTAAAAAAATAATTCCAAGCAGAGATGTTCTCAGCTTTCACAGAAATGAGCAGATTTGATCAAATATAAAGGAAAAGCATTACATCATGAAACAATAAAACCGCTTCCTTCCCTTGAGAAATGCAAACCAGAGCCACGAAGATGAGATAATATGCTGATGATTCAAATAATAACAGACATGTTTTGCTTTTTAGACATGGATGATATATGGAATTTCAATGTGCAAATCTACAATTGAAACCACAATCATGCCGTTATTTGCATGATACAGCTGATAAAGAAGGATTCAGGAACAGGGACAGTAAGTTTCAGCTGATCTAAAAAGTAAAAGACAGAAGCAGGAAACTATTTTTAAGGCCAGACAGCTGTTGGAGAAACTGAGATATAGGAAGTAAAAAAAGCATGTGTTTTAGTTTTGTCACTTCCTGTGAGCTGCTAAGTTCTCTTAGAATCCTCTTCTGTTCTTGTCTGACTCTCACCTGAACGTTGTGCATGTCGACAGAGACCCGCCCCACTGTGTTGCCATGTTGGGGCGCTTCGCTCAGAGCAGACTTGACGTCCAGCTGCAGCGTCTGCAGCTGCTGGGAGAAAAACCCAGAGAGTCGCGCGTAGACCTCCCAGACCTGGAGGATGGCCCCACTTCTCTGGAGCTGCTGGTCCACCGCTGCAGACACAACTGTCCAACTGGAAGACAGGTAGAGACCATGAAGATGACATTAATAGCACCAACATGACACAATTTAGACTAAGAAGACAGAAGAGTTAAGGTATGTGGTAAATAAAAATTTAAATATTTGTCTATATAATAGATATGTTTATGGTACTATGGAGGGGTAGGGGTGTTTGCCACATAGACATGTGCTCATAGTCCCAGCTCGAGTGGTCCCTTGATGCATGCCCCCCTCTATCTAACTCTCACTATGTCCTGTCTGTGTACTGTATAATAAAGGCATCTACACTACAAAAAATCTAATTATAATTTTATTCTAAAATAGAATGTGGCTGGCGGAAACACTTTTCTTTAAGGTTCTTCTGAAAAGGTTTATTTGATGAAGAAAAAAGGACAGTAATATAAGACTATATTATATACTTATAATACTATATTGTATTATAAAACTATAATACAAACAGTTATTATATTATGAGACATTTATGAGAACTAATGAACATGTTTAAAGATGTCTCTGATTTTCTTTGATTTATTGACACAGTGGGGTAATAACTGGTCATAATAACAAACACAGTTTGGTTTTAAATTACCACGTACAGTATATCATTGTTACATCTTTACTAATATTGTTTTACTTTAAAAGTATCATAAGTTAATTATGTTCAATTATAAGTTTTAAGTATTAATATTATAAGATCTAAAGTGAGAACATAGCCCTATTAAAGATGGAACAACTGTAATTGATTTTATTGTTTTGCTTAGCTTGTTGCAAACTATTAACAAGTTGACTATGATTTTATATCATATATGAATACCATTTTTTATGTTATTATGTCATATGTGTGTGTGTGTGTCACCTGTGTCTCTGTGTGTCCAGCTGCTGGCTGATGAGGTCTGCAGCTGCAGCAGTGATCATGTCTCTGAGAGACGAGACACCCTGACACAGTTCATCCCACTCCGCCTCTGCAGCTCCAGTCTCCTCATGAAGAAGCTGCTCAGAAACCACAGGGAGAATCATTTTCTGATCTTACAACTAAATGACAAACATGCCTTCTATTATGACCCATAAGTGCATCTCGGATCTGCTAACCTTATTAGCACATTTATCCATCTGCTTTTTACAACATGATTGATACTGGGTGAACGCTCTATTGCCAACAGGTTTTCTCAACTTTGTTCATGAGCAATGATCAAAGCAGCAATCAATCGTTAAATTGGTGGTGCTGGATTAAGGCAGAGGGTGTCAAATATACAGCAGGAAGGCCAGTACCGGCATGCTAAGGGGTCCAATCCAGGTGAATGGTTGACTGCACAATGTGACAACTAAATGGACCAGTTCCTAATTCTTCACAGAAATGTGAAGTCAGTGAGTATCTTTCAGAGCTCAAGGGATAAAATATTAACAGTTTGGATTTGTAACTGGTTTGTAAGACAGGAGATAACCTTGTCTGCTGCTTTAAAACTAAATAGGTGTAATTGTAATTATTGCATTTCTGGTTCAGCCAACTTGGTCAACGAACTGTATCAGATTTACTTCCCTGCTTTACAGCATTTTAATGTAAAACAAGCCAAACTAAATTTATTAAGATATTTTAAAAAACAGGCGCAGTGTTCGTACCTGGAGTGTTTGATGGAGATGTGTGTGAGCCTGCAGACTGAGCTGAGGCCCACTGACATAATCCAGAGTCTGAGATATTCTCACTCTCCTCAGCACCAAGTGATTCAGTCTGTTCTCCACACTGTCCCACAGATGCTGCACCTGAATCAGCCTCTGTTCAACAGATTTGGTCTGTGAAGAACAGACAGGGGAGACAATAAGGACCCAAGAGTTGAGTCTACATTAAATCTAAAGCTCAACTGTTTGGTAAACTTTTAATATGAACATGTATTAGATCCACTTCCTGCTGCCGGTAGTCGTGTTTCCTTGATGCACACATAACATTGAACTTGCCTGTTGAATGAGAGCTGCACAAGCCTGTTTGAGATTATCTGTCTGACAGATAAAATCATGGCTGCTGTTTTCTCCTCCATCGCCATGTTTGTCTTTTAACTCCTGAAGAGCAGCAGATTTCAGCTTGATCTTTTCCTCCTGGGCCTGGCACAAAGACACAACATAAGCAGCCATTTAATGTATATTATACAACATAATAATAGGTTTAATTAACAGTAATGCAAAGAACTTGCTTTTTTCATGGAAGCTTATGTGATTTTTAAGTGTTGGGAGTCTGCCAGACTTAATTTACAATTCATAATTAATCTTACTTCAACATACTATATGATTGAATTGCATATATATGAACTTGATGTTAACTTTGGTTTGAATTGCAGGTTATTTTGATGCATGAGCTTCTTTGAACATTTAAATCAAAATTTCTCTATAAATATTTTGTAAACAGGTTTTTCTGACCATCCAGGTGTGAGAACACAGACTGCTGACCTGGCAGGCGCTGAGGCTCCTCTGCAGCTCCGTGCGGCTGCTGGGCATCTGAGCTGAGTCCATCCACAGCTGCTGATCCGAGATCCAGCTGCTGACCTGCTGCAGCCGAGCCTCCCGCTCCGCTCTGCTCCGCTGCTCCTGCTGCAGCTCCTGCAGCTGGAGTTAAACACCAACACCGTCAGGACATTTCTTCACATGGTCAGAGACTCTCAGTCTGTTCTGACCCATCATCACATTTTTTGTACTTCATCATTATGTGTTTTAAAGAGAACTAATCAAACTAATTCCTAAATCTGAAGCTCAAAATCCAGTTTGATATCCAATTATGTTGAGTAGACACAGATGATTAAAATGTGTGTGTGTGTGAAATGGTTGAAAACATTTTGTCATTTGTTTCCTGACCTCAGAGTTGAGATTTTTCTGCAGACTGAGCCACTGGTGGTTGAGGCGACTCAGCTCCTCTGCAAACAGGTTGTGTTCATAGCGCTGCCTCTGGCTCTCGTCAGTACTACGGGTCTGTAACGGACGGTTCACATAGTCCAGTGTGTCCTGATGAGCAGACATCTCCACCCGACACTCCTGAGAGACAACAGAACACTGTTAGTTGGTCACCGGATATGAAAGAAGACAACTGGAAATTAATCTAGAAAGATTTTCCCTAAACAAACTGATTCACACGCCAGTCCTGTTCAGAATGTACACAAATACTGGCATTTTTTTTACTTCATCATTATGTGTTTTAAAGAGAACTAATCAAGCAGACAAATACTGGCAATAAAATGGGAAACAGTTAGACTCATATAAAACCTTTCTCATAATATTTTGTGTAAAAGGTGTTTTTCTACCTTGCAGCATGTCAGAAGCTGAGTGAGCTCGGCGTCGGTGGCATTTTTGTTGACACCGTTGCGTCGATGCTTTAACAGAGACTCTGCAGCGCCGAGCCAGACGTGAAGCTCCTGCAGCGCCTCCTGCTGGGACAACAGCTCCATCCACCGCTGAACAGAAGAGAGGTGACGGGAACATAAAAACAGCCCAAAAACTTATCAGGAATATACAGCCACGCACCTCTACTCTGACTTATTCTAGCATCAACCAGTGCTGGGAATCTATATATATATAAAATCTAAAATTACAAGTCAGTATAAATCAGTACAAATTTAAACATATACAGAAAAATTATAAAAAGTTCGAAGAGCAATGAAGAAGTGCAAGAAGAGCAAGAGGTAAATGAGAGGGCTACGAAGCAAAAGACGTGTGGAGAAAATGACAGATTAGGAAACCGAAGTGGAGACAAAAAAAAAGGTGGATGAGAAGGACAGACAGTAAGTAGAGGAACAGCAGAAAGAGCAGAGATGAGAGGGGGGATGCAGCAAAATGGGACGAGAGAATGGAGAAAAATACTGGAACAAAGAGGAGACCCGAGTGGTGAAAGAAAGATCCAGACAGAGAGATGGAGGATGGGGGGAAGGCTTTCACACCAATACGAGTGAGCAGAGTCCTTAGGACGGCATTGTGCTGCACAGTGGGGATAAATAATTGGTGACAAGAAGACTACAGCGTGTTTTTCGAAATACCAAACAGCTCCATACTGTACATGTGGGCAGAGAGAAGCTGATCAACTTATTTGTGACCAAGATCAGTGGAGATGCCTGCAGGATTCTCACTACTTATAGATTTGGACCTAAAAACAGTAACATTGACAAAGTGTAACATCAAATAGTGATAAAATTGATACAAAAAAAGTGCTTAATAATTTTGACCTAAGGATTTCTTCATTAATTTTATTATTATATGAGGAAACAGTACTCAGTAAAATAAACTACATAATTCAAAAAATAAAGTAGGTCAACAAAACAGACTTCGAACCTTCACCAAGGCCAGTGATCCCTTTTCTATTAAACATGCAACTATGAAGCACAACCAAAGTGTCTATATTTCCAAAACTAAACGGTTTGTGGCAGAGTTCTGTTTCCTGCTCAACTATTAATGTTCCATGGACACTAATGGAGCAGGAGCCACTAAAAGTGGACTCCATCCAGAAAATTATTCTTGCACGTTTCAAGTTTTATATAAATTAGCCCAGCATATTTTGCTCTTAATCCTGGGACAAAAGGACAACAGCAAAAACACTGAAACCAAAAATGTATGAATGGAAACAACCGATTTTAAGTGTACCTCACAGAAGTCATTAACCACACAGGGATTATCCTCACCTTGTGCAGAGCTTGTTGGACGACAGGAACATCTGCCTGCAGACTGGACCAATCCAGCTCCACCCTCCTGAGCCGGGCGTTGAGGTCCAGATGTGAGGGCTGGTACGGCAGAGTCACTTTGTCCTCTGGATCTTTATCCAAGTCTCCTCCTGATTCACTCAGCTGGGCGCCGGCACAGATCAACGATGCTTTCAGTTCAGATTGGGATTCCAACTCTTTGGTCAAAGTCTGACACAAAAGAATGTTATTTAGATCTAGTTTAATTTAAAAGTGTAGAACAAAAAATATTAGTAGTTAAAATATTGCACCTCACACAGTAAGACAGGGGAAGAAAACCTCGGGCCAATAACAGGAAACATTTTTTTTTTTTAATTGATGATTGACAGTCACAGGACACACAAGAAGACTTTCCCAAGCACACAGAATACAGGTGTAGATTTTAGAACTTATAAAATATGTGTATTGCTTTTCTTATTTTGATCAGAAAATCCATTCACCAACATTACATTGTACAATTGTAATTATAGTTATTAAGTATATGGTTTCCTCTTTGTGGGCAGGTATTGGTGTGGAAAGTGTTTTTTTGTGACCTGTGGTTAAATTGTTAAGTACACACTATGATTTGATTCCTATTATGTAATGATTATCATTAAGTTACTGTACCCGTTAAATTACATTGAAGTATGTTGAAACAGTCTATATGTAAATTATAACATTCAAACAAAATGATGCACAGACATGTCAAAGGTCAATACTTGCTCCTCAAATAAAAAAAAAAAGTTGACCTGAGGGAAAATCCATGTTTTTGGAAAGTTCTTGTCGATTGATGTCAAAACGTCATGCAGATGATGTTATTTCTTGCAAAAGTAATGTTATAAAGAATTTTGTCTCATCTGTAAACTCACCACACACTGATAGTAGTCCGCACGCCTCTGCTCCGGATCTGTGTCCTCATTGGTTGAAGAGGCTGTGATCAGAATCCATTTGTCAATCATCTTTCTGGCTCCGCCCATCCACTCATCCAGTGAAGCAGAGGCACTGACAAACCTGTTTGGTGGAAAACACACTATGATTAAAAAAATTGTGTATATATATATAAAATATCATTTTATATATACAATTCATTCATGGTTCTTATCTGAGGTATTTAAAACTGGAAACATGCTTTCATGACATCATTTGGGCACATATGAAATGTCAAGAGAGAAAACAACTTCCAATCCATCAGGTGAATCTCTCTGTTTTCTCACCTGCTCCCTAACTTCCTGTTCCTCTCCATGTTGATGCTTTCCTGCTTCACCCTCCCGTACAGGGCTCTCCAGCGTGCCTCCAGATCACTGCTGGTCACAGCCACCCCCCAACAGCCCGCCTTCTGCAGTCTAAGCCCCGCCTCCAGCATCTGACTGAACCGTGCCCTGTTCCTTTCCAGATTGCCGCCCAGGTCCTGTCAGAGAAACACTAATTTGTTAAAAACATATCTACACATTTATTCCTCTGTATCCTCCTGGTCCTGGAGGGCCGTGTGGGTGCAGGTTTTTGTTCCAACCAGGCATTAACACACCTGGTTCTACTAATGAAGGTTCTTAGCAAGAGCTCCAATAGTTCATTAGTAGAACCAGGTGTGTTACTGCCTGGTTGGAACAAAAACCTGCAGCCACACAGCGAGTGCTACATTTTTACCAAATCAGCTTCCTGCAAATATTTCACAATAAAAGCACCTTTAAGAAATTAATGGTATATGCCCCCTGAAACACTAGAGGGCTCATAATTTGAAAAGATCCTGTTTCCACTAGTTTCTCTCTTCATTTGCTCTCTAGTTTGTTCGACTGGTGCTGCTTTTTCTCTTTTTGGAAGACAGGAAAATGACGACAAAACCTTACTTTACTTTTAACCCTATCAAACATGATTTTTTGGGTGCCCCATGTGGTCTGAACTCCTACAGCCAAAATGAACTTTTCATGCAGCTTTTTCCTGTGTAAAAACCACACTATACTTAGCCTTAAAGGTCTTTTTAGCAACAAATTCCCTCTTTTCTCAGACACAGTTTCTCTGTTGTGCTGTGATGGATGTACAGTCACAAAAAGAAGGACTTGAGCACTAAAACTATCTTAAACTGAAGCTTATATTAGCATCAGATACACACTACTTTACATGTTAGAATAGAAAGGCGACTGTCGTTTTGAAACAATGTCCTAATTACAGCAAGAAAATCAATGTTTCACTGTACATTTGGCCCCCTGACTGTTGCTTTAGACTGTTGTAAAGACCTAAAAGATAAAAGGGCAGCTGAGGACAGGGATGAAGCCTGATAATGTAAGACTCGAGTCGATGTCTTTACTTGGAGGCTGTAAGAGCTACACACATGTTGAAGGGACACATTTCCAGTCTCACAGCAGAGCAACAGGGAATATGATCCAAAAATAACTGTAGTTGCAGGTCCCTGATTGGCTGATAACTAAGGAACATCATGTAACTCTACACAAAACAACCCATTACTTGTATTAAATTGAGCCAATTAGGTTTTGAGTACAACACACAAAGTGCAGCACGGAGAGTACGTCGATCTCCAAATGAGCAGAATGTTACTTCCTGTAAGCTGCCTGTTTGCAAATCAGAATTAATAACAAATACCCTGCAGACAGAGAGCCTTGCTGATCTCTGGTCCCAAGACTCTCCCCCTTTGTCCAGCCTGGGAAATGATGTCTCTGCTGCTCTCAGCAGGGAGTCCGACCAGATGCTGTCCTCCTCCCACCGGGTCCACATCTGAGACACAGGAGAAAAAGACCAGAGATGGAGCCAAAAAATGTCATTTTTAATTGTTTTTAAATGAGTCTCATAATTTGATGATGGATGCTATTCACTCCACTGACCACTTGTAGGTATAAATGAATAGAAATGAAATACAATTTCCTTTTGCATTTTTGGATAAAATGTTAAATGTTGGCTGTAACTATAATGTTGCTGTTGTAACTATAAAATTGCACACACTAGCTGCTGCTATATTTATACTTATATTGTTATTGCACTAGCCATTACATTACAACAACAACTACCTCATAATGCACATAGCTGGAACAATCAGTGTTGGCTTGTTTTGTCTTTTCATACCGTTACCCATGTCTTGTCCTGTCATACGTGTTTGTTCGCTCCTAGTTTAGTAAGACTAGGCAAAAGTAGCCTTAAGCTACTGCACTTTACCATTGTAGTTTAGGATTGTCTCGTCTTGCGCAACAGCACTTTGATGTTGTTGTACATGTAAAACGCATAGGATAGTGAGAAAGGAAATTTCGATTCCTTTGTATGTCAAGTACATGTGAAGAAATTGACAATAAAATTGACTTTGACTTGATAATGTTCTATACCTGTATGTTGTAACCTTCATTCTGTGTTACAAAAACAAACTTTAGACAACAGTTGGAAACCAACAATAGCTACAATCTCTATATGTGAAACATTGGTATGTTAATTTAATCTTTTATTTAATCTCTTCCTTGCAATAGAAAATAGAAGCATTTACTGCTTACACCTCCCTAACAAACAAATGTAAATATTTCTTGAAAGTAATTTACTTTGTTTTTGTTGCCGGTTAATTATAAGGTTTTATACTCAGTAGTTCATACAAACATATTATAATAAAAATTCAATTAAGTTACTACTACTATGGTTCATATACATAGTGTTTGCACCTACAATAGTACAAACTCATCTAATTCATCCAGTACATCTAATAAGCTCATTAATTTATGACAAACAGCAAAAACCTCTGTTCTCAATGGCTGTGCTCTGTCTTGTACCACTGGTCACATGTGACCGTTAACAATTTACACTTCTTCTGAGCAAAATATACATGTAGGAGCAAATATGCTAAAACACATCAGTAGTGGAGCATTTAAATAATATGTGTGCAACATATGAGAGTTTTACCTGTTAATTATAGTGTTTTACTCAGCACTTTTTGTAGAGGCTAAAGAAAAATCTTCCAGGGGCACAAACAGGAAGTAAACTGATCTGGTCATGTGACCTTTCAAACTAGTCAGGTGACATCAATACATTTTAAATCAAGATAATCTATTTGAGTTAAAAGTTGAATTTCTTGCCCAAACTAAAACATAACACTTTGAAGAAGCTTCCAGAAGAAGAAAAAAAACATTTGGTTATATTTGTGACTGGTTACTGGGCCTATGACAAAACCTTTATGTAAATTTACATTTGATCTTTCAACATAAATCATAGTTTTTTTATTACAAAATTGTATTTGCATGCTCTCCTTATTTCAATGTATGGCTGTGTTTTTTTCTCCAATAAAAGAGATAATTTAACTTTAAATAGGGATGACTGCTGTAATACGAACCATTTTTGTGCTTGTGGGGATATTATTATGCTCTCATTGTATCACCACAGGCAATTATTTAACAACTAAGCTAAGCCTAAATTAACAAAAAAAAACTCTTGTCCATGTCATATTAAACTTCTTAGTTAAAAGCATAAACTGCATAGGTGAATATGCTCATATTTAAACATTTTGACGTAGTTTATTGTCTTTGTTGTATCTCAGGTTGTTTGTTAGCTGTTCTAGGGAGAAACACTACAGAAGCTATCATCTTGTTTTTTAAATATATTAATCTTTTGTCACTTTACTTCACATAAATAAAGTGCAGCTACCTGTAGGATTTCCTGCATGTTGGTTCCTGCCTGCAGTCCCTGCTGCTGCAGCCGGGTCACCTCGGCCTGCAGGTCTGTCACCTCAGCCTCCCACCCACCTGGGACTCTCTGGGTCAGGTAGTGAAGGGTGTTAAAATGTTGTCCTAGGAACTGGAAGGACCTCTGAAAGGAAAACCAAGGGCATGTGGTGTTTAAGATGTTCTTGTAGAAAGGCAGATCTTGTGTTTCTGTCCCACAACTGACCTTGTGGCTGCTGAGCTGCTTCTGCAGCTGAGCCCTGCTCCGCAGCTGCGTGTCCGGCTGCTGTCGGAGACGTTCAGAGCCCACATTCAGCAGCTCTTTGAGGCTGAGGAGCAGCCACTCGTGCTGCTGCTGCATCTCCACACTGCTTTTCAGCTCCTCACAGCGGGAGCCAACACCACAGAGGGCTCTGTCCAAATCTCCCTGCAAAACCCCCACACCATTAAGTTTCAAGCATGCATGAGGCAACTTCTTCATCTGATTTATGCAAACACCCGACCTATGTTTAACAGAGCCCAGCTCACAGACCTGTAGCTGGGTGGCCTGTTGGATGAGAGAAGCTGGGAGGTTTTGTTGAGCTGATGTGTCCAGCAAGGAGTTCACCTGCTGCTGCAGAGACTCCTGCATCTGAACTACAACCTGAAGAACACACACACACACACACATCACAGTATTTAAGAAAAACTTCATGCGTTCATGTTATCTAATGAACAGAAAAACTTTTCCTATATACAAACATGTTTGTATTTGTCTGTGAGGAGGCTGAACATTTCAAGACAAACATTTATACAACATCTAGTCTTTCTCACTCTTTATGTGTGATGCATTATATTGAACAAACAATAATAAGATACTTACTCATAAACCTATATTTTTTGTTTCTATTAGATACAGCATACACTTATTAAAATATGGTTTGTAATGTTACAGCATTTGAATTTGCTCAATCTACTATATAGGCTTACTATAATAACCTCTGACCTTTCGCATGATGATTGTGGATTTAACTGGAAAATGTTTTATATGTCATATTATCACTCAGTTAATTATTAAAGACAGACCTGCATCATAGCTAACAGTTCATCAGTTACAGCGACTGTACATTCCCACACATGTATAAAGGACCCGGTACCTGTAGCTGTTGGTTATGTTCCAGGGTTCCATTCATTTCATTAATTATGTGCTGTGCAGTCATCTGGTTAGAGGTGAAGGCTGCATGCAACTGGTTAAGGAGTCTCTGTTGGGTTAGACACAAAAGACTGAGTCTCACAACACTTAGACACTGCTGCATGCTTCAATTCACTCAACAAAGGTTTGACCTGAACAAACAGGAAATAAAACAGGAGTAACGTCACAAGAGTAACACAATACAGGAGGAGGAAAGTTAAATCTGACAATTAGTTGATAAAAATACAGATTATATTAACATTGCCCAGTAACTAAAGAAAACACAAATAAACATGTTTCTGTTGTTGTATTTGAAACATTCTTCAACACTTGGCTCATAATTAACTTTTCTAAAACCTTTTGGAAAAATAACCATTCAACCTAAACAAGTCAGTTCCACCTAACTTCAAACCTTACAGTCTGAAGTGACTGTAGATGAGGGGTGTGTTTGTTTTAATGCTCACGATGTGCAGTAAAATCAAAGTTAGTGAAGTAGTTCTGTAAAGTCGACCTGTTGCTTTTCCGCCTCTTGCTGCAGGAGGTTCAGCTGCTTCTCTCTGCTGCTCAGAGCAGCCTGGACCACAGGGAGGAGTCTGCACAGGTCCTCTACACACTGCTGACTGGACTCCACCGCCAGGACGCTGCTGACCTTTGAACCCTGAGAGGATAACTCGCTGCTGAGGGTGGACAGCTCCGCTGACAGATTCTGAAATGGGAAAATGTTGTATGTAGAGAAGCAACAAAGAGAGGTAGCAGAGATGGTTTGTGTTGGGTTGAGTCTGACCTGCAGCTGGAGCAGCCTCAGCTGCACGGCTTCCTCTCCGTCTTCTGCCGCAGCAGGCGGGTGCAGCAGGTTGTTGATGGAGGACAGAGACAGGGACGCCCCTGACAGCACATGGAACAAACCCTCGTCTAGTGTCTGATGGGAACCGTCCACAGGGGAAACCTGGAATAGAAGGAGGAAGATAATTAACTAAAATTTATGGGAAGCTTGTTTGAACTTCTCACATTATAAAAATATATATATATATATATATATATATATATATATATATATATATATATATATATATATATATATATATATATTTATAAAATGTCCTGATAGGCAACCAATTCAAAGTTAGATGTGTGAGTTCAGTTAGACTGAAATGTGTCTTTTTCTGACACATTTTGAGGAGTAACAATAGTAGGAGTATGAGGAGATGTAGGAGGAAGACGAGGAGGAGGAGCAGGTTGGTATCTGCTGTGTTCATGTGTCATTCAGTCATCATGTTTCTCACTCACTGCTTCTCTTTTTATAAAGACATAAAATACCACAAAAAAATCTGATTTCAGGTGGATCTGATCAGGTCAAATTTACATCCAGTTGCTTCAATTACTTCATTTGTTAAAATGAATAGTCGTCATTTATTGTATTTTGAAGCCCAGGAGTCACATGTCCAGCTGCCTTTAATCCTCCTTGATATTATCTGCTCACCTGGTTGACAACCTGTGTCTCCGTGTGTCTCAGCTCCCTCAGGTGTCCGACGTGAGCTCGGAGCTCGCTCAGGGTGTGTGTGGCAATCACACGTCCCGCTGTTCCATCATGGCGCCTCGCAGATGAGTTCGTCACCTTCAAAGAGAGAAAGAGTCGCATGAAAGCGGAGACTCACAGGACTCTTCTCGGGCCCTGCGGGAGTCCTCATAACACCGACGACACGACACAGGGAAGCTGATAATCAGCATGGCAGGAAAACCCATTTCTCTTTTCTCTCAGGGTTTGAAAAGTGATAATCAAGCACTTCAGCTGTGATGATGAAGGTTTTACCTCGGAGGGAGGAAGCAGCCAGTTCTCCTCCAGAGTCAGCAGCCGGCTGTGAAGACCGGCCCACTTCTGCTGAGCAGAGTCTTCATCCTCCTCCTCCTCCTCCTCCCCAGCAGGACGCCTCCTGTAAGGAGTTAATGCTTCACTCCTTCACTTCTCTCTTTTTAATATGCTGTGATGTGTGCTTTCTTTTGTGAACCTTTTTTTTTATTAATAACTTTGTTTCTTTTTTCTTTATCGATTTATTTTTTCCTCTTACTTAATTTAGCCTTTCTTTTTTTAAGTTGTTAGATCTGTCTATTTTCATTTTCTGTTTTTTCTCTCCTTTCTTTAATTGTTCTTTCTTTGAATAATTTCTTCTATTATATTATTTCTTCTTTTATTTTTTTTCCTCATTTATTTCACTTCTTTTTCTCACTTCCATTACATTTATTTATTTAGCTTATTTTTTTCATTCTTTGTCTTGTTCCATTGGTATTTTCTTTCAATCTTACATTGATTTATACCAAATGTCTTTTTTCATTTCCTCTTTCTTTACCTCTTCTTTCTTTAAATTGTTCATCTTTCTTTTTTCCTTCTTTCTTCCTCCCTTCTAATTTTATCCAAAGTAATAAAACGATCTAAAATTCGGAGTGAATTGAGTCGAACAAAGAGAGCAGATGTGCTGGGATGGCGTGTTACCGTGGCGACGGCAGGCTCTGGTCCTCTGCGTCCAGGCTGTGGAGTCGAGCTCTGCTGCCCTGTCTAGCGATGGCCTGAGTCAGATCTCTCTGCTCCGTCAGCTGCTGCTCCAGCTCCTGTCAACAAATAGGAAGAGCAGCGTGTGGAACCTCCGTGTATGTCTAAGGTGAACCTGGCTGCTTTTAGTCTACTGTTTAATAACATATAAAAACAGCAGAAGTGTCAGAAACATCAAGCGAGGAGGTTTTGCTGGTTTGAGTTTGAAAAGCAACCTGGAGACAGTTTGAAAAGTTTGCGAAAAGTGCAAAAGACAAAACGCGTAGTTCAGAATCAACAAACCCAACATGCAGCTTTTACAGCACCCCAGTATGACTCAGCTGCCAGAATCCTCTACCTTCTGCTGCTGCAGACTGCTCTGTCTGAGGAGCTGGTTTCTGGGCGAGGAGAAAATCTCCTGAACGCTGCTGCTGCGCTGCAACCTCGACTGGAGCCGCCGCTCTGCCTGAGCTGCCCCCTTCTGAGGAGGAATGAAAGCAAGAAAGGAAGAAGCTCAGTAGTGTTGCCAGCAGCATGGCTAACGAAGCAGTTTGAGTCAGCATCACTTTCATTTTTGGCGAGTTTATCCTGATCAATACCTCAGGTTGTGGTCATTTGTTATTGTGTGAATACATACATTTATTTATTAGTAGATGACAAATGTCACAAAGAAGAGCCGTAGACTTAAGTCACAGAAATACCACTTTAGAAATAAATAGTTTGCAACGCTGACCAGTTGTTGCAGCTCTATTAGACATCTTGCAAATTGCTTGTGAAGACGTAATTTAACTGGGACCTGAACAGGATTAAACAGGCCCACATCCATGCGGCTACAGGCTCTCCTCCTCCTGCAGGTGGTTTATTGCTGCAGACAAGTCTGAAAGTGTTCATTTGCAAACTAGTTAATGATTGTCAGGGTGTCAGTTCGCCACATGTGCAGTGTTTGCTCTGCTGTCAGCGGCAGAAAGCTGTAAAGTAATTCAACACTATTGAGAGGGAAAATAATGGAATTTATCCATGATGAGACTCATGGACTGAGAAGGAACTGGAGGAATATCTGTATTTTTCTATATTCTGGCCATTGTTTTTCAGTTCGGTACCTGTTCTTGTGTGATTCTCTCCTCTGCCTGTTTGTCTGTCAGCAGCTGCTGGAAAGTGACCAGATCAGCCTTCAGCAGCTGCAGTTTGGAAGAGAGCAACTCAGCCTCCTGCTGGGAGCCGGCAGCTGTTCCCCCGTCCTGCTGCCGCTGCTGCTGCTGCTGCTGATCAGCAGCCCGGTGCAGAGCCGGGAGGCTGGAAACCTTCTGCTCCAGCTCCAGGAACATCTCCTACACAGAAGCAACCATGTCATCATTTGTTTTAATAAGATATTCAACAGGGTGAACACCTTAAAGCTTGCACATGTATCTTAACAATCTCTTTACCCTGGTAACCTGCTTTCATTCTATTGTGACAGCAGTTTTAAAAGATTGTGAAACCAGTTGTAAATAATGGGACACGGAGGTTCACATGGGCTGTGTGTAATGAAGAAGGCGTCACAGACAAAGATCTCACAAGCTGCTGTGTTTGTTTACCCACAAAGCTTCATCCATGTGAGACGTGTGAACATGGGCTGTGTTTAACTGCTGAAACTTTAATGGCAGCTTAAATTACGCTCTCAGGCTTTATCCACACTTCTATGTTTTTGTACACAAATGCACGTCTCTATCGGAGTTCATTTGTAGAGTCAACACTGTTCCGGTTGTCCAGAAACTCTGCTGGGTGGTTGTCTGGACTGTGCAAATAGAGAACTCTGAAAAAAAGGAGATCGGTAATTGGGTTTTTATCAGTCACAATGTATCCTCAGGGAGAAAAACTCCCGCTAAAGCATTAAATGCAGACAGAATGATGAATCAGTGAGGGCAGGATTCTGTTGACTTAATCCCACCGCAAACTAAGAATCTCAAATACAGGTTTGACCTGTTTTCCACTTTGAGCAGAGGTGATACTCATGTATTAAATAACCCAGTCTATGTTTTTGCCCTAAAGAGATGATATCTTGTTGGTATTTACAGTATGCTGCCTTTTATTGTGTATTTTCTTCTTACCCGTTTTAAGCGTGATAGACCCACCTACTTTCTGAACCTCAGAACTACAGATACCAGCAGCTGGCAAACAAGTTCCAGTCATATTCTAGATACAGTATATGATAGATGATAATACTATACAGCATTTCTACAGACTGTTTAATGAAGCACCAGTACATTCATAAAGAGCCAGCTGAAGCAAAATAAGAAATAAGAATATAATTATGAATGATAAAGCCATTTGATGTTTGAACAACTTAGGGTTAAATATTATTGACAGAATTATTATTATTATTTAACCACTTTAGCTTGTTGAGATGATGAATCTCTTTTTCCAAAGGGAACGGGATTAGTTTGTAATATAAATGAGATTTGTACAATGAGTGGAGAAAAAATACTTGTATAAAATGGTAGATAGTTTAAATGAATAGCAACTGATAGCTAATAATAGCTCTAAAAGTCCAATACTTTTGAGTTCTTCAGTTTTACAAAACTGCAGTACACAATGTCTAAAGAAGGGAAACTTGTGACTGTACAATACATCTCCATATTCACTGTCCCCTGTCTTGATTTTGAATGAACACTCTTTTATTACATACAGATGAATCATACGGCAGCGATAAGAGAATTTGAACAGTTAATGAACTCTGACCTTAGGACAAGGCAGGAGATTAATACTTTCAGTATATAAATATATAGTTCTTATGTCCGAGGAATAGACAAAAGAAGCTCACATCTAGATTTGATCTACTTTAAAACAAACCCTTTTAAAAATCCAATGAGAAAATGACAATGGAAGATAAATATTTCATAAATTCAGCCTGCAGTCCAAAAGAGCACAAAAGAAAGCTTGCTTTAAACTCTGTTATAAAGTGAGATAATGTGTGGATGCTTTGAAATGACAATTTGTGGCTTTAACCGAACATTAGCTATACCTCATGGTTGGTTTTCAGATATTGGGTTTGACCTGGTTTTCTGGTGAAATAATGCTTGTATAATGTGGACCCTGTGAGACACAGTGAATTGAATTGATTTTGGCAGCACCTGCTGGAGTCTCTCGCTGCACTCAGACTTTATTTTCTGTTTGTGCTTGTTGTTTATAGTCCCACTAATTATTTGAAACATACGGCTGGAGCAGTACAAGCTAACAAAAGCTAATTGAAATCCTTTACAGACGCGTTGAGTGCCTGCAAATGATTTGGGCCCAAACTGTCAGACAGAGAGATATGTGAGATACAGACTAACAGACACTCCTTGCTTTATAGATAAATTAGTCCAATACGGAGTAGAATTATCTTGATTTATCTCATCCCATCTTCTTAAGCTTCCTTAAAATCTTAAACTAATCAAAAAAATAAAGATTTTCTTTGCAATGCATAAAACCACAACCTGCACAAAAGTGACCACACAATATTACTTGTAAAATGCTAGTCAGACATCTATGGATTCTGCATATTCACATTCACATATTCCCAGTTTACTGTGAAATACACAGCTGGTTGTAAAAGGCTTAATCATCTTTTTCATTTTTTTTTTTTTTTTTTTTAATGCTGCCATGACCGGAAATGCATTTTGATGCTTTGAATAACAAATGAAGAAACTGTGAACCTTGGACCTTGAGGGAGTTTAATTGATATTTTAATCCGTGTACGTGTAAAAACACACGTTCCAAATTTAATATGACGCCTTTGTTCGCAGCAGTAAATGGCGACACTGTCTGCATTGTTGTGTTATCAGCACCAAGAGAGTAAGAACAAACAGATCATACCTACAAACATGTCCAATATTTATCCTGGTGAACTCTGACTTCTCCCTGTACTACAGCCACATTCGTCTGGGTTCTTACATTATACATGACACTAGATCTAACCAGTGTGGTAGGGAAATCTAAAGGAGAAAGATTCAGTTTCCTAACTTTGCATCTTAAAAAAGGCCTAAAATGCACAATGAGCTGAATGTATGAGTCATATTTTGTTGTTGAAATTTAATTGTGCAACTTGAAATCTTTGTAGACGTGCACATGACGTGAACCAGTGACGCAACCCAGCCTGATGCACAGATCTGATCATCCACTTTAACTTCTTCTTCTCAGTTCTTAAAACAGTGACTAATCTATTCTCCTGAACCATATTTAGTCTTTAGCTTAGGTAGTTAAAGTCACACTTTAGTCTGTATTATTTTAAGTCTATGGTTTAGTCATTTTCCTAGTTTCATAATAATACAACAGATTCTACTAAATAATATGTAACTGTAAAAGTTCCACTGAGAAATAAGCTAGTCTAATCAGCTGACTTCTCTAATTAAAATGAATGCCTAAAGTTTTCTAAAAGAAAGTCCAATATAATCATGTTTCCTCATCTTGTTCATTTTGACAAGGCTTAGTTAGAATCAATCACCTAATTATATTTAGCTAAAGTCATGGTTGAGTATTTTTTCTGTTTTGTTTCAGTCAGTTACATTTTTTTGTTATGGAATAGACTTATGTCAATGAATAGTTATTGTCTGAATTTTCATTGACAGAATTGAGGCTGGCTTAGGTGTAGATCCAAGTCAGCAACATTAAAATCAGTTGGATTTGTTCCCTATTTGTAAATATGAAAATAATCAGATTTAAGAAGCTGGAACCAGAGAATTTGGACATTTTCTTCCTTTAAATGAATCAAATCGATTATCCATTATTAATCAACTGAAGGCTGCAGCTTGACTACTAGTTTACAGAATAGAAAATAAACTTTGATTCATCGTTTGTGTTTCGACACCTACATCTGTTCTGGTGAATATGGCGGAAACAGAGAAATTTACATTCATTCACATACATCTTTAATATTATTTCATACTGCTGATGGAAATATTGTCATTTACATGCTTGCACATGTAAAAACAATCCTGCTGAGTTTCCAGGGGCGTGTCCTAGAGTCCTGGTGGGCGGGGCCTACCTGGCAGGTAAGGAGTTGCTGCTCCACACTATCCTGCATGGTGGGAGCGTCCCGGCTCCTCAGGGCTGTCTGCAGCCACAGCTCCAGCTGGCCGAGCCTCTCCAGGCACGCATGGAGGCCACCTTCCTGTGGCCGAGGCTGCTCTGGCGCCTGCGACACAAACACAACACACCTGGCTGAGCCTCGCTGCTGCTCCAGGGTCACAGGTGGAGAGAGGAGAGGGGGGGAGGGAAGGGTTAGAGCTGCGCTGGGTCCTGAGCAGACCGGAGCTTCCAGCTGGTACTACCTGAGCAGGTTAGAACGCTGGTCAAAACAAGGAATAAAGAGCTGTAGCTTCTCACACACTGAGAGACTCCCCGTTCCCACTGGGTATCTCTCTCTCTGACTCCTTTTCCCTCGCTCTCAGTCTCTCTATGCTCTTTCTTTCCCTGTCTGCTCCACCCACCTGTGGCCGAAACTACTTCCTGGAGTGGTGGCAGGGCTCCAGTGACAGACACACAGAATGACAGACACTGAAAGAAAGATAGGCCTCAGGCTGCAGGGGTGGAGCCCAGTGAGCTGAGTAAGCAGTAAATACACCACAGAAAAGCCTTACTACTTCCTCCTTAAACAGTGTGTAGCTGCCAGTCATCCCAACAATTCTATTGGTGCAATTTCATTGACTTTGTGACCCCTGCTTCCTCTTAGAGACTGAATGAGTATATTGCAAGTCCAAAACACAATTAACCATGCATCAAACATGACTTACATCTTTTAAGACTGAACACTGTGCACAGAGATATAACACAGTTGACTGCAGCCTCAACAGCAGACAAACACTATCAATAGAGTCAATAAAGTGAATATCAGGATGAATCACTCAACCATTCAACAGCCTTTGATTATTAGTAAAATTTAAGAGGTTGGCATTTCATTAGGGAAAATGTCACATAAAAGGTTCCTTAAATGATTCATTTGTGCAGTGTGTGCGCTTATTTTATGCTCAATAAACAGATTTATAGATTGTGTACGAACAATTCACTCAAACGGTTCCCTCCAATGCCTGGTTTGTGCATTTAAATGACTACATTATGCAAAGCCATTTCGACAGTAGATGCCTAACAGCAAACATGTTTAGTTGCTGTCAGTTTAATTTAAATGCAGAGAAACACAGATCTTTGTGAGTGTGGAGCGATGAGGACAAGTGGGATGAAGATACGTCTTAAAGGCACAGTGTGTAGTTTTCTAGCAGCATCTTGTAGTGAGGTTGTAGATTACATCTAAACGTAGGAGAACTTACAGTGAATAAAAATAAAAATGCATACCACTGGATTTGGATCGTCTGTTCTGGGCTACTATAAAAACATGGTGCCTCTTATTTTGATTAAATACGAAATAAAACTTAACTTATTATATCCCATTTCTGCAAAGTCTGTTCCACTAGATGGTGCTAGATGACATTACAGTACAATTTTGCTGAAATTATATAAAAAGTATGCGACTTTAATTTAAGTTTATCCTCCTGAGACCCAGGTATTTATTTAGGCCGCTCTGGAGGACTAAAGAAAAAAAAGGAGGGGGAGGAAAAATGAAAAGGAAGGAAGGGGGAAGAATAAAGGAAATAAAGGGTGGAAGGAAAAAAGAAAGGAGGGACAGGGGATAGGTGGGAAAAAGTAAACTTTTTTTCCTCTGGGTCTCAGGAGTATATAAAGCACTAATGAGTCATCGTCGACCACAAATTGTCAATTTAGAGAAATAAATTTCTCATGGCACACCTCTGCTAAATGTAATGTAAAAAACATAATGTTATGAAAATGCACAAAAGGTAAATGCTAATCACACCAATAATGCATTTACCTGGGAAAGTTCAAGCCATAATTATCGTGTAGCTTATTTGTGTGCAAACAGTCCTGCAGTTGGAGTTAATGGGAGGGAGGAGGGCGCTGCTCTAGTTTGCATTTCATGCTGGAACCAGAGCAGCGTCATTTTTAATTCATGGCTTCTTACCAGGGCAGCTGCAGGCTGCAGGCCCTCAGGGTCGTCCTGTCGCTGGGGTCTCAACATGGAGGCGGGGGACGTTACAGGCTCTGAGGCCTCTGCTGATGTCATGTGTGATAATGGGATGCTGGGCGCTGCTTCTAGAAGGACTCTAGAGGATTTTATCTTTCCAGGTCTTTGAGGACATGGCTGATCCAGACCCTGAAATGTCTCCACCTCACGACTTTCTGATCCTACAGCTGTGAAATCCTTGACTTCCTCACTAGGCTTGCACGAGTCCTTCGTGACTGTGTTCTGGACATGTATGAGTGCATCCTCAGCTTGTGTGTGTGCTGTGTGTGTCTTTAGCCCCTCTGGCTGGCTGTCATGCCCCCTCCATGCAAGCCCCCTCTGTCCACTCATGAGCTCCTGACACAGAAAAAGAGAGACGGCGGAGTCGATCACTGTCGTCAGTTTATTTGCATTTGTGCTCTTGTTTGGTATGTAGACAGAATGGAAAGACAAAAGTGGAACAATATACAAGTACAACGCATGCCATGTAATGAAAATGTCTAAATACTACTGCTTCCAGGTGAAATCTACAAAAAACTCTTTTTGATGAAATCACAAATGAGCCTTTGAAATGGCTACAGATGTTTGAGTCATTTTAAGTAATTATTAATATTGCAGAAAATTTGGAGTTAAGTGGTTTTCACCTGTCAACAGCAATGTGTTAATCGATGATCAGGTCAAACTGCTGCATTTTCATGGCCAACAATCCATTAAAAAGGTCATTTACTCAAGTATAAAAGCTGTAGTGTAGAGTGAATGGTGGATGCTTTGCACTCCCCTGCTGCCTGGGCAATTATTAATTAATCAACCTCTGTAAACAACATACCCCTTATTATAATAACACTAGAATGTCAGCTTATGTAAATACAAATGGCAAATGCACATAAGCAAACAATGGTTTCCAGTGTTTGCCAACATAAAAGCGTAGGTAGTAAATAAAAAGTCAACAAACAAGTGGATCTACTTTAAATCTCCATTCCCTATATGATACATTATATAACATGGTTCACAAAATCTAAGTAAACTTTAAAGACTGACTTTTATAAAGGCATCAGGAGTAAAGGTCCATGCAAAAAGCATATGACAAACTGTTAAAAAAAAACATCCACCACACATGCGATAATGCGACCAGTCTGCTACTGTCACTGTTTGGTAAAAATAGAACCTGAAATCCTGTTTCTATGTTACAGCTATGTGTTACTGAGTCATTACCTTCATGTAAACATACAAGTACAAAAAGTAAATATTTGGCACATTGACTCATTTAATCATTTGTCACATCCTCTATTTTATTAAAATAACACTGAAACCAATATACGGAATTCTTGCCATGTAAATGCACTAAAGGTTGAAAGAGAAACATTTCTAATAGAACACTGAGGTCTTGAATACATCAGTTGTTCTAGACTTGGTTCTAAAAAGAGTGAGTGTGTAAAGGAGTGATGGATCTAGAAAAAGTAGAGAGCGAGTTCCAGGGTGTGTTGTAGAAGATGCTACATGAAGCCTTTTCGTTGTAGGAGGCATGTTCTGTGGTAGGATCTAGAATGAACGGGTGTTATCAGGCTGCCTGGAGAAGAATATGGAGCTCTAGATGAGGGTGTGGACATATGGGTGATATACTTCGACTAGAGGAATTTAAAGATTCAGATATTCTACACAAAATACTAATTGTAGAATTCTTGAGCCATGACTTAGAAATTCCAATCTGGAAGAGATTGAAAATAGTTAATGATTTTGTCCTGAAAGATGGAGCTAGATATGCTCCAGTGTTTGTTCTCGACTTACTCTCAGCTCTAGGATGAAATCTACAAGAAAATAAGAGCACCTAACATAAGTTTTACAAGATTCTGGCACTAGATTTGATGCTAGAAGAGTCAAATCTAGAATAAATTGTAGAAGAGAACAGTCTTCTAGGGCTGGTTGTAAAAGAATTTAGATGTTCTGAGATTTTTTTCCAACTATAAAATATAATTCCTGAAACCATAAAATGATAATGTTGTTCTATATCTGGTTGACAAGGATTTGGGAGTTCCAATGCTCTGCAGGAGGTCAGATTTCAACCTTGCCCTGAAAGATCTTGAAATATAAGCTACGATCGAGAAACACAGACTGCATTTGGGTCTAGCAGCGCTGGGAGATTTAGAATAAATAGCAGAAGACATTTTTGTTTGTAGGAGAAAATGTGAAGTTTGAGTAGAGTGTTCTGCCTCAAGCTTAGATTCAGAAGAAGTGAGTTCTAAATCTAGGAGACTACACATCTCTGCGGGGACCCGGGCTCGTCGGGGACATTTACGGTGGAGGCAGTGTTTACCATGCTCTCAGGCAGGGACTCAGTTCTGACTGGGTCCGGGGTTTGTGATAAAGCTTCTGATGAACTCGCTTCTGTCGTGTCAGAGACGTCAACATCCTGAAGAAACATGAGCAGGTTAGAAGATCAGTCAGTTAAAGACATTAATAAGATAACAAACACACAGTTATGGGCAGACTGTTAAGTTAAGGTTATAGACATTCTTGTAAAACCAAATTCAATGCTTCTTATTAAATGTTTTAATAAATGTTTAAACTATTTAATATGGATGTTCACATCACCCAAATCAAAATCTACCTGTTCTTTCTAGTTTCAGAGAGAAGCCTGAGCGAGGCGATAAACATATGATATAATAAGATAATAAGATGTGTTAGGAATATCACAACTATAAATAAAATCTAAAAAAATGTGAGCAAAATGCAACCTTTGATCAAATAAAAAGCCTAAATTATTAAAAAAAAAAAGTTGGGCTTTGTAGTTTTTTTGCAACTTTACCAGGAGCAGTAGTAAATAGTGCAATAGTTAGCGACTATTTTAGTTAGTGAATTAATAGTACATCAGTTTTGTTGTCTGGTGAGTTTTTCTGGCAGCAGGAGTGTTGATATAGGCATTGAAATACCATATAAATGTTCATGGATCATGGGTGTGTTTGTAATAGTTTTTTTTTTTTTTTTTTAATAATTATATAATTTATGTATTTTTTGTCACAATAATAAATAATCTTTAGGCAGAATCCCAGCTACCCCACTGGCCAGCTCATCTCATCTGGACTGTTTCAAGACAATATCCTTATCCAGTCTCACACACACATCATTTCACACATCACCATGAAACAACCTGCCCTCTGGACACTAACTTCTCTCCTGAAGTCTTGGACGTGTATCATCATCATCCCAACCT
Source organism: Eupleurogrammus muticus (assembly GCA_036785175.1). Lineage (NCBI taxonomy): Eukaryota > Metazoa > Chordata > Actinopteri > Scombriformes > Trichiuridae > Eupleurogrammus > Eupleurogrammus muticus. Next base: position 9,612,264 of record JAYKQN010000012.1, on the reverse strand, counting down.
GTTTCCAGCATGCCGTCATTCATTTAGCGACTTTTGAAGAACCAAAACACTGACACCACATTACCAAGCAACTACAGACCCGTCTTCAAACTACTATTTATCTCAAAAGTTCACCAATTGCATAGATGAAATAAAATCTTGCATGGCAGCAAATTTCCTTTAACGAAACGACAGTAAAACAAAAATAATTATTTATTACATAATAATTATCCCATGACAACATTACCTTGATCTTAAACATCTCCCCACCTGCATCAGGCCATGTATTAAAAACATTGTCTTCATTTTGACTCCAAACTAAATTAAACAATAAAGGGGAAAAAAGCATTTTTTCAATTCTATACTATAGAAAAAATCTAATCATTTATCTCTTAAGAATCTAGAAACATCCGTGCATTCATTTCCACCCATCTGGACTATTGTGATTCAGTAATACAAACAGTACAGAACATTGCAGCAAGACTTTGAACAGGAACAAGGATAACAGGTGTAATCCTTGCCTCTCTTCACTGGTTACCCATCAAACACAGAATCCATTTTAAAGTACCTCTCTTCACCTACAAATCCCTGAATGGTGTGTCCCCACACTTGACGCACAGAACTCTTAACCCTCTACAACTATCAGAACCCTGATAAAGGGGGAAAAATGGGGACTTTTAACAATAAATACAGCAACTTCAAATGGAGGAACCGCATCTTCTCAGTTGTCACCCCCACACATTATGGAACAGCATCCCCCCATCCATCCAACGCACCCTTTCTGTCACCACTTTGAAATCACTGCACAGAACAACCTGTACGGAAAAGCCTTTGGACCACAATCACTTACCTGTTTTTGTCATTCAATAAACGAGCTATATTCTTATCCCCGATATTACCTACTTGTGTTCTAGCCCTCTTTGCTACTATGGTTTAAAAAAAAAACTTGCTATCTCCTTTATATGCTTTATGTTTTCAACATTGTATTGCTTTTTATACGTTTCGTTCTTATTTTGACATGTGAAGCACTTTAATAAACTGTAGGTTGTTTTTTCATGTGCTGCAGATCACTATTGATGAAATAATCAGTTGCAGCCTGACAACATACTTGTGAGAAGGATCAAGTCATTGCTGGTTTTGTTCTCTGTAAGGCTTTTGATGGCAATAACATATTTAAAGTATCACCAGACTTTTTCCAGTTAAAAGGATTTAGAGTTCATAGTATTTCATTTCAATAAGGGTAATTACAATCTGTGACAGTGTTTGAAGACTGAATTACCTTTCTGTCTTCACTCTGTGCAGCAGCAGCTTCAGTTTCTTCTGGGACATTAATCACAGTATCCTGACAACAACAAATATTAAAATTAAAATACCAAAATATGTTAAAGAGCAATTCCTTGAAAATAACTATTTATATACTGTAACACAAAGTCCAAACACTGTTAAATTCTGCCCTCTAGAGGAAGTAAAGCTTAGTCTCTATGTATAAAGAATAAGAAAACTGGTTTGTACATTCAGAATATTACAATCTTTATTTATATAGATCTTCAATGAACAAAGTGCTTAACAGAAAGAAATAATGATTTTAAAAAATATGAACTAAAAACAAACAGATGATATGAGAGGTATGAAATAAAGTTACACAAACATAACCTGTCATAAGTGAAATAATAAAACAGAAACATATCAAATGTTTATAAAAGCTAAAGGTACTCAGTGACAGAGCAAAGTGACCTAGGTCAAAGAAGGTCTCAGTCATTCAGCTGTTAGACATGATTTAATTGGAAATAGATTGTTGGTATTTCAGACTGTGGGATTAGTCTCAGGTGTATTATCTGAATTTGTTATGTGCAAATCCTTCCTGTCTGTATTCAGAGCCGCTAACATCGGGTCACAGGAAACCTCTGAGGGGAAAAACAGGTGTCCAAAAATTTAAGGACTGATAGGAAAATGGATGAAAAATGGATGAAAGGTTTTTCCACAGCAGCTCTCCGTGTTATTTACCTCTGGAGTAACGCCCAGGACAGGCGCCCAGAGCCACAGTAAAACACCTCCCCCCACCTCCTTCCACATTCTGCTCCTCACTCGCTGTTTCTCTCCGTCTTCTTCAGCCTGGAGCACGACTCGGTGCTCCCGCTGCTGACACGCACACACGGCGGGTGTGGTGACGGGACATCTGAGACACTGAGCTGCAAGCCTGGTTATTGCTGCTACTTTAATGCTGTTATTACTCCTGCTCCCAAATCAGCCTTAAAAGTATTTGTCCAAAGATTGCAGTGACATTTTGACAAAGATTGGGTCACAGCTTAGGTGTGTTTGAGGCAGACCCAGGTAGATCTCATCTTTCATAAGATTTTTTTTAAGTTCTTTAAAAAATACTTTTATGTTGTAGGTTTCTGCATGTCAGAGCCTCATCAAGTAAGGCCTCCAGGTTTCTTTACCTGAACACTTTCGGGGGTCGGTGTCATCTTCTCTTCGGGTGAAGTCTGCGCCACCGTCAACAGTTTGGCTCCAGATATCTTCAGTATGTCCTCTTCAACATGGACAATTGTGATTTGGCCCTGCTCTGTGTCGTCCTGAGAGGCAGAAAAAGTCACTGATAAATGGATTCTTAACACGTGATTATACAACTCTACAAGCCGTTTTCATATTTATGACTAAATATAAGATATACTCTCTATAATACATCTATATTTGTAAGCTATTTTACTTGTTCCACAGCTATGCCAAGCGTTCATTACATTGCACCAGTAAAAATGTAGATGTTGTTGCTGCTATTACCATTATTGTTATAGTTATTAGTGGTAGTAGAAACACTAGATAGTACTATATTAATAGTACTGCAACTAGTACTAGCAAAATAAAAATACACAGACGGGAAGACAAAGTGAATTTCAGTTTGTCGCTTTGAAAACACGAAATAACCTGATAAGAGTGACTATTTTGAAGTCAAATCAATTTAATTAAGTTTCTTTTAATGCAAACAGACACAGACTAACTGATGTTTTTGATTCATTTACCAAGGGAAAACAGACTAGTTAAAAATCCAATTTAAAAGAAAGTGTAAAGATAAATATTATATAAAATATTTTAATGACTCACGTCCTTAAAACCATATTGAAATCAGTAAAAACAAAAAAAAAACAAATTATACAACTTTAACAAACCTGAGCCTCCAGTGAAGCTGACTGAAGCAGTTCAGGCCGAGCTTCTGTGTGATGAATAGACCGAGACTCAGACTGGATCGGGGTCGCAGGCTGCTGGATGAACAGAGCTGGGATTTTCTACAAGAGACAAGTAGAACAGGGGTGTCAGGTACTACACTTTAGGAACCTGACTGACTGATAGTCATGGACCGACCTTTTCCAGTTCCAGCAGCAGAGTCTGAAGCTGATCTACAGAAGTAAAGACAGTCAGAGTCTCTTCAGCATTGTCTGGAAGGCCGAGGCCTGGTTTACAGATCTGGATCTCAGCTATTGTCCTCCTCATGGTCTGGATCTTCTGCTCAACCTCCTGCTTATGCAAAGAGCATTCAGGAAAACACACATTATGGTTAAAAACAATACGATTAAATACTTCTAAAAATGTTTTTGTTTTTGGCACAATAAATCAAATGAAATAAAATAATGAATTTAATCCTATTTCCTTAAAACAAAATGTGCTTTTATCTCAGTTTTAATCTAATTTGTGACTTATCTTTTAATTTTATATTTAACCTTTTTTCTGATTGTAAACATTTGAATCTCATTTTTATCTCATATTTTTCTCTTTAATCTTGTTTTAACAAGTTAAATTGACCAAAATCAAGATTACAACATAAAATGAGCATTATTTATTTCAAATTATTTCAAATCAGATATTTCAAATTATCTGCCAATAGAACAAGGTAATTCAAGATAATTCTACTCAAAATTGCCATTCATATGTTTAACATATGATTCAGGCTTCTCTGAATCCTTTTTTTCCCCCAAACCTACAATCACACAATCACACAATCAATAACTGCTATTTCTCACCTTGAGACTTTCCTCTCTGGGACTGGGCAAAGTCTCTGGAGAGGATAATAAAGTCTTAATCTCTGCAACATCTTTCTCCATCTTCCTGACTTCACTCTCAATGGCTTCCACCTCCTACACAACACGAAAGAAATCTATCAATATATTTCCCTTAGACTACAAAGAGGATTGAGAAAGAAAATGGAGTAAGATCTAAGCCTCACGTCAGCAGCATGCTCTAATTGAGACAGAGGAGCTGTGAAGCCGTCTCGAAGAGCGGCCACTTGGTGATCAGCTTCGTACAGCTGTTCTGACAGAGTGGTGACATCACAAATTTCTGACATTTCCTTCAGTACTGAACTGAATCGCTGAAGCGTGCTTCTGATCTGTGCCGAGTCATTCATCAGCATCTGTATTATGACATGATGAAAAGAAATTATTAAAATATTGATTTGATTAGATTGAAAAGCATCTGATGGTGGAATAAAACACTGTTTAAAGGAGGTTCTGGCATCAGAGTGTGGACCTGCAGAGCTTGGACGTGGCTGCTCAGACATTTAGCAGTGGTGTAAGTGCAAGGAGCAGCGAGCCACGACTGGGCGTCAGCCTTCCAGCTTTTAGAGCTTTTGATCATCTCCTGATGCTCCTGAAGCCAAGTGTGGATCTGAACAAAAACACACAACAAGATTGTGATTTTTACATAAATAACAAAAACTAAGAAATCTTAGATTGGCATGTTGCATAAAGGTTTTAAAATGTGTTATGATGGAGCTTTTTACTTTAACTCCTATATATAGAATTTAAGTGGAGTTGACAAGAGGAGTGACGAATGCAAAATAAAATACTAAACCAATATATTATTTATACAGCACCGTTGAGAAACAGCAGTGCTGTCAGCAATTAGAAATCAGTTCACATGATTGACAAAATGTTATTCACTTTACATGGAGGGAAAATCTTTTCTAAACTACTGAGTTCATGTCTTCTTGGTTCCGTCACTTCAAAATGACAACAGCAGCAAATAAAACTATTTAACAAATCTGCAGTCACAACAGGTTGTATAAATAAATCTGACCTTGCTGAGGAGAGTTGTCCTCTGCTCTGCTTGTTTGGCCAGGTGAGAGTAGAGCTGCTGCACCTCCACCAGTCTCTCCATCAGGAACAGCGTCTCCTCTGGCTTCTCCAGGTCCTGCATGTCAACCTCAAGCAAGGCCAGAGCTGAGTGCCACATTTCCAGCTCGTCCCACACACGCTGAGCAGATATAAGCCAGGGAAGAGCAAAAAAAAAAAAAAAAAAAAGAAGAAAAACAATACATTTTATGTGTACACATTATTCACATTTGTTAGCTCTGTTTCACAGTCTGCCAACTCCTCTGTTCACTGGTTATTCTATAGCTGCAAATGTGTTCACCTAGTGTACTATCCACCTTTTTTGACTTGAATTTTTAGTCTTTCCAACAAACAGTAGCAAACCAAACCTAAAAAGGGCTTACACACTGTTGCAGACCACCATATAAGGTGGAAGGCCCTATTCCAATAATAAAACAAAGATAATAGTGACTAAAAATAATAACATCACTACCCACCTTTTGAGTGAACTTTGCTTCAGCCACAGTGGGACTAATCTGATCCAGTCTCTCCTGGACTGAACTCAGCCCAGCTTGGATCTCAGACAGCTTGGCTCCGAACCGGTGGACGGGACCACTCCTCTCCACCACCTTTGCCACCTGACAGACCAAATACACATTGAAAATTAGGAGAAGGAGAACATTAAATTAAATGTAATTTATTAAAATTTTAAGTTTTAGAGCAAAATAGCAAAGTAAAACATCTTAGTCTGAAATAAAGTGAAGCAGAAGTTTGAAGTAGCATCAATGCAAATACTCAATTACAGTTTTGATTTACTTGAGTAAATATACAGTTACTTTCCACCACTTAAAAAGACAAAAAACACACTGTGTACCTTTACTTCCACTTGCTGCAGCGTCTGCTTGACTGCCTGCATTTGGCCTTCGATCTCAGCGGGGACCAGCGTGTACATGTCAGAGTACTTCTTCCTTAGGCTCTCCATAATGTGCTGCAGCAAAGCCTTCTGGGTGCACAGCTGGCTATGGACCTCCTAAAACCAGAGGGAAGAATCAAGGAGAAAAAGGAAGGAAGGAATAAGTCAAGTTTCCAAATATGAAAGTCCCATTGAAAGTTAATAGCACAATACAAAATAGAAGTCTTTCTTTCCATTCTTGTAAATTGAGTTTACAGCTTCAAAAAGGTACTTCAAAAGGGTGTAATTTCCTAAAATGATCGACACCAATCACATCTTTCACTGAACAAACTGCTCAGCTTTGTTAAGCAGACAGCTCGCTCTCCTCTGCTGCTTTCGTCAAACACAGCAACCCTCTTCAAGTCCTTCATTCACACAATAGTTGGTGAACTTTTTCACCTCAACAAGAATCTACTTTTCAAATACACACACTTCTCAGTTTTCACATAAAAAGCATGTGTACAAATGCGTTTGTGTAAAATATGTGAGAGATAATGCAGAGGAGGCTACCTGAGTCTCAACGTGTCCGATGCTCTGTTACAGAGGGACGTGCATGTTGTTATCACTATGGGAAACTGAGCATGTTTGTGTGTGTGTGTGTGTGTGTGTGTTTGAAACACAGAGGAGGAGGAGACAGGGAGACACTTTCTTTCAGAGGGAGAGTTGAGTGCTGTAGTGTGTGTGTGTACGTGTTCCTGAATGTCGGTCTTAGTGAGGACCAATTTGCATTCTAGAACGGGGTAGTGAGAAAGTGATTTTAGGAATATAATACTTTTTGAAAGCTAGAAAATTTAGGAAACGTGAGGACATTTCTGAAAAGTTTTGAATTATGTTTCTTATAGAAAGTGTGCACAGTTCTTTAAGGACATTTGTGTTTGAATGCGGACATTTTAGGAAGAAAATGACATTTTTAAAAGAGAAAACATTTTTATAAAGTGGGAACTTTTTTGAGAAATCTGTACATGATTTTAAATTCTGCCAAGGCAATTTCTTTTGAAAAAAAAAATAACAGCTGTAAACCATTACCAAATATAAAATCCCAACATGAAATGAGAAAAATTGTTCTGAGGAGTAGGATTATATAAAAATCTAGATATTTTATAATCTACTAAACGTTTATATTTAATTGTCAATTTACTGTTTTTTGACAGTGTAAATATTAACTCTAGTTTGTTTGTATATTGTAATATGATTTTGGTATTTCTGTCTAATTGTCATGACTGTAAATTAAAAATGATAGAAGCCTGTATATTTTCAAATGGAGATGATCTGGATTATCTTTGCTGCTATTTTACACTTTTGTACATTGTGTACATGGTTTTATTTCTTTATGTTTTCTTTTGGAAACTTTATTAATAGGAATAAATGCACACAATACATTAAGATATAATAAATTATATATTATTTTTTAGAAGTTAGGGTAGTTTGAATCATTATTCTGCAAGTGCAGTTTCTGAGAGAAATTTATTGTTTTTAGTGTGTATATGAGTTCTTGAATCTGGATTTTCGGAAAGTGGATACATAAAGATCAGTATATATAAGTCACTAGTTTACAAACGTTTTTAAAAAGTCTGTATACCTTTTATATTGTCAAAAGCTGTTTGAATGTTTAGACAGTTTTAGATTTTAGAGGTTTGGAAATGCATTATATCAATAGGTGTCCTCACAGGTATACAAAGTAGTACAATAGTGTGTGTGTCTATGAAGTGACTTGGCTATAGACGCCACCTGGAAGATCCTCTTTCAACAGGGAACAAAAGATGGTACAATGAGGGGTGGGGGAGATGGGGGAGATGGGGGGGTTGTTCAGGTCTTTCAGCAACACAGACCCTCTGCAGGGGAAGGGAAATTCTTCTGTGTGTGTTTGTGTGTGACAGAGAGAGAGCGGAGTGAAAGCTGAGTGGATAGAGAGATGCTGGCCTCTTCTCAGATTTCGGGACAAAGAGCATAGTGACTCTCTGGTTTGGTGGGATGACAGAAGTGAACCCAAATAGCTTCTGGGACTGAATCCAGGTCAACGGTCAGATTCGGATGTTTTATATTTACAGACTCAGTCAAGAGCTGCTTTCTACCTCTATATTCATCAAGAACTTAAAAAATAACATTCATTGGTGGATGAATCGCTGATCATTCAACTTTTTAAATCTGTTTTTCTTTATGGTTTGTATATTTATTGTACGGATTTTTTCCTGAAAGGTTCATGAAAATAGCAACAAGGTCCTGTATAATGTTAGGTACAAACATCACATTGTCTTTTGAGTTCAGACATTGTTATTTACACTCCAATGGAGAGGGAGAGAAACCTCCAAACTCCGAGACCACTGTGAAATGTGCTTAATGAGACTTTTTCATCTTAATTCTCTGGTTATCACATGTTCATGCAAGCATGAATCGTGACATCACAACTTGTGAAGAACCATCCCACCTGTAGTTCCTGTGTGCTGCTGCTCTGCTGCATCTCTGACAGAAGGTTGTCGGCAGCCTCCAGCCAAACTTGAACGCCATGAAGCTGCTCCTGAACCTTCTCTCTCTCCTCCAGCTCCAGCCGGGCCTTCTCCAAACCCTCCCTGCTCCTCTTCTTCACACTGGAATCACACAAACACATACATCCAGTAATTTAAAATATACGATTAGATTTTGTTAGTGATTTGCCAATATCTTGCACCTGCATACTATAGGATGTGGGCAGGATAACGTTAGGCAGGAGTTACAGCATACTCTCAGAGTGCTTTTCTAGTTTAATATGTTTTAAAATATCTACACTACATTCTCCGTTTAAGTCAAGTTAAGTTAAGTCAAGCACATGTTAGATAAAGCGCAAATGTTTACTTTATATGTCTTATGAATAAATATAATTTAATGTAAAAAATATTTTGTATTCATCATGAATAATTAATGTAAATTCAGTCTAGTATACAAGTCAAGGGCCCGGATAACCTTCACATTGCTGTAACAATTTTTTTTCCGGTTTTTCCAGTGCAATTTTTCCACTTTAATTTTTCACTCTTTATTTTGTGTGTATATATATATATAAATAAATATAGTTTGGGCATTTTGTTGGTTCACAGGAATAAATTTATGTTAGGTAGGTGCAGGTAACAGCATCTCACCTGCTGTACCGGCCCTGCATCCCCTGCAGCTGCTGACAGACTGGAGTGGGAGGGGCTTGCTCCAGGTGGGCGGGAACACCCAGCAGCCTGGCGATGCGCAGCTCCAGTGCGGACAGAGCACGATGTTCACAGTCCAGTCTGTCCTGGTACTGTTCCCAGGAAGGCAGTAGGTCATGAAGCTGCTCAGTGGAGGACTTCAGCCACGAGTTGGGAAGCTCCGCCTCCACCTGCTGTAGGACAGCAGAGGCCTTCTCCACCTGACAGAGGGACCACAGCGTTGCATATTATCACAGAATATTCATTAAACCAGTAGATGAGATACTCATGTATTTGTTTAAAATAAAAAATGTTAACGCCCACCCTGTTTGTGATGTCGCTCCATTCTGTGATTCTCTGTTTGCTACACGCTGCTAGCTCACCGGTGCAGCGGCAAAGTCGTGAAATTCGTTTCCACACAGCAGTGATCGTGACTTCTCTGCCGCCATGACAGCTCTGGTGCGGGCACCACTCAGCCAGCTTCTCCAGACGCCTCTGCAGGGACTCAACTTGTTCGCACAGAGCCTGCAAACAGACAGCAGAATAAAAGTCAGAAGTGATTTTTCGTTTTTTTAACATTTTTATTTGGTGATTGTGTCAATTACGGTACACCATTTCAAATCCCTCTACTGTTCACAGATGACAGTTTTATCAACAAAGAATATAATTGGCAGAGGAAAACAGTGTACTCTACTTAGGAACTTTGTACATGCTGCCAAAGATAAAAAACATTTAAAATCAAACCTATATAAAATAAAATAAAAATAAATAGGGTTGCAAATAATGATTATTTTGATAGTTGATTAATAAACCAATTATTAAAACTATTATGCAATTAGTTGTTTGGTTGTTGGTCACTGTTTGGTCTAGAACAGTGGTTCTCAAATAGTGGGGCGTGAGGCTCAGTCAAGGGGGGCGCGTTTGACCTCGGGCAACATGCTTTTTTATTTTTTTATTAAGATTGTTTTTACTGTCCAATAATAAAGTGCAATTGCCCCTCCACTACATTAGGGGCGCTCTCATTGGCAGAGTGTGCGCAGGGAGCATTCACTCAGTGGTGAAGGTGTAGAGTAAGAAGTTTAGACACCAAGAGTAGCAGACCCTCAAGTGACACCAAGAAAAAATATTTAACAGGGATGAGAAGACAGGCGGAAAGAGACAGAGATAAAGAGACAAACGAAAGTCTCTCGAAAGCTAAGACGAGGAAATATGACAAAGCGTATGTAGCGCTGGGTTCACTGTGAAAGACCGGTGTGTTACTGTGTCTAAAATTTTGTCAGCAGAAAGCATGAAGACAAAGAATTCCGACATTACACCCCAATCATGCTGATAAGACAATTTTATGTAATTTTATTTTTCATTTTTTAATTAAGGATTTCATTTTTTATTATTTCATATGTACTCAAAATCTTTTCTGTTGCAGTTAATAAATCTATTCTTTGTTGTAAGTTGGTCCATATGTCTTTCTTTTTTAATTATTTTATGCATTAATAAGGACACAGTGTTATGCAGAGGTACTTATAACAATCTTAGAGACAAATGATAGTATTTATAGTCACGCAGGGGGGCGCGAGATGTTTTTTTCATCCATAGTGGGGGTGTGACAGAAAATAATTGAGAAGCACTGGTTTAGACAAACAGACCAACAGCCTAGAACCCAAACACCAGAAAATAATCAGATTTGAGAAGATGAAAGTAGAGAATTTAGACATTTTTCTACTTAAAAATGACTCAAATGGATTATCAAAATAGTTGGTGATTTCTGTGATCAGCAACTAATCAATGAATCCTTGCAGTTCTTAAAATAAAGATCCAACCTGGAAATAAAGAATTTTATGTTATGTTGTGTTCTAAAACCCTGTTTGCAATAAAATAGTTCAACAAAATAAATCAATACCACAGAATCTGTGTCTAAGTGACAGACATGCACTTGTTCTACATCTTAAACAACTTCTATTAAAAAAAATAATTATTAAGTGGTAAAACTCAAAAATCTACACCAACTTTGTATAGTTAAACGACACCTTGTAAGAAGCAGTCTGAAACGTACCCTGAGTTTTCCCTGTTGGTCAGTGCAGTCAGTGAGACAGGTGACTTTTCGAGAGATTAACTGTGAGAGGCTCTGGTCTGCACTCTTCAAGCTCTGCCCAATGTCTTCTTTGCATTTACTGTATTTTCTGCAATGTTCTGCACACCTGAAGGACACAAATGAAAACTCTTACATTTTTGCACCCACAGACACCTGGATACGGTGAGGTTGAGGAATCAGACATTCATCTTTGAGCTTAATACCTGCTCAAACTTTTCACTTGTATGTGTCCCTTTGCCTTGAGAGTGGACACCTTCACCAGCAGCTGGCTTAGAATAATCTCTTTGAGCCGCTCTACTTCTTTAAGGGAGAAGTAAGGATGCAGGAGAGCCTTGCTCTGCAGCTGGTCCATGTGAGTCTGGAAGTGCTGGTCCAGTAAGGCCAAGATCTGCTGGGTGCCCTCCAGTCTGTCAGAGCAGAGTCCAGCCGAGCCATGTGGTGGCAGCAGAGAGACCTCTGTGTCCCTCAGAAACTGGGCTGCTTGTTTAACAGCACAGGTGTAGACCCTCAAAGACTCACCGGCCTGGGAAAGGTTCTCCTGAAATGTCATCAACATCACATGTTAACATGTCTGAACCGCTTAAGGCATCTAGTTTTAATATTCCACTGTCAAAATGTTTTTACATCTTTTCTCCATCATCATCTTTAACCTACCCTTTATTTATCTATCTGAAAATTAAAACGAAATAGTACCACCAAATATTTGGTTAATTTTTTTGCACAATTGCATAAACAACTAGCTACCTGTGGCAGGTTAACAGTTGTATAGAAGCTTGTATTCAGAAATTGTGCATTAAAATGAGCTGTCGAGACTTCTGTGAAGTTGTGACGTCACAACTACCACCATTATCACTGCTCACCCCTATTTAGAGCCCTCAAATCAAATCAAAGAAGAGGCTCATTAATAATTATGAGACAAAAAAAACAACCAGTTCTTCTCGAGCTGCAAAGAGAAGCTTGATAGGAAATGTGAAACTCCAGGTGCATCTCAAATATTTACATCATAAAACAATATGGGTTTTCATAATCTATAAGCCATACAGTGATCCTCAAAATCACAAGAACTAAAGAGATATTTTTTTAACTCTGCATAATAAATTTACACGTGTTTTCTTTCTGAATTGATTTAAAAAATATTGAACTTTTTCATAATATATGTTTCTTAACAACAAATATATATTTTTATAAGTCAAATAAAACCCAGGAACAGTAAACAATATGAAGGTAGTCTACAATCCTGCATTATTAGAAACTCTTTTAAAATATCTCCTACAAAAGGACATAAATGTTTTCATACATATAATTTAGTAAATGGTTTGGCCTGAATTCCTAAAGCCTAATTATCGATACCAATAAAATTAACATTTTCTAATAAGAAACAACAGAAAAGCAGAAAATGCAACTTGCCATTTGTGAGTCACATTCACACAGAACTGCATCCGTCAAGTCTATCAGATCCTGGGATCCACTTTCTTCCTTGTTTCCTTTCTTTTGTTCTAAAACCTTGGATCCTTTTATTATTGACTTGACAGTTTTTTTCAAACACATGATTCTCTGGTATTCTCTCCGGATTGCTGCTTCTTTAGGCTCCAACACAGGAAGTGTCTTAAGTTCCTGCTGGGTTGCACAGAGAAAGTCCTGAGTGAATTTCCTCTGTGATTTAAGGTCCATTTCCTTCAACAGAGTCCACTCAATGAGGCTGAGGTTGTCGTACAGAGTCATTTCCAATTCGTTTAGGGTTATCTCATTCTGTTTAAGTCTCTCTTGCTCTGAGCTGAGCTGTGAGGGGTAGAGGTCAGCAGAGATCAACTGGAGTTTGGAACCAGCCTCTGCACACATATCTTTAATCAGAGGAAACTGTACAAGTAGCGTCTGGCAGTGTTTATACTTCTCCTCAGTCTCCATGCTCTCATCTTTTTCCTGATGGACCTGTTCCTGTACGTGTTCCCTGAGGTCCTCCACACACTGTCTCAGGTCCAGGTATCTCTCATGATCTCTGGTCTTCATTTGCAGGCTATACATTAGGCTGTGAATTTCAGAAATGACAGAGTACAGCTCCTGTGCCTTTTCCTGGGGAATCCAGGGTTTCAGAAGGTCAACTTGGGACTTGTGTTCCAAAATCATGTGTTTGAAAGGTTCCAAAGCCTGTAAGGACTCTCTTGTGATGGGGAACCTGTGTCTCCTCAAATCTACTTGTATCTCTGCCAGACTTTTTTCAACTTTGTTCAGGTGTTTCTCACTTGATTCTACAACCTGAATGAGTTCGTCCAGCTCCTTTTTGTTGGTCTTCTCGTAGCTGATAATGGCTCTGATGTCCTTGTGGTGGTTTTTAAGCTTGTCGTGAAGCTGGAAGTTTTCTGTGATGCTGAGCTCTGGCGAAATGTCTTTACTCTTCATTAAAAGAGCTTCGCAGACAGCAACCTGTTTGTCAGCCTCAACCAACGTCTCTTGGATCTGATGAGCTGTAGAGTCAAGTTCAGCGGGGCTCCTGAGCTCCACCTCTGCACTCCGTGTGGCCTCTCTGTGCAGATGAGCCACAACCCAGGACTCTAGATCAGCAATCTGTTCCGACAGCTTTTCTCTGGTCTGCAGGCCTGACTCTATCTCTCTCACAGCCATGGCCAGCTTCTCAGTGGTGGATTTGGAGAGCTCTTCCAGTAAAACCAGAGAGGAGCGCACCATTGGCACCTCCTCAGCCTGGTCCAGCTGTGGAAGGAGCTCGGTCACCTCCTCCACCAGTGACTCCAGCTGGCCCTGTTTTACTATGACCTCAGACTGCAGCTTCTTTAGATCTCTGAGCTGCCGGTGAACCTCCTCAGGGAGGAGAGCTACTCTCTTCCTCCTGCCCTCAATGTCGCTCTCTGTCTGCTTAGCCCAGACAAAACCATCCCTCATCACCATGATTATTTTTTCCATGATAGGATTACTGCTGTTGACGGTTTGGGTGGAAACTAATTCCTCTGTGTGGCAAAGTTGGTCTTTGAGCCTCTGGAGCTCCTGCTGTATCTTGTTTGTTTCCTTCTCCCACCGTGAGCTGAGGAGAAGCGCCTCTGACAGCTGCTGCAAATGAAGATATTTACGCTGAACACCTTTTACATCTGCATTTGCCACCATTAGCAGCTGTGCCTTCTTGCAATTCCACTGAGCAACAGACTTGTCCTCAAAATCTTTGCTGATTGTTTCCAGGTGTCCCTGCTGATGTGATATTGCTGCCTGAAGGCTGCTGGTCTCCTGAGAATGAACATTTGTGTGATATAATGTCTCCTCCACAGATCTTTCTAGGTCCCTCCACTTCTCCTGTAGGTTCTTCTGCTCAATATTTGCACTGGCTTGCTCAGACCCGCTGAGGTGGGGGCACAACTTGGTATTGGTCATGAGCAATTCCCCGAGCACTGTCCGGTTCTCCTCCATAGATTTTTGTAAGGAGCGCAGTCTTTCTGCCTCCTGGGAGCTGCTTTCTGCAGGTGACCTGACAGAAGAACAGAACAGAATATTACACAGAAGTTCTAAATTGCAAAAACAGAATGAGGCATTTTCTGATATTATAAATTTTATTTAATTTTTTTTTATAACAGAATAAATACTTGATAGATTAAAAAAAAAGTATTAGACAACAGCTCACTCTTTCAAAGCATCCAGTTCTGCTGTCAGCCTCTCCAGAGTGGCTCTGGCTGCTTGGGACTGTCTACAGTAATCGTTCACAAGCTGCAGCTCGGCCTCTTTACTCTGGATGACGGCGTCTGCATCCTGAGCAGCAGTGCTCCATTGATCCTCCATATACGCCAGAGCATCTGTGTTCTCAGATCCAGCTCCTTTAAGCTGGGAGAGCATCAACACCAGGGCCTCTGCATTCTTTCGACACTCCTGTACACAAGAAGACAATAAACTTCAGCAAAGCCTGTATTGCTTTTGCAATTGTTTATTAAAATTGTTACTTTAAAAATGTTATATTTAACATGAGTAAATTGGATATGAACACAATCTTAAGGACAAGCAGCACTAATTTTAGCTACATTGTCCAAAAATATTTTTTATTTGTCAGCTGAGTCATGCAGTTTGTAACTTGGGAATCTCACCTGAGTCTCCTCCACCTGCTGGGTCATGGCTAATGGGTTAAGCACAGCTGGGCGATTCTTGCATCTCAGAATTTCAGAAACCAGCCTGCTGAGTCTATCATCCAGATCACTTGTAGATGTTATGAAAACCTCTGGAGAATCCTCAAGTGGTTTTCCCTTAAGACAAAATATTCTTGCATAAGAACCAAGTTATTGCCTAAATAAATAAGATAATTGATTCATCCTCCTAACTCAGACTAAAAACATAACATTCATCAGCAGGAATAAAGTGATCACTTTTACCAACTGTGTATGTGTATATGTTTGTATAATTATTGTATTGGTAAGGTGTATTCATCCCAAATGGTTTGGTACAGGGTGTTTGATTTGCAACTTTCTTAGCTCAGTTTAAACAAGGATCAAAACAATTCAAAACTGTTTTTTAATCTTTGTGCAGAACAATATTCTAGAAAACCAAGCTCTGTGCTAAGCATTTTTGGAGTATAATAAAATTGTCCTCTCTTTGACAAAACTTGTATTTATGTACTGTTACACCTGTAGTTAATACAAAGTGAAACAGGATAACATAATTAGATGTATAAATGTTTATTATGTATTGGATCTGACCATTTCTAATTTTATGGTAGTTAAAAAGATGCTATGGCAGCTAAAAGTCTCTACCTCAATGAGATGACTGATGGGTCCTATCCCTGCGAGTAGCTTTATTTCTGAGAAGATATCCTTCATTGGAGACTCTGGTATGTCGAGAGGTAGTTCTGCAGCTTCCACAATACTTATTTCTATAGCTGTGAGGTTTTCATTAGTGGGAAATCCTTCCACCTGGGTAACCTCAACCAGGGTAACATCGGGGAAAGTTTTCTGATCTGCCTGCAGAGACAGTTTATCAGCACTGGAAGACAGCTCCTATAGTGATCAAAAATAAACAGTATTAATATAGAGTTATTAACTAAATTGACACTGGTTTAAACAATAATTATTTAGGACTGATCACTTTCCCTCTTGTCCTACCTGTAGCAAATCCAAGCTCTGAAGCCTCACTTCAGTGGTGGTTGTTTCTGGTTCACACCTGACCAATGTTTCTTGTTCATCCTTCTGAGTCATGGTGCTACTGTGCAGTTCTAGCTCGACCTTCTGTGGCTTGGCATCAGCAGACACAGTTTGAACTATATCTATTCTTGACTCCTTTTCTGTCATGATAGAGATGTCCATTTCGTCAGATAAGTTTATTTCTATAAATGTCTCAGGTTCAGATGGCTGCCTTGATGCAAACACAGAAGCGGCTGGTTCAGAGGAGTCTTTTACAGCCACATTTTCTTTCTGTAGATGATCTGACTTAATCGCTTGTGTTGAGGTAACTCCTATGTCAGGCAGATCTAGGACCAGATATCTCTTCTGAACCTCAACTGTGTTGCTCCATAACTTATCCATGTAGTTTGCCCCTTCCAGAGTATCAGTAGGCTTAGTGGAGAGAGGTGGCTGCGTTTGAGACACTGTACTTGAGTCTCCCTCTTTAGACTGGGTATTGTCCAGTTCCTGGGCCTCTTTGGATCTGTCTTCAGGCTCCTGTAACACTGAATGCGTAGGAGTGCAAGTATTGACTTCATCTGATGATTGCACATATGTGGCAATATCCCCAACTAAAGCAGGGGTTTTAATAGTCTGTGGCAGAATATCCTCCATTTGTAAGAAAGCCTCAGACGTCTCCAGAATGACTGTGCCCACTTTCTTTCCAGGATGCTCCTCAATGACATTAATGCCTCCAGATTTAATGGTAGTCTTCTCGCATATTGGACTGATGTCTCTGACAGTAGTTTGAATTTCTACAGATTGCACTTTTTGAGGGAGAGTTGGCTTAACATCAGCTTCAGTTTTAGGAGATGGAGTGTAGGCATCAACTTGATCTGATGGTTGCATAAATGTGGCACTAACCCCTACCAATCCTGGAGTCTGTATATGAACAGTCTCGCTAATACTCTGTACAAAAACCTCTGAAGAGTCAAGAATGACAGTGGCCACATTTTTTCCTGGATGCTCCTGAATTGCTTCAAAGCTTCCAGCTTTGTCTATAGTTGCTTGATTCTCTACAGATTGCACTTCTTGAGGGGCAGTTGACATAACAATTTGTGAAGATTTTAGATCCTCAGACTCTACTTGTGTAAGAGAAACTGTCTCCTTGTCAGAAAGTTCTGGGGAAATCTTTGGACTTTTTGATTTTCTTTTGGTTGGCGAGAGCTTTACTTCTTCCACAGTAGCAATTGCTCCTGTGACCACCTGGGAAGTTGACAACATTTTCTCACTTTCAGGTTCTTTCAGACCTTTCTTAGACTCTTCAGAAATGGCTCCAACAAGAGCAGAGACTGGCCCTGGAGCTGTGGAAACACCACTTATTTTTGACTTCCTTTTGGTTGGTATGAGCTTTGTTACTTCCACTCCATCTTTTTCAGTTTGTTCTCCAGAATCAGGAGACTCTTTCATGATTTCATTCACCTTTGTGGCAACAAGTTCCGGGGACGATTTTTGATCCTTTGACCTTTTTTTGGTGGGTGAGACTTTACCTTTTTCCACAACACTCATTTCTGTAGATCTTGAAAATACTTCAGGAGTTGAAGGTTTTTCCTTCATGTCTGTTGGCTCCTTTTTGGAAATATCAGGAGAAGCCTTTAGACTCTTGGATTTTCTTTTGGTTGGTGAGAGCTTTCCTTTTTCTACAATTGCAGCCTCAGTTTGTCCTCTGGCTACCTGGTCAGTTGATGATACTTTCTCATTTTCAGGTTCTTTCGGGGTATCTTTACTTTCTTTATTAATGTCTCCACCAAAGGCAGACATAAGCTCTGGAGCTGTGGAAACGTCAAGACCTTTTGACTTTCTAGTTGGTATAAGCATTGTTACTTCCACAGCATCTTTTTCAGTTTTCTCACCAGAATCAAGAGACTTTTGAATGTCAGGATCTTTCAAAATCTTGTTCACCTCTGTGGCAGCAAGTACAGGGGAATCTTTTGGACCCTTTGACTTTCTTTTGGTTGGTGAGACTTTACCTTTGTCCACAACAGCAATTTCAGTAGGAACTATGACCACATCTTGAGTTGAAGGTATCTGACTTCCAGGTTCTTCCTTCATGTCTGTCGGCATCTTTTGAGAAAGTCCAGGAGAAGACTTTAGACTCTTTGATTTTCTTTTGTTTGGTGAGAGCTTTCCTTCTTCCACAATTGCAGCCTCAGTTACTGTGACTACCTGGTCAGTTGACAATTTTTTCTCACTTTCTGTTTCTGTCAGAGTCTCCTTAGTTTCTTCATTATTGTCTCGATCAAGGGCAGAGATCAGCTCTGGAGCTATGGAAATGTCACGACTTTTAGTCTCACCAGAATCAAGAGACTTCTGACCGACTTCTGTAGCAGCAAGTTCGGGGGAAGCTTTTGGACCCTTTGACTTTCTTTTGCTTGGTGAGCATTCGCCTTTTTCCATAACAGTAATTTCTGTAGAACTTGTAGCCACATCCGGTATAGAAGAAGTCATCTGACTGACTGGTTCTTCAGTCAACTCGGTTGGCTCCTTTTTAGAAAGGCCAGGAGAAGCCTTTAGACTCTTTGATTTTCTTTTGGTTGGGGAGAGCTTTCCTTCTTCCTGGGCAGTTGAAGGAGCTTCCTTACTTTCAGGTTCTTTCTGTGCCTTTTTAGACTCCAAATCATTGTCTCCACTAAGGTCAGAGACTGGTTCTGGCCCTGTGGAAACACCATTTCTTTTTGACTTCCTTCTGGATGGTATAAGCTTGGTTACTTCAACAACATCTTTTTTAGTTTGCTCTACAGTATCAACAGACTTCTGAGCATCGGGCTGTTCCATAATCTTGGTCACCTCGGTAGAAGCAAGCTCTTGGGAATCTTTTGGACCCTTTGACTTTCTTTTGGTTGGTGAGAGTTTTCCTTTGTCCACAACAGTAATTTCAGTAGGCATTATGACCACATCTGGAGTTGAAGAAGGCATTTGACTCTCAGGTTCCTCCTTCGTCTCTGTCAGTTCCTTTTTAGAAAGATCGGGAGAAGGCTTTTTATTCTTTGATTTTCTTTTTGTTGGCAATGGCTTTTCATTTTCCACAGTAGCAGACTCAGTTACTCCTGTGACTACCTGCACAGTTGAAGAAGTTTTCTCACTGTCAGGTTCTTTCCAAGCTTCTTTAGTCTCCCCTTCAATGGCTCTACCAAGAGCAGAAACTGGCCCTGGAACTGTTGAAACTTCATGACATTTTGACTTCCTCCTGGTTGGTATGAGCTTTACTTCTACAAAACCTTTTTCAGTTTGGTCTTTAGAATCAGAAGACTTGTGGCTATCTGTATCTTTCAAAATTTCTGTCACCTCATTGGTAGCAAGTTCCGGTCTTGGGACTGCATCTGGAATTAAAGAAGACTTCTGACTCTTGGATTCTTCTTCCTGTTTAGAAACTTCAGGCAAAGCCTTCATATTCTTTGATTTTCTTTTGGTTGGTGAGTGTTTTCTTTCTTGGAGATTAGGCGCTTCAGTTACTTCTTTAACCACAGTTAAGTTTTCAGGCTCTATGGTCTGTATAACCTCCTTGGTAGCAAGTTCTGGAGATGGTTTTAGGCCCTTTGACCTCTTTTTGGTTGGTGAAACTTTATCATTTTGCACAACAGTAATTTTTGATGATCCTGTGACCACATCTGAAGTTAAAGACTCCACATCAGTAGTTCTAACTTGAGAAATGACTGGCTCTGAAGAAGTGGAACCCTCACTAATCTTTGACTTTCTTCTGGTTGGTACAAGCTTTGTTTCGTTTATGCCAAGACTTTTATTTTGATCAGTGAAATCTTCAACTTTCTTTGTCTGTAAAACCTCCATGTCTGCAGGTTTCAGAGAATTTTCCATACTTTTCGACTTTCTCTCTGGTGGTAGACACTCACTTTGTTCCACAACAGCAGTTTCAATTTGCCCTTGACCAAACTCTGGGTAGTCGCAACTATGTTCTGGAGCACATGGACTTGGTTCTGTTTTGATTTGCTCTAAAGAAGAACCTTTTGTGTCTTCCATGACTGTTGTGATGACAGGCTTTATAACATTTGTCTCTGTTTGAATGGACTCAGCTGAAACTGATGATTCAATTGAAGTAGATTTGTTTGTTAGGAAAATTTTTTGCTCTGGTTTATTCTCAGGTGAGCGCTTGTTTTTCCTTGGTGGTGGCACCACCGTTGTCTTCATCTCAAAGGACAGAGTGTCAGGGAGTTTTTGTTTTGCCCTTTCATCAAGTTCCTGAAGGTTACAAATAAATTAATAACATATATATGAATATATATATTGATAAATATTGCATGCAAGCATTTTATTATTTTATTATCACAGTAAAAATTAAAGAATGTTTTATTGTTTAAATCAAAGTGATATGACATCCTGTGATGCAATCAATTCCATATGCCAATACTTATTTATTATTACCTGTAACATCTTCCTGAGAGAAGTCCTTTGTGTGTCTGCTTCTTGGAGTGTCTCTGTACCTCCTGTCACCAGTTTGTCAAACAAGTCTGGTGTTAGACAGTCTCTTAGAAACTGCTGGTGAGAAAGCGCCTCCTGCAGGACAGCTTGCAAACTTTCACCATTTTCTAATGTCACCTAACAGGAGAAAAAAGATGTTATTGTAGTGATAACAAATCTGTGAGTTTTCGCACCAACTGAATGAATGAACATAAAAAGCTACTGACAAAGGTTTAAAGGTTCTACAGTGTTTAAACAGTAAAACACAAATTAATTTATTTGCATCTTTTAAATAGCAATTTCTGCAAATTACTGCATATTTATGTATAAATGTTTACTAAACCTGGGTGGTTAATTAGTTTAGGATGGCAAAGGGAAATAGATAACACTTGTACAACATGGAAATGGAAAAACCTACCTAAAACCACATAAGTACATTAAAAGACAGAAACCTGTACAGAAGCAATGGACTCTGATGGCTTGCTGCTGCTCCAGTGCTGCAGGGCATGTAGAGAGTCAGTCAGACACTGAACTGTGTTTATAGAGCAGGTTCCCTGACGCTCAACCAGCCTGGACTTGAGACTGTAAATATAATCAAATCATATATATATGATTATAAACACAGAATTTTATATGGTATGTTATTAGGAGGAAAACATTTTATGATACAATAACTGACAAAAGAAAAATGCATAAGGCCAGAGTCCGGTTAAATGAGATGTATTATGCTTTAGATTTCTTAAATAGGTTTTAAATGAAAGACATCTTCCTTTTCCAATCAATGACTGTTTCCATGTCATTGATCAAGAGCAGAATGACCTGCTGAGGCATGTAAAAAATAATTGAAAGCTAAATTGAAACTAGATGGATTCCAGCTGAGAATTTGTCATCTGAAATCTGCTCAAGTGGGTTATGTACAGTTTAAAAAGGATGAGTGGTAAAGTAGACAGATGTGGCTGCATGTTTGTATTAGACAATATCTGGAATATATTGGGAATTATTAATTATAAAAATAGTGGTAGCCATAGTCCCTCAACAATCACATTGAAATCACCACTTGTTTTTGATTTTGCATTTCTTCATCATTTATTTAGTACAGCTATAACAATGAGTAAATATCATTTCTGGTTTGTCATGCTACCTGTCATGTTGCTGGCATAAAGAATCCATCACAGTGATTATTTCTGATGGCAGCTCATTGGTGGTACTTGCTGACTTTACTTCCTGATGCAGCTCATGAACTTTCAGGCCCAAATCTTCCAGTGATTTCTCACAGTTCTAGGAGAAGGGGCAAAAACATCACATATTCTAAGTCTTAAGTGTTATCTGGCAACTACTAACTTTATTTTTTACCAACATACTCCATTTTTCAGCTCGAGCAGATCATGCCCATGGATAAATAAATTGGTAATAACCTGAAGGCTGTGCCAGTGCTGCTGCAGCTGAGCGATGTTGTTCTGTGATTCGCTGTAACTCAAGGCCTGGTCCAGAGAGCGGAGCTCCCACTGAAGAGCTGCAGCTCTCTCCTTTAGCCCCTGGATCTTCTTGGCCAGCTGCTTGTCCAGTTCCTCCAGCTGGGCCTCACAGGTCGTGAGGTGATCCCTCATCTGCTGTTCTGAGGTGGCACAAAGGTCATGGAGGTGGCTGACCTCCAGGTTCAGGGCATCCTGACCTCCAGGGGTGCAAAGGTTCAGCAAACTGTCTCTGGCAGAATCCAGCTCCTTCATCTCCCTCTGCTCCCTGTCCACTGTCTGAAGTAAAGCCTGGTGCCAGAAGGGGGGAAGAGAGCAGTCACAGAGCTGCAACTATTTTATTTGTTGATAAAATAGTCTATATTAACTGAAAAGATTAAACGATGGGTTGTTTGGTACATAAAATGGAGTAAATGTATATCACTGACTCCCAAGGCCAAAGATGCATCCTAAAATGTTTTTTTTGTTCAACAGTCCACAACCGAAAAGTCATCGGTTTACTATCACAGAAGATTAAAGTAACCAGAAAATAATCAGGTGCAAATTATTATTTCACACAAGAGGTCTTCTGTACTTTATACATAGTCTACAATATGCCTCAATATGTTCATTACACCTTTTGCAGCATGGAACACACACATTTGTTGCTGTGATTTACAGTTTTCTTAGTTTGATGCTACAAAAACATCACTGAGACAAAATGCAAGTGACTTCTCTCTCAAGACTACATTGTGTTTTATTATCTGACCTTCAGAGTGTTGACAGTGCTGTGCAGACCACATCTATCTGCTGGAGGAGCTCCCAGGCCTTTAACCTGCTCTCTCAGCCAGTCCTGCGCTGCTTCATGCTGCTCCATCAGCTGGGAGCACTGCCTCTCGGTCAGGATTCCCTGCTCCAGGTTAGGTATCACTGCCTGATGACATAAGCAGATGATTTATCATTCATTATAAGGTAGTGAAGTTTGGAAGATAAAAATAAAGGAGAAAAAAGTTAAAGGGTATGGTTGTGTGGAATTTTCATGACTGAATAGGTCCACCAACAATGGTGTAGAAGATTTGTGATCAAAGAGATAGATAGCAAATAATTGATAAATAATAATAGCAGCTCTACTGTGCATGTCATCATTAAAAACTCACAGTTAACTCTTTGAGTAGAGCAGGGATCGACTCCTCCATAATTTTCCAGGAAGGATCAGACCAGTCGGGGTCCTGTGTGATCCGAAACAGCTCTGCTGCCTGAAGAAAAATGACTTTGTGAGGAATTCAATCTATTTATATTTTCTTTATAAATTTGTAATCATGTTGCTTTAGCTTTATTCAAATATTCAGTAGGAAACTTCATGAACAAAACTTTAGCAATACTAAAGTATCAGATAGTTGAGCAGGGCTCTACCTCTTTGTGGAGGTCTGACAGGACTGGGGCCATGGCTGTACTCTGGTCTAACAGGGTCCGGGCCTGTTCCACTATCTGTCTCCGCTCTCCCGGACCCGGCCAGGGGAAGACATGAGGCAGGTTCGATGTCTGCTTCTGCAGCTCAGTCAGTCGAGCCTCAGCCTGAACTCGCTGGCAGCGACAGGACACCAGACGCTTCACAATACCCTGCAGCTGCCTGATAGGGAGCAGCGGTTCAGTTTTAGTTTAATTTACTGAGTGATTATCAACCATAAGAAAACATAGACCTGAACTCTGTAATGATGTCTGGAAGCCTTAAAATTATGAAACGAGCCTTTGAATGTAGGAATAATAGAAATCCAAAGTAATTTGGGAAAAAATAATCGATTCAAAACAAAACACTTCAGAATAAGAATATAGCTGCTAATAATGGCTCTGTATCTTAATACAGGTTTACAATAGCTTTTTATTTAAGATAAGTGGTTTTTACATTAGCGAGCAATGAATAAAACATTTATGTTCTGTACCTGTGTGTGTCGTCAGCAGCCTGCAGGACTTTCCTCCACTGCTCCTCTATGTCTTTGACAGTCTCACGAACCTCCAGTTTCTTGTCTTCTTGCAGCTGCTCGTGGTCACACAGACTCTGCGCTCGTCTTTTTAGCTCCAACATTTGATTCTCACCATTCGATCTGGAGCTTAAGATGAACTGAGGACAAATGCATACACCGTTTTTTTCAGTATTTAAGTACCATATATTGCATCGTAAAAAAAAAGTTTATGGATTTGTAATGATAAAAGGAATATGTGACCGCATATAAGGAAATATATTCCAAAAAAATCAATATTCCAAAATTAATAAATTAATACAAAAAATTAATAATCCATTACAATTTGCATTTTTGGTCTTTGTTTCTTCAACAACAACAACAACAGTATTTTTTTTGTAACACAAACATTTTACTAGGTTTTTTACCTGTGCTGTGTTGAGCCTCTCCTCAATCTGAGCCTGGCTGCCCTGACTGCTTCTCCCCTTGGAGTCAGCCTGTTGCTGCAGCTCTTTAACCCAGGATTTCGTGCTCCCTGCTTGGGTGCGGAAGGCTTCCAGCTCCCTGGAGAGGGAGTATTGGATCTCAGCTTTTTTCAGAGCATTCTCAGCCGTCTGCAGAATGGTTCTCCACAGCTCCTCTGAGTCAGTTACTGTCTGCTGGACCTCTCGTCTTGTGTCTTCTTCTAGGTCATCTCTGTGGCAAAGATCCTGGCTTTGTCTCCTCAGCTCTGTCAGCATGGAGTCTCCCACAGGCCTGGCGCTCAGGATGGTCTGACGATAAAACAAAATATCTGTTAGTAACAAACTTGTATGTTTGCACAGGTGTGCATGTGTTTGGGTGTTTTAACACTGAATTTACCAAAGCTTTTATTGGTAAAACTGACCTGTGCAGTGTTTATTGTCTCTTCAGGGTCTGTCTGACTGTCGAGAGAGTGGAGTTTCTGCTGCCTCTCCTCTAGCCAGGCTCTGGTGTTTCCTCTCAGCCTTTCTTGGACCGTCATCTGACTTTCCAGAGCACACCGTTTCTCAGCCTGATCCAGAGCCTTTTTAGCATCCTGCAGAATCCTCATCCACTTCTCCTCTGCGTCTCTCATTGCCTGCTGAAGATCTTGTTTCTTGTGTTCCTCGAGGTCCCAACTGCCCAGTCTCTGGCTTTGTCTCTTTAGCTGCTGTATCTTGGAGTCTCCCTCATGTTTGGTGTTTGTAATGGCCTAGAGAAAAACAGTGGAAGTCAAATCCAGAAGGATAAATGTTGTTTCACCTGACTGCAGCTGCTATGGTGCAACATCTGGCACACACAGAGCAACTTCACTACACATTTTGAGTTATGTTTGTTTTAGCGCTGGTTTGGCCTCAATAAAAAAAAACAAATTGTCTGGATTGTTCACTGTTACATGTTCATCAGCTAGTCTAAATTTATCTGCCTGCTAATTCACTAATTGAAGATTTCCAGTTCACTTCCTGGCCTCTCCAGTTCACATAAGTGTAATTTCACAAAATGCGGAACCCCAAACTGATCCTGAGGAACTCCACTATGAGCTTTTATATGTGTGTGAATGGGTGAATGCTGGCATGTAGTGAAAATCACATTGAACAGGCAGAGGACTAAAAAGGCAATATTTGGTACTGAATAAGTAGTGCATATTATATGAGAGTTTGTTAGCTGCCAACACTGAAACTGTACTGTACATACAGGAAAAGGTCTGTGTAATTAAACCAAGATGTCGTGAAACTTCAATAGGGAATGTGTAGTCAGTTAGTTAAAGGGACAACTAGATGCTTATGAAAGAATCTTTGCACTAACACAGGATATCATGTAACATGATCCACACTTTTCAGTTCACCTTTGCTGTGAGCAGTCTGTCCTCAGCCCTTTGGCTGTTTAGTGACTCCAGCCGTCGCTGGAGGTCTGTGAGCCAGCAGCCGGTGTCCTGATGAAAAGCATCAAATTCTCTCAACTGAAAAAGAACACACACATAATGAGGCGATTCAAAAGCTTAATAAAAAAAAAAATTGAACAAAGAAGGGCAGTTACTGCGTGGAAAATCCAGATTGGCTCAAGTGTATGTAGCACTGAGTTACTATACACTCCCACTTAAAAAAAAGTAAACTGAATTTCATACACTCACATAATGAATATAAGCTTTCTACTGCATTCTTACTGCATGGACGAACACGCTATGATCAGCCCCCAATACGACTCTGAATGGGCCTTTACTGCATGACACTCTCTTTTCACCAAATGAAGACCGAAATTACCCCGCCAAAAATAAAAATCTCTCACCTCCAACTGCCTGCGCTCAGACTCCTGGATGATCTGAGCTGCTACTGCTGCCTCCAGCTGTTTCACCGCCTGCAGGACAGCCCTCCACTCCTCCTCTGTGTCTTTGACCGTCTGCTGAACTTGAAGCTTCCTGCTCTCATCCACGTCCTGACGGTCACACAGACTCTGGCCTCGCCGGCGCAGGTTGTTTACCTTGCAGTCACCATCAGGTTTGGACATCAGGATTGTCTGGTGATTAAAGACAAAACAAGAAAATTCAAAAATTCATTCAGAACTATAAATATATATATATATATATATATATATATATATATATTACTTGGGTAATATCTATATAGTATTAGTGGGGCCTATATATCAGGGGTTATTTAATATGTGCTTTCAAACACAGTACAGTGCTACTAAAAGACCAATGAATTCCAACAGACCTTGGCTGTGTGACTTCTTTCTTCAGGTGTGTGGCTGCCTGCAGCCTGCAGCTGCTGTTGATGGTCCCTGACCCAGGACCAAGTGTTTTGACTCTGAAGATCAAAATCATCTGAAAGAATCTGTAGTTCTGCGTGTCTGGCGGCCTGCAGGACGGATTTCCACTGCTGCTCGGCGTCTTTGACCAGCTGCTCGACCTCTGCTTTCTTTCTCTCATCCAGACGTTCTCCTTGTCTCTTCAGAGCGAGAACCTTGGATTCTCCTTCATGTTTGGAATTTATAACAGCCTAAAGGTGAAGATCAGCGAGATAAATGGACTTAAATATTAAAAGTTGCTCTCATCATTATAACAATGAAGGTGTCACATGTCAAAACTATAGGATCATTTTGTGTGATATCCATCTGTTAGATAAAAGCATTTATAAATTTCATCATCCAATCTGCTGCTTGGAAATAGTTTCAGTACAGCTAAGACAGTACAAAGAGGACATCAATTTCTGGCAATACTTTGATTGTAGCCAGCAAAAAAGCTGTAGAGCAAAATGGCGTAATGCTGATTCTCCATGGACAAAGTGATGATTTGGACTCATCAACGATATTTATTCAATGAGAGTTCAAATGTACATTTAACTTTAAGTATATAGAAGATTGTGTATACATGTCTTAGATACCATGACTTGACTAGACTTGATGTGTGTTTGCGCGAGATTATCATCTGATTACAGACACTTTTTCAATCCAAACATAATTTGTAAACTCACCCGTACAGTCTGTAACCTTTCCTCAAACGGCACATGACTGCCAAGGGAAACCAGTTTCTGCTTCTGCTCTCTGATCCAGGACTGGATGCTTTCACTCTGGCTCTGAAAAGCAACAAATTCCCCTTCGGCGGCGGCTTCCTTCTTTGCCTCATTGAGAGCCACCTCGGCAGCGTTCAACACTGTCCTCCACTGCTGCTCTGTGTGTCTCACTGCTCCCTGGATCTCTTGTCTCCTCTGTTCATCCAAGTTGTTGTTGTCAAAAAGAGTCTGGCATCGACTTTTCAGGTCCTGGAGCTTTGACTCTCCTTCAGGCTTGGAGCTGAGAATAGCCTAAAGAAAAAAAGCAAATATTCCTCAAACTTAGCACAAAACAATCTCTGAAACACACAACAACAACAACCTTCTGCAACCATTTTACACTCACTTGTGCGTTCTGTATCTTTTCTTCAACTTGTATTTGACCACAAACAGAAAGGAGGTTGTGATCCTGGTCCCTGATCCAGGACTGGACACTTTCATTCTGGGTTTTGAAGGCATCCAGGTCTTTGTCTACAAGCTCTTCTGTCTCTGCCTTTTTAAGAGCTTCCTCGGCTTCCTGCAGGACTGTCGTCCACTGATCATGTGTGTCTCTGACTGACTGCTGAACTTCTTTTTTCTTGCTTTCCTCCAGGTCCTCGTGTTCACAAAGACTCTGGCTCTGTCTCCTCAGGTCGTCTACTTTAGAGTCACCCTCAGGTTTGGAGGTCAGTATGGCCTGGCATCAAAAAGAGAAATAATTATAAAAAGGAATACATCTGTTGATCAAACAGTTTGGTCCAAGACAAAGTCTTAAACTTTTGGCCTGACATTTACTTGACATTTAGTTGTAGTTGGATTGTGAAAACAAAAAAAGCAAAACAATAGGATCATTAGTTTAATTATAGGGGTTATTTTTTTTTTTAATATCTTCATATTATGATGTTGATCATATCGGGATGAAACACTTGTCACTGACCTGAGCTTTTTGTTTCATCTCCTGTGTCTGGAAGTCTCTGTCAGACG
Source organism: Eupleurogrammus muticus (assembly GCA_036785175.1). Lineage (NCBI taxonomy): Eukaryota > Metazoa > Chordata > Actinopteri > Scombriformes > Trichiuridae > Eupleurogrammus > Eupleurogrammus muticus. The sequence continues at coordinate 9,583,537 of JAYKQN010000012.1, read as the reverse complement.
AGATGAGTGGTTGGAGGAGTTCTCTGATCCAGGTCCTCGTGCTGTCCACCTGGGAATTAAACCTGTCGAACTCTGCCTCCGTTGTTGCCTGGGCCTCTGCTTGCTTCTGCAGCCTGGCCTCCAGGTTTCTGTGTCGCTGTATCAGGTTGTCTCCATCCTTCAGTAGGCTGTCGGCCCTGATGCATTGTCTGCGGACTGATGCTAACAGATCACTAAGGGTCTCAGCTCTCTGCCTATGATGTGGAAAGAGACATATAAAAATATAATATAAGAAAAAACAAGTATATGAGTTTTTTTTTGTTGAAGCCTTGTTTTCTAGTTTTGGCACTCTTGAAACATGGAGTCTGAACACATTCTAATACATTACATATATTATATATATATATATATATATATATATATATATATATATATATATATATACATACACACACACAGAAGCAGGTAAATGTGGGCTGATACATATGCATTTGCATATTAATTGATAGATATCAACTCATATCAATAACAGACTGTTACATCCATAAAAATAATATCAAACTTGCTGTACTGTGTAAAATCTTGTGTATATGAATGTAAGAGATCACCTCTCATCCTGGAGGTCTTTTAGAAGTGATTTCACTTTGTCTGACTTCACAGATTGTTTTTCTTTGCTTTGCAGCCAGTCACGGAAGCTGTCATGTTGCTTCTGTAGACTAAAGAGCATAGGACATACAAAGAAACATAATTCACTCCATATCTCGGGATTCCTGCCAACAATATTTTTATGTTATTCAACAGAATAGATTCAGAGCTTTTTACTTAAACAGTGATTAACCATATCCTAAGAACATATTTACCTGTTCAAGTCATTGAGAAGAGACTCCAGCTGTGTCTGCCGGTTATGGCAGTGGGTTTTAAACGTAGTCACCTCCTCCTGCTGTTCCTTCAACCAGTCTGTGAGCTCAGAGAATTGCTGGGGAGGAATCTGCTGGCTGCCTCTTTGCAGCTGACCTCTCAGCTGCTCCAGACGTCTCTCTGCATCCTTAGACTTTAAGAAACTCTGATGATAGGAGAGAAACTGTCAGGATCTATCCATCTTATATTGTAAATGTATAGTAAATCTAGTAGCACTGGTTCTTCAAACAGCATCTGACTCTCCACTCATCGTCCACTTACAGTGAGTCTTTGCAGAGAGGTTTCCACATCATCTCTGCTCTCGGGGTTCTCAAAACACTCATTGACACACAGCTGTAAATCCTGGAACCATTCTTCAAATGACTGCCTTTCATCTAGGTAAAGTAATGAAGAACATTATAGTAGATGGCATATAGACACAAAGCTTAAATTAGGAATAAATAAATATAGATGAGTAGAATCAATATGTAAAAACAAAAACCCCGAACCGCCACCTTAACGTGGTGGAGGGGTTTGAGCACCCGAATGATCCTGGGAGCTATGTTGTCGGGGGCTCTATGCCCCTGGTAGGGTCACCCATGGCAAACAGGTCCTGGGAGACGGGTCTGACCAAGAGCGGTTCAGAAGCCCCACATGATGAAAAAGACAAGAACAAGGCCAGTTACGTCGCCCGGACTGGCGTTACCGGGGCCCCACCCTGGAGCTAGGCCTGGGGTGGGTGCTCGACAGCGAGCGCCTGGTGGCCGGGCCTTTTCCCACGGGGCCCGGTCGGGCCCAGCCCGAAGAAACGACGTGGGGCCGTCCTCCTGTGGACCCACCACCTGCGGGAGGAGCCATGGGGGGCGGGTGCGGAGAGATTCGGGTGGCAGTCGAAGGCGGGGACCTCGGCGACCGGATCTCCGGACATGGAGACTAGCTCTGGGGACATGGAATGTCACCTCGCTGGGGGGGAAGGAGCCTGAACTTGTGCGGGAGGTGGAACGTTACCGGCTAGATATAGTCGGCCTCACCTCCACGCACAGCTTGGGCTCTGGAACCCATCTTCTTGAGAGGGGTTGGACTCTCTATTTCTCTGGCGTTGCCCGCGGGGAGCGGCGGCGAGCTGGTGTGGGCTTGCTCATTGCCCCACAGCTCAGCCGCTGCGTGTTGGGGTTCACTCCGGTGAACGAGGGGGTCGCGTCCCTGCGCCTTCGGGTCGGGGACAGGTCTCTCACTGTTGTGTCGGCCTACGGGCCAAACAGCAGTGCAGAGTACCCGGCCTTCTTGGAGTCCCTAGGAGGGGTACTAGATAGTGCGCCATCCGGGGACTCCGTTGTTCTCCTGGGGGATTTCAACGCCCATGTGGGTAACGACAGTGACACTTGGAGGGGCGTGATTGGGAGGAACGGCCTCCCCGATCTGAACCCGAGCGGTGTTTTGTTATTGGACTTCTGTGCTAGTCACAGCTTGTCCATAACGAACACCATGTTCGAGCACAAGGGTGTCCATCGGTGCACATGGCACCAGGACACTCTAGGCCGGAGGTCGATGATCGACTTTGTCATCGTGTCATCTGACCTCCGACCGCGTGTCTTGGACACTCGGGTGAAGAGAGGGGCTGAGCTGTCAACTGATCACCACCTGGTGGTGAGTTGGATCCGCTGGCGGAGGAGGAAGCCGGACGGACCTGGCAGGCCCAAGCGTATTGTGAGGGTCTGCTGGGAACGTCTGGCGGAGCCCTCTGTCAGGGGGGTCTTCAACTCCCACCTCCGGGAGAGTTTCTCCCTGATCCCGGGGGAGGTTGGAGACATGGACTCCGAGTGGGCCATGTTCTCCACCTCTATTGTTGATGCGGCTGCTCGTAGCTGTGGTCGTAAGGTCCGTGGTGCTTGTCGCGGCGGCAATCCCCGAACCCGGTGGTGGACACCGGAAGTAAGGGATGCCGTCAAGCTGAAGAAGGAGTCCTATCGAGTCTTGTTGGCTCGTGGGACTCCTGAGGCAGCTGATGAGTACCGGCGGGCCAAGCGTGCCGCGGCTCGGGCGGTCGCAGAGGCAAAAACTCGGGTTTGGGAGGAGTTCGGGGAGGCCATGGAGGAGGACTATCGGACGGCCTCAAGGAGATTCTGGCAAACCGTCCGGCGCCTCAGGAGGGGAAAGCAGTGCTTCACCAACACTGTTTACAGTGCGGGTGGAGAGCTGCTGACCTCGACTGGGGATGTTGTCGGGCGGTGGAAGGAGTACTTTGAGGATCTCCTCAATCCCACTGTCACGTCCTCCGAGGAGGAAGCAGAGACTGGGGACCCAGGGGCGGACTCGTCCATCACCCTGGCTGAAGTCACTGAGGTGGTTGGCAAGCTCCTCGGTGGCAAGGCTCCGGGGGTGGATGAGATCCGTCCTGAGTACCTCAAGTCTCTGGATGTTGTGGGACTGTCTTGGCTGACACGTCTCTGCAACATCGCGTGGCGGTCGGGGACAGTACCTGTGGAGTGGCAGACCGGGGTGGTGGTCCCTCTGTATAAGAAGGGGGACCGGAGGGTGTGTTCCAATCACAGGGGAATCACACTCCTCAGCCTTCCCGGTAAGGTCTATTCCAGGGTGCTGGAGAGGAGAATCCGACCGATAGTCGAACCTCGGATTCAGGAGGAGCAGTGTGGTTTTCGTCCCGGTCGTGGAACACTGGACCAGCTCTATACTCTCCATCGGGTCCTCGAGGGCTCATGGGAGTATGCCCAACCAGTCCACATGTGTTTTGTGGATCTGGAGAAGGCATTCGACCGTGTACCTCGTGGTGTCCTTTGGGGGGTGCTCTGGGAGTATGGGGTCCGGGGCTCTTTGCTAAGGGCTGTCCGGTCCCTGTATGACCGGAGCAGGAGCTGTGTTCGCATTGCCGGCAGTAAGTCAGACCTGTTCCCAGTGCATGTTGGACTCCGCCAGGGCTGCCCTTTGTCACCGGTTCTGTTCATTATATTTATGGACAGAATTTCTAGGCGCAGCCAGGGGCCGGAGGGGGCCTGGTTTGGGAACCACAGGATTTCATCTCTGCTGTTTGCAGATGATGTTGTCCTGATGGCTTCTTCGAGCCAGGACCTGCAGCAGGCACTGGGGCGGTTTGCAGCCGAGTGTGAAGCGGCTGGGATGAGAATCAGCTCCTCCAAATCCGAGGCCATGGTTCTCGACCGGAAAAAGGTGGTTTGCTCTCTCCGGGTGGGTGGTGAGTCTCTGCCCCAAGTGGAGGAGTTCAAGTATCTCGGGGTCTTGTTCACGAGTGAGGGAAGGATGGAGCGTGAGATTGACAGGCGGATCGGTGCAGCGTCTGCAGTGATGCGGTCGCTGTATCGGTCCGTTGTGGTGAAGAAGGAGCTGAGCCGGAAGGCGAAGCTCTCGATTTACCGGTCAATCTACGTTCCTACCCTCACCTATGGTCATGAGCTTTGGGTAATGACCGAAAGGACAAGATCGCGTATACAAGTGGCTGAAATGGGCTTCCTCCGCAGAGTGGCCGGGCGCACCCTTAGGGATAGGGTGAGGAGCTCGGTCACACGGGAGGAGCTCGGAGTAGAGCCGCTGCTCCTACACATTGAGAGGAACCAGCTGAGGTGGCTCGGGCATCTGCTCAGGATGCCTCCTGGACGCCTCCCTAGGGAGGTGTTCTGGGCATGTCCCACCGGGAGGAGGCCCCGGGGAAGACCCAGGACACGCTGGAGGGACTATGTCTCTCGGCTGGCCTGGGAACGCCTTGGGGTCCCACCGGAGGAGCTGGAGGACGTGTCCGGGGTGAGGGAAGTCTGGGAGTCCCTGCTTAGACTGCTGCCCCCGCGACCCGGCCCCGGATAAAGCGGAAGACAATGGATGGATGGATGGATGGATAAATATAGATGAGTAGAATCAATATGTAAAAACAAAAGAAAATGTTTAATATATCAGGGCTCATTGCTGCAATAAAATGACATTTTTCTGCTTTAATATATATATATATATATATTATATATATATTAAAGCAGAAAAATGTCATTTTATTGCAGCAATGAGCCCTGATATATTAAACATTTTCTTATATATATATATATATATATATATATATATATATATATATATATATACACAAACACTTGCAAAAACAGACAACACAACTATCAAATATCATCCTGAGACCTGGGTTTTATTTAGATCACTCTAGAGAACCAAAGAAGAAAGAAGGCATCCACAAGATACTTCACCAAAAGTATTGTCGACACAGCTTCAAACACTGACCTTTAATGACCTTCAGCAGGCCCTTGTCCCTCTCCTCTCTCTTCAGGTGGAACATGTCCTTGGTACGGGAGATGGCCTCCCTCAGCCTGCTGCAGTCCACTGATAGAGCCTCTAAAGCCTGAGGACTCGCCACACTGGAAACCAAACCCACCTCCTTCAGCACAGCCTCAGCCTGCTCCTCCTGAGCCTCCAGATCCTCACACAGATCCTGGTGAGGAAGAGAGGAGCAACAGAGAAATTCAGGTTTAACAGCAGAATCATAAGAAAATCATCCGGGGAGGGTCAAATACCTGAAATAAGGTCTGTGGTTAAAATAAGATTAAAATATTTAATGCTTGGTTCTATTCATTTGATATTTACACCTTAAAAATGGCAAACTTGGTGTTGCAAGAATTAAGATTATCTTGCTGACCCAAATGTGTAAGTATAAGTATATTTTGTTTGCCACAAAGCTTATTTTCTGACATAATCCAATGGAAAATCTCATTGGCTTTTTGACAAAGGACTGGAGCGATGGTAACTTCTAGGTTGGTTTTCAAAAACTCATTATCCCTGCAGCATTCCATTACAATGTCATTCATTTTTAAAGCTTGAAAGGAAGAAAATCAAAATCAATATTTATGGCATTCCTGGAAAAATGGTCCACATTGATGTAGATAATGTGACCTAGTTATTAAAATTGAAAATTAGAAATTAAAACACTAAATCTAAAACATAGAGCATTACACAAAATGAGTTCCATCAGTCAGCTCTGTACCTGTATCTGAGTCTCCACCTTTGCTTCTGAAGCATCAACCTTACTGAGAGAACACTGTATGTTCTCTACAGCTGACTGACACTCCTCTATTTTCTCTGACAGGTGTTTCTTTACAGCTACCAGCTCCTCAAAGACATCAGTGCAATCAGTAAACAGCTCCTTCACTTGCTCCATCCTCTTCATCAGCTGGGTTTCCATCACCTGGAAGATGCATTGGAGTGACAAGAATAATAACCGACTCTAAATATAACTAACAAGAACTCAGATACTGTCAAAGAAGTAAATTCGGAAGCAACTAATCAATGTGGATCCCTCCGATCGGTCAATCTAAGTCAATGGTTCTACTCACCTGCAGCTCCAGTGGAGCCTCCTGAGTTTGCAGCATTTCCTGGATCTCTACAGACTTCTTGTGGAAATGCTCAATGTTTGCCTCATTGGCATGGATCTCATCCTACAAAGATATTATTTTATAAACATAATCTAGATCAAATAACCAAGACATCTGGGATGAACCTAACTCTTTGTAACTGAAAGTGACGTTACAAGATTCCAATATTCTGGATATATGTGGAGCTTATATGAGACTCTTACCCTCATGGCGAGCACTTGTTGCTCATTACTGAAGGGGTGTCCTTCTGCGAATAGGCCCAGTTTGGCCCCTGCCCAGCTGTCTACCTCTGCTCCCACTATCAGCTGCTTCTCCCACAGCTCCAGTCCCACCCGGAGATTATCCATGTACGCATCAGTCTTCTCAGTCACCTGCAGGAGCAGCAGAAGACATCCATCATCGATTCAGTTCACTGCCCTTCATTTACTATCTATTTTACAATACTACTAATACTGCTGCTGCATCCACCAATTTGCCAATTCGTTTTTAATAAACTGTAAGATAATTTAAATGTAAAACAGGATAGAAATTGAATAAAAATGGGGTATCAGAGAATTTTCTTTGCTGGAAAGGCGCCCTAAAGAGCACTTTATCACACT